>CM057467.1:102755940-103355940 GCA_030035585.1 Dugong dugon | reverse complement strand
CAGTGTCTGTCAAATTGGAATTAACACATTTTTATTTTTTTTGATTTCTAATGAACAGTTAGTTCTCACTTAATTAGTAATATGTAGGAGTGTTGTCTGAAAACCTATTGTATTCTGCATGTTCTACTTGACCTGTAAATATAGTCTGCTTTTAGTAAGGATGGCATTGTTTTTATAGTAACATTACAGACAAATATTGCATTTAATAATGGTAATTATTTCACACTTATAAAACTCGTTCCACCCAAAAGCATCCTGAAATGGGTTAACCATTTTACTTGGGCGGGGGGGGACCTACCCCCATCACTAAATTTATTACCTCTTTCGCTGAAAATTAGGATTGTAACCATGCATAAGTAAAAAGTAAAACCATTGCTGTATTTCAAGAGAAGTTTTTTAATTGTTAAGTGCAAATTTTATTATCTAATAATTGGATTATATAATAAATATACCAGGACAGTCAAGGGATTTTATCCTGCAAGGTGATTTACTCTCTTATCATATAATTTTCCTTTGCTATACAGCTAGATTTTCAGATGTAAGCATTCCCCAATTTGGAAGGACTCAGCCTATGAAAAGATTCAACAGACAGTGGTTCTTAATGAAGCTTGAGAAAAACCAGCCATCCTATTGTGAGAAGCATAAAGGAGGAGGGGAAATATGAACGATTGCCCTTCGGTCTCCAATTGAAATACCACAGGAGTGTTAGGCAGAAAATGCACCTTCTCCTATAAAACTATGTAGAGAGAGATTTCTTAATTTGATATAGATGAAGATTCATCTAATATTTGTTCTTTTAATTTTTTTGAAAAATAATGTTTTATTGTGTTTTTGGTAAAAATTTACAAAGCAAATTAGGTTCCCACTGGACAATTTCTATACAAATTGTTCAGTGACATTAGTTACATTTTTCACAATGGATCAAAATTCTCTTTGTGTTCTGGTTGTTCCGTTTCCAGTGCTCTAGTTTCCCTGTCCCCTTCTCATATTTGCTTTAGAAAAATTGTTGACCTTTTGGTCTCATGTAAATGGTTTTTTAATGGAGCACCATACTCATGGATACTATCCTTTATTTTGTGTGCCAGTCTGTTATTTTGCTAAAAGGTGACCTCAGGGGATAGTTTAGGTTCAAGGTTTAAAGTGTATCTCAGGGCAGTAGTCTCATGGAGTCCTCCAGTCTCATCTGGTCCAGTAAATCTGGACTTTTTAAGAATTTGCATTCTGTTCTGCATTTTTCTCCTATTCTGTTAGGGTCCCTCTCTTGTGTTCCTGATCAGAGTGGTTGGTAGTGGTAGCTGGGCACCATCTAGTTCTGTCACCTAATATTTATTGACTATCCACCATGTGTCAATCACTGTGCCAAATGCCTTCACATTCATCATTTTATTTAATCTTCCTAACAACCACGCAGATAACCTTCTTTTGCGGATGAGAAGACTGAGGCTCAGAAAGGTTATGATGCGCAATCTCATATCACACTTTCACATACCTGGAAGGTAACAGAAAAAGGCATGATCTTCCTCTTATCTGTCATAGGTGTGAATTCCTCATAACACCTGGGGTTGTAAATTATATTTCTTTTATTCTTCTATATACAAAAAAATATTGAAGAATTATATGGGCAAAATATTGAATGACACAGGAAGCATCAATAGAAGATGGAAAGAATACACAGATTCACTGTGCCAAAAATAAATGGTCAATGTTCAGCCATTTCAAGAGGTAGCATATGATTAAGAACCGATGGTACTGAAGGAAGAAGTCCAAGCTACACTAAAGGCATTGGCAAAAAACAGGAATCAACAGAATACCGATTGTCTTAGTCATCTAGTGCTGCTATAACAGAAATACCACAAGCAGATGGCTTTAACAAAGAGAAATTTATTCCCTCACAGTCTAGTATGCTACAAGTCCAAATCTGGGCATTAGCTCCAGGGGAAGGCTTTCTTTCTCTGTTGGCTCTGGAAGAAGGTCCTTGTGATACATCAGTCTTCCCTTGGTCTGGGAGCATCTCAGTGCAGGAACCTTAGGTCTAAAGGACCACACTCTGCTCCCGGCACTGCTTTCTTGGTGGTATGAGGTCCCCAATTCTCTGCCTCTCTTTCCTTTTATGTTTTGTAAGATAAAATGTGGTGCAAGCCACACCCTACAGAAACTCGTTTTACATGGGATCAGGTAAGTGACCTTAGTAAGGGTGTTACACAATCCCACCCTAATCCTCTTTAACATAAAATTACAATCACAAAATGGAGGACAGCCACACAATACTAGGAATCATGGCCCAGCCATATTGATACACATATTTTTTGGGGAACATAATCCATGACACCAATTGAGATGTTTCAACAAATGGATGCAGTGCTGGAAGCACTCACTCATGCCAAGAAATTTGGAAGACAGCTAGCTACCTGGCCAACCTAATGGAAGAGATCCATGTTTGTGCCCACTCCAAAGAAAGGTGATCCAACGGAATGCAGAAATTAGCAAACAGTGTTACCAATATCACGTGCAAGTAAAATTTTGCTGAAGGTAATTCAAAAAGAGTTGCAGCAAGCAGTATATTGACAGAAAACTGCCAGAAATTCAAGCTGGATTCAGAAGAGGATGTGGAACGAGGGATATCATTGCTGATGTCAGATGGATCTTGGCTGAAAGCAGAAAATACCAGAAAGATATTTACTTGTGTTTTATTGACTGTGCAAAGTCATTCAACTATGTAGATCATAACATATTATGGATAACGTTATGAAGAACTGGAATTCAAGAACACTTAATTTTGTTCATTTGGAACCTGTACATAGCCCAAGAGGCAGTCATTTGAACAGAACAAGGGGATACTGCAGGGTTTAAAATCAGAAAGGTGTGTGTCAGGGTTGTATCATTTCACCATACTTAATCTGTATGCTGAGCAAATAATCTGAGAAGCTGAACTATATGAAGAAGAATTTGACTTCAGGATTCGAGGAAGACTTATTAACGACCTGAGATTTGTAGATGACACAACCTTGCTTACTGAAAGTGAAGAGGACTTGAAGCACTTAGATGAAGATCAAAGACTACAGTCTTCAGTATGGATTACACGTCAACATAAAGAAAACAAAATCCTCACAACTGGACCAATAAGCAACATCATGATAAATGGAGAAAAGATTGAAGTTGTCAAGGATTTCATTTTACTTGGATCCACAATCGATATCCATGGAAGCAGCAGTCAAGAAATCTAAAGACGCATTGCATTGAGCAAATCTGCTGCAAAAGAGCCCTTTAAAGTGTTGAAAAGCAAAGCTGTCACCTTGAAGACTAAGGTGCGCCTGACCCAAGCCGTGGTGTTTTCAATCACATCATATGCATATGAAAGATGGACAATGAGTAAGGAAGATGGAAGAATTGATGCCTTTGAATTATGGTGTTGACAAAGAATATTGAATATACCGTGGACTGCCAGAAGAACGAACAGATCTGTCTTGGAAGAAGTATAGCCAGAATCCTCCTTAGAAGAGAGAATGGTGAGACTTTGTCTCACATACTTTGGACATGTTATCAGGAGGAACCAGTCCCTGGAAAAGGACATCATGCTTAGTAATGTAGAGGGTCAGAGAAAAAGAGGAAGACCCTGAATGAGATGGATTGACACAGTGGCCGCAACAGTGGGCTCAAACATAGCAACAATTGTGAGGATGGCACAGGACTGGGCAGTGTTTCATTCTATTGTACACAGCGTTGCTATGAGTCGGAACTGACTTGATGGCATGTAACAACAACATACCCAAAATTAGCAGCAAGTCTAACACGGTACTCTTTGAACTTCATGTCTCCCATTAATTAACTTAGAATCTTAAGAGTTAATGTAGTTCAAAAGGGAGATCCTCTAGATGCCCTCTTCCAAGTGAAGAAGCTCCCTGGTGTCAGTCAGTTGGTCTGCTGGTGTTACTGGTGCTGTTGCTTTCACTGTTGCCATAGTTTCTTTTTTTTTTTTTTAAGTGTATAAATGTATATCTAGAGAGAGATTCATATCAAGGAAACAACTCACACAATTGTAGAGGCTAGAATGTCCCAAGTCCATTGATCAGGGTAGAGGCCTCTCCCAAGTCACGCAGCCACAGAAGCTGGCAAGCCCAAGATCGGCAGGTTAGAGAGCAGGGCTCCCACTCACAGGCTGTGAAGTTTGACAAATACCAAGATCAGCAGGAAAGACCACAAGGTTTCTCCTGATTCACATAGCTGCAGGGGCTGGCGAACCCAAGATCGGCAGGTCAGAGAGCAGGGCTCCACTTACAGGCTGTGCAGATCGACGCATCCCAGGTTCGGCAGATAAGCTGACAGCTCAAGTCCAAAGAACTGGAAATGAGATGACAGGAGGAGCTGCAGGATCCAGAGGGACCAAAAAGCCAGAACGTCTGCTTATATTCAGATGCGGGCCACACCCCCAAGGAGACTCCCTTTCATCTGACTGGCTACTCACAGTATATTGAATCATGGGAGTGATCACATTAAAACACTGAGAATCATGGCCCAGCCAAGCTGACACACAATCTTAACCATCACAGTCCACCCCTTGTCAACTTGGCACCTGAACACATCTCCTTTAACCATACATAATCTCTGAATAAAGACAATGAGAAAGTCATACTTGCAGCTAACAGGATACAACTAACATGCGTACAATCGAAAATGCACTAGCCCTGTTTACAGCTTATATTTTATAAGTGAAGGAAACAAAAATATTTGATGCACACATACAAAGCAGAAATACTCATAACAACACAGTCCCCATTTCTGCAACTGCTCACATGGCAATAACTGGTATTTAGAACTACCTTCCTCCAGCACCCATTCTGTATTCCCTTTCCCTCAACAAGCACCTCGGCTGGTCGTTCTTTGCCTGGTGGGGTGACCCAAAACTTCATTCCTGAAGGGTCTGGGTCATTAGTAGTCATGTTGGAATTAGTTTGCTGTAGTTTCCCATTGACTTTAATCACAGGGCATGGTAGTACTAAGAGATGCCCTAAGGAATCTCCTGCATTCCAGAAATACTCTTCTTTACCTCCATTATGTGATATCAATCTGATTTCCTCTTGGTAATCAGGATCAATCACACCAGCCAATATGGTAACTCCCTTCTTTGCTTGTTGATCCAGAGGCATAAGGAGCCCAAAGTGGCCAGGTGGCATTCTTTTTTCTTTTTTTTTTTACACCATTTCAAAACTTTTTACTTACACATTTAAGTGATATTGACTATGCTCTTCCAATTGTGTTGCCATTCTCGCCCAAGATGAAGGCTTACAGGACAAAATAGCCTCCCATTTAACAGTTACTACAAATGTTGCCCTATAACAGTGGTTAACAATCTCACAACACATCAACAGTGTCCCTACTCAACTTGTGTTCCTACTCCCCCTCTGCCTTCTGGCCCTTGTCACTGGACTCCTGTACCTCCTTAGTCTCATTTAGTTTTACTGGGCTGTCCACTCCCAGGCTGAACAGTGAACCTCGAAGGTAACTTCACCTCTGAGCTGAAAGGGTGTCTGGGGGCCACACTCGTGAGGTTTCTCCAGTATCCTTTAGGCCAGTAAATCTGGTCTTTTTTTATTTTTTATTTTTGGGAGTTAGAATTATGCTCTACATCCTTCTCCAGCTCTGTCCAGAACCCTCTGTTGTGATCCTGGGCAGAGCAGTCAGTGGTGGTAGCCGGACACCATCTAGCTGTACTGGACTCAGTCCGGTGGAGGTCTTGGTAGCTGTGGTCAATTAGTCCTTTGGACTAATCTTTTCGTTGTATCCTGTTCTCTTCATTCTCCCTTGCTCCCGAAGGGATGAGACCAGTGTAGTATCCTAGATGGCCGCTCACAGGCTTTTAAGACCCCAGACACTACTCACCAAGGTAGAATGTAGAACATTATAAGTAGTGTCATGCCAATTGAGCTAGATGTTCCCCGAGACCATGGTCCCCAGAGTCCTCCGTCCAACAACTCACTCGCTCGGGGAGTTTGGATGTGTCCATAGGGCCTCCATGACCTTTCCTTGTGCAGGTTGTGTTAGTTTCCCTTGTACTGTGTACTGTCTCACCTCTCACCCAAGATACCACTTATCTATTGCCTATTTAGTATTCCCCCCCCCCATCCCTGGTAACCAACAAGGATTGTTACATTTTGCATGGGAATTTTTTCATAGGTTTTTACAGTAGAGGTCTCATACAATATTTGTCCTTTTGTGATTGACTTATTTCACTCAGCATAATGTCCTCCAGTTTCATCCATGTTATGAGATGGTTCACAGATTCATTGTTGTTCTTTCTCGTTGCATAGTACTCCATTGTGTGTATGTACCATAGTTTGTGTATCCATTCATCTGTTGATGGGCACCTACGTTGTTTCCATCGATTTGCTATTGTGAACAATGCTGCCATGAACACAGGTGTGCATATGTCTATTCGAGTGATGACTCTTATTTCTCTAGGATATATTCCTAGGAGTGGGATTGCTGGATCGAATGGTATGTCTATTTCTAGCTTTCTGAGGAAACGCCATATCATTTTCCAAAATGGTTGTATCATTTTGCATTCCCACCAGCAGTGTATAAGAGTTCCCATCTCCCCGCAGCCCCTCCAACATTTGTTATTTCCAGTATTTTTGATTCGTACCAGTAATGCCAGGGTGAGATGGTATCTCATTTTGGTTTTAATTTGCATTTCTCTAATGGCTAGTGATCGCGAGCATTTCCTCATGTGTCTGTTGGCCATTTGAATGTCTTCTTTGGTGAAGTGTCTGTTCATTTCCTTTGCCCATTTTTTGATAGGATTGTTTGTCTTTCTGTTGTAGAGGTGTTGGATTTTCTTGTAGATTATGGACATTAGACCTTTGTCTGACTTGTACTGTCCAAAAATTTTTTCCCAGTCTGTAGGTTCTCTTTTGACTCTTTTGGTGAAGTCTTTTGAAGAGCATAGGTGTTTGATTTTTAGAAGATCCCAGTTATCTAGTTTATCTGTTGGGTTTTTTGTGTTGATGTTTATGGTTTGTATCCTGTTAATGCCATGTATTAAGGCCTGAAGTGTTGGTCCTATTTTTTCTTCTGTGAACTTTATAGTTAGAGGCTTTATATTCAGGTCTTTGATCCATTTTGAAGTAGTTTTTGTATATGGTGTGAGGTATGGGTCCTGTTTCATTTTTCTGCAAATGGATATCCAGTTTTCCCAGCACCATTTGTTAAAAAGACTGTCTTTTCCCCATTTGATGGACTTTGGGCCCTTGTCGAGAATCAGGTGACTGTAGGTGGATGGATTTATATCTGGGTTCTCAATTCTGTTCCATTGGTCAATGTCTCTGTTGTTGTACCAGTACCAGGCTGTTTTGACTACTGTAGCTGTATAGTACGTTCTCAAGTCAGGTAGTGTGAGTCCTCCAACTTTATTCTTCTTCTTCAGTAGTGCTTTACTTATTCGGGGCTTCTTCCCTTTCCATATAAAGTTAATAATTAGTTTTTCCATCTCTTTGAAGAATGTTGTTGGTATTTGGATCGGGATTGCATTGTATTTGTAAATTGCTTTAGGTAGAATTGCCATTTTCACAATGTTGAGTCTGCCTATCCATGAGCATGGTATGTTTTTCCATTTATGTAGATCCCTTTGGGTTTCATGCAGTAGTGTTTTGTAGTTTTCTTTGTATAGGTCTTTTACATTCCTGGTCAGATTTATTCCTAAGTATTTTATCTTTTTAGGGGCTGTTGAAAATGGTATTGATTTCCTGATCTCCTTTTCATCGTTCTCTTTACTGGTGTATAGGAATCCAACTGATTTTTGAATGTTTATCTTGTATCCTGCTACTCTGCTGAATCTTTCTATTAGTTCCAGCAGATTTCTCGTGGAGTCTTTAGGGTTTTCTATGTATAGTATCATATCATCTGCAAACAGGGAGAGTTTAATTTCTTCATTACCAATTTGGATGCCCTTTATTTCTTTTTCTTGCCTTATTGCTCTAGCTAGAACTTCCAGCACAATGTTAAATAGGAGTGGTGATAAAGGGCATCCTTGTCTTGTTCCTGTTTTCAAGGGGAATGTTTTCAGCCTCTCTCCATTAAGAATGATGTTGGCTGTTGGTTTTTCATAGATGCCCTTTATTATGTTGAGAAATTTCCCTTCTATACCTATTTTATTGAGAGCTTTTATCAGGAATGGGTGTTGGACTTCGTCAAATGCCTTTTCTGCGTCAATTGAGATGATCATGTGATTTTTTTTCTTTCCTTTTATTTATGTGGTGAATTACGTTGATGGAATTTCTAATGTTGAACCATCCTTGCATACCTGGTATGAATCCTACTTGGTCGTGGTGTATTATTTTTTTGATATGATACTGAATTCTATTGGCTAGAATTTTGTTCAGAATTTTTGCATCTATATTCATGAGAGATATTGGTCTGTAATTTTCTTTTTTTGTGATGTCTTTGCCTGGTTTTGGTATCAGCGTTATGCTGGCTTCATAGAATGAATGTTGAAGTGTTGCTTCCTCTTCTGTGCTCTGAAATAGCTTGAGTAGAACTGGTACAAGCTCTTCTGTAAATGTTTTGTAGAATTCTCCAGTGAAGCCATCTGGGCCAGGGCTTTTTTTGGTTGGGAGTTTTTTTATTACCTTTTCAATCTCTTCTCCTGTTATGGGTCTGTTCAGATTTTCAATATCACTTTGTTGTAGTTTGGGTAGGCTGTGTGTTTCTAGAAATTTATCCATTTCCTCTAGGTTTTCAAATTTGTTGGAATATAGTTTTTCATAATATTCTGTTATAATCCTTTTTATTTCGGTTGGGTCTGTTGTAATCTCCCCCATTTCATTTCTTATTTGGGTTATTTTTGACCTCTGCGGTTTTTCTTTTGTCAGTCTGGTCAGTGGTTTCTCGATTTTGTTGATTCTTTCAAAGAACCAACTTTTGGTTTTGTTGATTCTTTCTATTGTTTTTCTGTTCTCTATTTCATTTATTTCTGCTCTGATCTTTACTATCTCCTTTCTTCCGGTGGTTGTAGGCTTTTTTTGCTGTTCTCTTTCTATTTGTTTGAGTTCTGTAGTTAATGTTTTGATTTTATCCCTTTCTTCTTTTTTGATATGTGCATCTATTGCTATAAATTGTCTTCTGAGGACTGCCTTTGCTGTGTCCCAAAGGTTTTGGTATGATGTGTTTTCATTCTCATTTGATTCCAGGAATTTTTTAATTCCATCTCTGATTTCTTCTATTACCCATTGATGTGTAAGCAGAGTATTATTCAGTTTCCATGTTTTTGATTTTTTTTCCTTGCTCTTTCTAGTGTTAATTTCTACCTTGATGGCATTGTGGTCAGAGAAGATACTGTGAATTATCTCAGCGTTTTGGATCTTGTTGAGGATTGCTCTGTGGCCTAAGATGTGGTCTATCCTGGAGAACGTTCCATGTGCATTGGAAAAGAATGTGTACTTTGCAGCAGTTGGATGGATTGTTCTATATATGTCTATGAGGTCCAGTTGGCTGATTGTATCCTTTAGGTCTTCTGTATCTTTGCTGAGTTTCTTTTTAGTTGTTCTGTCCTTTACTGAGAGTGGTGTGTTGAAGTCTCCTACTATTATTGCGGAACTGTCAATTTCTCTTTTCAGTGCTGTTAGAGGTTTTTTTTTTTTATGTATTTTGGAGCCCTGTCATTGGGTGCATAGATATTTGTTATGGTTATGTCTTCATGATGGATCGTCCCCTTAATCATTATATAGTGTCCTTCTTTGTCTTTTATGGTAGATTTTGTTTTAAAGTCTATTTTATCTGAGATTAGAATTGCCAACTCTTGCTCTTTTTTGGTAGTTGTTAGCTTGATATACTTTTTTCCAACCTTTGATTTTTAATAAATTCACATCTTTGTTTCTAAGGTGTGTCTCTTGTAGACAGCATATTGATGGATCCTGTTTTCTTATCCATTGTGCCACTCTCTGTCTCTTTATGGGTGCATTGAGTCCATTTACATTCAGTGTAATTATTGATAGATGGAAGTTTGTTGCTGTCATTTTGTAGTGCTTTTTTTTTGTGGTGCTGAAGTTGTCTTTGTTTTTCTTACTCTCTTGTGCTGAGTTACTTTTGTTTGTGGATTTTGTGTAGACTTTATGTTTTTTGTCTTTGTTTTTAAGAATTGGTTTGTTAACTTTCTTTGTGGTTACCATGAATTTTACCCTTATCTTTATAAGTTTGAAGCAGTCTACCCTTACTTGGTATCGTCTTGCCTTCCTTTCCTTTAGAAGGTTCTATACCTATGCCGTTTGTTCCCTCTTTCATTGTTTTGATGTTGTTGTCATCCTGTCATCCATTTGATTGATTGCTCTGATTCCCTGTTGTATTTCTTTTGTTTTTGGATAGTCCTCAGTAGTTCATTTCCTAGAATGATATCTGGTTCATATGAACCTGCGTCCTAGGTCCTAGTTCCTGCCTGAGGGCTGAAGCTGTTTGTCCTCAGATCGAAGAACTCCCTTTAATAATTCTTGTAAGTTTGGTTTGACTTTTGCATATTCCCTTAGTTTCTGTTTATCTGGAAATGACCTAATTTCACCATCAAATTTGAATGAGAGTTTTGCAGGATATATTATTCTTGGCTGACGATTTTTTTCTTTCAGGATTTTATATATGTCATCCCACTGCCTTCTTGCCTGAATGGTTTCTGCTGAATAATCTGAGCTTAGTCTTATTGTTTCTCCTCTGTATGTGACTTCTTGTTTTTCACGAGCTGCTCTCAGGATTCTTTGTTTGTCTCTAGTTTTGGCGAGTGTGAATATGATATGTCTTGGTGATTTTCTTTTGGGGTCTCTTCTATATGGGGTTCGTTGAGCTTCTTGGATGGCCAGCGTTTCATCTTTCATGATATTGGGGAAGTTTTCTGTCAGCAGTTCCTCAATGATCCTCTCTGTGTTTTCTGTTTTCTCCCCCTGTTCTGGGATGCCAATCACTCGTAAGTTTTTGCTTTTAATTGTGTCCCACATAACTCTCAGGGTCTCTTCATTTTTCTTTGTTCTTTTTTCTGAGTTTTCCTGAAACAGAGTTGTATCCAAGTGTTTGTCTTCAGTTCCACTGATCCTGTCTTCCACGGTTTCAAATCTACTTCTCAGCCCTTCTATGACACCGTCCATTTCTGAAATCTTGTTGTTTATCTTTTGGATTTCTAATTGTTGATTTTGTATAATTTTGAGTTGTGAATTTATTTTGGCATTTTGTTCCTGCATCATCTTCCTGAATTCTTCCAATTTTTTGTCTGTATTTTCCATAAATTTGTCCTTTTTTTCCTCATGTTTGTCAGCTTTCTGCCTCAGTTCTTGGAAAATTCCAAGTATTAGTCATTTGAGTTCCCTATCAGGTACTTCTAGTGCATTTTCTTCCACAGGAGAGTTATCTGGTGTTTTCATTTGGACGTCTACTGGAACCATCTTGTCTTGTTTTTGTAAATGTTTTGATATTGTTTGTTGTTTTCAGGGCATTCAGTAGATATTTCTCTCATTTACTGATTGTAGATTTTTTTTGTTTCATCCTTGTGGTACAGCTGTGCAGATCTAGCTGAAGAGGAGCCACTGGGACGGGTTGTTTCTGGCCTTCACCGCAGCCACCAGGACGGTCGGTAGTCAGTGCTGGGCAGGTTCCAATAGGGCGTGCCTGCACAGCTTGGTGGTGTGATGTCAAGTGCATGGTGCAGGTAGGCAGGATGCAGCGGTGAGATGGTTATGTGTGAAGCTAAGCTGGATATGGGAGAGAGGAGAGAGGAGCAGGAGTGAAAAGCATACAAACATAAAAGAATGCTAGGGGAGCTTATCGTTGGAATGGACAGATGAGAGACTATGGGATGGAGGAAACCAGAAGGGGGAAGAGAAAGAAAAGGAAAGAATGAAGAAATAAAAATCAGAAAAGTTAAAGAACTACAAAGTTCCCACGGATCCCATCGATGCAGCTATGAGGCCTGGGGGAGTCGGTCTCAGGTTTCACAGCACAGCCTGGCCAGAAGGTGCAGAGGCATACATTGCCTGGTATTCAGGGATCAGAAAGAGAAGGAAGAGATAGAGAGACGAGAAATTAAGCAATGAAGAAAGGCAAAAGGGAAAAAGAGGGAAAAGAAAACAAAACTAATTAAAAAAGAAAAAACATAAAATTTAAAAAAAAAAAAAAGCAACACCAGCAGTCAATGAATGGCACTCAGAGAGCCAGCCAGTGCGGGTTGGTGTTTCTGGACGAGAGACTGTGTCTGTGGGAAACAGAGGAGGCCGAGTGTGAGTGAAGAAGGGTGAAGAGTGGAAAGCATATATCACAAATTGCCTGCACTCTGGGGACCCTCAGAAAAGAGCTAAGAGGGTGCAAGGATCCAGGCACCCGAGTGAAAGGAGGGGGAGGTGGCGAGAGGCAAGCAAGAAACCAAAAGGAGCAGGAGGAAAAAGAAAAAAAAGAAAAAGAAGGAAAAAAAAAAAAAAAGGCAGCACCAGCAGCCAACAAACGGCATCTAGAGAGCCGCCCGCCCGGGCACGCGGAATCCAAGCAGCCGGCAGACCCCGGTGAAGAGACTGCGGCCACGGGAAGCAGAGGGGCTAACGAACAAAGGTCCTGGGATCTCACCAGCGTGGCAGCCCAGACCTGGAAGCAGCCACATGCCTGAACGCAGCCCCACAGCCCCGCAGGAAAGAGCAAAGACGGCACTCGGTCCCAGGCACTTGAGCAAAAGGAGGGAGAGGCAGCAAGAGGGAAGCGAGAAACCAGAAGAAGCAGAAAAAGCCACACCAGCAGCCAACAAACGGCACCCAGAGAGCCCCCGCTCAGGCGCGTGGACTCCAAGCAGCCGGCAGTCTCGGGTCAAGAGACCGTGGCCACGGGAAGCAGAGGGGCGAACGAACAAAGGCCCTGGGATCTCACCAGCACGGCAGCCCAAACCTGGAAGCAGCCACACGCCCGAACGCAGCCCCACAGCCCCGCAGGAAAGAGCAAAGATGGCGCTCGGAGCCAGGCACCCGAGCAAAAGGAGGAGGAGGTGGCAGAAAAAGCTACGCCAGCAGCCAACAAACGGCTCTCAGAGAGCCGCTGGCCCGGGCGCGTGGAATCCAAGCACCGGCGTCCCCCGGCCCAGGGACCCTGGCCACGGGAAGCAGGGGAGCCCCAGCCGAGGAGGAGAGGGGTGGGGGGTGGGAAAGTGCACACTGCAATTTACCGGTCATTCCGTCTCCCACTGGACGCTCCGCAAGGCTGCTCTCCCGTTCTCCCGTTTGCTGGTCTCCCATAGGAGTCCAAGATGGTGGATCCGCACTGCGTTAGCTGGTAAGGAATCTCTGCATGAGTCTCTCCTCGCTCTCCGTTCTCTTTCAGTATTCTCACTCCGTTTGGTGTTTGGCTGAGTTCTTTATCTCTTCATTTGATGTTCTAGGGTTTCAGGATTGTTGATTCTCTGTTAGGCTTAGTTTTTCGGATCTTTGCTGTGGAGGGACGGCGTGGTGCTTCTGCCTAGAGTGCCATCTTGCCCCGCCTCTGCCATAGCTTCTTGCTGACACACATCACTACTACTAATCCTGTTCCAGCCATCACTAACTCTGCTACTCCATACTTCAAGAAAGTCTTTCTGTCTCCATTTCCAGCTTAGGCTGAAAGAGGATAACTGGATTCCTGCAGTACTGTGCTCAAATAGAGTATACTTCACTGGGTTCGCCAGATCCTATCATATAGTGCCTAGACTTTCAAGTAAATTTCTCTCTGTCTCTCTCTCTCTCTCTCATGCACACACACACCACAGCTATTTTCTTCCAAGGTCTCATTTTGCCAGAGTTTTGCTGGAGTGGATTTGTCTATTGCTGAACAAACTCTTGCTAATCTTTTTTATATCTTGGGAAATACACAACTAAAGACAATCACTTTACTTTATGATGCCCAAGATACAAAGAGCTCATTTTCTTTCCTTTCTCTAGCAATTTAACTTGAAAGCCTATTAAATTTAGAATTTGAAAATGCAAAAATACCCATGTATTATCGCTGGGGAATAGAAAACTGGATCTCAGAAATAGGAAGGCCTACTTAACCTTGGGATTGGAACTAGAGGAGGAAATGCCTTTCATTCTTCCTTGAAGAGTAAAACATCTTTTCATGGAGACAAAACAAAGACTTTTGGTACCTTCTTTAAAAAAGCAGCAAACAATAAAATTAGTCTTTCATCTCAAATTAGTCGTGGGGTCATACAGATACATATACAATTATAGAGTGGTACCTTCTCATTTAAAAAGGAGCCTTTTTATATGTAGATAGGTAACTATACGTCTTGATTTGCCTGGGACAGACCCAGTTTGAATAATAAATATTTGGCTACCTCAGATAGAGAATTAACATTGAAATTTTGCCTAAAAGTATCTACTTTAGTCCTGTAAGGAATCCTTTCCTCTTTGATTCCAGTATTGCTGAGGTGAATAAATATGTCCTTGGCATCTGAGGCTGTAACTTAAAATGCATTTCCCATATTGATTTATTTAACAAGTATTTATTGCATACCTACTATGTGGCAGGAACTGTATTAAGCACTGTGAATAGAAAGTGAACAGAATGGACTGGTCCCAGCTCTCATAAAATGGTTTTCAACTATAATATTATTAGAGTGATATTTCATATATCACTAGGATTTATTAGATGAGTCAGGGAAATTAACCAATTTATATATATTTGTTTCCGTAGGAAAATTCATTCTTAGTTTCAAACAACTGACACACAAACTTTTGGAAAATGGAAGTAAAAATAATGAAATAATTATACCACGTTGCCTTCTCATCTTCTAAACCTTTCACACCGTAGGAACAGCATGAGCAAATGTCTGGCAACTGGGAATAAGTAGAGTGTGCAGGATGTTAAGAAAAGTTTACATCGGGGAATAGTAAGAAAAGAGGTTTATTTCTTGTACATATGAATGTCTGGAGGGCTGGTAGATCTCTCTAGGGTTCTTCCATCTTGTTGTTCTGCCATAAGTGGCTTCCAGTTCCAAAGTTAACTCATGGTCACAGATAGCTGATCTAGCTTTAACCACAATTACATTCCAGTCATCACGAAGGAAGGAAGGCTGAAAGTCATGCCCCCTGCCCCCTTTCTTTAGTGACACTTACCAGAAGTTACATATACCACTTCTGCTTACATTTTACTGGTCAGAGATTAGTCATGTGGCCATGTTGCTGTTCCTATCTGCAAAGAGAAATTTAGCTGGACACTCTAGGGCTCTAAAAGAGAACATATGTTAGACGACAACTAGCAGTTTCTTCCACAGTACAATCTTTGAGCCTCCGAAATATCCTTGGTGAAATCTTCTCCCTGCATATAGAACATAATCACCTACTTTCCAAGTTAGAAAATCCCCAAATACAATCCCTTTGAATATGGTTCAAAATCCAGGTTGTTTGATGCACACTCTTAAATCCAAGTGACTTAATAACCTATAAACTAAATCCCAATGCATCTGCCCCATCATACCCAATATACAGTGGATGTAAATTTGGAAAGGGAAGAATACAATAAAACAACAATCACTGATCCCTAAACCAGAAAACCAAACCTGTTGTCATCAAGTCAGTTAGACTCATTGCAACCCTATAGGAGAGTGTAGAATTGCCCCATAGGGTTTCCAAAGAGCAGCTGTTGGATTCAAACTGCTGACCTTTTGGTTTGCAGCTGTACTGTTAACCACTGTGTCACCAGGGCTCTTAAAAACCAAACCTGTTGCCGTCAAATTGATGCCGACTCACGGTGACCCTATAGGACAGAGTCAAACTGCCCCATAGGATTTCCAAGGAGTGGCTGGTGGATTTGAACTGCTGACCTTTTGGTTAATACCCAAGCCTTTAACCACTATGCCACTGGTCCCTAAAAAAAATGAAACTCACTGCTGTCAAGTTGATTCCAACTTGTAGCAACCTTGGTGGTTATCAGTCCTGTTAAGTGGGGATTGTAAAGGCTTCCTTCTCTGGCAATGGAGTAAAATCCTTGATTATCCATCTGGCTATCCCTAATTCATATGCTACACTTGTCTGTCAGTTTGTTGTACTGTGGTGGCTTGCGTGTTGCTGTAATTCTGGAAGCTATGCCACTGATATTTCAAATACCAGCAGGGTTACCCATGGTGGGTGGGTTTCAGCTGAGTTTCCAGACTAAGACAGATTAGGAAGAAGGACTTGGTAATCTACGTCTAAAAAATTTGGTCAGTGAAAACCTTATGAATAGCAAGGGAATGTTGTCTTAAATAGTGCTGGAAGATGAGCCCCTCAGGTTGGAAGGCACTCAGAATACGACTGGGGAAGAGCTGCTTCCTCAAAGTAGAGTCAACTTAATGATGCAGATAGAGTAATCCTTTCTGGACCTACATTTGCTGATGTGCCATGACTCAAAATGAGAAGAAATAGCTACAAACATCCGTGAATAATTGAAATGTGAAATATGCAAAGTATAAGTCTAGAAAAATTGTAAGTTGTCAAAAACAAAACGAAATGCATGAGGATAGATATCCTAGTCATTAGTGAGCTGAAATGGACTGGCATTGGTCATTTTGAATCAGACAATCATATGGTCTACTATGACAGGAACGACAGATTGAAGAGGAATGGCGTTGCATTCATTGTCAAAAAGAACAATGCTGTCAGTGATAGGATAATACCATACACCTACAAGGAAGACAAGTTAATACAACCATTATTTAAATTTACACACCAACCACTAAGGCCGAAGATGAAGAAACTGAAGATTTTTACCAACTTCTGTAGTCTGACATTGATCAAACATGCAGTCAAGAGGCATTGATAATTACTAGTGATTGGAATGTGAAAGCTGGAAACAAAGGAGGATCAGTATTTGGAAAATACGGCATTAGTGATAGAAATGACACTGGAGATTGCATGATAGAATTTTGCAAGACCAATGACCTATTCATTGGAAATACCTTTTTTCAACAACATACTATACACATGAACCTCACTAGATGTAATACACAGGAATCAAATTGACTACATCTGTGGAAAGAGTCAATGGAGAAGCTCAATATCATCAGTCAGAACAAGGCTAGAGACCAGCTGTGGAACAGACCATCAATTGCTCATACACAAGTTCAAGTTGAAAGTGAAGAAAATTAAAACAAGTCCAGGAGAGCCAAAGCACGACCTTGAATATATCCCACCTGAATTTAATGACCATCTCAAGAACAGATTTGACATATTGAACACAATGACAGAAGACCAGACGAGTTGTGGGATGACAATAAGGACATCATGCATGAAGAAAACAAAAGGTTATTAAAAAGACAAGAAAGAAAGAAAAGACCAAAATGGATGTCAGAAGAGACCCTGAAACTTGCTCTTTAATGTAAAGTAGCTAAAGTGAATGAACAAATGGTGAAGTGAAAGAGCTGAATAGAAGATTTCAAAGGATGACTCACGAAGGCCAAGTAAAGTACTATAACAAAATGTGTAAAGACCTAGAGTTAGAAAATCAAAAGGAAAGAACACATTCAGCATTTCTCAAGCTGAAACAACTGAAGAAAAAAATCCAAGCCTTGAGTTGCAATATTAAAGGATTTTATGGGCAAAAAAAATGAAAGATGCAGGAAGCATCAAAAGAAGATGGAAAGAATACACAGAGTTACTGTACTGAAAAGAACTAGTCTATTTCAGGAGGTAGCTATGATCAAAAAGTGATGGTACTGAAGGAAGAAGTCGAAGCTGCACTGAAGGCACTGGTGAAAAATAAGGCTCCAGGAACTGACAGAACACCAGTTGAGGTGTTTCAACAAGTGGATGCATCGCTGGAAGCGCTCACTCATCTCTGCCAAGAAATTTGGAAGACAGCTACCCGGCCAACTGCCTGGAAGAGATCCATATTTGTGCCCATTCCAAAGAAAGGTGATCCAACAGAATGTGGAAATTATCAAACAATATCATTAATATCACATGCAAGTAAAATTTTGCTGAAGATAATTCAAAAGCAATTGCAGCAGTACATACACAGGGAACTGCCAGAAATTCAAGCTGGACTCCGAACAGGACGTGGAACAAGGGATATCATTACTGATGTCAGATGGATCTTGACTGAAAAAAGAATACCAGAAAGATGTTAACTTGTTTTTATTAACTATGCAAAGGCATTAGAATTAGACTGCATGGATAATAACAAATTGTGGATAGCATTGCAAAGAATGGGAATTCCAGAGCACTTAATTGTGTTCATGTGGAACCCATACATAGACCAAGAGGCAGTCGTTAGAGTAGAATACTAAAGGGAATACTAAACCAAACCAAACCTGTTGTCTTCGAGTTGATTCCGACTCACAGCGACCCTATAGGACAGAGTGGAGCTGCCCCAAGGGTTTCCGAGGAGCAGCTAATGGATTCGAACTGCCGACCATTTGGTTAGCAGCTGAGCTCTTAACCACTGCACTAGCAGTGCTCCAAGGGGGATACTGTGTCGTTTAAAAGCAGGAAAGGTGTGCGTCAGGGTTGTATCCTTTCACCATACTTACTCAATCTGTATGCTGAGCAAATAATCCAAAAAGCTGGACTATATGTAGAAGAACAGGGCATCAGGATTGAAGGAAGACTCAGTAACAATGTGTGATATGCAGATGACACAACCTTGCTTGCTGAAAGTGAAGAGGACTTGAAGCACTTACTGATGAAGACCAAAGACTGTAGCCTTCAGTATGGATTACACCTCAATTTGAGGAAAACAGAAATCCTCATAACTGGATCAGTTAGCAGCATCATGATAAATGGAGGAAATATTGAAGTTGTAAAGGATTTCATTTTGCATGGATCTACAATCACTACCCATGGAAGTAGCAGTCAGAAAATCAAATGACTCTTTGCATTGGGCAGAGCTGCTGCAAAAGACCTCTTTAAAGTGTTAAAAAGCAAAGATGTCACTTTGAGGACTAAGGTGCGCCTGACCCAAGCTATTGTATTTTCAGTCATCTCATATGAATGCGAAAGCTGGACAGTGAATAAGCAAGACCGAAGAATTGGTGCATTTGAATTATGACATTGTGAAGAATACTGAATATACCATAGACTTCCAGGAGAATGAACAAAACTACCTTGAAGAAATATAACCAGAATGCTCCTTAGAAGTGAGGATGGCAAGACTTGGTCTCATGTACCTTGGACATGTTATGAGGAGGGACCAGTCCGTGGAGAAGCATATCATGCTTGGTAAAATAGAGGGTCTGCAAAAAAAAGGAAGATCCTCAACGAGATGGATTGACACAGTGACTGCAACAATCAACTCAAACATAGCAATGATTGAGAGGATGGTGCGTGACCCGGCAGTGTTTCATTCCATTGTACGTAGGGTCGCTATGAGTCGGAACCAACTCGACTGCACCTAACAACAACAACATCCCTAATTCTTCCCTCTGGCAGGATCTTCCTTGTATGTTATACTCCATGCCCATACCTGAGGTGGGCAGTGGAGAATTTTCTCATGGGCTGCACAGTTTTGTAGCCTTCTTCCTGCTGATACAAATTTGTGGGCCTGAGATTGGATTTAGGAGTCAGTCATAAATTTGTAAGCCAGTTTTGTGATTTTTATATCAATTTAACACCCCCTCTCAAATTAGTAGACTTCCAGTCAATAAGTGTGTCCATGTTCACATCCAAGAATACTGTTTTTTAGCCTGGCACTGCTCTCTTACTTCCATGTCTCTCTGCTTTGCTCATGTTTCTTTTCTCCAACATAAAGGTGACTCTCTTGAGGTCTTCTAAAACAATAAGCTTAAGTGGGAAGGCAGCGACCTTAATCTGATCTTTGATAACTGGACTGGTTTTATTGTGTGGCCTAGAATTCTTAAAGGAAAGTGGTTAAAAATGGCTGGAGCCACAGTCTTTTCTCCTCCAAAGGCTATCACTTTGGAGCAGTACTTTTAACTATTTCATTTTGGGATTCAGAAACAGATTTTTCAACCCTGCAAGGCTCAAACCTCCAAATTACTGGATTCTCAGTTAACTTAGATTGAAAGACATCAGAATAGTGCCTTCTCCATTTACCTGCTCTAAGCCAACACCACATATTTTAGGTTCTTGGAGCAGCTTAGTTCAAGAGAGTATCAGGTCATCCATGAGTAGTGTGCTCCTTCACAACATCATCTATATGAGACCAAAAGGTCAACATTTACTCAAAAGCAAAGATGAGAAAGCAAGGGGGCCGGGAAACTAGATTACTGGAAACATAACAACCAGAACAGAAATAATGAGAAAGGTGACACTTTGTGAAAAATGTAACTAATGTCACTGAATAAATTGTGTAGAAATTGTTAAATGGGAACCTAATTAGCTGTGTACGCTTTCACCGAAAACACAATAAAATATTTTAATTTAAAAGAGCGTAAGGGAATATCACGGGCTTCAGGATTAGGTTCAGGTGCAAGTACAGAGACCCAGATTAACACTGTATTGAACAAACAAGAGGTTTATTTCTTAAGTAAAAGTCTGGAGGTAGGTAGTCCAGGGTTGGCATGGTGCTCCATGTTGCCAGGAGGAAAAAGAAAGACAAACTCACTTGCAATAGATCACTTCCAGTACTACACCATTGGCCAGAACTATTCATATGCCTCCACCCAGGAAGACTAGAAAAATAGTCTTTATTTTGGGCAGTCATATGCCCCAGTTAAAAATCAGGTATTCCAGTATTGTAGAAGAACAAAGGAATGGATTTGGAAGACAGCTGACAGTCTCTGCCACACAGAGTTTATACAAATATTAAAAGATATTAATATATGGACAAATCAGGACATTGCAATGCAGTTTTTTGATGCATTTGATGCATTCTTAACAAAGCAGCCAAAATGATATTAAAAAAAAAAAAAAAATCACTCCCTTGCTCTTAACATTTCATAGGCTGTCTAATTCACTCAAAAGTCCTAACAATATTCTACAAGGCCCTATTTCTACATCTCCTCCATTGCCTCTCTAACCTCTTTCTAATACTGTCCTGCTTGTTCATCTACTCATAGACTCTTGCTATTCCTCACACTTGCTAGAAATACCCTAATTTAGGACCTTCTCACTCTTCACTAGATAACTGCGTGGCTAACTCCCTTGCCTCCATCAAGACTTTGCCCAGATGTTACCACTTCAATGAGAACTATGCTGACCACTAACCACCCTGTTTAAAATGATGATTCCCCTCTACCCCCGTACACCCAATCTGGCTTTCCCTGATGAATTTTTTCCAGAGTACTTATCACCCTCCATCATCTATACAGTTTAATTACTTATTATGTTTATTATCTATTATCTGTTCCCACTAGAATGTAAGCTCCCCAAGGGCAGAGGTTTTTCCTCCTTTTTTCAGTGAGGAATTCTGTGTGCCTAGAACAATGCCAGGTTAATGTAGGTTCTCAATAAATAACTTGTGAATGAATGAATGATTTTATTTCCGAACAGCAGTAAAAATATAAGAGTAATTTTTTTTATTTCCTTACAAGTAATATCGTTCCTTTTAGTTTTGGTATATCATGTTACCTTGGGACTCCTCCTTACTGCCTTAGTGAGGTACATCAGAAATGAGACGTATAGCTATTTTTTTATATAAATTTTTTTTATTGTACTTTAGGTGAAGGTTTACAGAACAAATATTTACTCATTAAAGTCAGTACACGTATTGTTTTGTAACATTGGTTAACAACCCCTTAACAAGTCAACATGCTCCCTTCTTGGACTTGGAGGGCCTTTTTTTTTTTCTTTTGTTGAAAATATACATAGCCAAAGATACACCATTTCAAAAATTTCTACATGTACAATTCAGTGATGTCGATCACGTTCTTCCAGTTGTGCTGCTATTCTCACTTTAGATGAAGGTTTACAGAACAAAATAGTATCTCATTAAACAGTTAGTACGCATATTGTCCTAAGACAATGGTTAAGAACCCCACTACATGTCAACACTGTCCTTACTCAACCTTGGGTTCCCTATCACCAGCTTTCATGTCCCCTCCTGCCTTCTAGTCCTTGTCCCTGGACTGCTGTGCCTCATTAGTCCCGTTTTGTTTTATGGGGCTGTCCACTCCCCGGCTGAATGGTGAACCTCGGAAGTGACTTCACCACTGAGCTAAAAGGGTGTCCGGGGGCCATACTCTCGGGGTTTCTCCAGTCTCCTTTAGACCAGTAAATCTGGTCTTTTTTTGTGTGTTAGAATTTTGTTCTACATCCTTCTCTAGCTCTGTCCAGAACCCTCTGTTGTGATCCTGGTCAGAGCAGTCAGCGGTGGTAGCCGGGCACCATCTAGCTGTACTGGATTCAGTCTGGTGGTCAGCACTGGAGTCAGTCTGGTGGAGCCCTTGCCATTTTTAGTCAGCATTGCTTAAGTAAAGGCATGCTAACATCTTAGAAAGGACCCAAAAACTTCTTTAGAATTATTGTTTTGTTGTTAAGAAATTTTTGGTTGCCTGTGTGTATTACTCAGGATTTCTTTGTTGCAAGTAAGAGAATCTCAACTCAAACTAGCTTAAGGAAAAAAAAAAATCTGTTGACTCATACCTAGGAAACTCAAGAGATATGATTGTTTTTTAATAGCTGGTTTCAGAGATTCAAATGTTGTCATCTGAAATATACTTTACTTTCTCTCTCTCTCCATCTCTCACTTTTGCTTTCAACTGTTTTGGCTTCATTCTCAACGATGGAGATTTGCATTCTTCTTAAAGGTAGCAATCCCAGAGAATAGATAATTACTTATTCTTCCTGGCCAGGATTCTAATTTGCCAGTCACTGAGTCTGGGGAATGAGGCACTTTGATTGGCTAGCCTTGGACACACTCACTTCTCTGCCTAGAAGGCAAGGCCACATAATTGACTCCCATCAGAATCGGAGGAAGGTAGGCTCCAAAAGGAAGGAATGAGAGCAGACAAAAAAGAAAAAGCACTGTGCTGTACCTTTTCAGCAACATATTCCTCATGTAGGTTTGCTTATATAAGTGGGTTTCTATCAAGCAGCAAAAATTAAAATATTTTGCAACAGGTTAGCATTTCTTTTTCTTAAGTACGATTGTGCCAATTATGGGCTTAGAGTCATAATTTTGTCTTCCATTAGGCTTTCATCTCTAATGGAGTTAATGTCTAATGGAATTTCATATTTAGTAATTACTGCCCAGCCTAGAACATTATAAGGAAATAGTTGTGATTAATTACCAGCCTCATTTTATTACCTAGGAGGATTTTACATTTTAAATTAAATAACATTCTTCATCACTCTTAGCTGAAAATGGCAAAAAGAGAAGCAGAAGATCACAGTGCAGCACTTTCTCAGTCTTCTTTATCATCCTTGACTAAAGCAACAAAAGTATCACAGCAAGGTAACCCTGAAGGCACCTTGGATGGGAATACTGTGGACCCAATTCGCAAATATATTTCAAATGATTTACCAAGGTAAGGATATTATCTGAGCAGCTTAAATTTAATTCTGAAGGGGAGAAAAGTACTTATAGAAAGTTGTCTATGTAAATATTCAGGATTTGGTGGAGGTGATGCAAATAATAATCTGGAGAGATGTGATGGGCTACAAAGGTGGTTGTCTGGGTTAGAGCCTTTGAATTTTTTCCACTTTGTGAGAAGAAAATGATAATTGGTGCAATAAATATAAACTATCCCTGGAGGCTGACTTGAACAGGTTGCATAATGATAATAACAATAATGGCAGGTAATATTTGCTATGAGCCAGTTACCATCCTAAGCACTTAACCTGCATCATGTCAACTGAGTTCTCACAACAGCTCTGGGAGGTATATAATAAGGCGCATATTATTCTAAACATCTCCATTTTACAAATGAGGGAAAAAAGACTTAGAGAAGTTAATTAACTTGACCAAGATCTGATAGCCACTAAGTAGAGAAGACACAGTTTGAACCCAACTGATCTAATGCCACAGCAAGATCTCTTAACCATTATATTCCACAGTGCCTCTCAGGGGTATAAAGCAGAGGAGACAGGAATATTTTTTCTGGCTTTTTTTTTTTTTCCTGTATTAGAAAGTAAAAGAACTAAAAAGCGTCTGTCAGATGTTGATAAACTCTTGGCTGGCTAAATGTGATGCCATAGTCTGTGTTAAATAGAAAATTGAGAATATAAAAGCATCAAAAGAAAATATTCATAAACTGGAGATTATGTTAATCTCTTTATAGAAGTGCTAGGTTATATTTCTTTTTTAGAACAGTTTGATTGTTTGGTTATTTTTTTATACCTCCTCCCCTCTTTTTTTAGTATCTCTAAGTGAAACCTGGAGCCCTGGTGGCATGGTGGTTAAGAGCTTGGCTGCTAACCAAAAGATCAGCAGTTCAAATCCACCAGCCACTCCTTGGAAACCCTATGGGGCAGTTCTACTCCGTTCTATAGGGTTGCTATGAGTTGGAATCGACTCAAAGGCAATGGGTTTGGGTTTTTTTTTGTTTTAAGTGAAACCTAGATGTTCAGCTAATCTTTTTCTTTTCTCACATTATTCTTCTGAGCTATAAGTGCATATTAGCAGCATATGAGATTCTTTACGCAGTGCGCTGACTAGATATTATTTTTAGTGAACACCCTGTAGTTAAATAGTAGGGATGTAAGTCCTCCGGACAGTATTCTTTCCAATAAGACGATGGAAAAATTGTCTAAATAGAATTTTCAAATATTCCTTTATAGAAAAGTCAATTCTAATATGTTTATTTACATGCATTTTTATTTCCTTTAGAGTTTATTTTTACAAATTTTCCATTTCAAAAAGATGTTCTATTCAGTCATTCCAACTATTTTTTCTACTTAAGTAGCATTTTTAGCTACTTAATTTTTGCTGTTAGAGATAAATGTACTTATTCAGTTTCTTCCTTCTTTTTTCTTGATTATTTTCTTTCTTTGATTCTGAGTCTCTTTAACTCTGGCTGTATTTGTCCTTTTTATTATATATCAGTCTTTCTTTTCATGTGACACTTTCCTACTGCCTGTTTTTTTTTTTTTTTTTTTTTTAGTTTTTGTTTCAGTGTGCATCTTCTGTTTCTTTGTCTGAATCCTAACTTTTGTCACGACTGCCTGTTACCATCAACTTTGATTATGATGAGTGTAGAAAATTAAGTAACTCTCTTCTTGGTAATTGAATGGAAAGTCAAAAGACAAGGTCCAGAGGTCTTTTACCTTTTTAAAAAACAGAATAATGAGTTTCAATCTGAAAGGGATCAAGTTCATAAAGGCTAATGGTAATCTAAGATTTGATAGTATTAATATGATTATCAGAGAGAGGCAATTTTCTCTAAGAGTAAAGGCATTTTCTCCTTGATTGAGGTTAAAATTTCTCTTGTCTCATTCTTGTTTTCTTTGCTACCTTTCTTCCACTAACTTTATGGTATTTTTTATGAGAAATAATTATTAAAATATAGTCGATTTGTTTTTCTTTTACTTATATCATAGAGGTTGTGCTTATCTTCACTAATTAGCACTTTGTACTTTTTTTTTTACAAAATACATCAACATATATTAAATGCATTCATTGCCACCATGCAGTGACCAGTAACTTTATTCTCATGCTATTATCTGATTCTGTTAATGTAGTCTTTATTATATTTGCATCATCCACTCTTCTTTCTTCTTTTCCTTGTGTTCCGTAAGTGTTGGGTTTTTCTTTCTTTTCTGCTGTCACTCTATTCTGCATTTGCTTGTAACAGAGTGAAACCTGCTGTACCAGGATCCTTCCCCCCAACAAAAAAACTAATCACAGTGTGAGATGAGTTCAGTTTATTGTGCCGAAGAAGTTCCAACCCTTACATTTTATAACTCACCACTTGGGGGTCAGTTGACTGGAAAAGTCTAGCCTCATTCCTGTGGCTGCCTTTCTGAAAGCAGCACAGTAGGAACCTTCTCCTACCCAGCTGCTGTCTGATATATTCCCAGGTGACCTGAAATGGAGTCAGCCTTTGAGACATGGATGGCAAAATCAGTTATTTATTAGTAAGACTGTTATCCAGGAGCAGACCCGCCATATTCATAGAAGGTACCTCCAAATGCTCAAGCGGAAGATTTCCAAATTATAGTTGCATTAAAAAATTAAGAGAATATTATAAACAACCATTATCTCTTTCTGTCTCACATATAAAATACTTTGTTTTAATGACTTTCGACTGGTGATCAACTAAGGAATGTAATTTCATTATTTTTATAATAGAAAATCACAGTATTTTTTATCTTGCTGGCAATTGAATGTATTATCAATTCTTTTAGGTGCCTGAGAAAGCAAATTACTTTTAGTAAAGCATTAAATGAGAATGTAAAGTGAGTTTTTAAAAAGTGAATGCCAACAATTTTTAATTATAGACGGATTGTCTGCATTGTTTTTTCACAGGCAAATCTTGATTTTTAATAGCACCTAATCTATTTACAGAGGAGCCCTGGTCACACAGTGGTTAGGCACTCAGCTGTTAACCAAAAAGTCAGCGGTTTGAACCCGCTAGCTGCTCTTTGGGAGAAAGATGTGGCAGTCTGCTTCCGTAAAGATTTACATACTTGGAAACTCTATGGGGCAGTTCTTCTCTGTTCTATAGAGTAGCTATGAGTTAAAATTGACTTGACGACAACAAGTTTAATCTATTTACTCACTTCTTAATGTCATTTTACTTGTCTTGGGTGTTTTTAATTGGAATGATTCTTGGACCCTTTTTGAAATATAAACATTTGATTATCTAGCC
This sequence comes from Dugong dugon, assembly GCA_030035585.1. Lineage (NCBI taxonomy): Eukaryota > Metazoa > Chordata > Mammalia > Sirenia > Dugongidae > Dugong > Dugong dugon. The sequence continues at coordinate 103,329,278 of CM057467.1, read as the reverse complement.
TTTTCTAGGGTTTAAATTTGGTAATGTCATCATTCCAAAAATAAACTGTCAGTTCCCAACATGGAGTGGGGGGGGGGGGCAGAAGGGAGTGAGAGAGCAGCAATAGTGAAGCAAAGCCACTCATTCATTATTTTAGACCTCTATTGGCCAACAAATTACACTTTCCCTAGTTTATAATTTTTTTCCTTTAAGTCTTTTTCGTGTCTGTACAAATCTAAACATTAATATATTATTTCTTTTTTAAAATGTTAAAAGATTAGATCACTGTTTCTTTTTGACAATTTAAATTTCCTCTTGAAAAAATTTTAATTATATATGTATATAACTTCCCCCAATTTTAGATTTAATATGTGCCTTATTTTTATTATTTGTACTTTTTCACAGCAGAAGCTTTTTTTTTTTTTTCCTTTTGAGTGGGATAATTTAGGCTCCCAATCCTATACTCAGGATCCTTTATGTAGCTTAGAAACTTCTCTTTTTTATAATTCCTTCTTCTACAAAAGCAAACTGATTCAATTTAACAAACATTTATTGAATATCTCCTAAGGAGTATACGTGTAGTTTGAATATAACGCATGGTTATTGTTCAATCATTGAGTTTCAAGTAAAATTGGACAGATTATGTGTTATAAAATAACCTAAAATTGCTCTGCAACTGGGATGCCCTTACCAACATCTAGACTAAATTAAAATTGTATTTTCCTCTGGAGTTGGAAATAAAATTTGTGGGGAATTTTTTACTTTTATCATATTTCTTTTTCTTTTCTATGATGTTTAAATTACATTTTATCCAAGAGTAACCTCTTTGGAGGTTATTCATTACAGCAAGATGGGAAAAGGGCAGGATGAAGTTTAATGAAATTTTTGTGATTTGTATACTCAAGAGATTTCAAAAAAGTTCACATTCACCAAACATATGTGGGGTTATTTATTTTATCAGTCTCATTCTAGTATTTTAAACTGTTGATGATTTATTATTGAACATAGAGTCATTTTCCTTTGGGATTATATTTTCTTATTTGTATATATTCCAATTAGAGAGTTTAATTACCATTAAAATGTTAATAGGATAAAGATAAGTTTTACAAATGACAATATTAAAAAAAAAAATCACTGTAACTCTTCAGGAAGGTTTAAATGCCATAAGAATATAAAGCAAGAAATACATGCTTGTCAAATATACAGTATAAATAAATAATTTAGATGAAAATGGGTAACTACATTTAACAAAGAGTCTACCAAATAATGAAGGGCTAAAGAGTGGTTGTTAGATTTGATGTACTTCATTGTATATTGTAAGTAATTGCTATCCATAGAAATTCTATGGCTTCTGTATAAGAAAAAGAGACATTCTGACAGGCAACACTGGTATGAAGCGACAGCAAGTACAAATCCTTGGCAACTGTCATTATCCTGCTGTTGAATTCATATCCAAACTGTAATAACTTAGACCTGCATGTTTGTTACTGAGCAATGGTCTTTCAAATTAGCCATACTTCCTACTTATGAATAGACTTATTTGCCTCATGAGGTTTTATGTCATAGAATCTAAACTTGCTTAGGATGCTTTGTGTTTCAAAAAGGGTGGAAATAAAAACCCTATGTCGTTTTATGCTTATGCTGAAATTTCTGATTAAACTTTCCTGATTAATTACAAGTAGACTTTTTAGAAAATACCGTATTAGTTTACATATTAGCCCATTATGTAATTAACTCAACATTAGGAAAATTTTTAATAAAATTAAAAATAAAGGAAACATAATTTATATTACTAATGTCCGTTAAATTTAGTCAGTTTTCTCTGTGCAGTGAATGTGGAAAGCTGATTGAATAAGTCAGGCTACTTAGGCTACTTTCAGTGGAAAGTAGTAGAAAACTTAACCAAAAATGACTTAAACAATGAGGAATATTCATGATCTCACATAACTAGTGTGCCAGAGGTAGGGCAATTCTAGGGTTAAATTCAGTGGTTCGGCAGTGTTACCAAAGAACCTGCTTTGTATCTTTCCCTCTGCCATTCTCAGAATATTGGCTAAATCCTTTGGATTTTCCCTTTATTCTTGCAAGATGACTCCCATGGTTCCAGACATCACATGTTCACTCAACAGTGTCCATCTGAAGAAAAGTGTTTCTTCACTTATCTCTTTTTATTAGGGAAAAAAACCTTTCCCCAGAAGACTTCTCCTCAAGTCTTACTGACCAAAACTGGCTCACAAGATAATTACTAAACCTATCAGGGACAAAAGAAATAGAATTATCATGATCGGCTTTAACCCCCTGAGGATTCACCCACTGGGATGCCTTCCATAGTCATATATGGAGGATGAATCCCCAAACATAACTGAGGCTTTTTATCTAAGGGAAAATGGGAAGAATGACTGTTGGGGAGGAATAATCAACATTTCCTTATATAACGTTTGGCTTTAAACCAAAAACCAAACTTGTTGCGATTGAATTGATTCCGATTCATAGTGATACTATAGGACAGAGTAGAACTGCCCTATAGGATTTGCAAGGTGGAGTCGAGCTACCTACCCACCTTTGGGTTAGCAGCTGAGTTCTTAACCACTGTGCCACCAAGGCTTTAGCTTTATTATATTTTATTTCTTTATTTCTGTTCATTTTCTTGTTTGTGACACTTTTATAAAAGTGACACATTTTTGTACCTTGTCATAATTATCAAGGAATAATTACTGCATGTCAATCACTGCTTGAGTTCCTGTGGAAGTGTAGAAAATGTCAGATAAGGACCTTATCCTTGAAAGTGGGATATGACATCATTTGAAATCACATAACAAATTAAAAGCAAACATATTGATATGGAAAACAGTGTATCAATTCGTATGCAGAACCTGGAGGAATGATTTGGAATAAAGAAATGATTAGGATCTGGTGAAGGCAACACTCATCTGTTGGTCAGCTTGAATATCTTTGGCAAGGCCTTCTCTGTGCCCTAATCCCTGAATTTCTCCCTCATAGTAACCAGAATTTTTTCTTCATAGTCCTAATCCCAGTCAGTAATTATAAATTTATATGTATGACTATTTGTTTAACATTTCTGTCTTCTACTAGACATCTATTGTCATTATGAAAGAAAAAAAATCCATTGCTGTCGAGCCAATTCCAACTCATAGTGACCCTATAGGACAGAGTAGAACTGCTCCATAGGGTTTCCAAGGAACAGCTGATGGATTCAAACTGCTGACTTTTTGGTTAACAGTCAAGCTCTTAACCACTGTGCCACCAGGGCTCCAACTTCTAGAAAATACAATCTTTGAGTTAGCTTAACATTTATTAAACAAGTAAAAGATGTACACTAATGGGTATGGATAAGGTATAAGTAATGGGTATGAACACCACTGGCAAAAAGGCATGCAAGCAAGAAAACTATGGAAGGCAATGTGGTGCAGTTATAGCTGAGAGATACTACAGGGGACAGTAAGCAGCATAATAAGTAGAAGTGTTAGGCAAAAAGTCCTTGGTTGAGAAGTATGACTTTGATTAGAATTTTTCCTCAAATGGCTATAAAAAGTCACTAAGGTTCACCAATGCTATTAAAGCAGAGGAAATGAGAGGAAAAATTGCTCTTGTCAAAACTAGAGTCATATCCTTAAATCTTATCATGGTCTATTTTTCTGCCTTTTCTGTCCTTCTCCCTGAGCATATTGCTTTATACTTTTAGGCCTCAAATCTTTGCTTAGTTGTTGCTTTGTAAAGCAAAAATTATAAATTAGATGTAATGAAAATCTCAGAGAGTAAGCATAATTAAATACTAGTCTGGGATATCAAGTGGGACTGTAAATGCCACCATGTATAAGGTGAATTCCTGATGATCTTACTAAATATACTAGAAAGCCAGATGTAGATGAAGTATATTACTGTTTGAGAAAAGGAAAAAAAAAAATTAGATAATCTTTTAATGTGCCTTCCATCTTTTGCTTTGTAATTCTGTGATTTATCATATCCAGTGTATCATATGTAAAAATTATTGTTTAAAAAATCATTTACATATAGTTTTATAGTTTTAAATTAACTGATAGTTTTTATCCCCCTGAGATTAAATTTTGACATATTTTACTTCATCCTCTTTCAAGAACACATAAAATTCTTAAATATTTACATATTTTATATACATATAAGGAGCCCTGGTGGAGCAATGGTTAAGCACTTGGCTGCTAATCAAAAGATTGCCAGTATGAACCCACCCAGTGGCTCTGCAGGAGAAAAGATTTGGCAGTCTGCTCCCATGAAGATCACAGCCTAGAAAACCCTATGCGGCAGTTCTACTCTGTCACACTGGGTTGCTATGAGTCAGAATCAACTCAACGTACCTAACAACAACAGCATATATATGTAACCATATAGACACGTGCAACCATATTTGTTCATTTTACAGACCCAATTCCTAAAGAATGGTTAAAATTACTAATAACTGATAGTAAAGTGTAACTCAGAAGTAATGTAGCTGACATTTTTAAAAGAAACATACCAGAACATTCGCATCCAAGTGAATGTAAATGAACGTGCCCCCTGCTTCTGAAATATCCTCTTTAGGAAGTAGTTTATTCTAATGATAATGCTACTTCTCAAAACATTTTTTGAGTTCTTCTTTGGATTTGCCATTAGAAACTGTGGCACTTTCTTTTTAATATCCTCAGTATTAAGTGATGAGAAAATTTAATGTTATGTAGTCACATTTGTATTTTTATTATTATTATTATCAATATGGAGGATACTATACATCATTAGGAGCCCTGGTGGTACAGTGGTTAAGAGCTTGGCTGCTAACCAAAAGGTCGGCGGTTTGAATCCTCCAGTCGTTCCTTGGAAACCCTATGGGGCAGTTCTACTCGCTATGAGTTGTAATTGACTCGATGGCAACAAGTTTTATATATCATTTATTCCTTTTTTTGTCCTGTGGACTTGGTGAGAGTTCCTATAATTGGGCAGGAAAAGCCCAAAAGCTGATGGAACTGTTCAAGGAAATCTCCTTGGGACTCTTCCTACATCCTGAGCTGCTTCAGGGTCCAGGAGATTTAGTATAGGATAGGGAGGAGAGGTAGGTACCTCTTCTCCCCACTGCTGTGCTGAAATGTTCTGGCATCTCAAGCACTAGAATTTTTGGGAACATTTCAAGGCAGCACCTTGGCATAAACTTCATTGTTCTGTGATGCACAGGGCCAGCAGGGAGGCAGTGAGGGGAGGAAGAGAGTTGGTGATTCTCAGCAACAGATTTTTATAGGGACTTAGGAGGCACTTTTAGGAATTTACTAAAGTTCCTAAAAGGGAACTCTTTTGGGGATACTCATAAATAAAGGGGAGAACTTTGAGGGGGGAATAAAGTCTTGCATTATGATGATGGAGTATTCATGCTGGCAGTCATTTAGGTTAAATTCCTTACCCTTAAGTTTGGTATCAAAGAGGACAATCATGTTTTGCAACCTACAACCCTTTTGGTCAACATTTCCAACAAACTATTGGGCCAGATGTTCCAGAAACTGGGCATACAATGGTAGTACTATATTCTTATGTTCCTCCGTGATTAGAAATGAAAGATTAATATTAAAATAACCAGGAAAATCAAAGCAGCATTTTGATAGTTGTTAGATTTAAACATTTCTGATATTGATTTAGTTTGTGTAATGTATTTTAGTGAGTACTTATTCAAACAATCAATATAGAGTATTTCTTCTTATCTCAGTATATCAGATAGGCCATACAAGTCCCCTGCCACTTATGTTTCCTCTTTTGGGAGGCATCTGAGAGCCCATCTTACCCTACCTTCACTGAACCTTGTTTTTCTGCTATCTTATTAATAGTTGGTTGGGCCACTGATGGGTACCTTCCCATCCACAGGCTTGCCAGTGGCTTATAAGGTTGCCTAGCTTGAGATTTCTAACCAACAGTGGTCCTATATTGAGTAGTGATGAAATTAAACTCTGGGGAATTTGGATGTGAGTCATGCAGACAGAGTTTGCAGAAAGTAGTGTGGCATAGAAGTAGGGAGACACATCGAAAAAGTTAGCAGAAGCCATGAGGGAGTGAGGAGGAAGACAGAGGGAGGTTAGGCAATAATGATGTAGGAAAAGAAAGCACATAGACACAGAAGAAGGGATGGGGTTGCTGAGTCAAAAAACATGGTTGACTACTAGAGGTATTGTTGGGTCACTGTTGTATCCTGGACAGAAATGAATGACATTCCAATTCTCTCTGTGGCCTGGTAGAATGGTTTTATTTCCTTTTTTAACTTTCTATATAGCCTGGTAATAACTTCTGTCATCTGAAACACAAATGCCTGTCTGTTCCTTGCAAGATGAAAAATCCTAACACCCTCAGCTGAAGCATCAGTTATTTAATAAACCAAGTATGTGGATTTAATTCTCATGTGGAATAAGTTGGCTTCCATGTTCTGTGGTCATCCTCTCAAATACCCAACGACTAGGAAACACACGTTGTTATTAGAAAGAAGAGTTTGAGAATGTGTAAGAACTAATGCAAATCCGTTATCACCATTAATAAAACAAATTAAAGCTGAAGACTACCAATGGTGGACCAATAATGACTTTTTAACATGAAGAACTACCCCTTTCCTTTCTTTATAGTATTAATTAAGTAAATAAAAGCAGGTAAAAAATATATAGTAGCATCATCTACTTTAATTCTTTTTACCATTTACTAGGTAAATCTCATATAATTTACACCCTAACCATATCAGAATTATATGGAGTGAAGAGGAGGAAGGGATAGAGACTTTCCCAAAACATGGGAGTGCTATTACCAGAAGACAGGGAGAGGAGATGTGAGGCGGACAAAATTAATAGATAGCCCTTACAATGACTAGAGGAAGGCAAAATATAGTTGATAGAAGATTACATTTCAGTAAAATATATAATGACCATATAACAACATGGAAAAAGTTATGAAACAGTGTTAAGTAAAAAAGACAAAGTATATAATTGAAGCAATAATAGTAAGTTTGAAACATTGGAATATGGAAAAGTAAAAACCTTTTGCTTTGTGAAGGTAAGATAATGAATTATTACATTAAAAATCATTAATACTGGAGAAGCCAGCACAACTTGTACAAGGCAAGGTCATGGAAGCTCCATAGACACATCCAAACTCCCTGAGGGACTGAATTGCTGGGCTAAGGGCTGTGGGGACCATGGTCTCAAGGAACAACATCTAGCTCAACTGGCATAACATAGTTTATAAAGAAACTGTTCTACATTCTACCTTGGTGAGTAGCGTCTGGGATCTTAAAAGCCTGTGAGCAGCCATCTAAGATACTGCACTGGTCTCACCTCTTCAGGAGCAAGGGAGTAGGGAGAAAACTAAAGATACAAGGGAAAGATTATTCCAAAGGACTAATGAACCACAACTACCATGGCCTCCACCAGATTGAATCCAGTACAACTAGATGGTACCCGGCTACCACCACTGACTGCTCTGACAGGGATTAGAATACAGGGTCCCGGACAGAGCTGGAGAAGGATGTAGAACAAAATTCTAACTCACAAAAAAAGACCAGACTTACTGGCCTGAAGGAGACTAGAGAAACCCCGAGAGTATGGCCCCTGGACACTCTTTTAGCTCAGTAATGAAGTCACTCCTGAGGTTCACCTCTCATCCAAAGATCAGATAGGCCCATAAAACAAAATGAGACTAAAGGGGCACACTAGCCCAGGGGCAAGGACTGGATGGCAGGAGGGGACAGGAAAGCTGGTGATAGGGAACCCAAGGTCAAGAAGGGAGAGTATTGACATGTTGTGGGGTTGTCAGCCAATGTTATAAAACAATATGTGTACTAACTGTTTAATGAGAAGCTAGTTCAGTAAACCTTCATCTAAAGTACAATTAAATAAATAAAAAAGAAAGATAGTATCAAAAAAATCATTAGTTTATTTGTAAAAATATTTGACAATAAACAATGCATTCATGAAAAAAAAGATACCTCATTCTGCTTTTAAGTAGGGAGTCCTGTTTTGCACATGAGATTTTGCTCTGTAAGTAATTTCTGGGGACTGTTTATGAGATCTGCAAACCTTTCCTCCTGGCTGTTTATTGCTCTTCCTCCAGGTTCAAGAGCATGGTGGCCATTTGCAGACCCATTGCTTTTGCTGTGGAAATGCCGCCACTGTGACCTAACTGCTACCACATGCCACCACTCGCCACTGTTGGCAAAATCTGAATAGCTCAGGTGGTCTGAAGGGAGGTCCCTCCTTTGCCAGAGCTAGAGTTCAAGTACGATTTAAGATGCTGTTTTCCACAGTTTTGAACCTGGAAGGATCCTCAGAGTGTAGGGAAGGTCACTTCTCTCCCCAGTATTACTCTCAGTCCAGGACAAAACTAGATAGAAAGACGTGACAACAACAGCAACAATAATAAAACACAACTGCTTGGGTTCCAGTGTTTTACCTCTCATTGACTGACTATGTCAACACACACACACGCACACATTTTCTTGTGGCATTTCACTACCTTTCTTTCAGAGGAAAAAACTTAACCATTTTACACATTCATGATCATAAAGAGGGCAGTCTAGGAGAAATAATTGTGATTATAATGACATTTGTAGATGAGAAACATTTGGGGGAGGGGCTGCCCCTGTAGAGCTTTCAACACCCAGCATATGTTCATATATAATTGAGGGGAGGGAGTTATATTATGTATAAAACCTATTGAGGAACTAGCAAATTGAAAAGAGACAAATTTCATTTGTGTAAAAATAGTCCTAATTACAGTACTGTATAGAAGCTGACTATCCTGTATTCCTGATCACCACACAGCACAGTATTCTCAAATATGCTGATGCATGTTTTATTTTATTATACCAGAAGACTCTATACCTGGTTAAAGCACTCAAACCCACCAGCAGCTCTGCAGGAGAATAGACCTGGAGATCTGCTCCTGTAAAGATTTACAGCCTAGGAAGCCCTATGGGGGCAGTTCTCCTCTGTCCTGTAGGGTCCCTATGAGTTGGAAATGACTCGAGGGCACACAACAACAGTCTATTCCATCTGCCTAACTTGGTACTTGTATAGATTTATGTATTGCCCTAGGTCATGTAGTCCTCTGCTGACACATCGTAGTTGTCTGCTCACAACTTAAAATATTAGAGGGAACATTGGTTATAAAAAATTTTAGTTTATAGTTGAAGAAATAAAGATACCAGTTTCAAAAATAGCTTGCCTTCAGTTAGGCAGAGTGATGACTCCTTTTGAGGCCCTTCGTGATTAAGCTCCAAGTTACGTAAGTCAAACTTCCTGCTATCCTCTCTCAAGCCACCTTCTGCTTTTCTCCTTTAAGTAAGTCTCCTAATCATTCATGCTGTGCTTATTCCTACTTGCATTCCTTTCCCTCTCCCCCTGTGTGCATCTAAATGCTACCCCTCCATCTTAAATTCCAAGAAAGATTAGTAACTGTCCTAGTTTGTCTAAGACTAGGAGAGTTCCCAAAATATGTCTTTCAGTGCTAAAATCAGGACAGTCCTGAGCAAATTAGGTTGCCCTAATCCCAGGTCTGCTGTGAAGCCTTTACAACTTTATTCCAGCCCACACTAAACTCACCTTCAACGAATTCTTTTTGCATTCAAGGTTAATATGCACTCAGTTATAAGCAGTTAACACATATTCTCTATCGGGGAGTAGTCTGCAAGCTTCTTTAGGGTAGGTCCCATACCTTTAACATGTGTATTCCCTAGCACTTAGTAGAGTACTAGTGTTTTAAAAAGTGAATCAAATAATTTAAAATGTGTACTTATATTCTTTCAAAGATTACACAAACTTTCTTCTTTAGTTTAAGGAAACCAATGAATATTAATGGTTATGAGCATGGGTTTTATTTTAGGACAGGCTTGGGCTTGAGTTTCTACCTTATTGCTTACTGATTATGTGACCTTGTGCAAGTTAATTAACCTCTTTGAGACTCAGTTTCTTAAATCTGAAAAAGAGATAAAAATTCTACCCACTTCCCAGGGATATTGTAAGGATTAAACAAAACAATGTCTGTTAAGTGCATAGTATTGTGTCTAGCACATAGCACATAATTAGTTATTAAATAGTAGTTAATAAGTGATTAAACATCATTTAATTGTATTCTTTCATGCTTTGTTTCTTTCAGGGAGTTTATGTCATCCCAGGCAAAAGCAGTTATTAAAACTACTGAAGATTATTTGCAGCCTCAGTTTGGCCCCAGCAGACTTTTGCATTCATCAGTGGTATCAGAAGGGTCAGGACTTCAAGATTGCTCCACACATCAAACAGTATCAGATCACAGCCATGATGAAATATCAGCCCTAGATAGCTACAAATCAAACAGTAAAAACAATTGTTGTCTTATATCAGCATCCAAGAGAAACAGACCTGTCAGTGCTCCAATGGGTCAACTGAGGTAATCAAAGCTGTTCTCTGTTCTTTTTAACTGACTGTTGAAGCTATTTTCGTTGGGCAGAATTTATAATGATTCAATTGACTATTTCAGACATTAAAATGTAACACATCTCTAGGGTTTTGTTTGTGTTTTTGTTTTTTTCGTTTGAAAATACCAGAGTAGAGTGTTGCTAATTACGCTTGTAGAAAACGAGATATACTTCAACCTGGTTAATCTGAAATTCTGAAAAGAATATTTGAAGCAGAATCAAGCTAATCAACCCATGAAATATCTTTGCTTACAGGATATTTGTTTAAGAATAGAAATGTATACTTTTGATATTTAACCAATATTTTAAAACAAAATGGAATTAACATGAATTTATTATAAAATCATTTTGTATATATGTTTTCACATAGAGAATGTTATCAGAAACTGTTAACCTAAAGTTTATGAACAGAAGAAAATGTTGGTAAAAATAAAAATCACCTCAAGAAACTCATATTCCATTATTTTCAGATGTTTGAACATGTGTATTAGTGATTTTAATTTACCTGAAGTTTTTATTTTAAAGTGTTTACTTTGCTTCTGTGGCATTGAGAATTAATGTGGTTAGTTAGAGAACTCTGAGATTAAAAATTTGTCATGTTAGTTAGTCAATTTTACCTTGTACTTTTGCCTAGAAAATAATAAAGATCAAAACTAGTTTTGACTGAGGACAAAATGTATAAAAAGAATCTTAACTCTTATTGCCCCCAAACAATTTGAAATGAAGGCAATTATAATTACCTTTACCATCAAATTTTAGTTATAATCTATTTGAATTTCACACAGTTTTTTAAAAAAAAAAACTTTCATGAACAGGAAAGAAGGAAAAAACCCATTTGTTATTGTTATATATTGTAATTTTTAGTTATTAACATAAGACCGTATTATAATTTTGCTTTCTATCAGAGTGTAGCAGATAGAAATATATATGATTTTTAAAAATGAGTGTTACGATGTTTTATAAGTAAAATGATAAAAAAAAAAGATTTATTCTGAGATACGTGTTTTATATGAGCTGTTTTGGCAAACTTCTCCTTTCAATTTGTTTGGAATATTTAACTAGATAGGGACAATATATCCTATAAAAACATTTTTTTTTGGCAAATACTTAAATACATAAGAACAATCTTTAGGATTTAGATCTGTAAAACAAATCCAGGATAATACTTATTTAAAAGTTTCTACTAACATGCACCAATTTTTGTGTTTTGTTTTCTTCAGAGTTGCAGAGTTCCCTTCTTTAAAATTTCAGTCTGCCCGGAGCTGGCATAGAGTGTCTCAAAGACTCAAACTTCAACCAAGAATGATTAGAGCAACAGCTTACAAAAATGGATCTAGAACAGTCTTTGCCAAAGTTATTGTACCAACCATCACTTTGGTAACTAGTGCTCCAAAGTTTTCGGTGCTTTATTTCTTCCCTTACTGTCTTTACAATATTTAAAAATGAGAAAGGTGGCGTTTATTGTGTTAACATTTTCTTTTTAATAATCAAATCTGTAAATTTCTTATATACACGTACATCTCACAGACATTTCACTCCTTTCTTTTTTACCAATATATACATAGTGTATTTAATTAAACAGATACAATGTCTTTAAAAATGACAAAACATCTAAGGACTAAAATTAGACAATCATTAAATATTCTCAATGCTGTGATTTACCTTTTATTTCTGTATTTTCACCTGCTAGAAAATAACTATATTGGTCAAGTTACTTGAGTTACTTAACTTGGCAAGTGACTCAATTGGGTTTCTATCATGATCGTTAGAACGTTTTGTTTGGTGGAAATGTGTTGTTTTGTTGTCGTAAATCACTTTGTCTTACCTCTTGCTTTCTTCTAGTTGCTGCAGGAGTGCACGGAAAAGCTGAATCTGAACATGGCCGCACGACGAGTGTTCTTGGCAGACGGCACTGAAGCCCTCAAACCTAAAGATATACCCCATGAAGCCAACATTTATGTTTCAACCGGAGAGCCTTTTATAGATCCATTCAAAAAAATTAAAGGTAAAAAAGAAGAAGAAGAAAAAAACCCTACCCCCACACACAGTAAATTGCTTAAGGGATGCAATTAAAAAATGATTTTCATCCTGTCTTTTTTGCATGGTTTAACAAAACTAATGTTTACGCATTTACAGCTCAGTAAGAGGATAATGTGCTTAATGAAAGAAAAATCCACTGACAGCCACATTTATTGCCCTTCATTAGCATTGGTGCTTAATTTAATATAGATCTGAATAGACATTAGGGAGCCTGCAGGAGGTTAAATGGCGAAAATATAATAAATTAAATCAGAGATTATTGAATTTACTGTTTAGTTTCTGTGACACCCAACAGACATAATTCATTAGACTTATTCTCTCAGAAAACAGTTCAAAGTTTCAAGTATCATTTACTCATTTATACTCTTGGTTTTTTCAGATGGCATTTAGCATAATTATGAAAATGTGGCCAGTAGTGAACATGTAATTCTTATGTACATATGATTTTTCTAATACAGATTTTTTAAGGTAAATGCTGCAGCTTGACTTTTTTTTTTTTAAACCTGAAATATGTGTGTGTATGTATAAAAATCTTAGACATTTGCAGGTAAGTTCTTTTTAAAAGCCTGTTATTTTTAACATTTCAACATTTCAGAAATGTGGAGATTTCCTAAAATATACTTTTTTTCTTCAGTGGAAAAGAATACATTTCTACAGAGAAATAAAAAGACCAGCTATCTAAGAATATTCTTCCAAGCATGTCATATTCAGTGTCAGTTATTAAGTGCTGTATACGGTAATCGCATTTAAATGACACAAGAACTTAGCCTTGAAGATTCAGTATCACTGCTGTACTACCCTATGCATTTTATACTTTATTAGAAGTACTTTTTTCTGCAAATGTTATTAAGCTGGCGAATCCAAGGCAAGTCTAGGCAATAATTGCATAAGAAGAAGAAAATTAATTTTGGAGCTCATTACAGATGAAGGGATGAAAATCCATCTTCTATTAATGCTATTGTGTAAAATGATAGCAGGATTTCTCTCTCTTTAATTATACTTGATCTACAGGAAAAAAAAATTTCTTGAATTCAATATAAAGTTCAAGATAATTAGTCAGTGTAAAGAAACTTGTTGCTGTAATACTCAGTAAAAATTACCTCTGTGATAGTGTAGACCCATATATTTGCCAAATTCTACTTTAACTTAAAAATATGATTGCCTTTATTTTGTTTTCATTAACTCATCTGCTTATATCAAAACATGAGTCTCTGTGAGCACATATGTCTAAAAAGTGACTTTTAAAAAAATTCAGATATTTATGTGATGAGTGCTTCATTAAGATCCTCAATTATTTTTATTAATAAATTATTGCCTTTTATGTGATTAATGGTATTGTAGAAGAGATATATAAAAATTATTATAACTAAAAGTCTTAGAATATCTCCTGGACTTGTATACGTAAAATAACAGTGTTACACACAAAGTGAAGCTTGTTGGATGATTTTTAAGTCTACAAACTAATTTCCTCCTACTTTTTGTTTTCTCTTTTATTCTTTATAAACCCAAGTCCAGAACAAAAAACTTCTCTGCTTTGTCTGCATCTTTGGCTGTGTTTCACTGTGACATGCACTGCTGTTCTTTTAGCACCAAAATGTTGGCACACATTCCTGAAAATTTCACACCATCTCTTGCTGGATCAGCAAGCTTAACCCACCAAAATCTGGTGTTGTGCAATGGTTTTTGACTGATAATCAATCTTTATGCTGCTCGACAGTTGTTGCTGGGACACGGAGTAGAGCAGGTGGCAGATGTGCCTTGTCTTTTGAGAAAAGAATTGTAGGTGAGCTTGGACACAGACTAGCACATCACATGTCCATTAAAAAGACTTAGGATAAGTATAAAGGGGAAAAAGCCACTTGTCTCAGTTAAGCTCATAGATAAGTCTACATACTGATATTTAGTTTCTTTCAAAACATTAAGAATATAAATGTAAATAAACATATTATATATGTGTACAAATGTAAATAAACAGATTATATATGTGAAAGATAATCTTGATTTAGATGATTTGAGAGAGTGTGTATATGTGGATACCTATATCTACCTATAGATATATATCTCACCCACATATTCGCATACACTTTTTCAAATCTTCTAAATCAGGTTAAGATTACCTCTCTAAATATATTTTTATAGATAAATCAATAATTTGCCACCTTGTCTTCATAGGTATACCATAAAAATAAAACATGTAGGAATAGCTTTGGACACGGTAGATACATTTAGACATTATCAGAATTTGGAAAATTGAACATGCTAAAGCTAAAGAGGAGCCCTGGTGGTGCAGTGGTTAAGAGCTTGGCTACTAACCAAAAGGCTGCAGTTCAAATCCACCAACTGCTCCTTGGAAACCCTACAGGGCAGTTCTACACTGTCCTTTAGGGTCGCTATGAGTTGGAATTGACTCGACGACAATGGGTTTTCAACAGGAAAGCTAAAGGGGAAAACAGCTGGCAGGATTGGGTGTTACTGATGTATCTTTTTAAAATGGGCATGAATGTTTTATACACAGTTCTTTAAAAAGGCATTAGAGTGATTAACTGATCATTATTTTCAATATTGATTTGCGTTCATTCAGCAAACGTTTACTGAGAGCCTACTATGGCCAAGTGAGTACTAGGCCAGATCTAAGACACAGAGATGAAACAAGATCTCAAAGTCTGGTGTCTTTCTTTCTTTCTTTCTTTTTTAATCATTATTCTTTCAGCTCTGCTTTTTAATTCAGTTCAGTCTAAATTTAAACTAACAAATATTTATTGAATACCTACTATGTCTAGCCCTGGCATAGAGATAGAAGTTCTAGTCTTCAGGGTGCTTAAACTGGATGAATAAGTTAGAAATCCTTAAAACTGAGAACACCATGTGACAGTGTAAATCAAACGAGTCTTCCAAAGGAAAATTTACTTTCTTTCTGGCACAGGAAGGCCAAATAAATCAATGTATATTCTGGCAATTATATTTCCATACTTTACTGGTTTTCTTAATCCTTGGAAAAACAGTTTAGGTAGTGAAGATTGCCTAAGAACTATTTCTAGATTTACCAAGGTAGAAAAAAGCCTACACAGCATCTCTGATTTTTTTTTTTTTTTTTTTTTGGTTATTCTTCTGCCTTTTTTGAGCATCACTACTGACAACCAGTGGCACTGGATTTAATAGAAAGCCAGAGGTATTCGTCAAATATCTCAACACAAAGCTATCATATAGAGGTCAGGCCAAGGTCAAGACTGACATGTTGAAATGCAATATTAGAATAATTCTTACATTTTGGATTTGAATGACTAATCAGAAAGATTAATTGTGTGTGGAAAAGATCAAAAAAATAGAAATATTTCCTCTAGACTGTTGATTAAGATGTCTTATTAGGTCTTATAATTCTGGCATTTAAAGATGCTGACATATATTAATGACTCTGCTGGAATTGTGAAGATGTAGTTAATGAGTTGTTTAAAAAGGCACTTGAAAAGTTTTCAAATTCATGGCCATGTGGTTTAGGTTTTATTAACAATTTCCTTCACCTTCTGCTTAATGGTGGCACAGTGAAAATTCTCAGATAAGGTTCATGGGGTTTATAAGAGTTCAACTCCTTTATAACTGCTAGGAGCTGTAGGCAGTGCAAACATAGCATAAGAAATGGTTCTTAGCCTCCAATTAAATAGACGTGTTAAGAAAATGAGGGAAAAAATTATTTGAACCTAATTTATCAGACTCAAGTTCCCATTGTATAAAGCTCTTACTGTTTTTATTTTTTTTTAGTTTTATATTTTTACTGGGTCTTATGTATTCTATTCTTCTGTTTGTCTTTCCGAGTTATCATTTACAGTGATTTATTTTAGTCCTGAGTTTTGTTAACCAGAAGTGAGACTGAGTATTATGAATAAAATGTTACATCTTTTATATACTGTATTGTGAAAACGTACTTACAGGGAGGAAAAAAAAAAAAAAATCCCTGAAAAGAGTTCTTGATACTACACCTAAGATGTGAATTTAAACCTCGAGATTTTCTGCTGTCATGTGATCTACAAAATGAAATAATTTGCTGTGACAGCTTGTGATTGACAAGAATATGTGTGAGCACAGTTAAAATAGGCCATCTTTTCACGTAGAAGTAAATGTCAGTGAAATGATGGATTCTCATCATTTTAATTATTGATGATTTGGAAATATTTCAATTCCACGACACACAAGACACATTCTAAATAGCAGCATAACACTTTTTCTCATATCTGCATCAGTAATGAAATGTTCTGTCATATTTTGTTTTTCAAAAAATGCATTAATTTAATGAACCTACATTCATGCATTATATTCTGTTCCACTGTATATCTACCAAGTTTGTTGAATTTTAAATGGTTATGTTAAAAGCACAAGTTTCAAAAAGTGACCCACTACCCACATCACATCACACCTTGCTATTCCTGCTGCTGGATCTCAAGATAGATCTCTACAGAGCTGCCTACACCAATGGCTGCTTAAGGCCTGCCAAAGCAAACACCAGGCTTTGTGAAGCTCACCTGTAGGGTAATCGCCGCTTAATTTAGGGAGCTACAGAAGGAGTTAGGGTTGTCTTTCTCAGATTCCCTATTACTGTATTATTTAAATAATGTATGTGTTAGGTGAGATTTTCTGTCCATCCATCTTATCTCCCACTCAGCTGCATTTACTCAAAAGCAGGAAAATGATATAGAGGGGGAAAAAACCAAAACACTTTTCTGAGACAACACTTGATTCTTCTGTTTCTACAAGTGAGGGTAAAAATATAGGCATGTATTTCAGGCATTTCCTACTCCAAAGTTTTAAACCTGTAACTAAGTGTATAGAATATTTTTGCTATATATGTAGATCTAAAGACAACTGCAAGAGATGGGCCACAAAAACAAAATCTAATAGGAAAATCTAGAGCACGCATGTGGTTGACAGCATCTCCTATGCTGTCAAAATATCAAGTCATTGAGAAACACCTAAATTCTGGACATACTCATGAGATGTTGAATTGTATATATGAGCAGAGGCTATTCTTGTTTAATAAAGATGCCTGCAAACCTAAAACTGCCCAGATAAAGTGAAAGCTTTCTACATGTCAGGCACTCAGCTATGTGCTTTAAGTGTATTATATTTACTCCTTACAACCTTGAGTTAGTGCTACAGTTTCGGAATCTCTTATCTGCAATTCCCAAATCCCAAATCACAGAAAACTAAAATTTTTCCATAACTGATTTGGTAGCAGAAACTTACTTAATATGACTAATTAATTGTTTTTGTTAAAAAGAATTAATGCATTTAATTATGAGGTGCTACGCTGTACCCTGGTGAGAGTATTATATATGTACTATTATGATATATGCACCATATTAACTTTCTAAAATCCAAAAATTTCTAAATATGGGAACACATCTGACCTTAAGGGTTTTCATGAGGGCCTTCTGTTACAGCTGCAAAGAAATCTGATAAATTAATTCTCACTGGTTGTTAACTCATAAGGACTATATATATTGTTCTTATAACCTTGAGTTGTTTGCTAGTGTATGAGGGTGGACAGAGGGAATACCTCTCTGACTAGAGCGGAGGGTCTGTGTTAGGATGTAATAAAAAATGCTTCCTTGTCTAAGGAGGCAGAAGGAATAGTTAAAGAGAGACCACTCATTCATTCAGTCATTCGTTTAACAAATATTTATTGAGACCTCATGGAGCTTATGTCCTAGTGAGGTGGAAGGGGACATAGGCAATAAACATATGAGTAATTTAACAAGGCAATTTCTGACAATGTTAAGTGTTATAAAGGAAATACAAAGGGTGGTGAAATAGGAACAAATAATGTCACGGAAACAAAAGAAGGAGGGAATTTTAAAAATGAAAAAGGCATTTGCAATAACCTTCAAATCAAATGTCTTAGGCAGTTGTCTGCCAACCCTGCTTCTTATTTTACCTGAGAATTCATTTATATTTTCTATAGTTAACTCTTTCAGAGGGTTTGGACTTTCAAACAATCCATTTTTGAAGCTTTCAGACATCTTTTAAGAGACATAAGAGAAATGCATTATTGCTTAGTAGAAAGAACACTAAACTTGGAATCAGATAGTTAGTCCGTGTTGTATGACCTTGGAAAAATCGATCTGCATTTCAATGTCCTTGCTTGTAAAATAGAGGTAATAATACCTGTGAGGTAAAAAATTACCTTGTTGTTGTCATTGTTAGGTGCCGTTGAGTCAGTTCTAACTCATAGCGCACCTATATACAACAGAACGAAACACTGCCCAGTCCTGCGCCATCCTCACAATCGTCGTGATGCTTGAGCCCATTGTTGTAGCCACTGTATCAGTCCATCTCGTTGAGGGTCTTCCTCTTTTTCGATGACCCTCTGCTCTACCAAGAATGATGTCCTTCTCCAGGGACTAGTCCCTCCTGATAACATGTCCGATGTATGTGAGACGAAGTCTTGCCATCCTTGTTTCTAATGAGCACTCTGGCAGTACTTCTTCCAAGACAGATTTGTTTGTTCTTCTGGCAGTCCACGATACATTCAGTATTCTTCACCAACACCATAATTCAAAGGCATCAGTTCTTCTTCGGTCTTCCTTATTCATCATCCACCTTTCACATGCGTATGAGATGATCGAAAACACCATGGCTTTGGTCAGGCACACCTTAGTCCTCAAAGTGACATCTTTGCTTTTTAACACTTTAAAGAGGTTTTTTGCAGCAGATTTGCCCAGTATAATGCAGTTTGATTTCTTGACTGCTGCTTCCATGGACATTGACTGTGGATCGAAGTAAAATGAAATCCTTTACGACTTCAATCTTTTCTGTTTATCATGGTGTTGCTTACTGGTCCAGTTGTGAGCATTTTTGTTTTCTTTATGTTGAGGTGTAATCCATAGTGAAGGCTGCGGTCTTTGATCTTCCTCAGTAAATGCTTCAAGTCCTCTTCACTTTCAGCAAGCAAGGTTGTGTCATTTGCATATCGCAGGTTGTTAATGAGTCTTCCCCCAAATCTGATGCCACGTTCTTCTTCATGTAGTCCATCTTCTTGGATTATTTGCTCAGCATACAGATTGAATAAGTATGGTGAAAGGATAGAACCCCTACGCACACCTTTCTTGACTTTAAACCACACAGTATCCCCTTGTTCTATGTGAACAACTGCTTCTTGGTCTCCCAGACCTCACACTATGTATTTCTTCATTTGCATCTTTTTTGCTGTAACAAAGCTGTAATTTTAAGTATAGCACTTTCTGTGAGTTCTATGAGTTGTTCCAGAGAAATATTGAACCTGAGGGAGTAGTGAGAGCCAGCAGGCCAGAAGTGATGGGGGCTGGGAATGCCTGAGATTATGGCTAGTATCCTCCAGGATAAAGACCCATTGCCAATTGATGTCAAGTCGATTCTGACTCATAGCGACCTTACAGGACACAGTTTCTAAGGCTGCAGTCTTTATGGAAGCAGACTGCCACATATTTCTCCCGTGGAGGTGGAGCAGCTGGCGGGTTCAAACCACTAGCCTCTCGGTTAGCAACCGAGTGCTTTAATAATTGTGCCACCAGGGCTCCTTGAAGGTAGAGGGAACCCCTGAGTTTGTAGCCAGCAGATCAGAAGTGAAGGAGCATAGGGGAGGGAGGCCCCAAGCTTGTGGATGGCATCCTTGGGGTAGTCAGAAAACTCCAAATTTATAGCTTGCAGGTCAGAAGTGAAGGTGTTGTGTGTACCCACAACCTTGTGGCTGGCATCTGAAGTCTTAGGCCTACCTGGCAGTCTGGAGGACTGTGTCCTTTAAGTTTTGAGATCTTACCTAACTCTGAGTGAAGTACTACACGGGCAGCTGGTGTCGGAATTGAACAGAGTAGTTGAAAGTGAGAATTTGTTGTATCTTCATTGTTGGACTCAGGAAAAAAGTGGGTATTTTATATTTGATTGATCCATTTAGTATCTGTTGTAGGGAAGAAGCATCATAAAGATTAGTAAAGCAAAAAGAAAGTTTTGTTTGGCATATATTCAAGAAGGCAAAAGTGGGAAGTGGACAAGCATGCTGCAAGAGCCATGTATGTCCAAGACCTTACAGAGTCATCAGTATATATTAACATCGCAAATTGGCAAAACCATTGAAAGCTTCACCTTTTCACAGATTGGCTGGAAACTGTGATCCTACATTTTGAATCGTTTTTCTCAACCATCATTGGTACAGATTTCAGTAACAACGGTCAGGAGAGTCTTCATTGGTCCAACAAATTTTCCATTTAATAAATGGTAATAGAAAAAGATAAGAGGGGAAAGTCTTTTGTGTTCTGTTTGAATGGTTTATGTGAAAGCTTCCCTAAAAGATATTTTCCAAGATTATCCTAGCTATTGTCTTTATACCTCAGGGCCCACTTGTGAGTCCTTGTGAGTCCAGCTCCAGCTGGGTCACATTCTCTATGCTCAAGATCAGGGAATAATGATTCCAATATTATTTCCTAAATCATGTCTTAAGGGATTATTGTACATTATCTTATTTTTCTAATTAAGATAAATGATTTACAAATTAGATGTCTATAAAGCCCCATTCCAAATAGAAGACTGAGTCTAACATTTTATAAACATAGCTAAGATTCCAAATGCTGTTAAGATTCCCAGGCTATTATTCAGAAGCTTGTGTGCACTCCTGGTTTCCCAGAATAGCTGGCTGGGTTCAGGAAAACAGCAACAATAAAAACGACGACGACCTTTGTTCCTACTTTGTTTAGCACCGCCAGGGAATCTAACTACAGTGTGAACCTGGGCAAGTTACTTAACCTCGCCAAGCCTCAGTTTCCTCATCTGTAAATTAAGCCTAATAGTACCCATCCTCCAGGGTTATTATGAGGAGTAAATAAGATGGTATGTGTAAAAGTCTGGCATATAATAGGTGCCTAAGATACTGTCTTTCCACCTGTTATTTATCTCTCTTCCTTCCTTTCTTCTCTCCCTTTATAGCCATATTTCTATTACCTTTCACATAGGCTGGGGCACAAATAGCTAGATCTGTGTATTTGCTGATCTGTGATCCTGAGATACATACAACCAAATGAAAATCCTTGCTGAGAAGTTGTGTATACCGCATCATATGGAACTCTGAGTTAGAGGCTTTGAACTCTCACTATATTGCGTTTTTTCCCTTGAGAATTTTTTTCAGGAGTCCAGGTCAAAATCTAGGCTTTATAAAAGGAGCCCCAAGTGGCCTTTCTCTGCTCTGTTCCTCGAGTTGTATTTTAAAATATGTTTATGGCCCAGGGCTAGCCTTAACTTTAAGCTGCCATGACTTATTTAAAGAAAGTTCATAGAAAAGTTCAGGGAAAGAGTGACAACATTTTGATTGGCATAATAGATGGGATGTTTGTAATTTTAATCAAATTTAAATTGAAGACATACTTTAAATAATATGTCAGACTAGTGTTACTGAGTTAAAATCTAATGACAGCCACTGTCATTATTAGTTAAATATAGCCATCATGCCTATGGCAATAAATGATGACACTTAAGAACATGCAGAAACAAAGAACTCATGGATTTAGAGAAAAGGGAGTGACTAGAAACTCAGTTGAATGCAGGAATGTGACCTGGATTTAATCTATTTACCAAACATAGAAGCAATTGTTTTTTGGGCAGATGACATAATTGAATAGAGCAGTATGTTTTCTTACTGTCAGAGCATTTATATTTTATAAACTTATCTTGTGCCCATGAAATGATGTGCTTCTTCATATTTAATGTCATTATCTATACCTATTTGACAGTCAGAGCATTAATGCTTTTTCAAGTTTATTGCCCAACTACAAGAGAATGCATTTTTAAAAAATAAAAGGATTTTTAATAAGTTCATGAATTTGAAGTTTCAAGTTTGCTCCTTTTTTCTGGTGGCAGAAGACAGCATTCTTTCTGCCTGGCACATGCAAGACGGATATAATATGGGAAACCTGGATTTATTTAATTTTATGATAGGCATTGACTTTTTTGAAGTATACTATGAAATGTAATGATAATATAGTTAGACTTCTGACCAGAAGCAAGATAGAAAGTGCTCTATTTTTTAATGATTTGGTTAAAAATACAACTATGAAAATAAAATAGACTATGGCTTCTTCAAAATGAAATATAACCTATGGTTGGGACATAATGTTCTCCCAATGCCTTGGGAGAAGAAGTAAAGAGGAGGATTTGGCAATCCCAGAGCAGCTGGGATATGGCCCTTGGGGGCTGTATTTCCCAAGGTCATGCTAAACCTTAGAGCCTCACTAGAGTGAAGTCATCACCTCCCCATGCTCATTCCAGTGGAGTCTTAATCTACTAAAAAGTGCCTGAGGAGAGGGGGACTTGGAAGGGTCTGGTCCTTACGGTTTTGGAACTCATCAGGTGTGGCTAGCAAATTTAGAATAGGGGATAAAGTAATAAGGTGAGGCTAGGGTCCTTCTTTGGCAGTTGGGGGTGTATACAAGGACAGAGACTTTGCTGAGAGTACAGTAGACCAACTAGAGATTCTGGAACACTCTACAGAGATGCTCTAAGGCCACTGGTGTTGAGGTCCTTGCAGGGAAAGGCATTGCATTTAGCCCCACTCTCTGGGGAAACTTCTACTAGTATACTTTCTCTTTGCTCTGAATGTCCCTTTTTGTAATAGTCATCAGATTTGTAATTACTGGTAAAATGTCTTTATTCCCTTCTAGACAAAGTTCTCTCAGGGCAGAAACCATGGCTGTTTTGTTCACCATCATTTTCTGGCACAGGGCCTGGTACTTAATAGATGCTTAATAAATGTTGTTCAATGGATGAATGAAGAACCAAATGAAATAGGTGCCATGGTGAACCATCCATATTCCTAGGAGGTGGCTGTGGGAAGGAAGGGAAAAGACCTCATTAGAGCAGGCTGGTTGGCTGCAAACAGCGAGTGGACATTTAGGAGGAGTATATTAAAAATCTCCTACCCCAAATTCATATGTAGATTTGTGAAGGTTCCTGTTTGGCAGGGGGCCAGAGTAAGCCAGCCCAAAAGTAATTACATTGCAGAGAGGCTAATGGTTATGCTAATGTTTGTCTGAGACCAGACAATGGTCAGAAGTGGAAGGCTGGGATAAATGATTATCCCAGGGGCCTATAGATGCCTGGGATCTGAAGTTTTCAGCATTTCCACATCTCCTCTGTCAGGAATGCCCTTTCTTGCCATTCTTTCTCTTCAACTCCTACTACCCTTTCTTAGGGGATGAGAGGGGCTTTCTTGTTCATTTAACACTTCTCTTTGTACTCCTCATAGTACCTTGCATGGACTAGGTGCTTATTAACTATTTTTGAAAGTAAGGAAGAAAGAGGAGATGATGTGATCCTTGTGAAGGTGCAGGGCCATTGCCCACCCTTGTTTGTTGCCAATGGATGTGTGGGGCTGGATCCACCCTTTTCTTATTTCACCACTGGGGGTGTGGTGCTCTTTTCTCATTTTTACAAAGATACCAGATAGCTTCAGCCCTGGGAGGGTGCCAGGATTTTGAGATGAGAAAGTTACTGGAGGGCAGAAATGTATAAAGTTTTTCTTGGTGATGGCGAATATGTTTTCCTAGAAGTTTCAAGTGGATTTAGATGTTAGATGGCATTAAGGTTCTTGTTTTAATATTTTGCCTGTCACCCTGCTCCACATATCCTACAGTCCCACCACCATTTGATTGCTGTCTCATGCTACCCTATGGCAACCCTATAGGACTGAGTAGAACTGCCTGATACGGTTTCCAAGGAGCAGCTGGTGGATTCAAATGGCTGTCCTTTTGGTTAGCAGCCTACCTCTTACCCACTGTGCCACCAGGGCTCCATCATAATAAAACCAAACCCAAACCAAATTCATAATAAAACCAAACCTGTTGCCATCGAGTCGATTCCAACTCATAGCAATCCTAAAGGACAGAACTGCCCCACAGGGTTTCCAAGGAGCACCTGGTGCATTCGAACCGCTAACCTTTTGGTTAGCAGCCATAGCTCTTAAATTCATAATAAGTGGTATTAAATTAAATGTCTATTAATTGAATTACTTAAACGCATAAGAAGACTTAACATTTAGTAACTACACAGTTGTTGTTGTTGTTAGGTGCTGTCAAGTCGGTTCTGACTCATGGTGACCCCATGTACTACAGAATGAAACACTGCTCAGTCCTGCGCCATCCTCACAATCAGTGTTATGCTTGAGCCCATTGTTGCAGCCACTATGTCAGTCCATCTCATTGAGGTTCTTCCTTTTTTTTGCTGACCCTCTACTTTAACAAGCATAATGTCCTTCTCCAGGGACTGATCCCTCCTGATAACATGTCCAAATAAGTGAAAAGCAGTCTCTCCATCCTTGCTTTTAAGGAGCATTCTGGTTGTACTTCTTCCAAGACAGATTTGTTCTTTCTTTTGACAGTCCATGGTATATTCAATATTCTTTATCAACACCACAATTCAAAGGTGTCAATTCTTCTTCAGTCTTCCTTGTTCATTGTCCGGCTTTCACGTGCATATGAGGTGATTAAAAACACCATGGCTTGGTCTGGTGCACCTTAGTCTTCAAGGTGACATCTTTGCTTTTCAACACTTTAAAGAGGTCTTTTGCAGCAGATTTGCCCATTGCAATGCATCTTTTGATTTCTTGACAGCTGCTTCCATGGGGGTTGATTGTGGAAGTAACTACACTATGTGTTGTGAAATGGTCCATACCCTGAAGCAAAGTAATAAGAAATACAAAACTTGTTCTCACCTTCTAAGGGTTCAAGTATAGAATCAGAAATAGGATATATATTTATAAAACATTTTTGTAATAATTTCCTTACCACCTAGCATAGTGCCTGGTATGTTGTAGATTCTCAAACATTATTGAATGAATGAATGTATAGATGAGTGCTACAGCCTGCAAATGCACTAAGGGTTTAGAGAGATGACAGATCATTGAGGGCTGGAGCAATAGAGAAAATTTTTAACTGGATCTTGAAGAAGGACTCAAGTTTGAATAGGTGAGGGATGGAGTTAAGAATGAACATGGTATGCCCAAGGGATAATGAACAAACTAGGGTAAGATAAGACCAGGAATTTTGTGTGAGGGGGTGTGGGGGTGATGGTGAGGGATTAGACTGTCAGTATGCTCCCCTGTTAATTTAAGTTTAAGGGAAGGGACTATGGCTTTTTATGTTTTTAGCAGAGTCTAGCATGTAGGAGAGACTCAATTAGTATTTGCTGACCACTTAACTGACAGACAAACTGACTGACTGGCTGGCTTGTAGAAAACTGCAAGGGCTAGCTCCAAGAGCTTTCTTTGGGCAATAAAATTGATCGTAAAAATGATGTGGGGGAGGTGTCTGACCTCCTCCACTCCAACAAGGGGGAAGGAGAACCAAGATCAACAGCCCAAGGCCAATTCCTATGAGGTGGAGGTCAGACATGCCTCTTCTCTCCACCATCTCTACCAATTCTGACACCAACTCTCCCTCCCACAGCACTCTCTACTGGGTTCGATAATTCATTGCAATGGCCACACAGAACTCACAGACCATACTCATAATTATGGGGTTTATTAGGGAAGTAACAGTTACAATTCAGGCTCGAGAACACTCAGGATACACTTCTTGCATCAGGATAGCCTCTCTCCAGCTGTGGTTGCAGGCATGCGTCACCCTCACCCTCAGTCTCTGCCCAAAGGCACTCAACTTTGTCTCTTCATAGGCTGAAAAGCCCAACCCACTGTCTCCTGCTGCTGGGTCTCTCCTGCTGGTCTCTTCTTCCTGGGTGGTGAACTCCTCCTCTCTGCTCTGGAATTGGTTTTTTTTTTTTTGGTTTTTTTTTTAAGACAAAATGGAACAGTCCCCTTGGTGGGCCAAAATTATCTTATTTGCACCACCCGACCCAATCACCTCGGTTGGAGTCACGAGACCATGGCTAGAAAAGCCACACACTAAAGTAATTAATCACACTGCACTGATGTTTTAGGAAAATCCAGCCTCACTTGGAGTATAGAATGTCAGATGTGATGGAAAGGAATCAAATGCCATTAGGAAGTTCTTGCAGGAAATAGGAGGCTAGGAAAGAAATCTAGGGGCTCTGGTGGTGCAATGGTTAAGCACTTGGCTGCTAACTGGAAGTTTGGTGGTTTGAATCCACCAGCAGCTCCACGAAAGAAAAGACCTGGCAATCTGCTCCTATAAAGATTACAGCCTAGGAAACCCTATGGGGAAGTTCTACTCTGTCCTATATGGTCATTATGAGTCGGAATCAACTCTATGGCACACAGCAACAACATGAGAAAACGGACAAGTGGGGTCTGGTTGGGAATTAAAAGGACGATAGTTTTAGGAGATATTGTGAAGAAAAAATAGCTGAGAGTTAAGCTTCCCTTTTTCACTCTGTCTCAGGTCAGGTTCCCTAGATCAAATCCTGACATGAGGATTTTTGTGCCTGGGACTTAGTGAGAGAATGATCTCAGGTGAAACCTATAAGGGAGTAAGGGAAGCAGCACAGAGCAGAGGAAGAAGTGCAGCAAAGCTCTGAGTTCAGCTGAAGTCTGTTGCAGTGTGAATGACACCGCAGTGTTATCCCTTGGGGCACAAGGTCTGGCCTTTTTGCTCCCCAATCAGTCAGACATTGGCTCTGGGCTGTGTCCCTGGTAGGAAGAAGGAGATCATAACCTAATAGGCATTTCCTGGTGAGATGGATGGCTCCCTCCAGCCCAGGGAAATTCTCAGGAGAAGGGTACAACTTGAGATGTTAGCAGCCAGGACTCACTGGAGTTTGGGTGCACTAACTGGTAAAAGGAGTCTTAATGGTGTACCAACAATGTCTACTACAGTCTGCTGTAGTCTGTTCTTCATATAGCACGCTGCTGAGAACCTTCCAATAGCTTTTCATCACATTCAGAATAAAACCCAATCCCTTTATCCTGGCCTACACAATCTGGCCCTTCTCTACCTCTTCTATCCAAACTTACTTAATTTTTTTTTCTCAAACATGTCAGGCTCATCTCACCTCAAAACCTTTGTGCTTGGTTTCACTCTGCCTGACTACTCTTCCCTTCAGATTAATACACTCTAGATCTTGATAATGCCAAAACCAAACCCATTGCTGCCGACTCGGTTCTGACTCATAGCAACCCTATAGGACAGAGTAGAACTGCCCCATAGGGTTTCCAAGGAGCGACTGGTAGATTCGAACTACCAATTTTTTAGTTAGCAGCTGAGGTCTTAACTACTGTGCCACAAGGGCTCTGAGCTTGACAATCGGTTGGATTTCAATGAGCTAACATTATGAGTGACTTCATTCACTGTGTTAGGTACTTTTACATACAAGATATTATTTAATCCTTATAAGATGTAAAGTTAGGCCCACTAGCTGCCTTAAAAACCCTCTATGGAGCAGTTCTACTCTGCACACATGGGGTCACCATGAGTCTGAATCGACTCGATGGCAACTAACAACAACAACAATCTGAGATTTAGGGACATATAACTCATCCAGGGTCACTAAGTAGCAAAGTTGGAATTCAAACCTAGATATGTTGAAAGCAGAGTTCATACTCTTTCTACTATTCAAAAGCATTTAGGGGGCATCCAGATTGTGGTTAAACTCCCATCAAACTGCAAGAATTCGTTAACTGCCCTTTCACTTTTCTAATTTTTATCAACTTCAGTTTACAAAATGACAAAATATAGAAATTTATTTCTGTTTAAACAAAACATTTTTTCTATATTCTTAAAATCACATCTATATTCTTAAAATCTTTTAGTTTTTAATTTATTCTGTAAGTTTTGTTCATAGTTCTGCCCACTTGTATATGTGTTTGTGTGAGAGAAAGAATGAGAAAGGGAGAGAGTGAGTTTTTGAGCATTTAATGTAGCTGTTCTGAGACTTGAAGGTTATTTACTTATATTTCATATCAGTGTGAGCAGCTTTTCTGTAAAGTACTATTTATAGGTCAAAGAGGCAATGCTTCTTTCAAGATAAGTGCTAAGAGAGAATAGTTATTTGGAAATTTGGACAAATAAATGCAGCTATTTTCAGTTATATGTAAATAAAATTATGTTTTGCTCATTAGGACAAATACAGAGCAGATAAGGGAGGGATTATTGTATTTTTATAATTTATGTGAAAAGAATATATAATCTAAGACAAAATTGAATGCACAAATAAAATAAATAGCTCAGGTGCAAATTATTTATTTATGAAATGAAAACTCTTGAAAAGAGAGTATTGCTGACAGCAGCTTAGTATGCAATATACCATGCTCTTGTTCTTACCCTTACATTTTCAAAGTCATACATAGTAATTTAGTTGCACTCCCATTAATATTAGTGGGAGTTCTGAAACAAATTCCTGCACACGTCTTTGAAAATGTACGGGTCAAAGTAAACTGTTAATGAAAAACCATTTTTTATTTTTAGTGAAATAGCTTGAATCTCTCATGAAGGATGTCCTAGAAGGCACCTTCATTCTAGTCACAGGAGAAGAATTATAGTATAAAGTTACTATTTGGAGGTTGTCATCTTTAACGTGACCAAAAACAAAAAACAAAAAAAAAACCCGTTGCTGTTGAGTCTATTCTGACTCACTGTGACCCTATAGGACAGAATACAACTGCCCCATAGGGTTTCCAAGGCTGTAAATCTTTATGGAAGCAGACTGCCACATCTTTCTCCTGTGGAGCAGCTGGTGGGGTTGAACCACTGACCTTTGGGTTAGCAGCTGAGCGCTTAACCACTGTGCCACCAGGGCTTCTCTTTAAGGTGACGTGGATAAGAAATCATATTAAAAAGAAAACAGTATTCCCCCAACCCTAAAGAACACAAAAGTTCAGAAATCATGTTGTTTTATAGTAAGCAAAGGACATTGGACCCTTTCGATGGGTGAGAAGCTGGGTGCATCTGATCATTGATAGAGGCATGCTAAGGTGAATTTTAATTAGGACTAAATTGTGGTATTACTCTTTCATACCCCGAACATCTGTTCCCTTCAGAAATGATGATTTATGCAGGCTATCAGTGCAGACAGCTTGCTACAGCTTATGTCACGGTTAGTGGGAAGCTGGTGGTGGCATTTCAGAAAACCAGCATCTAAATGGAGACTGGCCAGCGTATATGATATAGGTGAGGGAGGAGGGGAAGCAGGATGTGTCCATTTTTAATTTTGAAGCCAAATATTGACTTGGTTTTTTGAAAAAAATTATCTTCTAGACCATCTGTTGTTAATGAAGAAAGTAACTTGGACAATGAATGGGCTAATGCTTCCTACTGAAGTCAAAAGACAGAAAACCAAGACTGTTCTTTCTATTAGAATGAAGAAACTTACTGAGAAGACCTCAATCCGAATTCTGTTTTTTCAGAATGGCATGGGGCAGGATGGGCATGAGATTACAGTGGGAAAGGAAACAATGAAAAAGGTAATTTTGTGTTCATTATTGAAGTATGAATTAAATTTCAAAGTTTTTATGGCTTTTTAAAATGCAGTCAATTTAGACGTATGGTTTTCTTTCCTTTCTAAATACCGCTGTCAATTAATATCCTGTGAAATGTTGAGACGGCATTATATAGAACTCAAAACTCAGCTGTTCAGAAGTGTGCTTATTGCACTAAGAACATAAATGACAATAGCACTGCTGTGATATTTCTGGAAATTATTTGTCTAACATAGCTGGCAATTTACCTAGTTAAAAGTTATGTCTACGTAGAGCTAAACATTCTAGTTTGTTACAGTAGTTTATAAGATATTTAGACTGAAGCCGATCTAACCTAGCTACAAATCTCAAATCTGCCTGCTTCCATGTAAAATAGTATTAAGACCTAAAAGCATCCCTGCTCCTTGAAAGAATAAGCAAAGTCAAAAACAATTAAAATTCAGTTTAAAAGTATCCATATAAATTAAAAAAAAATGAATCTGCATTGACCTAAGAAAAATCATGTGATAAGTAAGCTTTTAAAAAGAAATGTAAAAGTATTTCTTGTCATATGAATGCGTTTTTAAGATGGTGCTTGCACTTCCTACATATTAAAAAAAAGGAGGAACTAATGGGAATTTGAAACAAAACAAAACAAAAACTTTTTTACAGAGAAAGATTTTGAACCAATCTTAAAGAAGTTTTGTAATAATAAATAATAACTAAAATTTATTAAAGATGTATTAGTGAGATAGCAAAACATAACCAAACTCTCTAGGTTGGAATCCTGGCTTCACCATTCATTAGCTGTGAGACCTTGGACAGCTTAGCTTCTCTGAGTTTCAATATCTTCACCTGAAAAATAGGGGTAACAATAATGCCTACCTCCTAGAGTTGTTATGTGTATTAAATGTGATATTATTCATAAAGTACAATGCACAGCACCTGAAAGTTCTCAATAAATGTTTACTATTCTTACCTTTAGGACTGATAAATACATTTCTACTAGTTAGAAAATATATTTCTTATTATTGAGAAACATTTATCATGAAATCAAGATAGATGTAAATTATTTTTGTTATACTAGACTTTTCAAATTGAATATTACTTGAAACAAGTGACTAGTTGACAAGATATTTGAAATTTTTGTTGTAAAAATATCTACTTATGTATATATTTATTTGAATGATTTTTTTTAATAACCACAAATAGGTAAGAGCATTTACTGAGAATCTGGGAAACCCAGGTTTTATTTCCTTCTTATCTGCAGATTTGGATTATGAGTACAACAAGGGATATTACATACCAGAGCAAATTGCTAAGGCAAGTTGTAACATCTTCCCTGGAGATTTTGAGAAATAGAGAAGATGGACATATCTCTTGGCTTGTTAAAATGCAGTCATTCTTAGAAGCTAGATTAGATAAGCTCTTGAGTTCACTTCAGTTCAACCTCTGTAATTCTATGCCTCGGTGATAAAATTGAGGTAATAGTCACTCTTACAGATTACATGTTCTTAGATGAAAGATTGAGTGTAAATAAAAATGTCACTGCTATTTTGCTTTTTGACTCTAGAAAGCAATTTATTTAAAACTGGCTGATCAAGGAAGTCTTAGCTTTTTTTTTTTTTCTTACAATTTGTAGAGTTAAAGAATTTTTAGTTTGTAAAACTCATGATAAGATTTGATTCAGTAATAAATGTATTTGTAAATATTCATCTAAGTATCACAGTATCACTTTTAAGAATGAGGTAAAGAAGAAGAGGTGCCCGAATGCTGATTTTTGGTTGTCAGTAAGAACTTTGTGGAAGGGAAAAATAAGGGTAGCTAATTATTTTGGAAATAAAGTTTAAAATTTGAAAGCTTTGTTGATAATCACAAGATAAGGCCCAGTTTATAGACTAAATACCAAGTAAGTGGTAGGATTATAAAGGTGGCATAGTCACAGGAGAAATGCAAATTATTTTCTCTTTTATGATAAAAATTAGGAATGTTAGGGACTAATAGCTATTTTTGTAGCCCTGGTGGTGCAGTGGTTAAGAGCTTGGCTGCTATCCAAAAGGTTAACAGTTCGAATCCACCAGCTGCTCCTTGGAAACCCTGTGGGACAGTTCTCTGTCCTGTAGGGTTGCTGTGAGTCGGAATTGACTTGATGGCAATGAGGTTAATAGCTATTTTTAGGTTATTACTAAATAATGTAAAACTGAGGTAGAATGTAAAGGACTCTGATATGATGAAGGTTATCACAGTGGGATAAGGAAAGAATTATCGATGACAGGTAGTAAAATAAGATAGCTACAATATAAAAGTCCTCCCTGAGCTCAGAATGGAGCCAAGGGGAAAGAACTGTATTATAATCATAAGTGGGAAATCAAAAGGAAATTCATGTATTTATTTTACGAAGTTAAGTAATGAAGAAATTTGAAATGAGGGCAAAGTGATGCATTTTTTCACTAAACTCTGGAATGCTACAACTGTGGTACATCCCTTTGAAACTTAAATTAGATGGTTTTAGGTTTACTTTGAATGTTTTTAGTAATCACACAGCACTTGCTACTCTGTGATATAAGCTAAACATATATATCCATGAGTTGAAAAAAGTGTTAAGAAAAATTTGTGGGTGCAAGATACAAAGTTAATGGGAATTGAAGAATGCCTGCTACAGATATATAAATTTTTAAGGTTAGCACTGTGGTGGACAAGTTTTATTCTTACCCAAATATCTTTGGGAATTATTGTCAGAGAAGTGGTATTAAGCTGTGAGGATTATTGTAAAATCCAGGATAGCATCTCCTTGTTGAAAAACGTATTGTTTTCTCAGTAGTTCACAATTATATATTTATTCATTAATTTATTTTTGCATGGTTTTCTATGTACTATCATGCATGGGCATGAAATTACAGTGGGGAAGAAAACAATGAAACAAGATAAGAAATGAATGAAACGATTAAAAAGACCACCGTCATCTTGCTCCAGTTTGAACTGATTGCTTGCTCTCTGTGCTCTCTATCCTGGGATTGCCCATCACCATCAACCTGGGAAATATCTTTGCCTCTCTCCAGTGCTGGATCCTTCTTTGCTAGTTCCCTAGTCTCCCTCTTTCTTCACTTACTCTATTATACACATATTCCAATGGTTTCCTAAGAAAGAGAACATGGGAAGTATATTTTTTGAGATCTTGGGAAATCATTTTTTTCCTTCTGTAATTATAAAGATATTGCTCCAAATGCCTTTTTGTCTCCATTGTTGTTGAGAAGTCTGATACCATACTGATTCCTTATCCACTGTAGATGACCTGCTTTTCATTTTTCCTCTCTGAAAATTTTTAGAATTATCTCTTTGTTCCCGGCGTTCAAAAGTTTTTCCAAGGTGTGCTTCATACTCAGAATGTCTTTTCAGTCTGAAAAGCCTCATCTTCTTCTGGGAAGTTTTCATGAATTATTTCTTTGCTAATACGATTATCCTCAACTTTCTCTGTTTTGATTTTATGGAACTGCTACTATTTAGATGTTTGATCTCCTGAACTAAACTCTTAATTATCTTAACTGGGAGATTTCCTTATCTTTATCTTCCAACCCAATGAATTTTTCACGTCTTCTCCCTGCACTCTCTTTTCCTCTAGGTAGTTGTTTTTCTTTGTCTTTTATGTTAGAAGCTTTCCTTAAATATGTGTTAATCCATTACTAATATTTAAAAGTGAACAACTATAAAACTGATTGAAAAGTAAGTGAGCACAGATGTGTCTTGTTGAATGATGGGTTTCATTGGAGAGTGGTTTGACTAGACTTTTTCTTTGAGGGAACCCCTAATAAACAGTGTCATGGATTGAATTGTGTCCCCCAAAAATATCTCAACTTGGCTAGGCCATGATTCCCAGTATTTTGTGACTGTCCACCATTTTGTCATCTGGTGTGATTTTTCTATGTGTTGTAAATCCTATCACTATGATGTTAATGAGATGGATTAGCAGCAGTTATGTTGGTGAGATCTACAAGATTAGATTGTGTCTTAAGCCAATCACTTTTGAGATATAAGAAAGAGTAGTGAGCAGAGAGACAGGGGGACTTCATACTACCAAGAAAGCAACACTGAGAGCACAGTGCATCTTTTGGACCTGGGGTCCCTGTGCCTGAGAAGCTCCTAGACCAAGGGAAGATTGATGACAAGGACCTTCCTCCAGAGCCGACAGAAAGAGAAAGGCTTCCCTTGGAGCTGGAATCCTGACTTTGGACTTCTAGCCTACTAGACTGTAAGAGAATAAATTGCTTTTTGTTAAAGCCATCTGCTTGTGGTATTTCTGTTTTAGCAGCACTAGGTGACTAAGACAAGTAGTGTCTATAGTTCTTTTCTCTGGGGCTTGTCAGTTTCACCAGATGGAATCTGCCAATCTGAGCATTCTAGTAGCCAAAGTGGAGAGGTGGGCTTGGGGGCTCACTTTTCTATAAGCTACCCTCATCCTCAGCTCTGCCTGGTTCCTCTGGTTCCAGAGTTTCTCTGGTTTAGCCTTTCCAGAGAACAAATCTGTCTTCTTATCTCACAGAAGAGGTGGTGTTGCCCAGATGCTTGGTGTGGGGGGAGGAGTTACAGAGGTTTAACTGCTTTTTGTAGAAATGTTCAGCTTCTTTTCAGCCTTACTTTTAGAGGTACATAATGGCTCAAATTCCTAAGCCTTTCTGGGTTTTGCAAGACAAATCAAATTTACTTCTGCTAGCTTAAGTTTCAACTTTTTCTGGTGCTAAAAGATCTACCACTTAATTATCTGCCTCTGGCTTCCAGAATTTTTGTTACTGTTTTCTCTTCTCTGGTTCTTTTTTTTTTTTTAATGGCAAGTGTCAATATTTTATTTAATATTAATAAATCTAATTTTTTAGAAAGAAAATAATTCTAATATTCTCTTCCTCCCCTAATGAATTCCTGTTCTTCACAATGTTATCCGTAATTTGTTATGAGCCACAAAATCAAATGCCTTTGCATAGTCAATAACACACAGATAAACATCTTTCTGGTATTCTCTGCCTTCTGCCAAGATCATCTGACATCAGCAGTGATATCCCTTATTCCACGTCCTCTTCTGAATTCAGCTTCAATTTCTGGCAGTTCCCTGTCGATGTACTGCTACAACCATTTTTGAATTATGTTCAGCAAAATTTTGCTTGTGTGTGATATTGATGATATTGTTCTATAATTTCCAAATTCTGCTGGATCACTTTTCTTTGGAATGGGCACAAATATGGATCTCTTCCAGTCAGTTGGCCAGGTAAGGCCATCTTCCAAATTTCATGGCATGGAGAAGTGAGCACTTACTTCAGCATTGCATCCGGTTGTTGAAACATCTCAGTTGGTATTCTGTCAGTTCCTGGAGCCTTGTTTTTCACCAATGCCTTCAGTGCAACTTGGATTTCTTCCTCCAGTACCGTTGGTTCTTGATCATATGCTATCTCCTGCAATGGTTGAACATCGACTAGTTCTTCCTGGTACAGTGATTTTGTGTATTCCTTCCATCTTCTTTTGATGCATCTTGAGTCATTCAATATTTCGCCCATAGAATCCTTCAAAATTCCAACCTGAGGCTTGAATTTTTTCTTTAGTTCTTTCAGCTTGAGAAGTGCTGAGCATGTTCTTCCCTTTTTGTTTTCTAACTTCAGGTCTTTGCACGTTTCATTATAATACTTTGTCTTCTCAAGCCGCCCTTTGAAATCTGTTCAGTTCTTATAGTTCATCATGTCTTCCATTTGCTTTAGCTACTCTATGTTTAAGAGCAAGTTTCAGAGTCTCTTGACATTCATTTTGGCCTTTTCTTTCTTTCCTGTATTTTGCTTTCTTCATGCATGATGTCCTTGATGTCATCCCACAGCTTGTCTGGTCTCCGGTCATTAGTGTTCGATGAGTCAAATCTATTCTTGAGATGGTCTCTAAATTCAGGCGAGATATACTCAAGGTTGTGCTTTGGCTCTCATGGACTTGGTTTAATTTTCTTCAGCTTCAACTTGAACTTGCAGATGAGCAGTTGATGGTATATTTTGCAGTCTGCCCCTGGCCTTGTTCTGACTGATGATCCTGAGCTTCTCCATTGTCTCTTTCCACAGATATAGTAGATTTATATCTATATATTCCATCTGACAAAGTCCACATGTATAGTTGTCATTTATATTGTTGAAAAAAGATATTTCCAATCAATAGATCATTGGTCTTGCAAAATTTTTTCATGTGATTTCCAGTGTTGTTTCTGTCACCAAGGCCATATTTTCCAACTATTGATCCTTCTTCCTTGTTCCAATTTTTGCATTCCAATCACTAGTAATTATCAGTGCATCTTGATGCATGTTTAATCAATTTAAGACTACATAAATTGGTAAAAATTTTCAATTTCTTTGTTTTTGACACTAGTGGTTGGTGTGTAAATTTGAATAATAGTTGTATTAACTAGTCTTCCTTGTAGGCATATGGCTATTATCCTATCACTGACAATGTTGTACTTCAGAATAGGTCTTGAAATGTTCTTTTTGATGATGAATGCGACACCATTCCTCTTCAATTCGTCATTTCTGGCATAGTAGACAACATGATTATCCAATTCAAAATGGCCAGTGCAAGTCCATTTCAGCTCACTAATGCCTAGGATATCTATGTTTATGTGTTCCATTTCATTTTTGGTGATTTCCAATTTTC
Source organism: Dugong dugon (assembly GCA_030035585.1). Lineage (NCBI taxonomy): Eukaryota > Metazoa > Chordata > Mammalia > Sirenia > Dugongidae > Dugong > Dugong dugon. Next base: position 103,292,775 of record CM057467.1, on the reverse strand, counting down.
TTAGACTCATACTTCGTACATTCCATGTTCTGATTATTAACAGATGTTTGTATCTGTTCATTCTCATTTTGAATTCTGCCACATCAGCAAATGAAGATCCTGAAAGCTTTACTTCGTCCACATCATTAAAGTGAACTCTACTTTGAGGAGGCAGCTCTTCCCTAGTAGTATTTTGAGTGACTTCTAGCCTGAGGGGCTCATCTTCTGGCACTATATCAGACAGTGTTCCACTGCTATTAATAAGGTGTTCGCTAGCCAATTTTTTTTTAAAAGCAGACCGCCAGGTGTACACTTAAATGTGCAGAATCTGTACATATACCAAGAGGCAGTTGTTCGAACAGAGCAAGGGGATATAGTGTGGTTTAAAATCAGGAAAGTTGTGCATCAGTGTTGTATCCTTTTACCATACTTATTCAGTCCATATGCTGAGTAGATAATCTGAGAAGTGGGACCATATGAAGAAGAACATGGCATCAGGATTGATGGAAGACTCATTAACAAGACTCATTATCTGTGATATGCAGATGACACAACCGTGCTTGCTGAAAGCAAAGCAACATCATGATATATGGAGAAAAGATTAAGGTTGTCAAGGATTTCATTTTACTTAGATCCACAATCAATGCCCATGGAAGCAGAAGTCAAGAAATCAGACGATGTATTGCATTGGACAAATTTGCTACAAAAGACCTCTTTAAAGTGTTAAACCGCCACGCATCTGCCAGTTTGTCATATTGTGGGGGTTTGTGTGTTGCTGTGATGCTGGAAGCCATGGCGGACAGGTTTCAGCTGAGCTTCCAGACTAAGACAGACTAGGAAGAAGGATTCGTAGTCTACTTCTGAAAAGAATTAGCCAATGAATACCTTATGAATAGCAGCAGAACATTGTTTGATACAGTGCCAGAAGATGAGCCCCTCAGGTTGGAAGGCACTCAAAATATGACTGGGGAAGAGCTGCCTCCTCAAAGTAGGGTCGACCTTAATGACATGGATGGAGTTGAGCTTTTGTGACCTTCGTTTGCTGATGTGGCATGACTCAAGATTAGAAGAAACAGCTGCAAACAACTATTAGTAATTGAAAGGTGGAATGCACAAATGCTCCTTAGAAGCAAGGATGGTGAGATTATGTCTCACATACTTTGGACATGTTGTCAAGAGGGATCAATCCTTGCAGAAGGACATCATGCTTGGTGAAGTAGAGAGTCAGTGAAGAAGAGGAAGGCCCTCAACAAGATGGACTGACACAGTGGCTGCAACAGTGGGCTTAAGTATAGCAGTGATTGTGAGGATGGCGCAGCACTGGGCAGTGTTTCGTTCTATTGTACATAGGGTCGCTATGAGTTGGAATTGCCTCGGTGGCACCTAACAACAAGAAGAAAGTGTTAAAAACCAAAGATGTCACTTTGGGGACTAAGGTGCACCTGACCCAAGCCATGGAATTTTCAGTTACCTCGTATGTATGGACAATGAATAAGGAAGACTGAAGAAGAATTGATGCCTTTGAATTATGGTATTGGTGAAGAATATTGAATATACCATGGATTGCCAGAAGAACAAACAAGTCTATCTTGAAAGAAGTATAGCCAGAATGCTCCTTTGAAGAGAGAGAATGGCAAGACTTGTCTTACATACTTTTGGCATGTTATCTGGATGGACAAGTCCCTGGAGAAGGACATCATGCTTGGTGTTATGGGTTGAATTGTGTCCCCCCAAAATTATGTGTCAGCTTGGCTAGTTCCTGATTCCCACTATTGTGTGATTGTCCACCATTTTGGTTTTGGAGTGGCTGGGAATCTGCATTTCTTTCTTTTTTTGTGTGCTTTAGGTGAAAGGAATCTGCTTTTCAACGATATGTCCCCCTCTGAAGTTTGCAAACTCTTGTTCTGATGTTCCAAAACTTCAAAGTTACTAATTGATGGAGACCTTTATGTCTTCTTTCTTGTTTGTTCTCCTGTACTTCTTATGTAGTATGAGAGGAAGAAAATAAGTTGTGGGACAGACAAAAAAGGCTCTGGGAAATTAGATCACTAGTGCTATATTAGAGCTAGTATAGGGAGTCCAGAAATCTGGAAGAGGAAAATATTCACAAGTTAGCAGGAAGGAAATAGTGTATGTGTAGTAAACCTAACTGTGTTGTTGTTAGGTGCTGTTGAATTGATTTTTGACTCATAGCAACCCCATGTGACAGAGTAAAACTATCCTATTGGGTTTTCTAGGCTGTAGTACTTACAGGAGCAGATTGCCGGGTCTTTCTCCCGCAAAGCTGCTAGGTAGGTTTGAACCGCCAACCTTTTGGTTAGCAGCTGAGGGCTTAACTGTTGTACCACTAGGGCTCCTAAACCCCAACTTAGAAAAAAAAAATCCCTTAATATTTGTGTGTAAACATATTTAATCATAAATACTTTTCCCTGTTACTGAAAAACCACGTAAGTATTGAGGGAATTACTCATACATGACTGCCAAGATATAATAATAATGGAGTTTATCAGATGCCTTTAAAGCAAAGAAAAATCTAGGCTTCTATGATGTTTACCATTTGGCGCAGTGGTTAAAGCACTCAGCAACTAACCAAAAGGTCAAGATTTCAAACCCACCAGCCACCAGCAGGAGAAGAATATGGGAGTCTGCTTCCGTAAATATTTACAGCCTCAGAAATCCTGTGGGGCAGTTCCACTCTGTCCTATAGGGTCAGTATGGGTCAGAATCAATTTGATGGCAATGATTTTTGTTTGTTTTTTGGAATTTGAAAAATAACACCATAAGCTTAAATAACAAAAAAAAAAAAAAAAAAAAAACTTTAAGAAAAATTTCAGGATTAAGAAATTCTCAATTCAATTGAAAAAAATGCAGTAAGATCGCATGATTATAGAATGTTTACCCACAAATCATTAAATTTAACAACAGATTTTTCTAATAGTTTTGGTGAAATAATTTAGAGAACATTTTAAGAGATTTAAAAAGCGAGCCCCTGGAATAGCAAAATTTGACTGAAGATGCTCAACATGGATTCTGACAGGGGAGGTCATGTATAACTAGTATATTGGAAGTTCTTTAAAGACCTTTTCATGAAATAGAGGAAAAGTCCATTGGCACTGATAATAATTATTATTCCTGTTACTGTTATTTTAAAAATTAATATTTACACTAGGGATTGACATCTGATTTAAAAAAAGGAGAGCAGATTTTTAAACTATATGACGTAATAATATGATTTATTCTCGAGGCCATGGATAGCCAATTGTCTTCTTTTTATTTAATGTGAACTTATGGGGTTATACAATTTGACTATTTTAGAATATCTTGCATAATTATTCAGTAGTCAGTTTTTTCCCAAATGAAATCTCCAAGAAAACAAAATGTGAATTTCCTCAACTAAAAAAAAAAAAAAGAAAGAAAAAGAATATTCAGTCTAAAGATTTATTTACTTTCTTGATGATAGTTAAAGATAGTCCCTACATTAATTATAGGTAGTTAAGACATAAACATGATATGTGTTAACTTTGAAAAGGTAAGAAGTATTTCTTTGTTCTTTTATAAATATTGTTTTATAGTTTCTGTATTTATATTTTAATGTGTTTGATTGCCAAAAATGTATAATAATAATTAAATTAAAAGGCTTATTAGATTAATCTCCATACTTACCATTAGTGTATCTCTGATGAACGTTGCCTAGTTGCTGAACATTAGAATCACAGAATTTCATGGAATTATCTAGTCATGCAACTCAGAAAACTGAAACTTAGATAAATTAACTGCCATGTCCAAAGTAGTTTAATTGTCATACCTAAAACTAGAACCCATTTTCGTACTTTAAGAGCAGTAATTTTTTCATTATTTAAAATTGCCACAAATATGAATACTTTTTCTTACATTTTTATTCCCAATTTGTCCTCACTTAAAAATACATTAACGTAAATAAAAAGATGAACATCTGCTTCTAGTCATGACAGAGTAACTAGTATCAAACTAGTCATCCCACTCTAAACAACTAACAACTGCACAAAATTACATGAAACAACTTTTTTCAAACATTGAACAACAGGCAGCACCAGACTGTAATGCCTGAGCAAGGGGGAAAAATGGAAGTAAGTCCTATAATCATCTTTGTTTTATACCTGGAGGTGATTTTTGGACTGTGGTGTAGGGAGAGAGAATGCAAGCAAAGCACGGTGGTCCCTGTAAGCTTAAGAAAAAGAGATCAAAGTTCTGGGATGCTGAGATGGCTAGAATTTGCAGGTCAATGCCATATAAGAGGGAACTATTTAGAGAATAGTTACCAAAATCTGCACAGAGGTCACATTGTATCTTTGGCTGAATATTAATTACTCATACATGCAGTGAACTCCATAAGCCCAGGCACAAACAACTGCCAGGTAAAGACAATTGATAGGAAGATATAAAGAAAGCAGCTATGAGGTATGCACAAGAAACAGAGATATTTGCATTCTAACCAGTAAAACGGGAGAGGTCTTACACATTTCAGAAAACTCTATCAATGGAAACAGACCCAAAAATAGAATGAATGGAAAAGGACATTTAAAAATTATTATAATTATGTTCAAGGAATTAAAGAAAAGCATGAACATAATGTGAAGAGAAATTGGAACTAAAAATAGAACCAATGGAATTTCTAGAGCTGAGAAATATAATAACTTCAATGAAAAAAATCACTGGATGGGCTTAACAGCAAGTTAATATTACAGAAGAATAGATCAGTGAATTTCAAAACAGGGTGATTAAAAAATATCCAAAGGGAAGTACAGAGAAGAAAAAGGAAAAGCCTGAAAAAAGGACAGTGTCTCAGTGACCTGTGGGATAATAGCACGTAGTCTAATGCATGAATAGCTGGAATCCTACAAAGAGGGAGGGGATGTACCTGAAGAAATAATGGCCAAAATTGTTTCTGAAATTCATGAAAACTAACTCATAGATCAAGAAGATCATTGAACTTCTCGCAGGAAGGAAACCAGAAAAAGGCACATAAATCACATTGCTGTAAACAATGGTAAAGAGAAAAGCTTAAAAGCAGCCAGGGTAAAAGATGCATTTAAATTTAGGGGTACAAAGATAAGAATAAAAGCTGACTTCTCATCACAAACAATGTAAGCGAGAAGACAACAGATTGTCTTTGAAGTGCTAAAAGAAAAAATTAGTCAGTGTGAATAGGGGAGAACTTTCTTGGACACCAACTGAAAGGACAACCTTGAACATAAGAATCAGCACAAAGTTGGTTCCTATGAGGCAGAAGTCAAATACACCCCTGTCCTCTAGCTTCTTCACCATTTCAGACACTAGCCACTTTCCCCATGGCATTCTTTCTTTGTTGGACTTAATAATTCATTGTAATGGTCATAGAGAACTCATGGTAACAAGATAACTGCAATAACTTTAATAACAGAGAAGGCTATAAACAAAGGGTATAAACAGAAATGAAGATATGAAACAAAGGACGAGGTTTGAGAGTAGTCCCAGCACAGGGCTTCAAAGTCTAAAAGGAGAGCTTGCTTATGTTTCAAAGCCTGGCCTTATGGAGCTTACCCTTCCTGAAAACCAATGTTCATTCTCAGCCAACAGGAAATTTTCAAACAGGAAACTCAATGACATTACTTGGTGGGCTCAGATATTGGTTACTCCTCTCAGCTCTTGGCTGGGGTTCGGTATTTACACTCAGCTGCCACTGTCTGGGTCCACTCATTGCCTCCAACTCTTCTGGTACCTTGATGTCTCTTCCTCTTCTGGTACCTTATTTTCTCTGCCTCTTCTGTTACCATTGCAACTGCTACTTCAGTAGCCATCACAGGTTTACCCGGTCTGGGAGGATCATAGCACAGGGCCCAGTGTCCAAAGAACACACTTCTCTCCTGGCTCTCATCAGTCCAGAAGTTCCATCTGAGCCTTCATGTTCTAGGCTTTTTTATCAGTCACTAGGTGGGGGCCCTGCCAGCCAATCTGTGTAAAGATCAACTACTGGGTGAGGCTTTGGAACCAGGACCAAAAGACCAAATTGCTTTTTTTTTTTTTTTTAGTAAAGTGATTCCACATCGTGCAATCCCCTTAGAATTTTATATGCAGTGAAAGTATCCTTCAAAAATGAAGGCAAAATGAAGACATTCTCAGACAAACAAAAGCTTAGGGACTTTGTTTCCTGCAGACTCACACTGTAAGAAGTGTTAAGGAAGTTCTTCACTGAAAGAAAATGATATCAGAAACAAACTTGAGTATGCAGAAAGGAATTATTTGAAATATACATGGAACAGAAGAAAGAAATAATAAAGAGTAGTAATCAATGAAAGAGAAAATGGAGAAACAATAGAAAATCTCCCAAAACAGAAGTTGGTTCTTGGAAAAGATCAGTACACTGTTAAACCTCTGGCAAGACTGACCAAGAAAACAAGGGAAAAACACTAACTACCAATATGTGTAGTGAAAGAGAGAATAGAACTACAGATATTGTAATCATCAAAAGGATACTAGGTAACATTATGAACAGATTTTTGCCAATAAAATTGTCAAATAGATGAAACAGATGGATTCCTTGAAATACATAAATTACTAAAACAGACACAAGAAGAAAATAAAAATTCTGAAAACTGCTGTAACTATTTTAAAAATTGAATTTATAATTTAAAAATTTCCAAAAATTAAACATCAAGTCCAAATGACCTCATTGTAGAATTCTATCAGAACTTTAAGGAAGAAATATCAGTTTTACAAAACTGTTTTAGAAAATAGAAAAGTAGAAAAAAACTTCTCATTTGATAAGGCTAGCATTATAAAGATATTACCAGAAAGAAAATGACATAGCAATACTCTGCTGATAATAATGCAAAAATCCTTTATAAAAATATCAACAAGTCAAATCCAATAATATATAAAAAGGATAATACATCATGACCAAGTCAGTTTTATCCCAGGAATGCAAGGTTGGTTTAAAGTTAAAAAATGAATCACTGTAATTTACCACCTGTTATGGATTGAATTGCGTCCTCCCAAAATGTGTTATAAATCCTAATCCCTATACCTGTGGTTATCATCCCATTTGGGAATGGGTTTTCTTTATTTTGTTAATAACATGGGTGTGTCTTAAGTCAATCTCTTTTGAGATATAAAAGAGATTAAACAAGTGTGATAGTTAAGATTGTGTATCAGCTTGGCTTGGCCATGTGTTTATATGTGTTTATATTTGATCAGTGTTTATATGTGATCATTCCCATGATGGGATCTGCTGTGAATAGCCAATCAGTTAAAAGGGAGTTTCTTTGGAGGTGTGGCCTGCACCTGAATATAAGCAGACATTCTAGCTTTTTGCTCACCCTGGATCCTGCAGCTGCTTCCTACTCACCTGACCTCCAGTTCTTGGGACTTGAGCTATCAGCTTATCTGCCGATCTTGGAACTTGTCAATCTTCACAGCCAGTGAGCGGGAGCCATGCTCTCCAACCTGCCGATCTTGGGTTCACCAGCTTCTGTGGCTCTGTGAATTGGGAGAAGCCTTTATCTTGATTCATGGACTTGGGACATTCCAGCTGCTGCAATCGTGTGAGCCATTTCCTTGATATAAATCTCTCTGTATATATATTTATGCACTTTACTGGTTTTGCTTCTCTAGAGAACCCAGCCTAAGACAACAAGTAAACGAGCAAGCAGAGATGGGGGAAGATAGATGCCATGCCACATGAAGATTACTAAAGAGATGAGGAGTAGAAGCTGAAGGACAAAGACCTTTCCCCAAAGCCAACAGAGAGAAAAAGCCTTCCCCTAGAGTCAGTGCCCTGATTTCAGACTTCTAGGCTTCTAAACGGAAACCCTGATGGTATATTGGTTAAGTGCTACGGCTGCTAACCGAAGGTGGACATGTTCGAATCCACGAGGTGCTCCTTGGAAACTATGGGGCAGTTCTACTCTATCCTTTAGGGTCGCTATGAGTCAGAATTGACTCGATGGCAATGGGTTTTTAGACTTCTAAACTGTGAGAAAATAAATTTCTGTTTGTTAAAGCCACCTACTTATTGTATTTCTGTTATAGCAGTACTAGATAACTAAGACACCACTCAAGAAAATATAAGAGAAAGAATATATGTTTATCTTAGTAGATAGAGGAAAATAATTTCACAAAATTTAATAACTCATTCATGGAAAAAAAAGCAAAAAACTCATAGCAAACTTGGAATTGAAGGGAACTTTTCAATCTGGCCAAGATTGTGTACTAAATACTGATTTAACTTCATACTTTATGTTGAAAGATTAACTTGTTTTCCCCTAAGATCAGGAATAAGAACAGGATGTTCTCTATTACCATTTCAACTTAACATTATATTGAGAGTCCTAGCCAGTGTAATATGGCAAGGAAAAGAAATAAGCATATGGATTAGAAAGGAAGAAGTAAAACGGTTTTATTTGTGGATGACATGATCATGAATGTAAAAATCCTAAGGAATCTAGATAAAACCTACTAGAAATAAGGAATAAATTCAGCAAAGTTGCAGCTTACAAGGTCAGTGTACAATCAATTATACTTCTACATACATACAATTAGAAAATAAACCTTAAAAATATCAAATACACCCTGACAGGGAACACAACAGAGAGTCCCTGATGGAGCAGCAGAAAGATGGGGTGCAGAACTCAAATTCTAGTAAGAAGACCAGACTTAATGTCTGACTGAGACTGGAGGTCCCTCGGAAAGCATGGCCCCTGGACTCTCTATTAGCCCAGAACTAAAACAATTTCCGAGGCCAACTCTTCAGACAGGGATTGGACTGGACTGTGGGACATAAAGTGATACTCATGAAGAGTGTGCCTCTTAGTCAAGTAGATATAAGAGACCAAAGGGGCAGCTTCTGTCCAGTGGTGAGACGGGAGGGCAGAGAGGGTTAGGAGCTGGATGAATGAACATGGGGAATCAGGGACGGAAAGGAGGAGTGTGCTGTCGCAGAAAGGGGTAAGCAATTAGGGTCACATAACAATGTATGTATAAAATTTTGTATGGGAGACTAACCTGAAATGTAAACTCCATTTAACTACAACAATTAAAAAAAAAAAAAAAAGCACCCAAAGACTTGAAATATTCAGATATTCATTTAACAAATTATATATAAAACATATACAGTGAAGACAACAAATCACTGCTGAGAGAAATTAAAGAAGGCCCAAATAAGTGGAGAGATATATCATGTTCATGGACTGGAAGACTCAACATTATTAAGATGTCAATTTTCTGCAAATCAGTCTAGAGTCAGCAAAATACTTGTCAAAATTCTGGCAGACTTTTATTTTTGGTAGAAAGTGGCAAGGTATTTCTAAAATTTATATGAAAATGCAAAGAAATTAAAATAGCCAAACCAGTTTTGAAAAAAGAAAAAATTTGGAGGAATTACACTCCCCGATTCAACACTTACTATAAAGCCAAAGTAATCAAGGCAGAATGGTACTGGCATGAGGATACACAAAAAGAACAATGAAACAAAATAGAGTTCAGAAATAAATCCACACGCATATGGGCAAGTGATTCTTCACATAGAAGCCATAGTAATTCAATGGCTTTTTGACAAATACTGCAGAAATAATTGGATATCTGAATGATAGTAAATTACCTTGACTCATACCTCACACCATTCACAAGAATTAATTTAAAATTGATCAGTGTTCTAATCATAAAAAGTAAAACTATAATAGTTCTTGAAGAAAACATTAAAGAAAATCATTGCAGCCTTGAGGTGTGCAAAGATTTCTTAGAACACAAAAAGTGTGACACCCTGCCCCGCACTCCCCCGCCTCCCCGCTCCAAATGATTAAATGTACTTTTCCAAATTTGAAAACATCAAAAGACATAAAATGAAAAGGCAAGACTGGGAGAAGATATTCACAAAACATACATCTGTTGAAAAACTTGTACTCAAAATATATAAAGATCTTTTACAACTCAACAATAAGACAAACAACTCAATTATACATTAATATAGTTGATATCTAAAACAAACAAAAAATAACAATATGATTAGAATTATAAAAATTTTAAAAGTAATCTGGGCCATTTAATTATTCTTAGGAAGAGCTCAATTAAGGATAAAATATTCAGGAAGGATTATGCTTAATAGATTACCTAGAAAATCTCCCATGGTCATCTCCTCATTCACATTTAAGTAATAAAAAGCCAGGAAATAAATTTCAAATTCATAAGAAATAATTGCTTTTACAAATCATATTCATGTTCATTGCTAGTAAGAACAAATAGCTAGATTTGGTGTGTGTTCTGTCACCTACTTTTATGAGAAGACAAGTAACAGGCCAATAAATTGATCTCCAGGATTTATGCAGAAAAGTACTTTTCAGCTACTCGCTGTTGTTAGGTGCCCTTGAGTCGGTTCCGACTCATAGGGATCCTATGTACTACAGAAGGAAATACTGCCGGGTCCTGCGCCATGCTCACAATTGTTGTTATGCTTGAGCTCATCCTTGCAGCCACAGTGTCAATCCATCTCGTTGAGGGTCTTCCTCTTTTCACTAACCCTCCACTTTACCAAGCATGATTTCCTTCTCCAGGGACTGATCTCTCCTGACAACATGTCCAAAGTTTATAAAATGCAGTCTCTCCATTGTTGTTTCTAAGGAGCATTCTGGTTGTACTTCTTCCAAGACAGATTTGTTCTTTCTTTTGGCAGTCCGTGGTAAACTGAATATTCTTCGTCAACACCACAATTCAAAGGTGTCAATTCTTCTTCAGTCTTCTTTCTTCATTGTCTAGCTTTCCTATGCATATGATGTGATTGAAAATACCATGGCTTGGGTCAGGTGCACCTTAGTCTTCAAAGTAACAGCGTTGCTTTTCAACACTTTAAAGAGGACTTTTGCAGCAGATTTGCCCAGTGCAATGCGTTGTTTGATTTCTTGACTGCTGCTTCCACGGGTGTTGATTGTGGATCCAAGTAAAATGAAATCCTTGATGACTTCTATCTTATCTCCGTTTATAATGATGTTGCTTATTGGTTCAGTCATGAGGATTTTTGTTTTCTTTATGTTGAGGTGTAATCCATACTGAAGGCTGTGGTCTTTGATCTTCATCAAAAGTGCTTCAAGTCTTCTTCACTTTCAGCAAGCAAGGTTGTGTCATCTGCATAATGCAGGTTGTTAACGAGTCTTCCTCCAATCCTGATGCCTCATTTTTCTTCATATAGTCCAGCTTATCGGATTATTTGCTCAGTGTACAGATTGAATAGGCTTCATGAAGGGATACAACCCTGACGCACACCTTTCCTGACTTTAAACCATGCAGTATCCCCTTGTTCTGTCCAAACAATTGCCTCTTGATCTATGTACAGGTTTCTCATGAGCACAGTTAAGTGTTCTGGAATTCCAACTCTTCATAATGTTATCCATAATTTGTTATGATCCACACAGTCAAATGCCTTTGCACAGTCAATAAAACACAGGTAAACATCTTTCTGGTATTGTCTGCTTTCAGCCAGGATCCATCTGGCACCAGCAATGATAGCCCTGGTTACATATCCTCTTCTGAATCCGGCCTGAATTTCTGGCAGTTCCCTGTCGATATACTGCTGCAGCTGCTTTTGAATGATCTTCAGCAAAATAGTATTTGCGTGTGATATTAATGATATTGTTTGATGATTTCTGCATCCAGTTAGATCACCTTTCTTGGGAATAGACATAAATATGGATCTCTTCCAGTTGGTTGGCCAGGTAGCTGTCTTCGAAATTTCTTGACATAGACGAGTGAACACTTCCAGCGTTGCATACATTTGTTGAAACATCTCAGTTGACATTCCATCAAGCCCTGGAGCCTTGTTTTTTTGCCATCGCCTTCAGTGCAGCTAGGACTTCTTCATTCAGTACCGTCAGTTCCTGATCAACTCTTGAAATGCTTGAACGTTGACCAATTCTTTTTGGTGTAATGACTCTGTATTCCTTCCATCTTCTTTTGATACTTCCTGCGTCGTTTAATATTTTCCCCATAGAATCCTTCACTATTGCAACTCGAGGCTTGAATTTTTACTTCAGTTCTTTCAGCTTGAGAAATGCCAAGCATGTTCTTCCTTTTTGGTTTTCTATCTCCAGTTCTTTGCACATGTCATTATAATACTTTACTTTGTCTTCTCCATCCACCCTTGGAAATCTTCTGTTCTGTTTAAGCTACTTAATAAGTGTAAATTCAGCCCAATCTCTTGGCATCTTCAGGTTAAAATCATGATAATAATTTTTATTTTAAATTATTGTAAAATGTTGGCCTTAGCAGAGCTGCATGTCAAGTGCATTTTATAACATTTTAATTCTTTGAAAATTCATAATCTATTTGACAACCTCACTTAGCCAAAAAAAAAAAAATTCTGTAAAACAAACTCCCTTTCCCAAAATATTCATGATAAATTGTAGTTCTCTTCTACTGAACAAGTGCAATTAATTACTAAAGGTGAAACAATATTTTTAGTAATTCCAAGAATTAATTCCATAATTATCCATTCATTTTCATAGTTTTCTGCCTGCTAAATTTTTTTAAAAACTTATTCTTTGGATGCTTTTTTTTTTTTTTTTTAATTGGTTTACTGTGTGACATTCCTGTGTCCCTGAGGCAGACACATGACTGTCAGAAATTACAGGCAGGATATATTGTTCTGACTCATAGTGACCCTGCAGGAATAGAGTAGAACTGCTGCATATAGTTTTCTTGGCTGAAATGTTTACAGGAGCAGATCACCAGGTCTTTTCTTCCATGGAGCCACTGGCGGGTTCAAACTGCTGATCTTTTGGTTCGCAACCAAGTGCTTAATCACTGCGCCACCAGGGCTCCTTTTGGCAGGGTGTAGATATGTTTTATTTAGCCCCTAGAGGGATTCAATGTGTATATATAATTCAATTACTTATCATTATAAAATAAATCTGAATTTCCATTTTCTCTTGAACTGTTTATGTTTTTTCTCCTTCTACTTGTTTTGAAGATCCCATTGAAGCCATTGCTGTCAAGTTGATTCTGACTCACAGTGACCCTATAGGACAGAGTAGAACTGCCCCATGGAGTTTCCAAAGAGTTCCTGGTAGATTCGAACTGCTGACCTTTTGATTAGCAGCTGTAGCTCTTAACCACTACACCAGCAGGGTTTCCATTTTGAAGATATTCTTTTTATTTATATCACTAGATATCACCCTTAAATTTTTAATGTGTATTCCTTAAAGTAAATATTCTAGAGTTAATACTATATCTATCTTTCTCCTTATAATATAAGGAACTTAGAACCTCCTTCCTGTCTTACATTGTTGTTCAGTATATCAGTTCCATATCACTTTTATTCATCTTGCATCTCATTTCTACTCTCTTTGATCATTTTCCTTTTTTTCTTGTGGACAGTAGTCCTTTTCATGAAGGTCTGTTAGTGGTTCATCCCCCTCAGTCTTAGGCCAAGTGCATTTTGTTCTAATTTGTGAATTATAGTTTAACTAGGAATAGTTGACAGCATTTTCTCTTAGGAACTTTGAAACTATTTTTTATTTTCTTACAGTTCTATTGCTGTTGTTGAGAAGTCTACTCTTGTTTTTCCTATAAGTTAAGGTGATATTTTTGGTTAAGATCATATTTTTGTCTTCTATGAGTCGGAATTGACTTGACAACAACTTTTTTTTTTTTTTTTGGTATGTTGTGTAGTTTTACTGCAAGATGTTTAGGTGTGGAATACCTTTCATTTACCTTGTTGTATGTGTTTCTGAATCTGCCAGTTTGTATCTCTCATTAGTTCTGGTAAATATTCCAGTCTCTCCAAACATTGCCTCTTCCCCATTTTCAATGTTTTCTCATTTTGGAATTCCCGGTCTGTTCTTATGTAATTTCTACTAGTTGAATGAGGATGTTCTCATTTTTGTCTTCCTTCCTTTTAATCAATCTTTCATATTTTCCATTGTATGTTGAATTCTAGGTAATAGCATCAGTTCCATATTCCCATTAATTAATTTTCTTATCAGATATTTCTGATTTACTCATTAACCCATCTACCATGTTTTTAATTCAATGACTGTTTTTATTTCTGGAAATTCAAATTTGTCTTGTATCTTTTTTTTTCTTTTTTAAATTTTTTTTATTGTACTTTAGATGAAGGTTTACAGAACAAATAGTTTCTCATTAAACAGTTAGTACACATATTGTTTTATGACAATGGTTAACAACCCCACGACACGTCAACAGTGTCCCTTCTCAACCCTGGGTTCCCTATTACCAGCTTTCCTGTCCCCTCTTGCCTTCTAGTCCTTGTCCCTGGACTGTTGTGCCCTATTAGTCTCATTTTGTTTTGTGCGCTTGTCTAATCTTTGGCTGAATGGCGAACCTCAGGAGTGACTTCATTACTGAGCTAAAAGGGTGTCCAGGGGCCATACTCTTGGCATTTCTCCAGTCTCTGTCAGGCCAGTAAGTCTGGTCTTTTTTTTGTGAGTTAGAATTTTGTTCTACATTTTTCTCCAGCTCTGTCCAGGACCCTCTGTAGTGATCCCGGTCAGAGCAGTCTCTTTGGATTCGTGATTAAATGATTTGCTACTTAAGTATACATAATGAATGCTGTTGTAACCTATTTGCTTTACAAATTCTCATGGATTTAGCTGAAACAATGTTCATCATTTGAGGACTATAGACCCCCAATTTTTTTTCTGTCAGTTAATATGACTTCAGCTGCAAATAACAGAGAATCCTAATTCAAAGAGTCTAAAAAGAAAAAGGAAACAAAAAATCCAGAGGTCAGACATAGTCAACCATAGTATGACAGAATTCCAGGTGTGTTTTCTACAGTTTGCTGGATTTTGTTCTCTTTCATATGTTGGTAACAAGATGACTGCTGCATAGCCAGGTATAACTCTGTCCAGAGGCAGAAAAGGCCCATCTCTTTCTTATGAATGAAGAAACCATTTCCAGAAGCCCCTTCTCATGTTTTCATTGGTCATAACTGGATTATGTGTCCACTTCCAAGCCATTCATTTACAAGGGACATGGAACAACCATAACTGGCTTTGACTAATCAAGGCAATTGCAGCCTCCCTTGAGTCAAAAGGGGGAAGAACAAACCCCTAAACAAAATCAGGGCAACAAGGATAAAGCAGGGAATGGATTTGGAGTAGCCAACTGTCATGGATTGAATTGTGTCCCCCCAAAATATGTAGAACTTTGCTAGGCCATGATTCCCAGTATTGTGTGATTGTCCACTATTTTGTCACCTGATGGGATTTTCCTCTGTGTTGTAAATTCTACCTCTAGGATGTTAATGAGGCAGGATTAGAGACAGTTATGTTAAATGAGGCAGGACTCAATCTACAAGATTAGATTGTGTCTTAAGCCAATCTCTTTTGAGATATAAAAGAGAGAAGGAAGCAGAGAGACATGGAGACCTCATACCACCAAGAAAGTAGCACCAGAAGCAGAGCACATCCTTTGGTCCCTGTGCTGGGAAGCTCCTCTACTGGGGAAGATTGATGACAAGGACCTTCACCAAGAGCCAACAGAGAGAGAAAGCCTTCCCCTGGAGCTGACACCCTGAATCTGGACTTCTAGCCTCCTAGACTGTGAGAGAATAAATTTGTCTTCGTTAAAGCCATCCATGTGTGGTATTTCTGTTACAGTACCACAAGATGACTAAGACAGCAATCAGCTGTATTGCTACAAATGTAAAGAGGTTTTCTTGCTTTATTTCCAATGAACAGTACAAGGGCAGCGCCCAGGTAATGAAATGAGTTAGCTGTATTTGAAAACAATCAGACCAACAGGAATGATGCATACTTAATAGCCTGATTTTAAAAAATTGATCAGAAATTTTATTTGCTACGTTTATCAGACTCTTGGCAACGATGTAAAATTCATGATGAGTTTAAAGTAGAAATAACATGTATTAACTTTCATTCATTAATTCAAAATATTTTTATGATTACTAATGTTTGCCAAGCACTGGCATATAGTAGTGAGCAAAACCAGCCATGGTCCTGTTCTCATGAAGCTTTTAATCGAGTGGTGGAAAAAGACAATATTGAATATGGAGCAGGTGGCAGAGGGAAGGCATCTTTGAAAAGGCTGAATTTAAGCTGAAATCTGAAAGACAAGCAGGATTTATCTGAATATATACAAACGGCATTAAAGGTGTGGAACCATTTCAAACAGAAAACACAGCATATGAAAAGGCTTTGTGGCAGAATGACTAGAATAAATTACAGGAACTGGAACGTCAGTGTATGAGGGAGAGAGCATGGTCTAGTAGGAAATCTTGCAGAGTTTTGTCTTTCTCTCTCTCTCTCTTTTCCCCTGAGAGCAGTAGGAAATTGTTCAAGAGGTTTTATTAGGAGTGGGCTAGAAGGGTAACCAGGTTTGTTTCTGAAAAGATCACTTTGCTGCTCTGTGGAGGACAGATTGGATAGGACCAGAGTAGATTTAGGGAGAATATTAGCTAACAATTACAATAGATATAATAGTTTGGACTAGGATGTAGCAGTGGAAATGGAGAAAAGTGGATGGATTTGAAAGATATTTGGAAGATAAAATCAAAAGGCACTGGTAGTTTAGATATATGGAGTAAGGAAAAGTGAGGTGTAAAGGGTACTAAGGATGACTTTGAGACTTCTGGTTTGCACATATGGATGGATTGAGGTAACTTTCACTGAGATAGGGAATGCTGGGATGTTTGAAGGGGAAGAACAAGCGTTCTTATTTTGAGAGATCTTCAATCTGTGTAAGTGGTTATGTTGAGTAGGCATTATACAGTCTGGTGTTCGGGGGGAAGTCAGGGTAGACATATCAGTTTGGAAGTTGTCAGTATGTAGATAAAAGATGAAACTTTGGAGGCATTTATGAGACTGTCTTAAGAAAGAATATGTATAAAATGAGGCAAGAAGATGACTAAGATTGATCTTGAACAACTCCAGTGAGTGAATAGAGGAGAAAAAGGCTATGAAGAAGACAGAAAACTCAGGACCAAAAAAGTAGGAGAAAAATTGATGGATTATTGAATCTCAGAATTAAAGAGGAAAAGAGTTTTTAAAGAGAAAGCAGTCAAATGCTGCTCAAAGTTTAGAATAGATGAGAATTAAGAAAATTCCCTTTGGATTTGTTAACATGGAAGTCGTTGGTAATCTTTGTGACAATTATTTTGGTAAAATGATGGTGAGAAAGCCAGATTGGAATGGTCTGGGAATGGGAAGAAAATAAATGAAAACAGAGAACATGGACATATCTTTTGAGAGATTTAGCTGTGAAGGGGAAAAGTAACTAGAGGGAGATGAGGTCAGGGCAGATTTAATTTTTAAGATAAGAGAGACTTGAGCATGTTTAAGTGCCAGTGAGAAAAATTTATTTGAGAAGGAATCGTTAAATATACATAAGAGAGAAGAAATGATGGATCATATATATTTTTTTAAAAGCTGAGGGCAAACATAATGGAAAGCATGGTGGATATATTATCCTTAGGTAGGAACAGGGACTCCTGTAACGTAATTAGAGAGAAGAGAAGAGGGTTGATGCAGAAGTAGGTACACTTGTAGGCTTGATAACAGCAAGATGAAGCTTCATTTTTTTTTTTTTTCTTTCTGTGAAGTAGGAGGTCATATCATCTGTTGAAAGTGAAAGAAGATATAAGGAACATAGAGGAGGGGAGGCAGAGTGAAGATGAGCAAAATGGAGCTAGTTTGAAACAATCATTGTGGATAGTGGTAGAGAGATTTGACCAACCAAAGAAATGAAGTAGAAGTGGCTGGACAGTATCAAGGGACCATGGATGTTGGTGATTATGAATAATAGTAAGGCTGGTATACTCAGTTGTGCCACTTTCTCCAGCAGCACCTCGCTTCAGTGTGTGGGTACAGAGAAGTGGAAAGTAAGGGCCATCCAGAGTTAGGATTTTGCAGGCTGTGTGTGGCAAATAGTGATTCAGGAATACTCCCTGAGGGACCAAATTACTGGGTTTAGGGCTATGGGGAGCATGGTCTCTGGGAACAGCTAGCTCAAGTTGGCATAGCATAGTTTATAAAGAAAATGTTCTACATTCTACTTTGGTGAGTAGCATCTGGGATCCTAAAAGCTTGTCAGCGGCCATCTAAGATACTCTGCTGGTGTTAACCTCGTCTAGAGGAAGGGAGACTGAAGAAAACAAAAGAGACAAGGGAAAGATTAGTCCAAAGGACTAATGGACCACAACTACCATAGCCTCCACCAGACTGAGTGCAGCACAACTAGATGGTGCCTGGCTACCACCATCTACTGTTCTGACAGGGATCACAATAGATGGTCCCAGACAGAGCTCGAGAAAAATGTAGAACAAAATTCTAACTCAGAAAAAAAAAAAGACCAGACTTACTGGTGTTATAGAGACTGGAGAAACCCCCAGATTACGTCCCATGGACACCATTTTAGCTCAGGAATAAAGTCACTCCAGAGGTTCATCCTTTAGCCAGAGATTAGACAGGCCCATAAAACAAAATGAGACTAAATGGGTACACCAGCCCAGGGGCAAGGATGAGAAGGCAGGAGGGCACAGGAAGGCTGGTAATGGGGAACCTAAGGTCAAGAAGGGGAAAGTGTTGACATGTCGTGGGGTTGGCAACCAACGTCGTAAAATAGTATGTGTGTTTATTGTTTAATAAGAAGCTAGTTTGCTCGTAAACCTTCATCTAAAGTACAATAAAAAAGAAAAGTTGGAAGGGTACAGCCTCAATAAAAACAGTTTTTTGAATTGAAAAAAAAGTTATTCATGAATGAGAAGAATGACTAGAGTGAAGGAAGATGGTGTTCTCAAATATCAGGATCTTCAAGCAAGCAGGGCTTATTTATTTATTTATTTTCAATAATAGGGTTGGAGGTGGGTGGATAATGGTCTTGAAATAGCAATTTTAAGCAGCACCACCTCCCAAACTTGAAATTGTGTGATATGAGAGAAGAAAAACTCACCACTTGAGAAAGGCCTAGGGAAATGAATGAACTCAAGAGCCTAGTTTCTTTTAAAAAAGATTGAGAGTCTACTCAAGTTTGTTGATCAGGTGAAACATCTCCAGAGCAAACAAGGGAAGGATTTTAGAAATGCAAGAAGAAGTTTAGGCTAATGTATACAGGACAAGAAAATACAGAATTTTATGTGAATGATTAGAATATAGAACTTTTGTAAAGGGTCAGATAGTAGATATTTCCAGTTTTATGAACTGTAAGTCTCTAGCCACTACTCAGTTCTGCTGTTGTAGCATGACAGTAGCCATAGAAAATATGTGAATGAACAAGTGTGGCTCTTTTCCAGGAAAACTTTATTTATGGGCACCGAAATTTGAATTTCCTATAATTTTCATGTGTTAGAAAATGTTGCTATTCTTTTGATTATTATTATTATTTTCTTAGCAATTAAATATGTACAAACCATTCTTAGCAAGCCAGCCATACAAAAACAGGTTGTGAGTGGAATTGACTTATGGGTGTAGTTTGCTGACTCCTACAGTAGAGAATCTTTGAGAAGGGTGTGTTGGGGAGTGTAAACTGGGGCTTATACTTCTGGAAGATGACTCGTAAGAACATGCAAAAAGGTATCAAGATTTTCTGTCTTTGAGAAGGATGGACACTGTTGGGTCTGATGGCTTGTTGACTTGGCTCAGTTGGCTGAGGCAACGCTGGTCTAAGCTTACTCTCTCCCCTTGACTGAGATAGTGGCAAACCAAACGCAGACGTAGCCTGTATACCCATACCTCCTCAGTCAGTGGCCATTCCAGGAGCTGTAAACTCCACACCAGATGTGCTGTGGGGGTGGAGGTGACCCCAAGAACTGTAAACAGATTAAACTGAAAAGAACTTGTGGAAAAATTTCTTCCCACATGCTTGTCAAGAAGATTCTGATTTTAGGGCATGATGGTTTTGAATTTCAGTATCAGAAGAGTTACCTAAGCTGTAAGAAATTAAGAACATGTGAATCTGTAAAAGTAATATTTTAACAAGTTTAACAGGTACAGAACAGTGGAAATTGTATTTTAATTAACCTTAATACTACGCAAGATGGCAACATTAAATATTTTTCAATTGTGAATTATAAGAATGACCTTACAAGTAGAGGTTTCATTTCAGGGCTTTTGACAAAAACTTATATGGATACTAATTCATACTTTAACTCTGAGAAAGCGATTATTGAAGGTTGGCATTGCTTAAACACTGCAAAGATCTTTCATTATGAAAATAGAAGAGAATGACAGTGTTGCTGATGCATTATTAATTTCTAGTACCTGATTTTCTTATGTCGGTTTTTCAACTCATTTAACTCTTAAAACTTGGCTTGCATAATCATTTATTTTTACCAATGTTTGAGCACACTGAAAAGAAGACTATCTGAGTTAAAAAGTGGTATAATTTTACTTGACTGATATTTTTAAGACTCAAAGGCAGAAATATTTGAAATAATTTTAAAAATCATTACAGTTTTGGTCGACATAATTGGGACTGTCTTTAAGCACTTCACATTTTGTTTAATTTAATTGATAAATTATAACTTTGAAGGATATTTAAATATTTGAACTTTCACTAGTAACTGTTATTGTTAGGTGCCGTTGAGTCGATTCCAACTCATAATGACCCTACGTACAACAGAAGGAAACAGTGCCTGGTCCTGTACTATCCTCATAATCTTTTCTATATTTGAGTCCATGGTTGTAGCCACTGTGTCAATCTATCTCATTGAGGGTCTTTCTCTTTTTGGCTGACCCTCTGCTTTACCAAGCATGATGTCCTTCTCTAGGGACTCCTGATAACATGTCCAAAGTATGTGAGATGAATTCTTGCCAGCCTTGTGTCTAAGTAGCATTCTGGCTGTACTTCTTCCAGAATAGATTTGTTCCTTCTTCTGGCAGTTCATGGTGTATTCAATATTCTTCACTAACACCATAATTCAAAGGCATCAATTCTTCGGTCCAGCTTTCCCATGCACATGAGGTGACTGAAAATACCATGGCTTGGGTCAGGCGCACCTTAGTCCTCAAAGTGATGTCTTTGCTTTTTAACAATTTAAAGAGGTCTTTTGTAACAGATTTGCCCAATGCAATAAGTCATTTGATTTCTTGACTCCTACTTCCATGAGCGTTGATTGTGGATCCAAGTAAAATGAAATCTTTGACAACTTCGTTATTTTCTTTGTTTGTCATGATGTTGCTTATTGGTCTAGTTGTGAGGATTTTTGTTTTCCTTTATGTTGAGATATAATGTATACTGAAGGCTGTAGTCTGATCTTCATCCGTAAGTGCTTCAAGTCCTCTTCACTTTCAGCAAGCAAGATTTTGTCATCTGCATATCACAGGTTGTTAATGAGTCTTCCTCCAGTCCTGATGCTGCATTCTTCTTCATCTAGTCCATCTTCTCGGATTATTTGCTCAGCATAAAGATTGAATAAGTATGGTGAAAGGATACAACCCTGACGTACACCTTTCATTTTGTACCATGCTGTATCTCCTTGTTCCGTTCAAATGACTGCCTCTTGGTCTATGTACAGTTTCCTCATGAGCACAATTGAGTGTTCTGGAATTCCCATTCTTTGCAATGTTATCCATAATTTATTATGAGCTCTAAATCACAATGAGATACCATTTCACTTCCACTAGGAACCCTGGTGGTGAAGTGGTTGAGACCTAGGCTGCTAACCAAAAGCTTGGCAGTTCAAATCCACCAACTGCTCCTTGGAAACACTATGGAGCAGTTGTACTCTGTCCTACAGGTTCCCTATGAGTCAGAATCGACTCATTGGCAACAGATTTGGGTTTTGGAGCTATGGTGGTGTAATGGTTAAGAGCTGTGGCTGCTAACTAGAAGGTTGGCAGTTTGAATCCACCAGCTGCTCCTTGGATACTTTATGGGGCAGTTCTACTCTGTCCTATAGATTGCTATGAGTCAGAATTGACTTGGAGGCAACAAATTTTGGTAATGGCTAATGACGTTGAGCATCCTTTCATGTGTTTGATGGCCATTTAAATGTCTTCTTTGGTGAAATATCTATTCAAATCCTTTGCCCATTTTAAGATTGGGTTATTTGTCTTTTTGTTGTTAAGATGTCAATATTTTATATATATTTTGGTATTAGATTCTCATTGGGCATATGGTTTTCAAAGGTGTTCTCCTAGTTGGTTTCTTGTCTTTTCACTTTTTTGTTAAAGTGTTCTGATGAGAAAAGTTTTTAGTTCTTATGAAGTCCCATTTATTTATTTTGTCTTTTGCTGTTTGTGCTTTTGTTATTATATTAGGTAATCCACTGTTAAAACTTAGGCCTAAAAGCATTGCTCCTGTAATTTCTTCTAAGAATTTTATGGATTTCGATTGAACATAAAAAAAAAAAAAAAAAAAAACCAAACCTGTTGCCATCAAGTCGATTCTGACTCCTAGCGACCCTATAGGACAGAGTAGAACTGCCCCATAGAGTTTCCAAGGAGCTCCTGGCGGATTCAAACTGCCAACCTTTTTGCTAGCAGTTGAACTCTTAACCAGGTTTCCTGATTGAACATATAGGTTGTTAATTCATTTTTAATTTGTTTTTGTTTACGGTGTAAAGCATGTGGAAACCCAATTTTCCCAACACCATTTATCAAAGAGACTCTCCTTTCCCCATCAAATTGACTTAGCTCTCTTGTCAAAAATCAGTTGACCATAGATGTGTGGGTGTATTTCTGGACTCTTAATTCTATTCCCTTGGTATATGTGCCTATTGTTGTACCAGTACCAGGCTGTTTTTATTACTGTAGCTTTATAACATGTTTTAAAATTAGGAAGTGTGAGTTATCCTGCTTTCTTCTTCTCTTTCAACATTGCTTTAGCTATTTGGGGCCTATTGCCATTTCATATGAAGTTGAAGATTGGTTTTTCCATTCCTATAAAGAAGGTTATTGGAATTTTGGTTGGGATTACGTTGAATCTATAGATCACTGTGGGTAGTATTGGCATCAATATTAAGTCTTCCAATCCATGAACATGGAAGTTCTTTCCATTTAAGTCTTTTTTAATCTCTTACAACCATGTTTTATATTTTTCGTTGTATAAGTTCTTCATATTCCTGGTTAGATTTATTCCTAGGCATTTTTATTCTCTTAGATGCTATTGAAATGGAATTGTTTCCCTAATTTCTCTTTTGGATTTTTTCATTGCTGGTGTATAGAAATCAAACTGATTTTTGTTTGTTGACCTTGTACCTTGCAACTTCGCTAAATCCCTCTATTAGCTCTAGAAGTTTTCTTGTGGACTCTGCGATTTTCTGTATATAAGATTATATTTATGATGTATTTTAGGACACTTGGAAAGAATTGAAGAGCTAAAGAAAGTACTTTAACATCTGAATTAAAAAGTAATTTTCTCTTGGAAAATATAAGAAACAATAAGAATAAAATAAAAATCTCGCTGAGTTCTACTCTTTATTAAATAGTAGGCAGCCACTGTTTAATATTTGTTGTCACTCTTTTCTTTCTTTTTTTAAATTTATATCTGTGTGTTTTTTAAATACAATGAGATCTAACAATTTTAACTGCTTTTTTCACTTCATCTATTAGAAACATTTTATAAATCATCAACTTTTATTTTACAATTTATTTTTTAATAGCCATGTAGTATAGAAAGGTCTTTAAATGTATATTCAATTTAACAAGAACTGACTCTAATACATTTTTGTTGTTTATTTTTTTTTCTATGTAGGTTTTAGATACTTGCACAATGAAAATGAATCTAAATTCACCGGCCAGATATCTTTATGATTTGTATGGCAGAAAAATTGAAGATATTTCAAATGGTAAGTAGCAAATATTTTGTAAACCATGTAATATCATTTTGAAAACAAATAATTTTGTTTTTACTTTATGCATTTAAAAGGAAACAGATGTAATAAAATAGAGTTTAACTATGACATAGATAAATATGGCATTCTTTTGCAGAGAGAAATCATGAAAGTGCACTAAGGTTTTAGTAATCCTATTTCAGCAAAAGCTTAGATTTTCTTTAAAAAATGATGAATATTTGAACATAATAAATGATTAAAAAAATACAAAAATAATGGTTAAATTTTCATAATTTAGCAGCCAATTTCTGTGGAATACATCTTTTTAAAGAGAAAAATGAGAAATTGCACTATCGTATGCTAAGATGTAGATTTTAAAAATGTTTTGGTCAGTTTCTAGAGGGCAATTAAAGGTATGAAATGTGCTTTAAAATGATTTATTATATGACTGTCTTCATTATCTAGTGCTCCCATAACAGAAAAACCACAAGTGAATAACTTTAACAAACAGAAATTTATTCTCTCACAGTTTAGGAGGCTAGAAGTCCAAATTCAGGGCACCAGCTCCAGGGGAATGCTTTCTCTCTCCTTCGGCTCTGGGGGAAGGTCCTTGTTATCAATCTTCTCCTGTGTCTAGGAGTTTCTCAGCACAGGGGCTCCAGGTCCAAAGGATGCACTCCACTCCTGGTTCTTCATTCTTGGTGGTAGGAGGTCCCCCTCCTCTGCTTCTCTCTTTTATATCTCAACAGAGACTGACTCAAGATACAACCTAATCCTGTAGATTGTGTCCTGCCTCATTAACGTAACTGCTTCTAATCCTGCCTCATTAACATCATAGAAGTTAGGATTTACAACACATAGAGTAATTACATCAAATCACAAAATGGAAGACAACCACACAATACTGGGAATCATGGCCTAGCCAAGTGACACATGCTTTTGGGGGACACAAGTAAATCCATAACAATGATTTGTCAAAAAATAGATCTCCATTGGTATCTCTAAAAGACACAAATTTCTAGTCTCTAGTAGGAAAAATCCTATGAATTCTATATTTGTGAGTTTCGATGTGCTACTGAGATGATCCTATTACTCCATCTAGACCTTAACTCCACGCCTAAGGAGGGCAGAGATATTAAAGAGCACACCTTTAAGTGGCAGGTGAGGTCCAGGCAACTACAAGTGATTATAAGTTGGGGTTTCCATTTGTTTCCAGTTTTCTTGCTTGTACTATGTAAAAGCAAATGATTTCCTTGCTTTATCATCCTTGATTCATATTTATTGAGGGAGCACTGTGGTATTTTGATACTTATTGTTTAAAACAATTTTTTGGCTATACATTTTTTGTATATATATTTAAACAGTAAAGCTATTTTTTCTTTATAATTTTTAATGCTTGTACTGGTATGATTATTTTTCATTTAATTAGCAGTTTTCATCTGAAGATTTCAAAGCTTTTCCTACTCATTATCTAAAAGCATTAGATAAAGTCATTTACTTGAAATACATATGTAACACAGGGAATTCTTTGTTATTATCTTTTTTAGGGGCAGAAGAATAGAATAGCATCATTAAAGTTGATTTCTTGCATGTTTGTCCCTACTTTCCCACATATTGTGCTGGCTAACACTTTCTTTATGACTAACAATTATTTGTAATCACTCTTAAACTTTCATTAGTAAAAAAATAATCAACACTTTTTCTTGAGGCACTATCTAGCTTGGAATTATTTCCAGCTCACCTGGAATTAAAAAACTGGATTTGATTTAACTGCTAGAATTGAAACTAAAAGGAACCCTGCTTAACATTAAAAGATTTATATTTAGAAAGTTGATTTTTCTCTCTCCCAAATATGGTATAACAGAACTACTTATCAGAACAGAGAAGCACTGACTATGAGGCATGATACTTCATGGATGCCAGAGGCATTCAGATTCATGCCTCATGTTTCACATATCCCAGAAGTGTGCTATTATCACATTTTAATGCATGCCCTTGCCTTGTATTTTTGCATACTTATAAAAGCTTATGCCGGCTGAAATTAGCCTATGCAACTACTAACATGTGGAAGCACAGCAAGTTCACTGGATTTAAAATACTTAAAGAAGATAATCCTGTTGGAGGAACTTCAGTCTGTAGCACCCTAGTCACTTAATATTAGGCTTTTGCATTTCTTCTTTTCTTTGTTAGTATGATTTTGTGCATCAAATAACTGAGGTCCTTACACTTTTATGTCTGATTGTCTTCTGAAAGGTCAAGTGGTATATGTTGATGTTCTGACTCTTTTTTTTTTTTTTAGCTTGTTTTGTATCAATCAGAAAAAGTAGTTTAATAATTCCAACATTAAGATCCACTACCAATCTGTCAGTTTGTCGTACTGTGGTGGCTTGTGTGTTGCTATAGTGCTGGAACCTATGCCACCAGTATTTAATACTAGAAGGGTCACCCATGGTGGACAGGTTTCAGTGGAACTTCCAGGCTAAGACAGGTCAGGAAGAAGGGCCTGGTGATCTACTTCCAAAAATTAGCCAATAAAAATCTTATGGATCACAGTAGAGTTTATTGTTCAATATAGTGCTGGAAGATGAGCCTCCTAGATGGGAAGACATTCAAAATACAAAGTGGCTGCAACAACGGACTCAAGCATATCAACGATTGTAAAGATGGTGCAGGACTGGGCAGTGTTTCCTTCTATTGTACATGGGGTCACCATGAGTTGAAGCTGACAGAATGGCAAGTAACGGCAACAAAAATGTTAAGATTATAGCAGTTAGTTTTTACTTACAAGTGCAGATTAGAAGTACCAAGGACTAAAAATAACAGATATATGAAATAATGAAATCATTTTTCTCTTATCAGCTGCTTGTCTTTTGGAATTAGACATCTTTTCCAGTTTTCCTCCTATGTTATGAGGAATGAGCACATTTGAAATGACACTGAAGTACTTTTACTTTGTCAAGTCTAGTAAAACCTTAAAAGAAAAAACAAGATTTGCAAATTGCTGTGTTTAGATTCCTAAACCATAGAAGATTTTAACAAAGATGTTTATATTGTTACATATGTAAAAGTTCTTTAATAATGGCTCCTATAAATATCTATCCTTTCTAGAGTAGAATAGAACTACTAACTGTGTACAAATTCCATATTCCTCTATGAGGTCAACAGGTTAGTATAGATTAGCATGGGCATTTCTGCCAGAACATAATCTATGTGTGAAAAATGCATCCTGCAGAATTATACCCCTCAAAATAAGAGCTTACAGGGAAAATAGGGTTGAGGCAGATGATTCAAAACCTATGCAATTTTATAACCAGACACTAACTGAAATACTAATTATTAATTTAGGATATAATGTGAACAGCCTGGGAAAGCATCTCAGAGTGCTGCCTCAGGAGATATTAAAGCTGCACAAAAACAATAGTGTGTGAGCCAGTGCAGATAGAAGTGGAGGTTTGAGCCAGTGGAGCTTCCCTTAAGGAAGACACAGGAGGAAGTGAAAGTTTTACAACCATAGAGTCATGCAAGGCTGGTGGTGTACCTTTCTGGTAAGGGTAGCCTAGTATAGCAACTAAGCTAAGGGCTTTTTTTTTTTTTTTTTATTTTCTGCTAAAGCATAGAATTCTACTCCTATTCTTCTGGTTTCCTTTGTGTAGGAGAAAGCACATATTCATCAACCAAACTTCCACATCATACTGATATCATTCCCCCATTTACGAATCATATATGAGACACTTGGTATTGAAGACACACTTAACTGTGGCAGAACAGATATATATAGTGTGGCATTTTGAGGGAATTATTTGATATCACTCAATTTTCCCTAATATTCCTCAACTTTTTATTGAGAGAAGTCACTCTCCCTTTTGAGGGAGGAGATCAGCAGTCTTTTAGAATCATTATGAGGCTGCTATTCCAATAACCAACGTTTGCTCCTTTGTGAATCCTTTAGGATAATGATGGGTAGTATAAAATTTATCTCCAGTTTGTGAAATGAGTTAGAACAGTACATTAATTAAACTGACTACAGGGCCATGCTGTGAAACACTGAACATTCACTTTCTATACTATTTTCCTTCCCAAATTATGCCCAGAAACACAGTCCAAAATAGCCATATTTTCTCTGACAAGTTCTTCAGAGATTCTGCAATGAGGTTAAATTACAGGATTCATTTATTTCAAGCAATAAATTTCAATAACATAGAGAATCCCCAAGTTAGAAAGTTAACTCTTGCCCATTATCAATTTATTTGTGGAGAAATTAAAATTCAAAAAATAAAGTCCCAAAGAAATTTAAATCTGGAGGCGGGGCCAAGATGGCGGACTAGTCAGACACTTCTGGTGGACCCTCTTACAACAATGAACTCCCCCCAAAAAGTGATTCGATTATATATGACAATCTGGAAGCCCTGAACATCAAAGGCAGAGTTGAGGAACTAGACTGAGTGGCAGAGGGAGGGAGAGACAGTTCAGAAGCAGTGAGGAGTTGCCAGACCTGACCTGGTGAGAGCCTGAGCCCTTCAGGCTTGATCAGCTTGGGGGTGAGTGGTGAGGCAGGCAAGCGACAGTGCTTGGGAGGCGCGTTTTCCACACTGGGAGGGACTCAGTGCCAGAAACTCTACATGACCATCCAGAACCAGTGAGAAGCAGCCCTCACTGTCGAAAGATAAATAATTGTGTATGGCCTACCATGCGGATCAGAAACACCCCTCTTAGGGAAAAACCTCTCTCCCATTTACATCCCTCCTCCCTGCTCTGCACTGGGTCCCGGACCAGCTTCAGCAATTGCTGAGTCCTCTGGGCCGGAAGTAGGATCCGTCACAAGCCCGGAGCCATTCTCCCTGCCTTGGAGAATGAACAAATTAACAAACAGGAAACAATAAATTACCGGCTCCCCTAAGCCAGGAACCCAGGGTAGGCACAGCTCCTTTGCCTAGGCACAGGCATAAGGGATCCATGGACTTTGAGTGCCTTTCCCGCTGCATAGACTTGTATGGGCCCATCTCAACAGCGTACGCCCTCATTACTGCAGTACATCAGGGTATATACTGGAAGTCTAACTTCAGCTGTTTCAGCTGTGAAGTGGCAGGTTCTTGACATTTGACACTGCTCTGCCCATTAAGCAGGGTCTTCACCTACCTACATCAGGGGCCTGAGGACTGCTGGCTCCACCCACGCCACCTAGCCACCTGTGATGGGGCCCATGAATAAGGGGTGTCCCCAGTCCTTACAGCCAACATCATTAGGTGCTCATAGTCCAGCTGGAAAACCCACCCACCTATGCACTCTAGCGAAAAGGGACATGCCTTCCTCCTGGACACTCGGGGGTGGCCATCAGCCCCCTGCCTTGCTGAGAGTGTGTCCCCCTGCTGCAGCCAGAAGCCTGTGCCTACACCAATCACCCATGCCTGTGTAGGACTGTAAGTGAGAGCCTGCACCACACACTTGGTAGTTATCTACCCGGGCACCTGAGCTAAATCCATACAGGAGGAGTGGGCAGACTCCTGATCTCACATACCTAGTAACAGATCTAACCACCTGGTGACAGGACATTAGAGCTTCAAAGGTTCCAATAATCAAACTAGCTCATATGAGCAGCCTATTTGGGCATATCAAAACAAAATAAGAAGCAAGGACACAGTAAGCAAACATAAAATAAATAAATATAATAACTTATTGATGGCTTGGAGACAACAGTCAATATCAAATCCCATAAAGAGGCAATCCATGATGGTTTCAGCAAGCTCCCAAAATAAAGAATCTAGAAATTTTCCAGAGAAGGAAACTTTCTTGGAATTACTGGAGGCAGAATACCAAAGATTAATATACAGAACTCTTCAAGAAATTAAGAAGGAAATTAATCAAAATGCGGAACATGCAATAGAGGAAATTAAAAAGATTAGAGAAGAACATTATGACACATTGAACAGGCTGCAAGAATCCATAGAGAGACAACAATCAGAAATCCAGAAGAGTAACAATAAAATTTCAGAATTAGACAAATCAACAGAAAGTCGTAGGAGCAGAATCGAGGCAATGGAAGTCAGAATTAGTGAGAGTGAAGATAAAGCACTTGACATCAACTTATTTGAGGAAAAATCAGATAAAAGGATTTTAAAAAATGAAGAAACCCAAAGAATTATGTGGGACTCTATCAAGAGAAATAACCTATGAGTGATTGCAGTACCAGAACGGGGCGGGGCGGGGGGGGGGGGTTGGATAACAGAAAATACAGAGAGAATTGTTGAAGATTTGTTGGCAGAAAACTTCTCTGATATTGTGAAAGATGACAAGATATCCATCCAAGATGCTCATCGAACCCCACATAAGGTAGATCCCAAAAGAAAGTCACCAAGATGTAATCAAACTTGCCAAAACCAAAGATAGAGAATTTTAAGAGTGGCTAGGGATAAACGAAAAGTCATCTACAAAGGAGAGTCAGTGAGAATAAGCTTGGACTACTCAACAGAAACCATGCAGGCAAGAAGGCAATGGGATGACATATATAAAGCCTTGAAGCAGAAAAACTGCCAGCCAAGTATTATATATTAAGCAAAACTGTCTCTCAAATATGTTGGCGAAATTAGGGCATTTCCAGATAAACAGAAGTTGAGGGAATTTGCAAAAACCAAACCAAAATTACAAGAAATACTAAAGGGAGTCCTCCAGTTAGAAAATCAGTAACATCAGATAACAACCCAAGACTAGAACACAGGACAGAGCAACCAGATATCAACCCAGATAGGGAAGTCACAAAAGGAAATAAAAGTTAAAACACTGAAAATAGGGAAACAGATGTCAATATGTAAAAGATGACAACATTAAAACAAAAAAGAGGGACTTAAAAAATGTAGACATAGATTTTTCATATGAAGAGGAAGTCAAGGGGATATAAAGAAATAAAAGACTGGTATAAACTTAGAAAAATAGGGGTAAATATGAAGGAAACTAACAATCCTACAAGTCAAAATAAAAAAACTAGAAAAATATAAAAACTCAGCAAACACAAAATCAACAACAATGAAAAAGATGAAAAGAAAATACATAAAGAAAAGTGACTCAGCACAGAAAATTAAGTGGAACAAAGAAACCGTGAACAACACACAAAAAAAGACATCAAAATGACGGCACTAAACTCATACCTATCAATAATTACACTGAATGTAAATGGACTAAATTCACCAATAAAGAGACAGAGAGTGGCAGATTGGATTAAAAAAACATGATCTGTCTCTATGTTGCCTACAAGAGGCACACCTTAGGCTTAAAGACACAAACAAACTAAAACTCAAAGGATGGAAAAAAATACATCAAACAAACAACACTCAATAAAATGCTGGAGTGGCAATATTAATCTCTGACAAAATAGACTTCAAAGTAAAATCCACCACAAAGGATAAGGAAGGACACTTCTTTAATGATCAAAGGATCAATATACCAGGAGAACATAACTATAATAAATATTTATGCACCCCACGACAGGGCTCCAAGATACGTAAAACAAACTCTAACAGTACTGAAAAGAGAGATACACAGCTCCACAATAGTACTAGGAGACTTTAACACACTACTTTCAGTGAAGGACAGAACATCCAGAAAGAAGCTCAACAAAGACACGTAAGAGCTAAATGCTGCAGTCAACCCACTTGATCTCATAGACATATACTGAACACTCCACCCAACAGCAACCAAGTATACTTTCTTTTCCAAAACACATGTAACGTTTTCCAGAATAGACCACATATTAGACCATAAAGCAAGCCTTAATGAAACCCAAACCATTGAAATGTTACAAAGCCAAAGCATCTTTTCTGACCATAGAGCTATGAGTGTAGAAATCAACAACAGAAAAAGAAAGGAAAAATATCAAACACATGGAAACTGAACAACAGCTTGCTCAAAAACTACTGGGTTATAGAAGAAATTAAGGATGGAATAAAGAAATTCATAGAATCCAAAGAGAATGAAAACATCCTACCAGAACCTTTGCGACACAGCAAAAGCAGTGTTCAGAGGTCAGTTTCTAGAAGTAAATGCACACATCCAAAAAGAAGAAAGGGCCATAATCAAAACATTAACCCTACAACTCGAACAAGTAGGGAGCAGCAAAAGAAGCCCTCAGGAGCCAGAAGACAGGAAATAATAAGAATTAGAGCACAATTAAATGAAATAGAGAATAGAAAAACAGTTGAAAGAGTTAACAAGACCAAAAGCTGGTTCTTTGAAAAGATAACAAAATTGATAAACCATTGGCCAAACTGACAAAAGAAAAACAAGGGAGGAGGCAGATAACCCGTATAAGAAATGAGATGCGTGATATCACAACAGACTCAACTGAAATTAAAAGAATCATAACAGAATACTATGAAAAATTCTACTCTAACAAATTTGAAAACCTAGAGGAAATGCACAAATTTCTAGAAACTCACTACCTACCTAAACTAACGCAAACAGAGGTAGAACAACTAAATAAACCCATAACAAAAGAAGAGATTCAAGAGGTAATTTAAAAACTCCCAACAAAATAAAGCCCCTTCCTAGATTGCTTCACTGGAGAATTCTACCAAACTTTCAGAGAAGAGTTAACACCACTTCTACTAAAGGTATTTCAGAGCATAGAAAAGGATGGACTACTCCCAAACTCATGAACTTATGAAGCGAGAATAACCCTGATACAAAAACCAGGTAAAGACACCACAAAAAAGAAAATTACAGACCAATATCCTTCACGAACATTGATGCAAAAATCCTCAACAAAATTCTAGCCAACAGAATTTAGCAACATATCAACAAAATAATTCACCATGATCACGTGGGATTTATACCAGGTATGCATGGATGGTTCAACGTTAGAAAAACAATCAATGTAATCCATCACATAAGTAAAACAAAAGACAAGAACCACATGATCTTATATCAATGCAGAAATGGAATTTGACAAAGTCCAACACCCATTCATGATAAAAACTCTCAACAAACTAGGAATAGAAGGGAAATTCCACACTATAATTAAGGGCACTTATACAAAGCCAACAGGAGACATCATCCTAAAAGGAGAGACTTTGAAAGCATTCCCCTTGAGAACAGGAACCAGACAAGGATGCTCTTTATCACCACTCTTATTCAGCATTGTGCTGGAGGTCCTAGCCAGGGTAATTAGGCTACAAAAAGAAATAAAAGGCATCCAGATTGGTAGGGAAGAAGTCAAAGTATCTCTATTTGCAGATGATATGAGCTTATACACAGAAAACCCCAAAGAATCCACAAGAAAACTACTGGAACTAATAGAAGAGATCAGCAAAGTTTCACGATACAAGATAAATATACAAAAATCAGTTGGATTCCTTTACATGAACAAAGAGAACCTCGAAGAGGAAATCACCAAATCAACACCATTTACAATAGCCCCCAAAAAGATAAAATACTTAGGAATAAATCTAACCAGAGACATAAAAGATCTATACAGTGGAAACTGTAAGACACTACTGTGAGAAACCAAAAGAGACCTGCATCAGTGGAAAAATACACCTTGCTCATGGGTAGGTAGATTCAACATAGTGAAAATGTCAGTTCTACCCAAAGCAGTCTACAGATCCAAATTCCACCGGCATTTTTTAATGAGATGGAGAAACAAATCACCAACTTCATATGGAAAACAAAGTGGTCCCGGATAAGTAAAGCATTACTCAAGAAGAAAAACATAGTGGGAGGCCTCACACTACCTATTTTTAGAACCTATTATACCGCCACTGTGGTCAGAACAGCCTGGTACTGGTACAACAACAGATACATAGACCAATGGAACATAACTGAGAATTCAGACGTAAATTCATCCACGTATGAGCAGCTGATATTTGACAAAGGTCCAAAGTCGATTAATTGGGGAAAAGATAGTGTCTTTAACAAATGGTGCTGGCATAACTGGATATCCATCTGCAAAAAACTGAAACAAGACCCATACCTCACAACATGTGCAAAAACTAACTCAAAATGGATCAGACTTAAATATAAAATCAAAAACGATAAAGATCATGGAAGAAAAAATAGGGACAATGCTAGGAGCCCTAATACATGGCATAAGCACAATACAAACCATAAGTAACAATGCACAAGCACCAAAAGGGAGACTAGATAACTGGGAGCTCCTAAAAATCAAATACTTATGCTCATCAAAAGTCTTCACCAAAAGATTCAAAAGAAAACATACAGACTGGGAAAAAATTTTTGGCTATGACAAATCTGATCAGCATCTAATCTCTAAAATGTACAAGATATTGCAAAACCTCAACAACAAAAAGACAAATAACCCAATTGAAAAATGGGCAAAGGATATGAACAGGCACATCACCAAAGAAGATACTCAGGTGGCTAACAGACACATGAAGAAATGCTCTCAATCATTAGCTGTTAGAGAAATGCAGATCAAAACTACGGTGAGATATCATCTCACCTCAACAAGGTAGCATTAATCCAAAAAACACAAAATAATCAACGTTGGAGAGGTAGTGGAGAGACTGGAACACCTATACACTGTTGGTGGGAATGTAAAATGGTACAACCACTTTGGAATTTGGTGCTCCCTTAAAAAGCTGGAAATAGAAGTACCATACGATCCAGCTATCCTGCTCCTTGGAATATATCCTAG
Source organism: Dugong dugon (assembly GCA_030035585.1). NCBI lineage: Eukaryota > Metazoa > Chordata > Mammalia > Sirenia > Dugongidae > Dugong > Dugong dugon. The sequence goes on along the minus strand of CM057467.1, from coordinate 103,258,402 downwards.
AGAAATAAGAGCCGTCACATGAATAGATATATGCACATCCATGTTCATTGCAGCACTGTTCACAATAGCAAAAAGATGGAAACAACCTAGGTGCCCATCAGCAGATGAATGGATAAACAAATTATGGTATATCCACACAATGGAATACTACAAAATGGTAAAGAACAACGATGAAGCTGTGAAACATAACATGGAGGACGCTGGAGGTCTTTATGCTGAGTGAATTTAGTCTGTCACAGAGAGACAAATATTGTATAAGACCAGTATTATAAGAACTCAAGAAAAGGTTTAAACACAGAAGAAAACATTCTTTGATGGTTACAAGGGTGGGGAGGGAGGGTGAGGGTTATTCACCAACTAGGTAGTAGATAAGAATTAGGTGAAGGGAAGGACAGCACACACTACAGGGGAAGTCAGCACAACTGGACTAAACCAAAGCTAAGAAGTTTCCTGAATACAGTCAGACACTTTGAGGGACAGACTAGCAGTGGTAGGGGCCTGGGGACCATGCTTTCAGGGGACATCTAGGTCAACTGGCCTGACAAAGTTTATTAAGAAAATGTTCTGCATCCTACTTTGGTAAGTGGCATCTGGGGTCTTAAAAGCTAGCAAGATGCATCAATTGTTCCCAACCACCTGGAGGAAAGGAGAATGAAGAACACCAAAGACACAAGGAAAGTATTAGCCCAAGAAACAGAAAGGGCCACATAAACCAGAGACTTCATCAGCCTGAGACCAGAAGAACTAGATGGTGCCCAGCTACCACCAATGACCGCCCTGAAGGGGAACACAACAGAGAGTCCGGGATGGAGTAGGAGAAAGGTGGGGTGCAGAATTCAAATGCTAGTAGAAGACCAGACTTAATGGTCTGACTGAGACAGGAAGAACCCTGGAAAGCATGATTCTCTATCAGCCCAGAACTAAAGCAATTTCCAAAGCCAACTCTTCAGACAGGGATTGGACTGGACTGTGGGACGTAAAATGATACTCGTGAGGAATATGCCTCTTAGCTCAAATCAATACAAGAGACTAAGTGGGCAGCTTCTGTCTGGAGGTGAGATGGGAAGGCAGAGAGGTTTAGGAGCTGGCTGAATGGACATGAGAAGTCAGGGTTGGAAAGGAGAAGTGTGCTGTCATAGTCTGGGGAGAGCAATTAGAGTCATGTAACAGTGTATGTATAAATTTTTGTATGGGGAAAAAAATTTAAAAAAAGAAATTTAAATCCCAAAATTTTAAGTACTCAAGAACTGAGTTCCAAAATAAAATTATTTTACCTGCGTTAGCTATAGTCTCAAAAGAACATCAAAACTCTTTAGGTTGAAGTCCAAAGAAATTAAAGTCCTTCCTAGTTTTTATTCTTTCCAATGTCAGCCAGTTGATTTCTGGATGCTGCTTTGAGCTGGAATTCCTCCAGCAGTTACTGTCTGAATACTGTAGTGAATGTCATCTCTCAGGACCTCAGAAGTTCAATTAGTCTACACCAACTTCAACTCATCCCAAAGATTATCACATCAGCTCACACCCAACACATCCAGAATAGAAGCCAATTCAAGCAAATGTACTAAATGTTCTCAGGGTCCTATATTTTTCATGAATCAGACCCATGTGACTGTTGCAAAAGACCATAGCAGACCCTAAGTTGAGAAAGGCAGAGAAGCGAGAACGTTCTTCATGTCAGCTAAGATGCCACCTAATTTATATTATTGACCAGGGTCTGTGTCCTGTGACATAATTCACTGGGAAGCAGTCTTCCATTAAGGGATTGTATTAGTCAGAGTTCTATAAATAGATAGATAGATAGATTTTAAGGAATTGACTCATGTGGTTGTGGAGGCTGGCATGTTTGAAGCTTGTAGGATAGGCCAGCAGGCTCAAAACTCAGGTAGGATTTCTATGTTAGAGTCGTGAGGCAGAATTCCTTCTCCTTCAGGAAACTTCAGTGTTCTAATGCCTTGAAGTGACGGGGTAAGCCCCACCCACCTTCTTGAGGATAATCTACCTAAAGTCAACTGACTGTAAATGTTAATCACATCTACAAAATACCTTCCCAGCAACAGCTAGACTAGTATTTGACCAAACAACTGGGCATCATAGCCTAGCAAAGATGGCACATAAAATTAACAATCACAGGCATTAATTATGGCAGTATGTCTTTACCATCTTTGGCTTTAGTGGTTAGTGTGTAAATTTGAATAATGATTGTATTAACTTCTCTTCTTTGTAGGCGTAATGATATTATCCTATCACCGACAGGGTTGTAGTTCAGTATAGATCTTGAAATGTTCTTTTTGAGGATGAATACAATGCCCTTCCTCTTCAATTTGTCATTCCTGGCATAGTAGATCATATGATTATCTCCTTCAAAATGGCCAGTACCAGTCCATTTCAGCTCAATAATGCCTAGGATATCAATCTTTGAGCATTCTATTTTATTTTTGGCGGCTTCCAATTTGTCAGGCTTGTATCCTTTCACCTTACTTATTCCATCTATGTGCTGAGCAAGTAATCTGAGAAGGTGGACAATGTGAAGAAGAATGTGGCATCAGGATTGGAGAAAGACTTACTGACAACCTGCGATATGCAGATGACACAGCCTTGCTGAAAATGAAGAGAACTTGACGCACTTACTGATGAAGATTAAAGACTACAGCCTTCAGTATGGATTACACCTCAACATAAAGAAAAGAAAAATCCTCATAACTAGGCCAGTAAGTAACATCCTGATAAACGGAGAAAATAGTGAAATTGTCAAGGATTTCATTTTACTTGAATCCACAATCAACGCCCATAGAAGCAGCAGTCAAGAAATCAAATGACGTATTGTATTTGGCAAATCTGCTGCAAAAGACCTCTTTAAAATATTAAAAAGCAAAGATGTCACCTTGAGGACTAAGGTGCGTCAGACCCAAGCCATGATATTTTAAATTACCTCATATACATGTGAAAGCTGGCCAATGAATAAGGAAGACCAAAGAAGAACTGATGCATTTGAATTATGGTGTTGGCAAAGAATACTGAATATACCATGGACTGCCTGTCTTAGTTATCTAGTGCTGCTATAACAGAAATACCAAAAGTAGGTGGCTTTAACAAACAAGAAATTTATTTTCCCACAGTTTAAGTGGCTAGAAGTCCAAATTCAGAGCATTGGCTCTAGGGGAAGACTCTCTCTGTTGGCTCTGGAAGAAGGTCCTTGTCTCTTCAGCTTCTGCTTCCTGGTTCATTGGAGATCTCCATGTGTCTTGGCATCTATATTAACCCATCTCTGCTTCTAAGCTTTCTTGTTTAATCTCGTTTATATCTCAAAGGAGATTGACACAAAATACATCCTTCACCAATCCTGCCTCGTTAACATAACAAAGACAGACCATTCCCAAATGAGATTATAACTACAGGCGCAGAGGTTAGGAATTGCAAAACATATTTTTTGGGAGAGACAATTCAATCCATAGCACTGCCAAAAGAACAAACAAATCTGTCTTGGAAGTACAACCAGAATGTTCTTTAGAAGTAGGGATGGTGAGACTTCTCACTTACTTTGGACATATTATCAGGAGGGACCAGTACCTGGAGATGAACATCATGCTTGGTAAAGTAAAGGGTCAGCAAAAAGAGGAAGACTCTTAACAAGATGGATTGACACAGCGTCTGCCACAATGGGCTCAAACATGGCAACAATTGCGAGGATGGCATAGCATCATGCAGCAGTTCGTTCTGTAACTGATAAGATCACTATGAGTCAGAACAGACTCAACAACAACTAACAATAACAACAACATATTGACCATAACTTGAGGGAAAAAGCAACCATTGTATACTGTCTCTTATCTTGTTGAGGCTGCACAATGTAGTGGTTAAGCCCTCTGATTTCGGAGCCTGAGTTCAAATTCCAGCTATGTCACTTTATGACCTTGCACAAGTTACTTAGCTTCTCTGAGAGTCAATTTCCTCATCTGTTAAATGGGGGAGTTATAAATACTTACCTTAATGGGTTGTTGCTGGGGTTAAGTGAATTATGTGTAAAGCACTTAGAACAATTGCCTGATACTTGGTAAGCATTATATAATGTTAGCTGTCATCACTATTGTTGTTAATAATATTACTGTTCTCAGATAGGGTACTGAAAGAGTGTTGCATTCTTGCAACATTTGAATATTTGCATTTGTGGCAGCCCCAGTCATAGTCTTATTTGAGATACGTTCTTCCCCTTTTTAAAGTTTTCCAGACATCTTAATGTTCTTATCCCTTTTAATGCTGTGTTTATGGGCCTCATGATGAACCAAGGGTGGGCCCTGTCTGGTGACAGCATCCACTTTATCTTGTGAGCTGGCATTTTCAATCCTGGGTGGCAGTGACTGCTGTAATGGCCTCTGGCTAGAGAATTGTTTAAGCCTGGGAAACCTACTTCATATAGAATTTCTGTTTTGGCTAATGAAAGGGTTTTGGAACTATGTAGTGGTGATGGTTGCACAACATCGTAAATATAATTAATACCAATGAACTGTGTACTTAAAAATGGTTAAAATGACAGATTTCACCACACACCAAAAAAAAGTCTAATTCATGGGCACAGTTTTCCCCTTGTCTCTACATTCCAATTGGAGAATAACTTTCGGTGGATTTCTGAAATAAAGAAGTTCTTTGTGTTTCTGAGACTCATTCTTCTGGGGGCCCTGTGAGACTGACATTGCTGCTATGTCCTTCTGAACATGGTCTTTCCTCAGATTTTCAGTGCTTCTGGTCTTCAGTTACGTTTCTGACTGGCATCTCTTTTCTTGTGGTATTTAAGATTTGCCACTGGGGTGTGTCTCTACTGTGCTCTTGTTTCTTTCAGAAAAGACCCCACTGGGTTTGTAAATATCACTTGCTTTGCGAAGTTCCCTTCTCAAGAGGCCTGGAGCTAGCGTTATTTTTTGCAGTTGAGTACCTTCTTTTCTTTTACTTTCCATTTGCTTTTTGGTGCATACTGTGTTTTCTCTAACACATGCCACTAGAGTTTTTTTTTTTTTTTTTCCTTACAGGGTCTCTCATAGAGATAGAAAGTAAGTTCCGATACCATCTCACCCCAGCATTACTGGCATGAATCAAAAACACTGGAAATAACAAATGTTGGAGGGGCTGCGGGGAGATGGGAACTCTTATGCACTGCTGGTGGGAATGCAAAATGATACAACCATTTTGGAAAATGATGTGGTACTTTCTTAGAAAGCTAGAAATAGACATACCATACGATCCAGCAATCCAACTTCCAGGAATATATCCTAGAGAAATAAGAGTCATCACTTGAATAGACATATGCACACCTATGTTCATGGCAGCATTGTTCACAATAGCAAAAACATGGAAACAACCTAGATGCCCATCAACAGATGAATAGATAAACTATGGTACATAGACACAGTGGAGTGCTATGCAACGAGAAAGAACAACAATGAATCTGTGAAGCATCTCATAACATGGATGAAACTGGAGGACATTATTCTGAGTGAAATAAGTCAATCACAAAAGGACAAATATTGTATGAGATCTCTATTGTAAAAACCCATGAAAAAGTTCACACACAAAATGTAACAATCTTTGTTGGTTACCAGGGATGGGAGGGGTGGGGGGGAACACTAAATAGGCAATAGATAAGTGGTATCTTGGGTGAAGGGTGAGAGTACACAATACTGGGGAAACCAGCACAACTTGTACAAGGAAAGGTCATGGAAGCTCCATAGACACATCCAAATTCCCTGAGGGACTGAATTGCTGGGTGGAGGGCTGTGGGGACCATGGTCTCGGGGAACATCTAGCTCAATTGGCATAACACAGTTTATAAAGACAATGTTCTACATTCTACCTTGGTGAGTAGCTTCTGGGGTCTTAAAGCCTGTGAGAGGCCATCTAAGATACTCCAGTGGTCTCATCCCTTCGGGAGCAAGTGAGAATGAAGAGAACAGGATACAAGGAAAAGATTAGTCCAAAGGACTAATGGACCACAGCCACCAAGGCCTCCACCAGACTGAGTCCAGTACAGCCAGTTGGTGCCCAGCTACTACCACTGACTGCTCTGACCGGGATCACAACAGAGGGTTCTGGACAGAGCTAGAGAAGGACGTAGAACAAAATTCTAACTCACAAAAAAAAGACCAGATTTACTGGCTTGACAGAGACTGGAGAAACCCCGAGAGTACGGCCCCTAGACCCCCTTTTAGCTCAGTGGTAAAGTCACTTCCGAGGTTCACAGTTAAGCCGGGGGGTGGACAGCCCCATAAAACCAAATGGGATGAATGAGGCACAGCAGTCCAGGGACAAGGGCTAGAAGGCAGAAGGGGACAGGAAGGCTGGTGATAGGGAACCCAAAGTTGAGTAAGGATAATGTTGATGTGTTGTGAAGTTGTTAACCATTGTCATAGGGCAACATGTGTACTGTTTAACGAGAAACTATTTTGTTCTGTAAACCTTCATCCAAAGTGAGAATAGCAGCAAAATTGGAAGAGTGTAGTCGATGTCACTGAACTGTGCATGTAGAAATTTTTGAAATGGTGTATCTTTGGCTATGTATATTTTCACCAAAAAAGAAAAAAAGGTCAAGAAGGGAGAGGGTTGACATGTCATGGGGTTGTTAACCAATGTCATAAAACAATATGTGTACTACTGTTTCATGAGACACTATTCTATAAACCTTCACCTGAAGTACAATAAAAAACACATAAATAAAGACAAAGTCAGTAAGTTCCAAGTTTGTCAATAGCATCTTTTGTTCAAGTCAACTTTATCCATTTTCACCTCCCTGAATTAAATAATACCACCCAAGATATACTCTCCCATGGCCATACATCTAATTTAGATCTGAAGTCCTTGATCTATTATTGTTCTGTAATAAAATTCATCTTGCCTTTTTCTTCCCTTAGTCTTTGCTGTTGTTAGGTGCCGTCAAGTCAGTTCCGACTCATAGCAACCCTATGTACAATAGAGTGAAACACTGCCCAGTCCTGCTCCATCCTCACAATTGTTGCTATGTTTGGGCCCATTGTTGTAGCCACTGTGTCAATCCATTTCATTGAGGGTCTTCCTCTCTTTTGCCTCTACCTTACCAGGTATGATGTCCTTCTCCAGGGACTGGTCCCTCCTGGTAACAGGTCCATGGTACGTGAGACGTAGTCTCACCATCCTTGCTTCTAGGGAGCATTCTGGCTGTAATTCTTCCAAGAGAGATTTGTTCATTCTTCTGGCAGTCCATGTATGTTCATTATCCTTTGCCAACACCATAATTCAAAGGCATCAATTCTTCTTTGGTCTTTCTTATTCATTGTCCAGGTTCCACATGCATATGAGACGATTGAAAATACCTTGGCTTGGGTCAGGTGCACCTTAGTCCTCAAAGAGACATCTTTGCATTTTAATACTTTAAAGAAGTCTTTTGTAGCAGATTTGCACAATGCAATACATAGTTTCATTTTTTGACTGCTGCGTCAGTGGGTGTTGACTGTGGCTCCAAATAAAATGAAATCCTTGACAACTTCAATATTTAGTCTTAGCCTTAGGTCCATAAATTTTGGAAGTTTACCTAATATTTTTTTAAGTATTCTAATTTTTCTAATATTCTGCTCTCAAATTTGTTCAGATTTTATGCATGCTCTTTGTATAACTGTGCCATCCTCCAAAGAGATTGTCTAATTGCTCTTATACCATGAACTTCATCTGTAATATAAAAGGTCACTTCTCAACAGTATTTTGAATTCTGGCTCCTCTAGGGCATTTCTCTGAGACAGATCTCTTAGATTAATTTCTCTGTTAGGTTTTACTGGGTCTCAGACACTGTTCCTGATTTTGTAAAGATTAAAGTATCTTCCTCTTTTATCATAACCTCTTTAATAGTAGTTAGACTTGGATGCATGTCTTTTGCCCTTGTACCTGGCTTTCAAGATCTCATTTTTTCCCTTTCATATCTGTCAGATATGTATGCTCAAATCAGATGTCTATCTTTATTATAAAGAATCTTTTTCTTCCTCTAGCTAAATGAAGCCTGTCTTATTTTGTTTTTATGCATACTTTGCTCTATTCTGATCATAAGATTGAAGCATATTTTCAAACCACTTTAGTTCCTCCTTGATTCCTCTAGCAAATCTGATTCCAAGAGGCAGAGGGTTTTAGGTATAAGCCCTGTGATTGTCTTCTGGATTTGTAATAATTTTTTCAATAATTCCTTAACTGAAGAAGATGGAGTATTCTTTTTATGATAAAATTTACCATCTGTCTGTAGGTAAAGTGACAGTTTGGGTTTTTGAAATTTAAAGCCATGGTCAAAATGTACATGTTAAATAATTTTAGAGCCAATTTGGAGTTGGTGAAGGTTACTTTAAAAGCAAAGGACAAACCATATAAATTTAATATTAGCTTGTCCACAGTTTTTTTGTTTTGTTTTTGGTTCTGAATGCAGTTAAAATAACATAATGAAGAATAGAATTTGAGGCAGCTGGTCTAGTGCTGCTTTTCTAGTCCTGGTCCTAACAACTTAAAGCTAGAACCTCACTAGTACTCTGTAGCACATGAAGATCTCAGCTGCCTTTATAGTTTCAGTCCTGGTCTGTAGATTTGGCTGCAAAACATAGAAAAGCAGCAACACTGTTCCACCTACCAATGCTTAAAATGATCTAATCCTAGTTTCAGACTTGCTTGTAGTATCAGGTGAAGTTCACTACGTGATTCAAGAGTAACTGGCAGCAGCTAGCACCATCAGTCAGACATGGCCAGTTAGGGATGCCAATGCCTCCACAGCCCACCTGACTATACTACAGCCATCCACTCCCAGGCTGGCACTTTCTAAAGGCCAAGGCTATTAGAAAATAATCCCAGCTGTGTTTAGTAGCTATGACCCATCAAGATCAAAATTCTATGTGGCCCATACTTATATAAAGTTTAAGACCAACCTCTAGCCTCCATGTACAGGCCACATAGGTAAAATACCAACTACAAACAGATGAATGGATAAACAAGTGGTATACATACAATAGAATATTATTGAGCCAAAGAGAAAAATGAAATTCTGGTACATGCTATGACATGGATGAACTTTGAAAACATTATGCTGAGTAAAATAATTCTTACACAAAAGTACTAATATTGTATGATTGCACTTATATTAAGTATCTAGAATAGGGAAATGCACAAAACAAGAGTTTATTAGTAGTTACCAGGGGCTAGGGGAGGGAGTAATGGGTAGTTATTACTTAAGGAGTACAGAGTTTCTTTTGAGGTGATGAAAAGATTTTGGAAATAGTGGTGATAGTTGCACAATGTGATGAATGTAATTAATGTGATTGAATTCTGTAATAGTCATCTAGTGTTTCTATAACAGAAATACCACAAATAGATGGCTTTAACAAACAGAAATTTATTCTCTCATCGTCTGGGAGGCAAGAAGTCTGAATTCAGGGCACCAGCTCCTCAGGAAGGCTTTCTCTCTCTGTCATTCTGGGGCAAAGTCCTTGTCATCAGTCTTCCCCTAGTCTAGGAGCTTCTCAGTGCATTGACCCCGAGCCCAAAGAATGCACTCTGCTCCTGGCACTTCTTTTTGGTGGCATGTGGTCCCTATCTCTCTATTCACTTCTCTCTCCTTTTATCTCTTGTAAGGTAAAAGGTGATGCAGGCCACACCCCAGGGAAACTCCCCTTACATCTGATCAGGGCTGTGACCTGAGTAAGGGTGTTGCATCCCACCCTAAGCCTCTTTAACATAACTTAATCTTGCCTCATTAATGACAGGCAGAGATTAGGATTTACAACATATAGGAAAATTACATTAGATCACAAAATGGAGGACAACCACATAATACTGGGAGTCATGGCCTAGCCAACTTGACACACAGTTTTGGGGCGAAACAATTCAACCCATAACAAAGTGTATACTTAAAAATGGTTAATATGGTAAGTTTTTGTTTCGTATGTATTTATCTATATATATTGTTCTTAGGTGCTGTCGAGTGGGCTCTCACTTATAGCGACCCCATATACAACAGAACAAAACATTGCACAATAAAATAAAATTTTAAAACTACAAAACTGTAAGACTCAAAAGAAAAAGCTCACGTAGCCCTTGCTTATTAAACAACCATCAAAGCATTAAGCTACTCAGTCAAGGCCCCTCTATAAGTCTTAATCATTTTGCATTATTTGCTTTCCAAATCACTTCTTACGTATTTCTCAGGGTTCCTGACCTATGTCTTAGATGTTTGGACCAATAAGTAATTCTCTGGTTCCCCCTAAACGTAACTCCAAAATGTCATACTCAAAGAAGGAGCAGGTGGTCACTGGATAATTTCTAGTGCCTTTGGGAGTGATGCATGAAAGAGTTGGTTGAGGTAATGCACAGCCAGCAAAATTTCTTCTATAAAGGAGCGAAGGAGGCTTACTTTCATTTTATACCCTATAAATTGAGCATTATAAAATAAATATTTTATTATCAGTTCATATTTTTCCAGAAACTTACATTAAAGTAACAGAGATGTGCATGTATGTGTGTGTATGTGTATACACTTTTAAGCTAACATTTTGATTTATAAAAATTATTTAAAACAACATTTTAGAACTTCAGGACAACTTAAAGGAGAATTCTACTTTTATCAAAATATAGTCTGTATATATTCGCATTTTTCACAAAATCCCTATGAAGAAGTTATCTAAGCAGATAATAAGGAGATGTAAGTAACTATCATTTATTGTGTACCTGCTGTGCTTTCTAATTTAATGTAATTTGATGCTCACAATCACCCTAAAGGTAGTTACTATTATTTTTATTTGACTGATGAAGGAGTTGAGGCTTAGAGAGATTAAGTGATTTGCCTAAGGTTACATAACACACAAGTTTCGTAACCAAAGATTTGAAACTATGTCTGTCTGACTTCAGAGATTATTCAGGTTCTTTCTGCTTGAGAAGTAGGATAACACAGTGGTTTAAGAGCACAGGCTCTGGAACCTGACTAGCTTGGTGTAAATCCAAGCTCTGACAATCAGTAGTTGCGTACCTTCTGGCAAGTTGTTTAACCTCTCTGTACTATATAGTTTTTGCTTACTGTAAAACGGGGTAATATAATAGTGCCTGCTTTATAATGGGGTTGATAGAATTATATGAGTTAGTGCATTAAAGTACTTAGGACAGTGCCTGACATATAGTAAGAGCTCAATAAATGTTCGTATAATAGATTGATTGCATTACTGACCCCCATTCTTCACCTCTTCCTGGATCCATGACCTTTGCCTTATAACTTTCTAATGGCCTCTTACTCTGGCTCTGGACTTGGCCATATGCCTTGCTTTGGCCTATGGGATGTTAGAAAATGTGAAGCAAGCAGAGGCTTGAAAAGTGCTTGTTCACTTACATCTGCTTCTGCTCTCTGCCATCATCGTCACTGGCATGAGAATAAAAGACAAGTGGCAGAACTGATTCTCAATTGTCCCAGCAAATATTTTGAACAATAATGGAATATACTGCACTATCCTAAATCTATATTAGTTACCTATCACTGTGCGACAAATTACCCCCCAAACTTAGCAGTTTAAAACAACAAATATTTATTGTTTCAGAATTTTTGTGGGCCAAGAATTCCTAGATGGCTTTTCTGGGCCTTCTGTGTCTGGATCTCTCACAAGATTGCAATTAAGGTGTCGGCCCGCAAAGTTTTAAAATATTACTTAAGTAAATTACTTTATTTATTTTGTTTACTAATACTTCCTTATATAACTTCTTTTCACCTGTATATACCATATACCATAATATTTTTTTATATTGTATCTCCTGTTTTGTGTATAGGACTTACCTCTTTAACTAAAGAGGGATTTTATCTCATAGTTAAAAAAAATGTCCTAATATATAGCATGGATCTGGGCATACAGTAGACTCTGAAAAAATTAATACTCAAATGCTCAATTTTTAAGCACAGTTCTGCGTTACAGTGCCTGAAACATAGTAAGTGATGGAAAATACTTTTAAAATGGATTAATGAATTAAAATGTAAAAATTCCTTGTTGGATTAAATTTGCAATGAATTACACACTATTAATTGCTTTTTCTTGGTAGTTCTCACTGATGTCACTTAATGTTTCAGCAACCACACTGAGTAGTATTTTGTCATATTACATAGAACTTTAAAAGCTAGATCCCTCATTAGATACTTAGTGCAATATATAAGCAAATGATAATGGCTATCTTTTTCTATACCTACTTTAAAATAGTGTCATTGATTGATTTACTTTGGGTCTCAGCATCAGAAGGATCTTTGATGATCAACACAAAACATCACTTTGTTCATGAATCCCCTCTAAATTATCTCCGAGAAGTGTACATGCAAACCAAAAAAAAAACGAAACCCGTTGCCGTTGAGTTGGTTACAAATCATAGCGACCCTATAGGACAGAATAGAGCTACCCCATAGGGTTTCCAAGGAGCGCCTGGTGGATTTGAACTGCTCACCTTTTGGTTAGCAGCTGAACTCTTAAGCAGTACGCCACCAGTGCCCATCCAGTGACTGTTTTTTCCATTTCTGACCACTGTAATTTTAAAAAAAATTTATCTAATAGCTAGCTGAAATCTATTCCTTTAAACATTTGCCATTGGTCTGACTTTGCCTTCTGGAGTTACAGAATACAATTATTTCCTAGTCCATGATGCCTTTCAAATATTTGAACACAGCTGTCATCCATTATGGAACCCTGGTGGTGCAGTGGTTAAGAGCTTGGCTGCTAACCAAAAGGTTGATGGTTGAAATCCACCAGCCGCTCTTTGGAAACTCTATGGGGCAGTTCTACTGTGTCCTGTAGGGTCACTATGAGTCACAATCAACTCCACAGCAGTGGGGTAGCATCTGTTATTTAAATATTTTGCAAGTTAAGTATCCCTGGTCTCTCCAACTATTTCTCTGACCCCTCACCATCTTGGCCACCGTTCTCTGTTCTGTCTAGGTTTTTTCAGTGTTCCTCTTTGAACTACTCCACACTGTACTCAGTTTTCCAGGTCTTGAAGTCAAAGAAGAGTAAAGCAACCCTACCTCCTCTTTTTTCAGGTCACTATGTAACCTACAGTTGCATTATTGTTTCTAGTAGACATATCATACTGTTGACCTATGTGAACATACAGTCAACTAAAGCTCTTAAGTTTTTGCTCACAATTTGCTTTTGAGCTGCTTCTCCTTTCCTGTACTTATACTGCTGACTTTTTAGATGTTAGAACAGAACTTTGTATGTTTATTCCTACTAAATTTCTACTTATCAGATTTTTATTTAGTAGTTTAGCCAGCCAAGATCTTTTGGATATTTAATCTGTCATAGAGGGATTAACAGTTTCTCCCATCTTTGTTTTCAGTTATAAATTTGGTATAAATACCAAATTTACCCACATCCAATTTATTGATAAAGATGTTCACTAAGCTGTGACTGGGGACAGGGATCTTTAGCATGCTAATAACGTCCTTGCTTGAGATTTATATTAATCCTCCATTGATATGTTTGTTCATTTAGTTATGAATTTACAAGCTCACATATCTCCAGATTAGACACATGTCTTCTAATTGCACCACTTTAATGTTGTTGTTAGGTGCTGTCGAGTCGGTTCTGACTCATAGTGATCCTGTGTACAGCAGAACGAAATACTGCCCAGTTCTGCGCCATCCTCACAATTGTTGCTGTGTTTGAGCCCATTGTTGCAGCCACTGTGTCAATCTATCACTCTAGTAGCACTATGAAATAAAGTGATTTAGTCTGTCATAAGTTTTCATACTGAAATAATGTTTAAATATTTATCATGGCCAGAAGGGCCTTCATGATGCCTACTTCTCCATCTTCACTTAATACTACTGTCCCCTTTTCTGCACTCAAGTCACTTATTTTTGTTAAGTTTTGTTTTCTGTTCCTCAAACACTTTACTCTCCTTTGTGTCCCAGCAACTTAGCATATAATGTTTCTTCTGCTTGATTCTCGCTCATCCTATCCTCCTTGAAAGCTATTGCCTATTCATCTTAAGGTCTTAATTTGAATATTCTTTCTTTTGGGGAACTTTCCTCCCTTAGGATGCCTTGATCGCATTCTTCTCTCCTCCTTTTTCTAGGATGGGTAGACAGGACGAATAAACAACAACAACAAAAGAACCCATTGCCTCAAGTCAATTCTGACTCATAGCGACCTTAGAGGGCAGAGTAGAACTGCCACATAGGGTTTCCAAGGAGCAGCTAGTGAATTCAAACTGCCGACCTTTTGGTTAGCATCCTGAGCTCTTAACCACTGCGCCACATGGGTAGCGCCCTGTATATAGCAATTATCACACTTGTAGTTAATAAAAGGAGCCCTGGTGGCACAGTGGTTAAAGTTCTTGCCTGCTAATGTAAAGGTCAGTTGTTCTAACCTACCAGCCACTCCACAGGAAAAAGATGTGGCAGTCTGCTTCTGTAAAGACTACAGCCTTGGAAACCCAATGGGGCAGTTCTGCTCTGTCCTATAGGGTCGTTATGAGTCGGAATCAACTTGACAGCAGTGGATTTGGCTTTTGTTTTTTTGGTAGTTAATAAAACTGCTTGGTAGTTATTTGTTTAATGTCTGTCTGTCCTGTATATTGTAAGCTCCATGAGGGCAGAGATTGTCTTGTTCTTCTCTGTATTCCCATGTTTAGCACAGTGCTACATAATATAGAGTAGGTATTATAAAAGAGTATAAAAATTAGGGATGCTGCCCTTCTCTGGGATACATTATACTTTGATACCTTTTGATGTAAGTGAAAATTTTAGGACGCTAAAGAACTAATCAAAAAGCTTTTCCCTCCTTGTGTCCTAAAAATGCTTAGTATCACCCTTGTATTACTAGTATTGCTCCTGCTCTGCCAAATGTGGAATTCTGCAATGGACAGACCTTGGCCTAGAACTGTCATTACAAGGTGGATAACTCAGAAGGGTATGGCCTGCGTCCTACAGTCAAGCCCCCATACAGGGACAACTCTGTGTATGTGTGTGAATGAGTGTGCATTCATTTAATTCCTTTGATTACTTTCTCCAGGAAAGAAATTGTGAGCCCAGTGTAGCATCCAACTCATAACTTTCTTTTGCCTTGTTTTGGATACTAAGCCATATATTTCTCTCTAGTTTTTAAACAGAAACATTTAAAAGCAAGCAATCATGAGTTTGAAGTAGAGGACTTAAACAGGAGGTTTGAGAAATTCCCTGTTCTCCTACCTTGTTTCAGATATGCCCGTTTATCTGGGAAGGGGAATACAGATTTAGCAGTACTCTACTTACAGACAATAGGTGATAGGCACAGTCCATTGGGACCTGCTTTCCACTGGAAAGAATGTGCTGGTGTTGGAGGTCTCGTGCCCCATGTAGGAGATTTTCTTGAATTTCTCTCTGCTCTTTAAATAGTTATTTACCATGCGAATGCCCCTTTGTCGGGTCCTGTCTTAGTCATCTAGTGCTGCTATAACAGAAATTCCACAAGTGGATGGCTTCAACAAAGAGAAGTTTATTTTCTTACAGTCCAGTAGGCTACAAGGCCAAATTTAGGGCATCAACTCTAGGAGAAGGCTTTCTCTCTTTGTTGGCTCCTTGGTTTGGGAGCATCTCAGTGCAGGAACCTCAGGTCCAAAGGACACGCTCTGCTACCGGCACTGCTTTCTTGGTGGTGTGTCTCTGCTTGCTTCTCTCTTTTATATCTCAAAAGAGATTGGATTAAGACACTGTCTAATCTTGTAAACCTCATCAGTATAACCTCATCCCAGTGACAGAATTTACAACACATGAGGAGATCACATATAACCTCATCATAGTGATAGAGTTTACAACACATAAGGAAATCACATCAGATTACACAATCATACAGTACTGGGAATCATGACCCAGTCAAGCCGACAGACATTTTTGGGGGACACAATTCAATTTATGACAGGTCCTAATGCTACTGCTTCTTTTTGTAAGGGCTCCCAAGCCATTCAATTTATAATCTGTTCTAGAACTTTTCAGGGAATTAAGTTCAAGCTTATGGATAATTTTCTTCTTGAAAATTGAGTACATTTGCCTCTTTTCATTCCTTGATTACTGTTCCCATTACCTTTACTCTTCAAATTTTATGAAATATAAAAATTTAGGTCTCTTAGTGAAGAGGGAAGCCAGGTGCTGGTGGTCATTAATCAGCCCTTAAAACTCTCTAGGGCAAGAACTGGTATATACAAAGGCAACCAGTTAAGAACCTATTTGTGTTGGAAAGATGCCTCTCAGCAGAAGCCTTCAGACCTTCCTTGGGCTCCATGTGACTTTGCCTGTGTTCCTTAGGCCCTCAGTGTCTCCTGTGACTCACAGACATCATATTTGTACTATCCTTGTCTCTTGAATCAAAAACAGAATGTGCAAAGTGGTCACTGATTTATATTTCTGCTATTGATCTACACAGAATATTAAGAATTTTGTTAAGGATTGGTTAAAAGAAAAGTCTTTTGGTGGCAGTTGGAGACCTTCCACTATAATTGGATCACTGTCATCTTTTATTAAATGTGTAAATGCAGAACTGTGTGATATGAACATTCACAAAGCATTCTGATCTATTAGTATACTTTTTAGCATCTATTAGAAATTCCCTTTTGAAATCTTTAAAACATAGACTCTTATTTATAGTCATGAAAATATGATCATCATTTCTAGGTTTTGTAAGACTAAATTTGCTTCAGTATTTCATGTAATTTTTAAACCAAGTTCTTGCTCTTTCCTCCTCCTCTTTGAGTTTGTCTTCCTGTCTTATGGTTTTATACTTCTTATTTCTCAGTCTTTGAACTCTAGCAATAAAAATTTTACTCTGACTGTAATAACTCTTCCATGGATCCTAGAAGTTCATTATAAAAAGCACTGTAATAAGTATAATTGCAAATGAAAACAAACAGCCAAATTGTTACTACCTGTTATAAAACAATTTTTTGCAAAATTTTCCATGTAAAAGAATGTGACTCAGTAGATATTGGTTTTCTTCCTCCTAAAGGTTTTGGGAAGAGCGAAGGAATAGTAGACAAGAATATGTAACATGCTTATTATAGAAGATTCTGCATTTGTAAAACAAACCAGAAAGATGAAATGTCAAAAGGGAACTCTCCACTGTGATCACTAAAACTATCAAGACTTTTTTAGTTTATCACATTTAAAATAGATATCTTTCATGGCATATGTATTTTACATCCTAATAAGATTTAAATGTAAGCAATATTTTGATTTAACTTTTGACTAACAAACTTTACCAACTTATCTGACTCCTAGATCTCTCTGAATTAGGTATGTGTGTGCCAGATATTATTCCTGCTTTTGAGACTTGAAAGAAAGAAATAGATCAGCTATATTTTTTATATTTGCCTTGGTTGTGACTCTACAATATAACAGTAGAATTTTGAGACATTTTATAATTAGCTTGCTTTTGAATGTTATTTATATATGTATATATAAGTTTTATATATATATATATATATATATATATATATATATGTAAGTGCTTTGCATATTTGATTTTGTCAAGTTTTGGTATGTTTTCTATCTCATCTTTTCATTTTGTGTCAAAATTTAATTAATGCCTCATTTAATACCAAATGAGTTAAACTTTTCTGAATATTAATATAAATAAAGAATAATAATGAAAAGTCAGTTATCATAGCAAGCAATTATATAATCACATTTCTAAAGGCCTTTACTTCTAGTTTTTCTTAGACATATTTATTGAATTCCATGGACTATACTTTCCAAAACTTACCTTAAACATACTTTAAATTTTTGTATAGCACTTTAAAGTTTACAAAAGCACGCCATTTATTTTGAGCTATTATATATTGGAATAGATCACTGCAACATAAAAATAGACTAGGTATAGCTAATCCTCAACATTTCTTTAAGTAATCTTAAAGTTGCATGTTTATCAATGCCTATTTTTTTATACCGTTAACTAAATATCAGATATTTTAGATGCCAAAGTGTTTGAATTCACAAAATACTAGTATTTTCAAAGGCACACACACTATTATTTTTGTTGAGGTGACCGACAAGATTCATACAATAGAATACCAGCTTATTTCTACTTGTATAAATCAAGTTATTTAAATAAATGAATTGTATATGCTGACCTGTTCTACCAATGTGTGACTGGGGGGGTGTGTGAAAAAAAGATGTGCATGGTGGTGGAAATAGAAAGAGGCATAAAGCATATTGGAAAACTACCAAATGTCCCCTGCAAATGGGCCCTATTCAGAATCAGTAAGCGTATGATGAGTGAAGTGGTTTTGAATATCGCCTTTAGATTCCATGCTGTTACAAGGCCAGCCCTGAACATGGCAACTCTTATTTCCACACACAGTACCTCTTCACTCTCAATTTAACCCCAAAATCTGATGAACCCATTACTCCATACTTGATTTCATGGAACAAGGAGTAGATATAGTTACAAATGATCAATCACAAGCCGTGAACCAAAGCAGCAAGGCATTAACAATTCACACCATTTCGGTCCACTTGCTCAAGCAGAAGATGTGCCAGCATATTTAATGCACAGCTACTTCATTCAGTTTAAGAAAAGACATGACTCAGGCTGCATTTTCAAAACAGAGGGAACTTCCTAAGATTTCCTACTTCCAAAGTCCCTAGTGTCAATGTTCACCCACATATCAACAATTAAAACAACCAGGTGTCCTGTAGAGGTCACAATGTCTAAATGAAATTTTACTCAGGTAAAAACAATATGACCTATGAAATTCTTTCCCCCAATGCATCCCTGTTCTGTTTTATCTGATCATACAAATCAATGTCTCTTACAGCCATATTGTAACACTGTAGACCCCACAGGCAATATGCCGTCAGTTTAATACGATCACTGAAAAACTAAAGCAGCTGTGAAAGATTGCTCTAAGTATAGCAATCGTGTGCTTGTCATTTTGTTCAGTGGAGGAAAAATCCAAATTTGGGTAGGCATCAGTATTTAAGAAAACGACTGCTAAATCTTTTCTTATAAGTACCTTAGGGACAATGAGATTTGACATACAGCATGTAAACAAAAGTACACAGCAGCTGTTAGTTTAGTTTTGTTTGAATAAAAATACACTGGTATAAATCAAGCAACACAGGAAACAGTATGCTCTCCATCATTCAATCTTCCCAGCAGACCATGATTTTGAGTGGTGTCTGCTGGTTGTTCTGGGACCCAGAGCTTTCCAACTATTACCTAAGGCTGGATAAGGAGCATTAAAACACAGCTCCACCTTGGCACTAGCTCAGACTTCCTTCAGGCATACTTCCTGAACAGGGAAGAAGTCAAATCTTAGTATCTTCTAAAAACTCACTTGGTTTCTTCCAAAAAGGACTTTGTAGGTCAACTTTGTTTTTTAATAAAGTCTACTTGAATTTGTGGTGAATTTCCCAAAGTCCTAATGTATTTCTAAATGTTGTCCTGCTAATGATAGCTGAGTATTTTTGAGGCTGAGATCTGAAGCTTGCTGCCAAAGGGCATGTAGAAATTTCTTTATAGTTTACTTTGGGCAGTGCTCTTTTTTTTCATTGTATCATGTACTCTGACTGAAATGTGAAAATTATAATATTATGTAAATTATGGTTCTGAATATTGAATTGGCATGAATTTTAATTTTTAATTGGAAGCAGATTATTAAAGCCTTTGATTATTTCCAGTGCTCTTTTGAAATATATTAATAAAAAATTCTGATCTTTTTAGCTTTCCATAGTAGATTCAAATGTAATATACAAAATTGCTCTTTTAATGCAAGATGTTGCTTTCGGAGAGGGGTGTATATTCCCTAGTTATAGAATTTGACAGAACATTCAAGTCTGTATTTACTTGATAGGTTCCATTAACTTTGTGGTTTCTCCTTAGAGAGATTTTTGTGTTCTTGTCGTGTGCATCTCTCATCATGTACCCAAGTAAGTTTAAGTTTCTTATCAGTGATTAGTAAGTGGTTTTAAATAAGGTCCCTTTGAAGGCGTTATTTGACATTTGAACTCATTGCATTTGCATTCTTAGAGGGAATTACCTTATCATTTAAAATAGTTATTTTGATGTTTGTCTAATATTATTGCTCTATTATTTAAGTTTTATTGGTACCTTTTCCCATAGTAGCATGTTTTTGACAGGATAGAATAAAGCACATAAGGGTTTTCTATGGCCTTTTTTAAATGTTTGTTTATGGCCCTTTCATGGCTAGTTAATGTTTCATTGCCAAATCTTGTGGTTTTCTTCCTGTATCTTTTTTTCTTCCTTAGTCTTCGAAATACCTTTATAAGGAAAATTAAAATAAAACCATATTATAGAATATATCAGATTTTTCAGAGGAGAAAATGATCACATACACTAAATGTACTTTGAAATTCCAGTATAGTACATTAATTGATCAAATTTTGATCAAGTTCTCATCAGGTCTTAGAAACTTACAGGTTCTAAGATATTGTGTGTTGTTGGACTATGGGTCTTAAAATTTACCTTAAAGACTCTCCACAGTATATCTGAAGTACCATTTATTTATCCAGAAAACATTTATTGAGCATCTCTTTTAACAAACTGAAAAACACTATGACCTCAAACACCGAAGTTTTTGTGATTGACTGGAGTATGGGAGTGGGAAGGAAGAAGATAGGGACTAATACAGATCAATAAGGCAAAAATAAAAGTGTAAAAAATGTTATGGAAACATAGAGAAAAGAACAATTAATTCTGCCTAAATAACTCGGGATATTTTGCCAGAGGAGGTAACATTTGACAAGCACCTTGAAGGACAAGACTATGTTAACAGGTGAAGAAAAGTGGGGAAGAAATGCAAAGGAAATGGAACAGAATGAGTATGAAAGGTGTCAGTTGATAGTTATGAAATTCATATAGCTACTGCTTTGGTCATATGATCTGTTTACCCGTCATCCCCAGTATTAACTCCAAACAAATTGAAACTATTGAATTGATTTTCAATTTGCCCTATATTCATAACTTGAGAATCAGCAAAATGAATAAAAAGGAATCATCCACATAATTTTTTACTTTCCAGTGGTGGAAATTATCCCAACTGGAATGATCACATTTGACTGATCTATGCATAATGATAAATTTAAAGGATGTTTATTTCCATGCCGCTTATCTTATAAAAAATGTTGGATCACTTAGTGAAAATACTGAAATTCACAGAATAGCAGAGTTCTTGTTATGATCATGTAAATAGGAGAAACTAGGTAGAACACTCATAAAAAGACCTCAAACATAGAAAGAAATGACTATGTGTAGTTATACACACAAATAAATGAACATAGGATAATAGGAGCCAGCTAACCTTCTTGACTCCATGTCAACTGACAACAACCACAACCTTCCCGAGTTAGGCAATACTTCTGAAAGGCAGTTTGAAGAAAGAGAAGCACATGGTTTGGAAGAATAAGGAAAATAATATCCTGGAGTCCATTCCCTGGAAATTTCTAAATTATTACTCTATTTCTTGTATCTTTATGAAATAGTTATCTTTAACAGGATAAAGCTTTGCTTCAGAAGAGAATGACACAAAAGACAAGAGAAAACCATTGCTTAAGAACACTTATGAGCTCTCCTTTGATATAGAATATATAAATACCCAGGAAAACAAACAATAATTCATACCATGTTAAAACCTGTGGTTGGGGTTGAAAAGTCAAATGACTTTATAAAAAAATTAATTATTCAGTTATATTTCCAAACTATCATTTTGGGCCAACTTCCTGTTTATGGAAAGTTCTTTAATTCTGCTGCTTAGTAAATTTTATTTTTTCAATATAACACATTAGGTTGATTTGTACTTCCTTTCCAACTATTTAGGCATATCATTTTCTTATGTTTTCTGTACCTTCCTAGTTAGTGGAAACATTGTTTGTTCTTGGAGTGTGCTTTGTCTTGCTTTTCAAGAAGATCATCAAAGTTACTAGTTTGCAGCTTCCAAAGAGAAAGAGCCGTTCTAATCCCTAGTTCAGAGGCTAACCTTTATTAGTGCTCTCGTGGTTATAATGAGGGCCTTGCTTCCAGCAGGGAGATTCTGGAATACTGAACAGATTATTCAGCAAGTTCAGAGCAGATTCTGAAGTCCCTTATAAAACCTGCTTGTGAATGCTGCTTTCTTTGCTTTGCTGTTTCTGGTTTCCATAGTATTCCTAATTACATAAATCATGTGGAGCATGGGAGCTATTTTCTATCGAATATCAATTCTGAAACTGCTTGAATTTTGGTATAATTCTTTTTTTTTTTTTCCCTAAGCTGTATTTTTTCTTAAGTTCTTAAGGAGGGTAGAAACTCTGAGAAAAGTAGAATATTGTGTTAGAAGAGCTAGTAAATACTTCTTTGGTATCCCTTGGGCTCACATAAAGAATTTGAAAGTAATGTGATAAGCATAGATGAGTAAGTCTATCAGACTGGAGGATCTGATAAAAGTTTCTCAGGTTTAAATTCAAGATTAAATCTAGGATATAAATTATTCAAATTTATTATCTACTTTTCAATTTATTTAACTTTATTTCCATTCAACAGCTACTTACATAATGCCTTTCCATGTGTAAAAATTGCTAGGTTCAATGAGTGTACCATTGAAAAGTGTACAGATATAAATCTAATACATAGCAATATATAATGTTGTGGAGGTAAACTAAAGGTGCTAACATTTTTTAACTAGGTTTCTTTAGGAAAAATTATAATCAAGGTTGATTTAGATCATAATACTTTGAAAGAAAGAAGACTTACAATTCTGAAAGTAAGTTCATTTCTCTTTTACTTGTTATTTATGTTGTAACATATCTGATTTTACATTTTTAAAAAGTCTGAGACATTTGTTGATGGTAAAACTTATAGAAAAAAGCAATTACTCCAACAGTGTAAAAATGGAATTGCTAGGTGAATTTTAGGAATAAATTCCTCAGGTTGGGTGAATGAATTTCATGCACATAACTGAGGATAATTTCCTTTTAACTTTATTTATAGTAGTCTTAGAACATCTTAAACTCTATTTTCAGCATTCTGCCTTGTGTTGAATATATCAGACAGACTTTAAATTGTACTTTGGTAGAGAGTTGTAGAACTTAGTGCCATAAAATGCATCAACTTTTTTTCTGAGAGCAAAATTCAGCAGAATACCAGCAAAGTTCATTTGCATAATTCAGACTCTCAGCAGCTCAGCTGAACCTAATTGTAATTCAATTTCCAGAATGCTATGCTAGGCCTCTCTGAGTAAAATATCCAACATATAACATAACCAATGGCACAGACCTATTTTATTGGTTGGTTATCTATTTAATTCCATCTCTAGTAGAAATATGTATGAGAATAAGGTATCCGAGCCATATGGTTATTTTGTACATTTATGTATGTGTCATATGTATACACCTAAGAAAAGACCAAGTTAAAAAAATATTCTTTCATTTTTTTGGGGTTCCCAAGTGTATCTAATATTTTATTTCTTTATTTCTGCCTTTTCAGAGAGAAATTAAATCTTGAAAAATGTTAGCTAGCTGCCGTTTATTTGACTATTTTACACTAGAAAGACTTTATAAGCTAATCATGTGAAAAAGTGTATAAACATGTCTGTCAAGTCCATATGGATGTTGCAATACAGCCCCACAAGCAAATATCTTCTGTTTACAAAACGCATGCTGGAATAGCATTCCTAAATCTTTGACTAGTTTATATCTCAGAAACTTAAAAATCAACAAGATACGATAAAATGATTGCTTAAATTCTCCTCATTTTTAAACAGTCTTGCCACCCTGTTTTATGGGTTACTTAAGCAATGGCAATGAAAAGCCTAGAATGGTTTAAAAAGGTATAGATTATATTTTATGAATAATTTCCAGATGTGATGTTTTAGGGATATAGGCTCCTCTACGGGAAGCTATATACAGTAACAACATGGATCTTACAATTTTATCAGGACAATGCAAGTAGATTTCAGCAAGGTTGGTTCCAACTCATCTGTGATAAATGAGAAGATAAGGCAATCAGTGCACACCATGACACTCTGTGCAGCTAGTTAGGCACACTTCAGACCTATTCAGGTGTGCTCACAAAGCCTATGAGTCTTGCATGGGGGGTGTCTCAATATAAATATAAATGGTGGCTACTAGTAATGCAGGAATTGCCTCTCTAAGACTTAACCCGGGTCAGATATAAATAATAGATGTTAAGAGTTAGCTCTGGTGTTGGGGCTGTGTTCCAGGCAGTGTATTTCAGTTGGGTCAAAAGAATTTATTTTCCCTTCTTTTCTCACATAGTTCCTCTGCTTCAAAAATGCCTGCAAAATTCCATCACACATTTGCGGGGACCAGTTTGGGTCTCTAAGGGAGAAGGTTTCAGCCCTTCAGGAGTTAAGACGTACATCCAAGGAGTTCTTTTGACCTTGTACCAACGATTAAAGTCTGCAAAAAAATACTATAAACAGGTGAGTCAACCCTCTTTAAAAACTGCTTTATTATATATTTAAAAAATGTACTAGGTTGTATAGAGGCAATGATTGGCATAGTGTCATAAGAGAACTATGACATGCATTTTGTGAGCTCAGTGCCCATTAGGGAGCCAAAATGCTTATTCTGTAATCTCAAAGCCAACAATAATGGGCCTAATTGTATCTGTCTTTTGGTATGGTGTGTCGTATGTCTTTTCTTGCTGCATACTGTGCAAAGCGAAGGCAACTCCTTATGTGGAAATTCTATAGACAGTTACTTTAAATAAGAAAATGGATAGCTTCTAAGGCATTTGAAGGTTTAACTGTTCAGCTTTCTTTCTTTCTTTTTTTTTTTAGTATGGAATTAGAATTACGATTGTAGAATTTGGGCTAAAATATAAGAAATCTTATTCTGAGACATAGAGTTGTAAATTAACTTCATCTTGAGAATAACTTATTTTATTTATGCTTATTTAACTTGCATGTTTGAGAACCAAAAGTATAGAAATAGAATTAATGTGTTTGAATCAGGTTGAACTTGATTTTGTATTTTAATTTCTATATATCCATTCAATAATTATATGTGTGTATGTGTAAAAGGTTTTGATATTTTTATAAATACTCATAGAGACTTTGATTTATCTTAAAGTATAATTCAAATTCTAAAGCCAAATGATTGAAGTCATTTATAAAATAAAAATGGAGTTACTACATTTTTAAAAGCCTCTTTTCACTTAATGTTAAGAAGTTAACCATACATTTTACCATGTTAAATAAGGACTAGTTTTACATTTCGAACTGGGAGGCTCCAGTTCAGAACTGGGATCATTATCTCAGGCACAAGCTGTTGAAAAATGAATATTTTGAAAGCATCCTGCTATTATTCTCTGCGTGCAGGGGGAGGGGTATTGGGAATGGGATATCAGTCTCAGTGTTCACACAGCACCTCCTTCTGTCTTGTTCAGAAAAGAACAACTTGCATTGACTTTGGAAGAAAGTCTTGAACTAAGGTACCCAGAAGCTAGCAAGAAACATCTCCCTGCAGAAAAATCTTTATTGCCAAAATGTGGTTGGTTTGCCCAATTAATTAATTTCAGTGGATCCAGAAATGAGATTATTAGGTATTACTGATAAGGCTATTTATAATAATACATATGAAAGAATAAAAAATCCAAATTTACTTTTAATGTTCTTTATTAAGCTGATATCATATATAAAAACTGGTGTAAAGTAGTTTTTCTTATACTTAAATTATTTTAACTGGACTATTCTTTCACTGATTTTAAGATGTAATGATATTATAAAATGGATTATGACTAATTGAATCATAATCATTTATTGATTCTACTACTAAAGGTTTAAAATTATTTAATGTTAAGGAAAACTTGAGATGGCACCATTCTCCAGTACAAGAAAAGCACAGTTTAAATCAAATATATATATTTTAAAAATCTTAAATATTTTCTGGTTTTGTTAAAAGTAGAGCTGTTAGAAATAAGAAGCAGCTCAGAAAAGTAGTGTGGCATGCTTTTCTTCCACTGCTGTAAACATTTAAAATTTAAAAAGCTGTGCTAAATTTGTGTATTGTGAGAAAAAAAGAACTGCTTGAAGAAGTACTTAGTGCTTTGATTTAAAAAATTTCTTTATGGCTTCAAATTGATGAAAAATTAAATAAATATTAAGTGTAAACATGAATATAAATGAACACTTCTAGTGTTCCAGAATTTGTCTATTTGATCAATCAGTAAGACTTTTGACATTATGCCAAATTTAAGGATATTTAAAAACCTAGACTCTGCCATTCCTGTCTAAACCTTTTTTCCCCACTAAATTGTAATAATTTAAAACTTCACACTCAACAATTTTAGTTTAATACTTGTTGTATTTTAAAATCCAAAACTGAAGAAAAAGAAATTTGCCTAATATACATTTGCACATAAATTTCTATTTCCTTTAGGCATGCCCAATTGTATGTATTCTTGAATTTCTTTTCTTTTGTCTTGTTATACCATGACTTAATTTAAAATTATTTGGGATGCTTAAAAAAGTCACTGTAGTGGTACCATTATCAGGTCATCAATGGTTAAGTGTTAAGCCTGGCAGTAGCTTTATTTGAGAGTAGGATTTCTTAGTAAATCTCCCTCTTAGCATTAATGAACTTTATTTGAACTACATTTACTTCCTTTGACCTTATGGATAGACTTTTCTATTTAGTTTTACATATGATTATGTCAAGGAATCATTAGATAGGTAAAATGGAGATAGATGTGAGTTCCTATGTCCTTAACAAATTTGAGCTTATATATTAAAGAATAGTACTAACTTTTGATATCATTTCCATGTATTACACTTCTGAGTTCACATATAAAAACAACCATATTGTTGTTTGAATTCTGTCAAAAGATTATAGTCTTTAAATTGATGCTTGAGTATTCCCAAACGAACTTTCTTTTAAATAAATTTTGATAATGTAGCTTTAAAAGAAAACGCAGAACTACTGATTTTATGTTTATGAACTTGTTCATTTTTCAGCTTTTAACTTTAGCTTGACTATTACAGCATGCAACTGCATTAAGCACACTACATTAGGGTGGTCTTAAATATGTACTGATTTGTGTGTATTAATATGAGATATTATATTTAGGACAGCATAAAGTCACTTAGTCTTACATTTATCACATTTATTTCCTTAGAAGTGAAGACATCTTAGAAATTGCTCAGAGCTAAGCAGAATTTATTTAATTGGTAATTTTTGAAATAGCGGAAACGAGTTCCTATGAAATGTAGTTAACACTTTCAGTGACGGGGTCTGTTCCATCTTATTAGCATTCTTGTTATGTAGTGGTGCTGTTGGTGGGGGTGTTGAAGTAGGAATGCCATTGTGTTGAGTTCCAGTGTTTGGGGACAAACACTGCTGTGGAAGGAACGTGTGAAAAGGCCACAGTCCTGTCAGTGAATGAGGAAGGCTGTGCTTTCTGTGTGCTTCAAGCAGGGAAGCTGTCATTCATAGGCCTAACACAGCTAAACAGAGACCAAAACACAAGCCTGCACTACCTTTTAAAATGATATTAGTGATTTTTAAACATGATCTTCTTTATTTATGATCCTACATAGAGCTTTTAGTTGCTGTCAGTAAACAAAATATATGTCAGTCTGTTCAGAAACATTGTAGAGATGCACAGAAGTCCATGGAATGGTGCCAGGCAGCTATATAAATAATGATTCGGGATGGCTGATAGGCAGTCTTAAGTACAAGCGTGATTTTAGGAAACATTCATTTCTGGAAATGTCTTCCCAGTTTAGAGACTCTATTGAATTTTTTTTTTTTCCCAACCAACAATATTCCCAGAGAATTTTACATAATGATCGCATAACACTTAAAAAACTCAATTTTTAAAAAAGCTTATAAACTTACAGATTTAACCATTTAAAGCTGTTCATGGTACATCTTGTGAATTGTTATAGACTGCATAGTCATTTCTGAAATTAAGAACAAAGAAAATGAGCACTTAACTGTAATATTTGATAATCACTGTCTTAATTATGAAAAGAATCATAGTCTCTGTAGTAGTTAAGACATGAAAAATGCATCTAGTGTGGATTTAAGAAATTTGAAGAAACTTTTTACCCTACTCCTGATTTTCAGCACTTTGGAAAGAAATGATCAACTCTGTGATTACTAAATTTTAGCTTATTTTATTAGTTAAAAATGCAAACAACAACAAAAGAAATTCCTCAAATATTTCTTAAAATCTTGGGGCATATTTTAACTTTGACAATGCGTGGAGATACACTGATATTTTCTATTTATGTCTGTAGCTGCAGGGAAATGTTTTTATTTCTGTAATTTTAATTTGGAAATGTATATTTGAGTTATTTTTTAACAGATAATCACTTAATAAAATGTGTTGAAAACTGTGTAGTTTTCTGCCTAAGTGACTTAAATTTTGGTGAGGGGGTATGTGGTCCTTTCCATTTATTAATTTAAACAAGGTGCTTTTTTGAATGCTATTATATGATTTTTTTTAAGTTCTATATTTGATGCATTAGGTTTAGAAATCTCAGCTATTGAATTGCCATTTCAAAAATTAGGTTTTACTTTTTAGTTTGGAACCATATTGTAGCTTTCGTTTGCAGGCATATTGTTAAATGAAGAATTGGTGATCTGATTTCAGCATATGTTGGTTTTGCAGCTTAATATTGAAATGCATTGTATTATTATACTTAACCAAACTCTCCCAAAGCACCTGGATTTTGTTAAAAAAGTTGTATAAGTTAATGTTGGCTCACTTTACCCACACTTCCAAAAAGTGTGATACTTAAGATATTAAACCAATAATAACAATATAATTCTATTAAAAATAGATCTAGTTCAAAATATGCTTGAATTATATTTAGTGCTGACAGACTTTTCTATTGCAAAAAGTATTTTTAAAGGAATGTTAGTTTTTTAATTTCCCATAAAAGAAGGGTTGAAAGTTTGTCTTTTAGATTCTGTGTCTTAGGTCAATCAAAATCATTTATTGATCTTAACATTACTGAAGGAATAACTATTTCTATTTCATTTTATATACACCCTTCAAAAGTTGAGCTGCTTTGTTGATTTACCCTTCATGGTCAACCCCAAATATTTCAATTTTGAACAAACTTCTTGATGTCTGTTGAAATCTTGGCACAAAATCTGTAATATATAAATAATACAACTTACTATTAAAAACCTGAAAATAATCTTTCATTAATTTTGAAATCAAAACTACTTCTGAAGTTTATGATAAGTAATTGTTTAGAATATTGGGTTATTTGTAAATTTGAGTGATTGTTGAATTTTTTTCCCCTGAAACCAAACTGCATTCTAGTTAGTTGAAGTATTTTAAGAACCTTAAACTTGTGTCTTTTTCTAAGTGTCATGCTTTGAGCAGGCCTAACATCAGTTAAATGAAGTGAAAATTGCATTCTTGTCTTGATAGAGATGAAAATGGATTTCTGGTCATGAAATAGATGTAGTTGTCACTTTTTTAAAAAGGTGTCAGCAGTTTGCTTCAGCAAGTAAGGTACCAATTCAGTATGGCAGTAAACTTGTGATCTGAGCAATCAATAAAATGCTTCAATAACTTCTGCTTCATTACACTTATAATAAGAGGCTATAGATCCATGGCACATAAAATGTTGATAAAGAGGATATGTGGGGACCGACTGTGACAATTTTCTTGAAAATACAGTAAGTGCAATATTGCCATCTAGAGTTGGTGCATAGGTAATTATTAAAGGGAAGAAGAAGAAGGACAAAAAAAAAAAAGGCAGTGGACTAAAACAAGAACTGATATTGAAATATTGTTTATTTTCCATCATTTACTTATCCATGACACATTTATCTTCATGGGACATTTCATTTGACTTGTCATAAAGCTGTTTAGCTGAAGAGAAAAAATTTTAAATCCATATTTTTCTCTAATTCACTTAGAATTATACTGTCGAATGTCAAATATGTATCTTGGCTCAAAATGGAACTTTTTATCAAGAAAACTATTTATTAAATAACTCACTTTGGAAAAAAATTAGACTTAGAGATTTTTCTCTTTTTGTATGGTCATTCAGTTATATAACAATAGAGAGCTTTATTGACATCTCCGTAGGGTGGCCTTTCAATTTTTAAATAATCATCTTTTGAAATTATTTAATCACCTTTATTAATAGTCATCATTCTTTGTTAATATTAACTTCTTCAAAAAACAAGAGCTAACTTTTAAAATAGTGTTTTAAATAGATTTATAAATATATTTTATTTAAAAACTGTTGAACTTTGTCTGCAACACTCATGCAGGGAAGATAGATTTTCCTACTTATATACAGTAGTTATAACATTTTTGATCAAGAGTCATCATGAGTCGGAATCAGCTCGATGGCATCCACCACCACAACAAGTTCCACTTAGGAATTGTCTAGTAATATATCTTCATCTATAAATGAACACTTTAAAAAGTATTAGTTGTCACTTTATTTTTATTAATTATAAATCTACTTGAATTATTTCATTTTATAATACTTTTTTAATGAACTAATGTTGAAAAATGCATTTTTAAACTAAGCATTATTGAACTCTTTCTGCCTCTGAACTTGACACTGAAAATGCCAGTTGTATAATAGAAAAATTTTTTAAAATTCTGAATTTAAGTGTTTTATAATATTTAATACATGTACAATAAACTTAATATAGCTTGACTTTATGAGGAAAGTTAACTCATCTGGAAAGTTTTATATCTTTTATTCTTCCATTTTATCTATTTTATATTTGTACAGACAGCCTCTGTAAGTCTATAGGCCTTTAGGTTTTACTGGCAAGAATAATTTGGTATTATTAGTAATATATTTTTTCTAATATTATACTGTTTAGATGTTTTGTGTTCTCAATACATCTATGTGTGAATGATTCCTACAATTGCAAAAAAATGGAAATGTTAATAACAATAACTTATTTTCCTTTCCTGACCAAAATTTTACCCTCAAAATTCTTAATATCGTAACATTCTACTTATATTTAAGACAATTCTTTAGATGAAGAAATCTTATTTTGAAATTTTTAATCATATTGAGCAGAAACGTTGCATTTTA
Source organism: Dugong dugon (assembly GCA_030035585.1). NCBI lineage: Eukaryota > Metazoa > Chordata > Mammalia > Sirenia > Dugongidae > Dugong > Dugong dugon. Next base: position 103,227,373 of record CM057467.1, on the reverse strand, counting down.
AAGCCCCCAAATAAATGTAGAATTGTTCCGGTAAAGTAAGTGAAAGTAGGCCTGACAAATTTTCTTTAAATTACTCAACCACCTACAGGTATTATTGCCTATGACTCTTTTGAAATGAGAATAAATTTTATAGAGTTACAGCAGCAAAGCGAAAGTGTGTTTGATAGATTCCCTGAACAGTTTCAACACCCACAGATATTATTTGTAAGAAAACAATCATGCCGAGTCTTCAGCTGGTTAGAGAGGGCACAGCATTCTATCTTCACCTGACATCCTATCTGTTCTGTCAACATCCTGGGCCCCCTGCCTGCTGCCCCTCCTCCCAAAACAATAATGCTCACTGAGACGTTTGTGTGAATGGACAAGAATATGAATTTTTTTTTCCTTTGAAGAACTAAAATCGTATTGAAAGCACATTCTTAGGAAGGGGGAAAACCAACTGCCTGAAGGATTGACTAGTATTTCACATTTGCCATTCAAATTGATCAATGTTGTCGGTAATTGCTAGTTAACATCTTTGATTATTAGGAAGTCGGACTAATGATGGATGAAAGAGAGACTGTTAGTGCAAACATTTTGGACATCATTGCTTTGCTTCATTTTATTCAGAGACAAATAGTGGTTTCCTCTCACCTGTTGTTGTTAATTAATAGGATTAGCTTGAATAAACATCAATCATTACAACAAATTGCTGATTTTAAAATAACATAATTCATTATTTGCTCATATTCTATACGTGTAGGAAAAGATGGAAATGAATACAATATTAATTTATTGCTCACTTCAGTCAAATTTTGTCAAGTTAACTATGGCAGAAAATCAATTTTACCTAATTTTCTAAAGAATAAACTCATCAGAATCCTTACGTTTTAAAAAGATTTCAAGTTCCTAAAGATAGCCAATCATGCATAGAAAAAGAATACTGCAGGAGTCTATTTATCAACACTTAATATATGTCACTGGGGAGTAAATGTGGAATGTTTGAGAGAATACTAGCATAAATAAAAGGTGCTAGAAAATCCAAGCCCTCAAACCTGGCAACACAGATAAGTTATATAGTCTAGAACTGTGCTGCCTAGTCTGATACCATTATCCTCATCTGGCTTTTAAAATTTAAATTAGTTAAAAGAAATTAAAAATTCAGTTCCTTCATTTAGCTGTTCACGTTTTGAGTGCTCAATAGCCAGTTACATCATCACTGAAAGTTCTGTTGGACAGTGCTATTGTAGAGGATCCTAGGAGACACTGAGAAAGGGGCCTGGGTGATGTAGTGGTTAAGAGCTCTGCTAACCAAAAGGTCGGCACTTTGAATCCACCAGCCGCTTTTTGGAAACCCTATGGGGCAGTTCTACTCTATCCTGTAGGGTTGCTATGAGTCAGAATTGACTTGATGGCAACGGGTTTTGGTTGTAGAGGAAGAAATTCAGTCAGATACCCCAATTATACTTGTGGAATTGGAGCCCTAATTCGATAACTAACAAAATGAGGAAGAATATTTTAATATGACTGGAGTTTAATTCAGTGTTGTGTAGATAAGGGAATCTAGTTTTCACAAAACCAAACAAAATTGTGACAAAAAACCTAACAGAGGTCACAAAATATTCACTATGTAACTACCAGGTGGACACCTTTAGGCCCCTGGGTGTCTCTTCAAAAAAAAAAAAAGACAAAACCCAAACCTGTTACAGTTGAGTTGATTCCAATGCATAGTGGCCCTATAGGACAGAATAGAACTCCCCAGAGGGTCTCCAAGGCTGTAAATCTTTATAGAAGCAGGCTGCCACATCTTTCTTCTCGTGTAGCGGCTGGTGGGTTCACACCGCCAACCTTTTGGTTAGTAGCTGAGTGCTTTAAGCACTGCATCATCAGGGCTCCTTCCTCAGTGTCTCTTAGGATCCCTGTAAATATACTGTGTAGTATCTGTAGGTACAGTAATTCTGGCAGTCACTGATTTAATCTGGTCCTGTTTGGTGAGAAAAGACCTCCCTCGTATCACTCAAAAAAGAAATAATTAGGAAATCAAACAAGACAAACTCAAGTGATGAAGATTTGAAGACTTCTTATAATGTCCTGTCTTGTGTGTTAACCAGGGTTGATGATAAAGGAGAACTATTGAAGACCTTGCCTTCAGAAGCTTACATTCTTGTGTGGAGACAAAACATACCCACATGAAACTGTTAGGAAAAATAGTTATCAGTATATAATTAAGTGCTAAAAATATGTTGTACAGATTCTGTGTACTATGGGAATTTAGATGAAAGAAAGTTTAGTGAAAAATAGAATGAAATAGAATTTTAAAGTTGAAATGAGCTTTAGAGGCCATCTAACCCAGTCCTCTCATTTCATATGTATAATAACAAAAATAATAACAACTATCAGAATACTTACCTCATTGAGTTGTTGTTAGGATTAAATAGCTAATATATGTAATGTATGTAAAACTCAAAAAAACAGAACCAGTAGGTGTTAGCTATCATCATAATCATTATTAATATTGTAGTTAAGATAATTAAAACCCAGAGGCAGTCTTTACTGTTAGAGTAGGTAAGGCATGCTTCATTAACTGAACTATGAGGAGGGTTTCAAAAGGAGATTCAGATAGGCAATGGAATGAAATTGAGGGTGAGCAAGACTTGTTAACAAAAGGTTATTGGTGACCGTTGGAAGATAATGAAATTTTAGAGAGAATAGAGTTAAAGAAATAATTGATGTTGAGAAAATAAGGGCAGTGGGTATAGACAGGACCCCTCAGAGATTGAGAATGGCCTATTTTTTTGAGGTTTAGAACATATTAAATAATAAAGACATGCCAAAATAGGATTTTATAAATAAACACTGGATATATTTTACATGTTTACATTTAAAATTAACCCTATCAACAACAGCAAATCCCCACAACATAACTGCTCTATTCACATGATTACAAGGTTTTAAAATAATATTAATTCATGATCCATATAAGTGGCATGATTTGGTGATGGGATAAAGGTTTTATAATGACTTCTTCAGTTGACCCTGAATATCTCTCTGATTGTATGTATCACTTTAGTTGGAATAATGAAAAAGGCTAAATTTGCGACCCATCTGGAAAGGAAGGGCAAGGCCAAAGATCTTACATCTCAGTATATTGACCCATTTTATTGATATTACAGTCTACCAACATGTATTCAGGGTTGTATTTTATCCTGAATACCTTAATATGGCTTTTTTTTTGTAGGTAGTGTGTTGTTAGAAATTTTTCCATTTCCTCTAGGTTTTCCAATTCATTGGGAGTATAGTTTTTCATAGTACTCTGTTATGATCCTTTTTATTTCAGTTGGGTCTGTTGTAATGTCCCCCATTTTATTTCTTATTTGGGTTATCTGTGTCCTCTCCTGTTTTTCTTTTGTCAGTCTGGCCAGTGGTTTGTCGATTTTGTTGATTCTTTCAAAGAACCAACTTTTGGTTTTGTTGATTCTTTCTATTGTTTTTCTGTTCTCTATTTCATTGATTTCTGCTCTGATCTTTACTATTTCCTTTCTTCTGGTGGTTGTGGGCTTTTTTTGTTGTTCTCTTTCTGTTTGTTTGAGTTCTGTAGTTAATGTTTTGATTTTGTCCCTTTCTTATTTTTTGATATGTGCATCTATTGCTATAAATTGTCCTCTGAGGACTGCCTTTGCTGTGTCCCAAAGGTTTTGGTATGATGTATTTTCATTCTCATTTGATTCTAGGAATTTTTTGATTCCATCTCTGATTTCTTCTGTTACCCACTGATGTGTAAGCAGGGTATCATTCAGTTTCCATGTAACTGGTTTTTTTTCCTTGCTCTTCCTGTTGTTAATTTGTACTTTGATGGTGTTGTGACCAGAGAAGATACTTTGTATTATCTCAGTGTTTTGGATTTTGTTGAGGGTGTCTTTGTGGCCTAAGATGTGGTCTATTCTGGAGAACGTTCCATGTACGTTGGAAAAGAATCTGTACTTTGCAGCTGTTGGGTGGAGTGTTCTATTTATGTCTGTGAGATCAAGTTGGCTGATTGTGGCCTTTAGATCTTAGGTGTCTTTGTTGAGTTTCTTTCTTAACATGAATTTTTTCATTAAAAATTTTCCCCAATATTAAAAATTTCAAATGTACGGATATGTTGAAAGAATTTTACATTGAGCACCATGTACCTACCACTTAAAATCTACTATTAACATTTTACTATACTTTATCAAGTGGTTACCCATCTATCCATCTATCTGTGCATCAAACCATGATTTTTTTTTTTTTGATGCATTTCAAAGTAAATTTCAGACATCATGTATGGTTTTTCTTTTCTTTCTTTCTTTCTTTTTTTTTTTTTTTTACAAGCTGGCATACACCCTGATTGTTTTGGTACTTGAGATGTGCCCAATTGTTAAATATTTTGAATACCACTATGAACCAGTGGGAGAATAGAAACACAAAGCTGTGAGCAGAACTAAAACTACAGGCCTGCTGGGCTCCTGGGTAGAAGTAAGCAGTGTGCTTACTACAGGGTAACAGGAACTTAAAGGGCTCTTATGTGAGATGGGCGGCTGGGACCTTGCTCACTGTGTAAAGTCAGGCACAGGAACTCCCAATCTCCCCAGTCATCATCTTGATCTAGTTCATGAAGGCAGACTGAAAAAACATGTAGACCCACTGACTGGACCTATGGATTTATAGAGGCCTCTGGGCCTCTCGAGTGAAGGGGGAGCTGAAAGACATGGTTTGATTTCTTAGAACTGAGAGAATCACCTACTGCTTCTGTGACTAGATATATACATACTATCCATTACAGCACCAGAAAGTAGGGGCACCAAAACAATCTTTTAAGACTTGGCTCTCCACAGGAATCAGTGAGCTAGGTGAAGACAATTGAAAACTCCTAGATAGGGAGAGAGGTGTACCCAAGAAGGAGAGAAAGCCTCATTCACAATGAGCCTGCAAAACAAAATGCAAAAATGCATGAAGGAATCTAATGCTAAGAAAGACAGACCATGAGACCAACAATCAAAACATGAATTTACTCCGGGTGAATTTAACAATCTGGCAAAGACTCTAACTTCAAAATATTAAGAGTAACCAAAGAGATAAATAAAGATCTCACATCCATTCATTAAAAATAAGAACATAAAACAAAACTAAACAGATGTGAAATAAGAACAGAAGGATATAAAAATACTGATTAGAAATCTTGAAAATGAAAATATGGTTATTGCAATGAAAATATCAGTGTATGGATGAATTTTAAATCTTCAAACAAAAGAGAGAATTTATGAATTAGAAAATTGCATAAAGGTATTTACCCAGAACAAGAGACCAAGAGACAAAATTATGAAATAGCCATTAAGACACATGGAGAATATTTTAAGAGACTACCTTATAAGAAAATGGAGGGAATGATAAAGCAGCAATATTTGAAGGGTTGATCATTGAGCACTTTCTAGAATTGAAGAAAGACATGAATCTTCAAATCAAGAGTGCAATCAGAATTGTATGCCGTATAAATTGAGATAAATCCACACCTAGGCATATCATAGGAAAACGTAAACCATCAAGTAAAAAGAGAATTTCTTAAAACTGTCAGAGAGAAAAAAAAGATTGTTTATAAAGGAATGCTGTTTAGACTAATAGAAGACTTCTCATCAAAACCACAGAAGTGAGAATCCAATGAAATACTATTTGCACAGTGCCTTTCATCTAAAATGTTATACACTGCTAAACTAGCATTCAGGAACAATGGTAAATAAAAGACTTTTTCAGACACACAACTAAGAGAGTTTATCACCATACCAAAAAAACTGTAAAAGGATATACTTCCTTAAGAAGAAAAGTGATCTCAGAATGAAAGCAACAGTTTCAGAAAACAATGGTGACCACATAAATTAATAAAATATGTTGGTAAATTTAATTAACTATTGACTATAAAAAGTCTTTTTTTGTTGTTTGTATGATAACAACTATTAAAAGATGCATCCCAATTTCAAAGAATTAAAATGTGAGAAAAAATCAGTTATGGAATCAACCAAATGGCATAAGTTACCTCGGAGTAAACCTAACAAAAGATACACAATACTTATATTTAAAAATTCATAAAATATTTCAGGATATAAAGTTCTAAGTGGAAAGGCTGAATATTATAAAGATATAAATTCCCCCTTATATTGATCTATAAATTCAGTGCAGTTCCACTCAGAATCAGACAGGATTAACCATGGAAATTGGTAAGCCAATCTTAATATCCATTTGGGAAAGCCAAGAGCCAAGAATTGCTAATACAATTTTGAAGAAGAACTGTCTTACATAAATGAGGAATTATTAGAAAGTCATAATCATTACAGTAGTGTGGTATTAGTGTAAAAAAACCCAAACCTACTGCCATCCAGTCGATTCCGACTCATAGTGACCCTCATAGGACAGAGTAGAACTGCCGCATAGGGTTTCCAAGACTGTAAATTTTTGCAGAAGCAGACTGCTTCTCCCACAGAGCAACTGGTGGGTTTGAACCGCTGACATTTTGCAGCTGAGTGCTTTAACCATTGTGCAACCAGGACTCAGTGTAGAGATAGGCAAATAGACAATGGGACTGAATAGACTGTATAGAAACAGATTCACACACATATGAATATGTAAAATATGACGGAGATGGCCCAACAAATCATGATAAAATGATAGACTAATAAGTATTGCTGGACATTTGATTATTTATATGAGAAAATAAATTTAGAATTTAGACCCCTGTCTCACACCATACCTTTTTATAAATGACATTCATATACCAGATAAAAGTTTACTATCCAGAATATATAAAATATTCTTACAAATCAATAGGAAAAACACTTACATCCAAATAGGAAAAACCTTCAAAGGATTTAAACAGTAAAGACACAGAAGAGTAAACCTAACTAGCAATTAAATATATGAAAGCATGCTCAACAGCTGTTTTTCCCATTTGCAGTCATCTACAGATTCCTAGGTCACTCTCCCCAGTTCCTTGGAAAGTTTAGTTCTTGGGCCACTGTTACCTTCTCTATCATTACTTCTGATGATTTCCATATCCAAATGGCCGTTTTTGCAATATCCTAGAATTGGAAATAACCTCTTCCTCAATGAACTGAGCTTCTGCATTTCCTCAACCACTATCCCCCTGGTCATAGCCTGCCTAGACTTTGTCATTACCAATAGCTGTACTCCTGCCATAATTTAAATTTTAAATATTCCAGTCTCTTACCATCACTTGTGTCTTTCAAGTAAACTCTTTTTAGTACCTTATCCCCAACAGTTTTTGATCCTATTGCAACCCTTTCACTTTTCCTAACCCTCCTCTATCCTTGCTTTCCTTCCTACCCATCTTGGATTCCATGGTCCATCTATATAATCAGCAAACTGCCACCTCAGTGATCTTTCTCTCCCTTCCTTGTACTTACTTTGCAGGACCTCAACCCAAAGTTAAATCAACCATGCTGATTGATCTCAATTTAAACGCCTGAAATTGCTACTACATTTTCTAGTGCATTCACTTCCTCATTTTCCTAGAGGATTATATAATACCTTTTCCTCTCTGCTCCAATCATCATCTCCTCCCTTAGATGATGACCTTACTTTCTATTTCCTGAGAAGAGCAAACAGAGTGGCCTACAAAGCCCTTTTCCTTTCTTACTTCATCTCCTATTACTCTCTCTCCATCAGACACCCTTGTGTTCTTGAACATGCCTGACACACTTCCACTCAGGACACTTTTGTTTGTTGTTTCCTCTTCCTGGAGAAAGCTACACCTAGATATTCACACAGTTCATTCCTCATATGTCTCTTTCTCAGTGACCACTCTATCACAAATTGAAATTCCTCAACAATCCCTTATCCTCTGTCCCTGCTTTATTTTCTCCATAGCTCTTACCACCTTCCGCAATACTATATGTTTTTTTAATTTGTTATATTTATTGTCTTTCTCTCCTCATCAGAATGTAAGCTCCATGAGGGCAGGACTTCTGTATATTAAATACACACGTACATACATATACATGTACATACATACCAAATCCTCCTGTGATTTATTTGTCTAACAATAGTTAAGGATACTCCTGAGCAATGCTAAAGAGGCTGATGATAGTTATGTCATATTGTAGTTAATAATCATTCTCCTATTGTACAATTACATTGCTTTTTTCCAGAGTCCAGAGGTACATATGTACATAAAATAAAAATAAAAATTTCTTTATAATTATTTACTTAGGATAATACCCAGAATGAAAATTATTAAGTCTAAGTTTATGAGTATGTAGCTCTTGATAAGTTCTTCAGAGGGGTTCTGTTATTGTGACAGTTTCAGGATCCAGTATTAATATTTTAATTTTTGGTAGTTTAATATATAAATATTTTGTTGTGTTTATTTGAACTTACTTTATTATCTTTGAGGCTAAACATTTTTCATACATCTGTTAATTAACCGAATGTCTTCTTGTTCAAGTGGTCTATTTATATCCTTTGTACATTTAAAAATAGATTTTTAACAGCAATGTAAAAGTCATACCAGTGTTGATTCACTAAAAAGCTAATTTGTCTTAAATTAATTTTAACACAAAATTCAAAGTATAATTACAACATAATGCTTCTGATTTTAAAAAATCAGAAATTACACAGCCAGTATACAATATAAACCTTCAGTCTTATGAAGCTAATTCAACAATACTGCTTTTAAGACCCAGTTATTTTTTTCTTTTAATTTTTTGTGGATACTATGCTTTCAGTAATGGAGGCATGCTGAGTCATTGAATATGTTTGAATTTTTGGTAGGTAATATGGCTTTTGTTTTATACCTCATCCCACAAATCGTACCCTTGGAATCCAGAGGTACATATGTATACCCCTTGACACCACAAATTCTACCCTCAGAGTCCAGAGGTACATATGTATACCAAATAAAAATTTTTAAAATTTGTGTTTTTCCTACCAAAAATAGTGATTCAACACTACCTCATACAATACCCTGTAAAAACAGTAATTTCTGGTATACCCGTCTTTTTCTGTTTCAAACTGTTATATAGGGCTCTGCCTGCTGGCTGCACATACTGTCAGTGGTACAGTAGCTCCTCCATATACCCTAGAGGCAGAAAAAGTAAGTGGTAGCTGTATGTACCACAAAAGTCTTAGTCATCTAGTGCTGCTATAACAGAAATTCCACAAGTGGATGGCTTTAACAAAGAGAAATTTATTTTCTCACAGTCTAGGAGGCTACAAGTCCTAATTCAGGGTGCCAGCTCCAGGGGAGGGCTTTCTCTATCTGTTGGCTCTGGAGGAAGGTCCTTGTTATCAATCTTCCCCTGCTCTAGGAGCTTCTCAGCTTAGGGACCCTGGGTCCAAAGGATGTGCTGTTCTCCTGGCTCTTGTTTCTTGGTGGTATGAGGTCCCCATATTTCTCTGCTCGCTTCTGTCTTTTATATCTCAAAAGAGATTAGTTTAAGACGTAACTTAATCTTGTAGATTGAGTCCTGCCTCATTAACGTAACTGTGTATAATCCCATCTCATTACCATCATAGAGGTAGGCTGTATAACACATAGGAAAATCACATCAGATGTCTAAATGGTGGACAATCACACAATACTGGGAATCATGGCTTAGCCAAGTTGACAGATATTTTTGGGGGACACAATTTAATCTATGACAATGGGTCATGAAAAGGTTAAAAGTATATTGGATTTAGTTTAATTGTATTCTTTTGGAAATCCTTAATAATGGTATTTTTGTCTTTGTACGGTGAATTTAAATATTTGGAAATACTAAAAGCCATTTTTGTCAAAATACGGTGAAAATCTTAGTGTTAAGTATCAAAAATAGTTTCACTAAGAATATACGAGACTAAGAATTTTTATTAGCAATAATTACTAGATAAATATTGACCATTAATGTTGCAAAAAGTCTTCCAAATATCTCAACAATTTTGCATAAAAATCCTGATTGTTTTATCTTGCAGTGTGAATTTTGTTTGAATAATGTCATGTATGTCAAAGAAACAAAACTATGTTCATTTGTGATTTGACATGGATTTCCTAGATTATAGAGATATTGGTATCAAGTCTTAACTGTTTCTATTCACTCAAAATTCATGGGATATCTTCAGAGCAACTTTTTAAAATTCTCTGATCAAACTAGTGTATTATACTGCTTAAGAAAGTGGGTGTTGGGAGTCAGATTACCGTGGTTCAAGTCCCAGCTATACTGCTTAACAGCTCTGTGGCCTTTGATAAGTTAGTTAACCTCTGTTTTTCAGCTTTCTCTAAAATGGACATAATGATAGAGTTGTTGTGAAATAATACCTGTCAACACTTAAAAGTTAGATAATACCTAAAAATAGTAATATCTATATGTGCTTAGAATAGTGCCTGGCACATAGAAAACACTCAATAAATGTTAGATGCTATTATTATTATTATCTTATCGCCTCTCTCATACCCAATCAGTTGCCAATGCACTTCTTAGTCTACTTTTATAAGCACAGTGCTTTGTTCTTAGTTGGCACTCAATATATATTTGTTAGTAAACTAGTGAAAGAGTGGAAACCCTTGTTCAAATTTTCTTTTAGAATAACTTTGACTCTTCGATTACGTTTAACCCTTTAGATTTCTTTCTTTCAGTTATCTATTTGGATGCACTAAATATCACACCGTCAACATAGTCTGTCTTTAGGTAAGTGGTTTCTAAGCCTGACAGCGTCAAAGTCACATAGGTCCTGCCTCTGGTCAATCCATAGTCAGCAAGTATGCTGAGACTAGGAGTCTAGTTTATTGAAAATGCTCTAGAGATTATTCTGATACTCAGCTAGGTTGAAGCATCATGAGAATCTTTTCTATTTTCTTGACAACATTTTTGAGATCACTTAAAAAAAATCTTGTTTTTGACGTAGCTTACATAGCTTTATCTTCTTCAGTTTTTTTTAACAGGTCATGTGTGCTTTTGCAGATTTAATTTCACATACAGTTAAAAAAATTTTTACTCTAAATGTGATGAATCTTTTTATTTTTTATTCTGCTTTAGGTGAAAGTTTGCAAAGCAAATTAGTTTCTCATTCAACAATTAACATACAAATTGTTTTGTGACATTGGTTGCCAACCCTACAATGTGTCAACACTCTCCCCTTCTCCACCCTGGGTTCCCTGTTTCCATTTGTCCAGTTTTCCTATCCCTTCCTGTCTACGCTTTTGGGCAAGTGTGCCCATTTAGTCTAGCACACACAATTGAACTATGAAGCACGTTCCTCATGCATGTTATTGTTTGTTTTATAGACCTGTCTAATTTATGGCTGAAGGGTGAACTTTGGGAGTGACTTCAGTTCTAAGTTAAAAGGGTGTCCGGGGGCCATGTTCTCCGGGTTCCTCCAGTCTCTGTCAGACCAGTAAGTCTGGTCTTTTTCTGTGAATTTGAATTTTGTTCTACATTTTTCTCCCACTCTGTCGGGGACCCTCTATTGTGATCCTTGTCAGAGTGTTCAGTGGTGACAGCAGGGCACCATCTATTCTTCTAGGCCCAGGCTGGTAGAGGCTGTGGTACTTGTGATCTATTACTCCTTTGGACTAGTGTTTTCCCTGTGTCTTTGGTTTTCTTCTTTCTCCTTTGCTCCAGATGGGATGGGACCAGTGATGTATCTTAGATGGCTCTTGAAGGCTTTTAAGACCTCGGACGCTACTCACCAAAGTCGGACGTAGGACATTTTCTTTATAAACTACGTTATGCCAATTGACCTAGATTTCTCCTGAGACCATGGTTCCCAGCCCCTAAGCCCAGTAACTTGATCCCTCTGGGAGTTTGGGTATGTCTATGAAGCTTCTGTAACTTTGCCTTGGTCAAGTTGTGCTGACTTCCCCTATATTGTGTACTGTCTTTCCCTTCACCAAAATTGTCACTTGTCTACTATCTAGTTAGTGATTTTCCCTCCCCACCATTCCCCTCCCTTGTAACTATCAAAGATTGTTTCTTTCTGTGTGTAAACTTTTTTCTTGAGTTTTTATAATAGTGGTCTCATACAGTATTTGTCCTTTTGGGATTGACTTATTTCACTCAGCATAATAATACCCTCCAGATTCATCCACGTTGTGAGATATTTCACAGATCATCGTTTTTTGTTGTTGCATAGTATTCCATTGAGTATACGTACCATAATTTTTTTTTTTTTTAATATGGGCTTTGTGTGTATAAGTGTATACATGGTTTCTTTTAGCACAGTTTCTGGCACAAACTGGCCAGACTTCAGAGCACTGTTGCTCCGAGTCAAAGCCTGTTTAGACTTGTCCTTGCCATGATCACTCCTTTCCTGCTTCTTCAAACCATGATGAGTCAGCTTTATTACTTTGGAGTGGTACATCACATGCCCAATGAACTTTGCTATCCGTTTCATCAAAATTGTCTATCAACCACCAAATTTTACTAAAATTCAGAACCTTGTCATAGAGTTGGGATGTATGTTTTCCAGGTTTGGTGCATAACCAATATACCAGTTGAAGGGAGTGAGGGAAGGAGAATGATGGCCGAAAGCTTTCAAGTTAAAAGTCAGAATATAGGTTTAAAATACTTCTCTGAATTTTTATTAATGTTACACAAAGTTTTACTCTGAATTTTTAATCCTTTCAAACCCATCATCTCTCTGGCATTTAGCTGTTACATCTTATTGTGACCCTTCTCCTTTATATAAAAGTATATTTATTCTGGTATCATATAAGATAGAGTTTAATCCTTGGAGCACTGCAAATGTCATTGGGCACTGGACATTAAATGTAGTCCAAATAACCTGGTGTCAGGAAAAATAAAAATCAAGGCAGTATTCTAATGACAATGGTTTTTAAAAAGTGATGTCTATTTAAGGAAAAGAGTCTTTTATTACACTTAGGTACGTAGTGAGTTGAAATTGGAAACAGAAAAAGAATTTTATAAGGGAAGTCATTACTTTAATTTTTTTTCATTAAACATTTATTCTTAGAGTATCAAGAGAAGAGCTTTTGGGGAGAAGAATAACAATGGTGATAACAATTATAGTATTTTGTGTTTTATACTAATGTGTATATCAGTTGCATTAATTTCCTGGTGTTTGGCTTTTGTGAGGATTTCATCACACATTAGAAATGTTATCTCTTCTTTCTCTTGCATGTTCTCATTAATTAAAAAAAACTTTCTGTAATTATACCTGTATATTTTCTGTTTGGGCAATCTTTATGACTGATTTTTTTTTTAAAGTAAAAGACAAAAATTGCTTTATGAGAGTTTTCTCCATTTAGTGAGAACATATGTTAGAGAGGAGATACTTCTACCTTTTGTTATGCTGATATTTTCTTTGAAATATATAAGAGATTTTCAAGTAATAGCCAATTGACAAATCCAGGTTGAACACACATTAGCTTTGTTAAAGGACACGGGCAGAGATATAGAATATGCATTATAAAAAGAACTATTCTTTTAGTTGAATTCCACTTAAGTGTTCTTTTCTGACAATTGTTTTCAACAAAAATGAAATGGCATTACTTCAGTGACTTTCATATTTTAAAATTAGAAAGAAAACCATATAGCACATATATGTGATTAAATGTTGGATCATTTATAACATGATGTGTTTTACTATTTCTTGTTTTTAAAGTATCCTGTCTTATAGTAATGAAGTCCCTTTTGCTTCGAGTATACACTTTTCTTCAATGGAATAGTCTCAGTGTACAATCATTGGAATAGCACATATAGAAGTGTATTCTTTTTCTATGTAATATGTAGTTTCCAGCAATAGTAACTGAATCTTTTCTTGCAGACTAACTTCTGGTTTTCCATCATATGTTTAATTTGCAGATGGATTATGTGGATTACTTTGGGCTACTCTTGTATACAGATGTACTTTAGCCATTGGTGAATTTATTCACTAAGAAAGGTTTTCAAAATTTGCTAGAGTTGTTTATAGCTCTTCAGGTCAGAAAATCTAAGAACTCAATTTTTTTCTTAAATTGACTTAAAATCTCTTTGAAGTCCATATGCTTTAGCGTGTATTTACAAATGGACCTACCCATTTTAGATGTGCAAATCAGCACAGACCTAAAGTGAAGACATCTTGTCCATTTCTTGCCATCACTTGTTTATCTTTGTACAAATGAGAGTTGCTTGCTTTTGACACTTCTGTGAAAATTTGACTGTGTTTTCCCCATCCCCTTTCTGTCTCCTCCCACTTCCTTGTTGCCTTCAGAGAGGGCAGCATTTGCCCCCGCAAGGAGGAATCTCCTTTGTAGTCCTTCTTGCCCCATTTATAACATTATTTCTGAGAGAAAAGTATTCAGAATCTTACCAATTAATAAATACATTTTTTAAACAAAATTCATTTGTAATTAAAAAAAATAAGATTTAAACACCAAAGATTGAGGGATGAGTGGAATTATTTTACTGCCAGAAACGACATGATCTGATTTATGCTTTAGAAAAACCACTCCGGCTGCTCTGATAGTAGAAGCAGGAAGCTCTATCAGCACAGAGGCTAGGCTCAGGGATGAGGTTAGGGGAGGGAAAATGGGGTGGATTTTTTAGAATGCTCCTTAGAAGTGAGGATGGGTAGAATTCATCTCGCTTACTTTGGATACATTATCAGGAGGGACCTCTCCCTGTAGAAGGACATCAAGCTTGGTAAAGTAGACGGTCTTGAAAAAGAGGAAGACCCTCAATGAGATGGATTGACACTGTGGCTGCAACAATGGGCTTGAGCATAACTGTTATTGTAAGATGGTACAGGACTGGGCAATGCTTCATTCTGTTATACATGGGGTTGCTGATTGGATGAGTCAGAGCTGATTGGATGGCACCTAAAAACAACTTTTAAAACCAAGGACCACACACCATCACTGCCTCATATTAGGAAAGCAAAGTCTTTGAACAGCTAGCAGTATCTGGGTTTTCTACTAAGGTAAGTGCTAGGTGGTTGCAGGTGGTTTCTGCTACATGAAACATGAAGCACATGCCTTGGGATTATGCATCCAGCTGCCTTATCTGGTCTGGCTTGTGAATGCCCAGTTTGGTTTTATGGCATACACTTGTCATTTCAGCAGAAGTGAGGTCTGCAGAGGATTAAATAGCTTAAGTTAGGGTTATTTAGTTGTCTGAACTCCGTGGCAATCATTGCTCATTTCACAAATGGATGTTGTTCACAATGGCGCAGAATAGTATCTCAACACATCTGTTGTGGATTCTGAAATTTAAGTTCAAGTGTGACAGATTTTATCCCAAGGTTTTGTGTATACGTATTATAAATTAATAGCTGATTTAAAACCTTCCAATTCATAAGCATTAGGAAATTGAATTGTGCATCAAATCCTCCACCTATTTATCCACTATCATCTATCCATCCATATATATCTTCTATGACTCTTGCCATAAGGGGAAAATAATATTCATTAATAGTTGCAGACCCCTCCTCTCCAGATCAGTAGGAATTCCACAGTTTCTCTGTGATTATAGCCTTTGAAGTTTTCCTCATGTCTTTTCCTATTAACACATCTCAGCCAGGACCATCTCATTGCATTAGTGAAGCAGTATCCTGTTGCAGTAGAGTCGATTCTGACTTAGCGACTCTATAGGATGGAGTAGAACTGCCCCATAGGGTTTCCAAGGTTGTAAATCTTTTATGGAAGCAGACTGCCACATTTTTCTCCCATGGAGCGGCTGGTGAGTTCGAACCACTGACCTTTGAGGTAGCAGCTGAGCACTTAACCACTGCACCACCAGGGCTCCTTTACTACAGCTGTAATATACCTCTAAAGGGAAGAGGTTAGGCACTCCATCACCTTCTGCCCTAAATACACCTTGATTTCTATGCTAATATGCTTTTCACTCCAGAGTTCTCTAAACTCTGGATGGCAGAGGTATGGGACAGGCAGTTTTGTCAAGCAACAAATAAGACTCTATGACACCCATCCCCCAGAGCAATGACTATGTATTTGCCTTATATTTACTAACAAGGGACACTGTAGAACTTCTTTCCAGAACAAAGAAGGCCTATTCTGAGAAGAGTTGCTACCTCCTTTTTTAGGTAGTGAAGTAGCTTCCAAGTTTTAAATGGCAGCTAAAAATAAGATTAAAAAATTTTGGCCAACCGGGGATTTTTCTGAGTACATACACACAACACGCATATGTATGGTCTGTGAGTTTATTATATCTCTACACACACATAATATTACTGGTGTTGAGTAAAAATTTATATTTTAGTTTTTTGAACATGCTTGGTTTTGCTTTAAAATGTGGGGCTTCTAACCTTACTTTGGATGTGAATTTGTTGAAAGAACTCATCCATTTTCATGTGTATACATTGGTTAAATGTATGACTATTAAAATATCCTATTTGACTTGTATGACATGAACATTTAAAAATATTAATATATACATAGTTATTAATTTGCATATTTATAATATTGTCTAAGCATTTATAGTATTTTATTTCCTATATTACCAAAAACCTGTTGCCAAGTCGAATGAATTCCAACTCATAGCAACCCTATAGCACAGAGTAGAACTGCCCCCTAGGATTTCCACAGCTGTAGTCTTTAAGGGAGCAGACTGCCACATCTTTCACCATCGGAGAGGCAGGTGGGTTCCAACCACTGACCTTTGGGTTAGCAGCTAAGGGCTTAACCATGCACCAGGAGGGTTCCTTTTTCTTATATTAATTATTATAAAAAGCAGATATTATCCTAAGTCAGCATATCTTTTAAAATTTGCTACGTTACAGAGCAAACAATCTTTTTTCTTTTGCAAGGAAACTTATATTTGTGAACTAAAATGATAAAAACACATTCCCATTGTCTTATTTGTAACTTGTAATTTCTGAAGACCAATTTAAGGTATATTGTCTTTTCAAATGACATTAAACTAGACCTCAGTCCTGTCACTTCCTATTATTTTGTACTTGTTCATCAATCCTTGGGGAAATCAGAGCTGTGTGGCTCTCTCTGATCTGCATAATGCTCATGGGGGCATGGCCAGGAGGTAACTTGCCTTCCCAGGTACTGACATTCTTCCCCAATCTGGGCCCTTTGTTAATCCTACTGGGTCCTGGACCTGTGAAGCAGAATGAATGTGACTCTTCAAAAGCAATTTAAAAATTAAACTCTACTATTTTAAATGTTTAAATCTACTTTTACAACGTACATTTTGATGTTTAGTGTTTTCTTTTTTTTTTTGGTTCAATTTTTTATGCCTCATTATCAAAGTTTCTTATAGTTAAAGTATTCACCAATGTTTCGGGATTTTCACTTCTGTAATTCCAAACGCAAATGACCTTATTTTTTAATAATCTGGGGGATTATACATGCACACATATCTAATTATGGAGACATAGTGTTTGCAATAGTAAAACAGAAGAAGTCATCTTGATGAACACAGTCTTTTTTGCAATGAGTTAATTGTTTTTATCCTTTTCAAAATTCTTTTTATTGTACTTTCGATGAAGGCTTACAGAACAAATAGTTTCTCATTAAACAGTCAGTACACATATCATTTCATGACATTGGTTAACAACGCCACGACATATCGACACTCTCCCTTCTTGACCTTGGAGGACTTTTTTTTGGTGAAAATATACATAGCCAAAGTTACACTGTTTCAAAAGTTTCCACATGTACAATTTAGTGACATCGATTACATTCTTCCAGTTGTGCTGCTATTCTGACTATCCTTTTCCAAATTATACCTTATCCATTTTTTATGTATAGGTTGAGCCATAAGTGAACAGATGATCTTTGTAAAATTATAGAAATTTATAAAGTGTAAAATGAATGCCTTTCCTACTAAACCATTTTCCAGAGATAACTGCTGTTTGTAACATTTTCTAGGCTTATTCTTTATATATATATACACACAGATACAGAGGACTCTGGTGGTGCAAGTACCCTGATGGTGCAATGGTTAAGTGCTCAGCTACTAAGTGAAAGTTTGGAGATTTGAACCCACCCTGCCACTCCAAGGGAGAAAGACCTGGTGATCTGCTTCCATAAAGATTACAGCCTAGAAGAACCCTGTGGGGCAATTCTACTCTGTCACATAGGGTTGTTATGAGTCAAAAATCAACCTGACGGCACAAAACAACATATATATATATACACATATGGTGGCACAGTGGTACAGTGGTGGAGAGCTCAGCTGCTAGCCAAAAGGCTGGCAGTTCAAATCTAGCTGCTCCTTGGAAACCCTATATGGCTGTTCTACTCTGTCCTATAGGGTTGCTATGAGTCAGAATCAACTTGATGGCAATGGGTTTGTTTTTTTGGTTTTGTGTGTGTGTACATATATATATATATATATATATATATATATATATATATATATATATATGTACATGCATATGTATATATATATATATTCACACACACATAAATAATATTCTGCAATTTGTTTTATTTTATTGGTTTATTTGCTTTATTATTTACTATACTGTTGACCTCTTTCCATGTCAGTACATAAAGAGTTCTCATTTATTATAATAGCTGTATGTACTCTACAGCATTAAGCTTTGGAGATGTAATAATTTCTCCTCTAGAGGTTGAGCCAGTTGATAAGTAGACTCAGGAGCCAGACAGGAATTAAAATATAGTCAGCAATTTACTATTGATAAGGCTGAATTTGAGAAGATGTTTTGATCTAAGGTTAAAATAGACTTCTCACAACTTGCTCCTGAATTGAACTTAGCCGTCCATTCCCTGGTAAAGCAGTTGAAGAACTGCGCATCTTCCCTGGAGAACAGCAAATCGCTGCCCTGGTAGAGAAGAAAAAAGCATGCCAGCCAGAGAGAGCATGAGATAGAGACTGAGCCGTAGATTAACAATGCACTTCTCATAGTTTCACCAGTGAATGTATCTGTGTTCTGATCCTCTAACGGGGAAGAGCAAGTGAGGGGTAGAGAGACACTGAAGCTTCTTTCCGAGGGGGCAGAAACACTCAGAAGAGTTCCCTCTTCACGTAGTGCGGGTTTACCATATCTTACATAATAGTTTCCAACACCTGCTTGTCAGTTTGTTGTACTGTGGTGGCTTGCATGTCGCTGTGATGCTGGAAGCTATACCACTGGTATTTCAAATACTAAAAGGGTCACCTCTGCTAAACAGGTTTCAGCAGAGCTTCCAGACTAAGAAACACTAGTAAGAAAGGCCTGGTGATCTACTTCCAAATATTAGCCAGTGAAAATCCTATGGATCACAACAAAAAATTGTCCAATACAGTGCTGGAAGAGAAGCCCTTTAGGCTGGAAGGTGCTATATGATAGCTGCAACAATGAACTCAAACATACCAAAGATCATGAAGGTGGCACAGGACCAGTGATGTCCACCCATTCCCCAGTAAAGTAGCGATTAAGAACTGTGCACCTTCCCTGGAGAACAGCATACTAACAACACATAATACTTATATACAACTACTGGTAGGCATTTAGGTTATGTTCAGTTTTCCTTTATAACAAACAGTGCTGTAGTTAACATCCTTGTACACATAGATTTGTACACTTCTGCTAGTAATACTGAGTATGAATTCTTAAAATTAGAATTATTAGAACAAAGAATAAGAAAATGCATATTTAATTTGTTTTGTATTATGCTAAACAGATTTTCATATCCTAAGATTATAAGAATATTTTTCCTCTAGTACTTAATACTTTTATTTTTTACATTTAAATCTTTAATTCATAAGCAATTTATTTTTGTAGTTGTGTTATGAGCATAAAAGCCCATATGTTTATACTATAAAAATTAATTCATTTTTTGTGTTATAGTGCTTTAAAAATCTATTACTTAACTGTGCTTGGCCTTTTTTTTTTTTTCCAAATCATAAATGAATTACTCTGGAGGTTTCGGTATTCCATGACACCTTATATTGAATTTAGAGTATGACTGGCTATAGATTCCACATTATGAATTTTTTTTAGCAGAAAATACAGAAAGGGAAAGTGAACCATTCACAGTTTGTATATAAAAACCCAAACCCATTGCTGTCGAGTTGATTCTGACTCAAAGTGACCCTATAGGACAGAGGGGAGAGTAGAACTGCCTTATGTTGTTTACAAGGTGTAAACCGCCCCGTCTTTCTCCCAAGGAGAAGCCGGTGGGTTCGAAC
Source organism: Dugong dugon (assembly GCA_030035585.1). Lineage (NCBI taxonomy): Eukaryota > Metazoa > Chordata > Mammalia > Sirenia > Dugongidae > Dugong > Dugong dugon. Next base: position 103,207,283 of record CM057467.1, on the reverse strand, counting down.
TGCCGCCCTTTTGGTTAGCAGCCAAGTGCTTAACCACTGTGCCATGAGGGCTCCTTAGTTTGTATATAGGAGGGTTTAAAAATATTGAAAGCTATTGATTATTCCATTTGGATTTTTTCTGATTAAAGAACAAAGTACCTAGGAATGTCCATAAGGCATGAACTCACCTAATCTTGAACCCAGAAGCAAGTTTGATTAATATCATGTTGAAATTAACTCTCAAATCCCAAGGCTTCACAACTTCAAACAGTAGGGGTGGCAGGAGGGTGGGGAAGTAACTAAAAAAAATTAACAAGTAGGCAGTGTGGATACTAGTCACTGATTTGGGGGATCCAATTGTGTATATATATTTGTTCCTGATAAATATACTAACCAGTTGTTGTGTCGATACCAACTCATGACAAACCCACCCCACCATTAGTGTCAGAATAAAACTGTGCTCAGTAGAGTTTTCAATGACTGATTTCTTGAAAGTAGATTTCCAGGCCTTTCTTCTGAGGTGCCTCTAGGTTAGCAGTCAAGTGCCTTAGCCATTTACACCACCAAGGGATGCCTTCTAATAAATATAGATGATCTTAAATTAATAGAAGAATTAATAAATTCTAATCTAGCTTATCTTATCTTTGAGATACCATATATTCTCCATTATCATAATTATCATTACACATTAGTAGGTTTTTATTGTTAGGATAGTTTGAATAATGTCCTGTGAGTAATAAATACGAAAGCTTGAGGATGTGAGGAAACTCTAGCTCTGATTCCCAAACTCAGTTTGACTGATAAATATGAACTCTTGAATATGCTAACTGAGTCATGGAGGATGATCTATAGATAAACACATTTCCTATGTCTAGAATTTAAAAGTCATAAATGTTTTCTGAACTAGCTCATGGATCAACCAAGCAAACTAGGCCTTTTGAGAAATAAGCTTCCTGAGAAGTTTTGCAGCTTGCCTGCCTAGGACAAAGGAGCAAATACCAAGGTAAAGGGGATATTTAACATCTCATGGAAGAAACTTGCTCAAGGTCACACAACAATGGAGCTAGGTTTGAACTCAGTCCATCTGCCACCAGAGTCTCTATCTTAATCATCATGCAATCCTGCGTTTCCTTATATTAAAATTTATTATTTGGTTACTAGTTTTTCACGTGGTCTGCCTTATAAGAAAATTTCTATAATTTTTTTCACTGACTCTTAAAGTAATTATCCAGATTTATCTATGTTGATTTGATGTGTTTCAGGATAAATGAATTTATAGTGAAAAATTACACCCTATAAATTTTATAAGATATTTTTACTGCTTTGGAAAAGAACAACAACCATCACAAATATATTTTGGGAATCTTGTCTCATGCCACTGAGCATGCAGGAACACCACCTGTGCTCCTGAACTGCACGAGGGCAGAAGTTACTTGTCACAACATGTTCATGAAACTAAGCAGAGCCCTGGTTTTCCTCCTGTCTTTTGCTTGCCTCAAGGAACCTGCCCAATGGAACACTTTGAAGTTGATTTAAATTTGATTGGAGAATGATATTGACCAGAGGTGTGCTTAACTCTATGTTGCTGTTAACAGAAAACATGCACAATTGCAATATCGGTTCTCTTAGAAAGATAACAGCTACTATCTTTTGGTACAACCCCCCTTCCCCAATTATGGACTAGTCTCTTTACATATATTATTAACTCATTCAACATTTAAGAAATACTTGTGGCCTACAAACCAAGTGCCAGGCACTGATGATTTGATAGCAAAGGAAGGCATAGTCACTGCTATCAAGGAACTACAGTCTAGACATGAAATCTTCACTGAGATTTTATGAATATAAGCATTTTCTAAACTATTTTATATATGCAGAAACAGACTCAGAGAGTTAGGTGCCCAAAACCACACAGCCCATATGTGGTGGAGTTGAGAGTTGAACCTTGGTCTCATTCTAAGCAGACGTACTTTTCTATTTTACTTCTCCATTTCTCATGAAGTCCATTGTGGACAGTGTAAGTAGTTCTTTCTAAATGCACTGTATCCTTGTTTTTTTTTTTTTATTTAACCACATATTGTGAAAATTTTCAAAAATACAAAAACATAAGCAATAAACTGTAATGAAAATCTATATAACCATCACCTAGATGTTAGTATTTTGTGACATTTTATTTATTAAATAATTTTTGCTCAAGTATTTTAATGTAAATATAGGCATTCTGTCATTTCATCCCTAAGTATCTCAGCATGCATCCTGGCATAAACATAATGCCATTCTTGTTGTTAGCTGCCATCAATGAGCCCCCAACTCATGGTGACCCCATATGCTACAGAGTAGAACTGCTCCATAGGGTGTTCTAGGCTGTGATTTCTACAGAAGCAGTTGGCCAGGCCTTTCTTCCATGGAGTTGCTGGGTGGGTTCAAACTGCCAACCCTTAGGTTAGCAGCGAATCACAAACCGCTTGCTCCACCCATGCTCCATATAATGCCATTAGCATACACTAAATGAATAATAATTTCCTAATATCATCTAACATCGAGTTTATGTTCAAACTTCCCTCAGTTGTTTCAAAAATGCCTCTATAGTTGGTTTGTTCAACCCGGATCCACTTGCGGATACATTTGGTGGACTCTTAAGTCTCTTTCAATCTATGCCATATCACTGTCTCATTTTTCCTCCCATAACACTGACACATTGAAGAGATTGTGTGGTTTTCCTCAGCCCACTTTCTGGATTTGTCTGATTGCTTTTTTGAGATGTCATTTAAGGTATTCCTTCTTCCACTGTGTTCCCAGAAAACTGAAAGTTGTATCCAAAGCAGGGATTCTTAACCTTATTTATGGCATGGATTTCTTAGTCAGTAAAGCCTACAGAACTCTTTTCAGAATAATGTTTTTTAAATGAATAAAACAAAAGAAACTAATTATATTGAAATACAGCTACCAACATATTTAAAATTTTGTTATATAGTTGTATATATACTGCTTTTTCAACACATTAGATAACAACATTCATCGGTGGATCACAAATTTACTAAAATGTCGAGAGTGTAAACAATATTTAGAGAGATAGACAACCCTAATGTTACATGAAAATATCTGTGATTTCTCTTAATTACAAAAGTCCCAGGTATTGCTAAGCTGACTGTAATCAATAGTCTACATGTATAATGGAAGGAAATGTTAAATTTTAATTTGAAATTAGTATAAATAAAGACTTGCCATCTTTTCCCCCAAGGTGATGAACCCCCTAAATTCTATCCACAGACCTCTCAGAAGTCCATAGACCCAGATTCAGATCTTCTTAGCTAAAGGCTTGGATAGATTCAGATTAAACATTCTTGGCAAGAATATTTCATAGGTGATGCTTTGTATTTCACTTTGTCTCACATCATAAGGCACTTACTATCTGCTCATCCCATTCTCAGTGATGGACTTTGAGGAAAGGTTGTAAAGTTATATTTTCCTCCTGTGACCAGAGAGTAACCTATGGTTTGGTACTTGGTTCCCATAAAATATCGATTTTCTTATCAGCTATTCACCTCATGGTTTTAATGTTCATTGATGAGTCTTTCTCCATTCTTTTACAGTGTATGTGAGTATATATTCTAAAAGTTCAGTTAAAGTCATCTAAAATTCATCTGTCCCAGGAATGTTGGCGGTTATTAGGGACAGTGGTAGGTGGGTAAGTTTCAGCTTCTGCAATTAAGGTAGGATTGCCAGATAAAGTATAGTATGCCCCATTAAATTTGAATTTTAGTAAACAATAAATAAATTTTTAGTATAAGTATGTCCCAACTGTTGCATGAGACATACATCTATTAAAAATTATTCATTGTTTATCTGAAATGCTAATTTAACTGGGCATCCTATATTTTTATTTGCTAAGTCTAGCAACTCTAGATCGTTATGGTTAAGAGGGCTAAGGAGAATGGTAGTGATTGAAACACCTAGGGATAACCGTGGCAGGTTGATCTATAAATAGATTTTTAAAATACCATTGGAATTCCTGTGGTGGAATTAAAATTGACACCCACACAAGAACCCTATACCATCTGCATATACTCTTCTTTAGTCAAGGGAATAAGAATGGTGCTTTAAACAAAGTAAACTCATTAAAAGTAGCCCTGGAAATATCATCCTAGTGCTACTGTTAATTCTTATCCTAGAAACCCAAACCTAACTTTTTCTTAAATATGTTTACAGTGTGTTTATTTAGAAGGCGACATGTTATTGCATTCTAGACCAAGGATCTGCATACTTTTCCTATAAAAAATCAGGTGGTAACATTTTAGTCTTTGCCCACCATATAGTCTCTTTTGCAGTTAACTCTGCTGTGGTACCATGAAAGCAGCCATAGACAATCTATAATTAAATGGACATGATTGTGTTCCAGTACAAGTTTATTTACAAAAATAGGCAACAGGCTGAATTTGGCTTGCAAGCTGTAGTTTGTTGACTTCTGTTCTAGAGAGCAAACAATAATCTGATGATTATCTTATACATTATGACTCAGGATTCCTCTAGCCCTAGGGTTCCACAGTGTGATTCAAGGGGCTGCAGAGTTAAGAGAAAGGTCTCATGGATATGATGGTGCCTGTAGTGATACGCCATTGGGTCAGGATCCAAAGCATATTGAGAGTGTTGTCAGTGTGGTCTTATATACAGTGGAACTGATGTGACTGAATTTGAAGGCTCTCCATCAAAGTAGAGAAATGTTAGATTCCCTCATCTTTAATAAGCCCTTTTGTTTGTTTAAAGGAGAGGTTTTCAACCTATTTCAGTTTCCACTTTTTATATTCAGGCCTCCTTTTTGTAATAAATTCTTTGTAATGTTCCTTTTTACAGTGAAATGAAATTCAGAACAATGACCTAACTGTAATGTAAAGGAAAAAAATTAAAAAAGAGGAAGATATTTCATGATATAATGATATGTTACTGTTTGTAACATAATTTTTTGAATTTTGATAAACAGTCTTCCCTCAATTCACATGGTATTTGCATTCTTGGAAAATTCTGTGTGTATTTTAAAGGCATTGAAAAATACTTTGTGGGTATATGTAAGATGGAGTTAGGCTCAAGGCTTAGCAAGACAGGCTTTTCCCGCGTGTTTGAGGGGCCATTCAAATGCTGTATGAGACACGGAACAATTCTTTGTCAGGATTGTGCTCATATGCCAAGTATCTAGAGTCCCTGGTCCCAAATTATTCAATTCCGTTAGTGCCCCAGCCACTGGACAACCCTGAATTGCCCTCAAACGTCTAAAATGCATCATGAGTTAGTACCAAACCAATGAGAAACACTGAGTTAGTACAACCTGTTGGTCAGAGAAAACTAAGTTGATAAAGTAATTATTTTCCAACAAATTCTAGTTTTTTTTGTGATTAGTTTACCTGATAAAATGTCTTAAAATAAAGCCAATCACATACTTTCTTCAAAGAGCTGTTGCATCTTTTAGCACAAAATTTTTTTTCGTATGTGTTAAGGACAGGTGGTCCTTGACTTACAGTGATTTGGTTTGCAGCATATAGTTCACACTTCCTTTTTCAGACTTGTCCCACGTATAGGTAATATGCATCAGTCTAGTTCTGATGTGTTCTGCATCTTGCGGGTGCCAAGCTTCAGTCAGCCAATTACCAGCTCCTGCCAGCAGTTATAGCACATGAGCAGAGCAGTAGAGATGGTGACAGAGGGAGTTGGTCCTTTGACTGCAATAAAATAGATTTTCTAATGTGACTGGGAAACTGGCTCTCAAAGCAATAAAAAAAAAAGAATTAAAAAGTTCTGAGAAAAGTGACTACTTTGAGGGATAATGTTCCAATACATATATTCTGATGTGTGTATATATGTAGGAATATTTGTCACCTTTTATTAAAAATTTTTATCATGAAGGATTTCAAACATGCAAATGTATGGAGAATAATATAACACATGTACTTACCATCCTGTTTTGTCAAATCTTAGTATTTTATCACATTTGCTTCTGTTTGTAACAAAGAAAATATAGATGAAGCTCCCTGTGTACTTCCTTTCTCCCCTTTAGAGTTAACCACTAAGGAGGTGTTTATTATACCTGTGCTTCCTTTTGTACTATACATGTATAGTTTTGATTTACATGTTTAAAACTAAGGACTATTTTCTCTTCCACAAACTGGCTTATCGAATTCCCTGAAAAACTTTGTTGGAACTTTGATTGTAACTTCACTAATTTCATAGATTGTATTTGGGAGAGAATTTACTGACCAATACAAGAAGAAATAATGACTGAGACTTCCAAAAATAAAAGAAAAATGAAGGACCTTAACCCTTTCATGCTCACGGATACCTCTAGGGACCAAATACTTTTTCTGCCTCTGAAAGTTTATTGGGAAGCTGCTGCACCACTGACATGCATCAGGGGCCTTCGTGACTGTTTGAAATAGAAGAAGTGAGCATGTTCTGCAAATTACTGTTTTTACAGGGCATTGTATAAAGAGTCTAACTTTTTAGGAGGAAAAATAGAAATTTTGAAAATTTTTGTTTGTTACATGTATGTACCAATAGACCCCAGTGGGGACTATGGGGTATAATTAGTGGTACCTCATATGTACCACTGAACACTTAGGGTAGGCTTGTGGGAGGGGCAAGAAGAAAAACCTATACTACCTAGCAAAAATTCAGATATACTCAATGATTTATCATGCTTCCATTAATGAAAACACATGGTATCAACTAAAATTCAAAGCAGATAATGGTTCACAAAAAGGTTATGTTGCAAAAGCTTTTAGAATGCCAGCCTGTTGCGATTGAGTAAATTCTGATTCATAGAGACCCTATAGGACAGAGTAGAACTGCCCCATAGGGTTTTCAAGCCACATTTTCTCCTGTCGAGTGGCTGGTGGATTTGAACCACTCACCTTTTGATTAACAGCCAAGGGCTAGCCACTGCACCATCAGGGCTCCTTTTAGAGTGCCAAGTAGAGTACATAAGTAAAAAGCAATAGAATGATATTGAAAAAAATTTGTCATAAAAACAACAAATACTAGAAGATACCTAGGATGCAATTTAACAAGAGATGTAGAAGACTGTGGTAGGCAGAAGAATGGCCCCTCCAAGATGTCCACGCTCTAATCCCTAGAACCTATGAATGAGTTATAGTACATGGACAAAGGATAATTAAGGTTGTGGATGGAATTAAGTTTGCTAATCAGCTGATGTTGAGATAGGGCGATTATCTTGCATTATCCAGGTGGGCCCAATCTAATCACATGAGTCCTTTAAATTGAAAAAAGGGCAAAAGTGTGGATCAGGGATATGGTAGGGTGAGAAGAATTCAACACTCTGTTGCTGGTTCTGAGCTGTAAGGGGTGATTGCCAGTGCTGGAGACAGACCTCTAGCATACAGCCAGCAAGGAAAAAAAGATCTCACTTCTACAACCACAGGGAACTGAATTCTGCCAATGCCTGAATGAGCAGCAAAATGGATTCTCACCCCTAGAGGCTACAGAAAGAGGCTCAGTCCTGCTGACAACTTGAACCTAGCCTGATGAGACCCATATCAGACCTCTGACCTACAGAACTGTTGTTAGGTGCCATGGAATCAGTTCTGACACATAGCAACCCCATGCACAATAGAACAAAATACTGCCCAGTCCTGTGCCATCCTCACAGTCATTGTTATGCTTGAGCCCATTGTTGCAGCCTCTGTGTCAATCCATCTCGTTGAAGGTCTTCCTCTTTTTCACTGACCCTCTACTTTACCAAGCATGATGTCCTTCTTCAGGGACTGGTCCCTCCTGATAACATGTCCAAAGTATGTGAGACGAGTTCTCGACATTCTTGATTCTAACGAGCCTTCTGAATACTTCTAATGAGCATTCTGGCTGTACTTCTTCCAAGACAGATTTGTTTGTTCTTTTGGCAGTCCATGGTGTATTCAATATTCTTCTCCAGCACCACAATTCAAAGGCATCAGTTCTTCTTTGGTCTTCCTTATTCATCGTCCATCTTTCACATGCATATGAGGCGATGGAAAACACCATGGCTTGGGTCAGGCACACCTCAGTCTTCAAGGTGATACCTTGCTTTTCAACACTTTAAAGAGGTCTTTGACAGAAGATTTCCCAATGCAGTGGGTCTTTTGATCTTCTGACTGCTACTTCGATGAGTGTTGATTGTGGATCCAAGTAAAATGAAATTCTAGACAACTTCAATCTTTTCTCCATTTATCATGATGTTGCTTATTGGTCCAGTTATGAGGATTTTTGTTTTCTTTACGTTGAAGCATAATCCATACAGAAGGCTGTGGTCTTTTATCTTCATTAGTAAGTGCTTCAAGTCCTCTTCACTTTCAGCAAGCAAGGTTGTGCCATCTGCATATCGCAGGTTGTTAATGAGTCTTCCCCCACATCTGATGCCACGTTCTTCTTCGTATAGTCCAGCTTCTCTGACTATTTGCTCAGCAAACAGATTGAATAGGTCTGGTGAAGGGATACAACCCTGAGGCACACTTTTCCTGACTTTAAACCATGCAGGATCTCCTTGTTCTGTTAGAACGACTGCCTCGATCTATGTAAGGTTCCTCATATTGAGCACAATTAAGAGTTCTGGAATTCCCACTATTTGCAATGTCATCCATAATTTGTTATGATCCACACAGTCGAATGCCTTTGCATAGTCAACAAAACACAGGTAAAAATCTTTCTGGTATTCTCTGCTTTCTGCCAGGATCCATCTGACGTCAGCAGTGATATTCCTTGTTCAACATCCTCTTCTGAATTAGGCTTGAATTTCTGGCAGTTCCCTGTTGACATACTGTGGCAACCACTTCTTTTTTTTTTTAATTCCCCCCCACCTCTACCATCCCTTGTAACCAACAAAGATTTTTTTTGTGTGTGAACTTTTTCATGAGTTTTTACAGCAGAGACTCATACAATATTTGTCCTTTTGTGATTGACTTATTTCACTCAGCATAATGTCCTCCAGTTTCATCCATGTTATGAGATGCTTCACATAATCATCATTGATCAATACTCCATTGTGTGTATGTACCCTAGTTTTTTTATCCATTCACCTGTTGATGGGCGTCTAGGTTGTTTCCATCTTTTTGCTATTGTGAACAATGCTGCAATGAACATGGGTGTGCATATGTCTATTCATGTGACGGCTCTTATTTCTCTAGGATATATTACTAGGAGTGGGATTGCTAGATCGTATGGTATTTCTATTTCTAGCTTTCTAAGGAAGTGCCATATCATTTTCCAAAGTGGTTGTATCATTTTGCATTCCCACCAGCAGTGCATAAGAGTTCCAATCTCCCTGCAGCCTCTTGAATATTTGTTATTTCCAGTGTTTTTGATTTGTGCTAGTAATGCAGGGTGAGATGGTATCTCATTGTGGTTTTAATTTGCATTTCTCTAATGGCTAGTGAATGCGAGCATTTCCCCATGTGTCTGTTGGCTGCTTGAGTGTCTTCTTTGGTGAAGTGTCTGTTCATTTCCTTTGCCCATTTTTAAATTGGATTATTTGTCTTTTTGTTATGGAGGTGTTGGATTTTCTTGCAGATTTTAGAGATTAGACCTTTGACTGACTTGTAATGTCCAAAATTTTTTTCCCAGTCTGTAGATTCTCTTCTTATTCTTTTAGTGAAGTCTTTTGATGAGCATAAGTGTTTCATTTTTAGAGGATCCCAGTTATCTAGCTTATCTTCTGGAGTTTGTGCCTTGATGGTTATGGTTTGTATCCTGTGAATGCCGTATATTAGGGCCTCTAGTGTTGATCCTATTTTTTTTCTATGAACTTTATAGTTTTAGCTTTATATTTAGGTCTTTGATCCATTTTGAATTAGTTCTTGTGTATGGTGTGAGGTATGGGTCCTGTTTCGTTTTTTTGCAGATGGACATCCAGTTTTACCAACACCATTTGTTAAAAAGACTGTCTGTTCCCCATTTGATGGACTTTGGGCCCTTGTTGAAGATCAGGTGACCATAGGTGGATGGATTTACATCTGGGTTCTCAATTCTGTTCCAATAGTCAATGCATCTGTCATTGTACCAGTACCAGGCTGTTTTGAATACCGTAGCTGTATAGCAGGTTCTGAGGTTAGGTAGTGCACGTCCTCCTACTTTATTCTTCTTCTTCAGTAGTGCCTTACTTATCTGGGGCTTCTTCCCTTTCCATATAAAGTTAATGATTAGTTTTTCCATCTCTTTAAAGAATGTTGTTGGTATTTGGATTGGGATTGCATTGGGATTGCATTGTATTTGTAAATTGCTTCAGATAGAATTGTCATTTTCACAATGTTGAGTCTACTTATCCATGAGCATGGTATGTTTTTCCATTTATGTAGATCCCTTTGGGTCTCTTGCAGTAGTGTTTCGTAGTTTTCTTTATATAAGTCTTTTACATCCTTGTTAGATTTATTCCTAAGTATTTTATTTCTTTAGGGGCTATTATAAATGGTATTGTTTTCCTGATTTCCTTTTCATTGTTCTCTTTATTGGTGTATAGGAATCCAACTGATTTTTGTATGTTTATCTTGTATCCTGCAACTCTGCTGAATCTTTCTATTAGTTCCAGTAGTTTTCTCATGGAATCTTTTGGGTTTTCTTTGTATAGTATCATATCATCCACAAACAAGGACAGTTTAACTTCTTCATTACCAATCTGGATGCCCTTTATTTCTTTTTCTTGCCTTATTGCTCTAGCTAGGACTTCCAGCACAATGTTAAATAAGAGTGGTGATAAAAGGCATACTTGTCTTGTTCCTGTTCTCAAGGGTGCTGCAACCACTTTTGAATGATCTTCAGCAAAATTTTACTTGCATGTGATATTAATGATCTTGTTCAATAATTTCCACATTCGATTGGATCACCTTTCTTAGGAATAGGCATAAATATGGATCTCTTCCAGTTGGTTGGCTAAGTATCCATTTTCCAAATTTCTTGGCATAGATGAGTGAGCACTTCCACACTGCATCTGTTTGTTGAAACATCACAATTGGCATTTCATCAATTCCTGGAGCCTTGTTTTTCACCGATGCTTTCTGTGCAGCTTGGACTTCTTCCTTCAGTACCATCAGTTCCTGATCATATGCTATCTCCTGAAAAATTTGAATATCTGCCAATTCTTTTCGGTATAGTGACTCTGTGTATTCCTGCCATCTTTTTTTAATGCTTCCTGCATCATTTAATATTTTCCCCATAGAATCCTTCAATATTGTAACTTGAGGTTTGAATTTTTTCTTCAGTTCTTTTGGCTTGAGAAATGCCAAGCGTGTTCTTTCCTTTTGGTTTTCTATCTCCAGATATCTGCGCAGCTTCTCTTTGAAATCTTCTGTTCAGCTCTTTGACTTCATCATTTCTTCCTTTCACTTTATTTACTTGATGTTCAAGAACAAGTTTCAGAGTCTCTTCTGACATCCATTTTGTCTTTGCTTTCTTTCCTGTCTTTTTAATGACCTCTTGCTTTTTTCATATATGTTGTCCTTCCACAACTCATCTGGTCTTTGGTCGTCATTAGTGTTCAGTGCATCAAATCTATTCTTGAAATGGTCTCTAAATTCAAGTGGGATATATTCAAGGCCTTGGCCTTTCCCATCATCTCTTTCCACAGATGTAGTTAATTTGATTCCTGTGTATTCCATTAGGTGAGGTCCATCAGGCCGTTTATGTTGCTGAAAAAAGATATTTGCCATGAAAAAGTTGTTGGTCTTGCAAAATTCTGTCATGCGATCTCTGGCATCATTTCTGTCACCAAGGCCATATTTTCCAACTACCAATCCTTCTTTGTTTCCAACTTTCACATTCCAATCAGCAGTAATTATCAGTGCATCCTGATTGCATGTTCAATCAATTTCAGACTGCAGAAGTTGGTAAAAATCTTCGATTTATTCATCTTTAGCGTTAGTGGTTAGTGCATAAATTTGAATAATAGACATATCAACTGGTCTTCCTTGTAGGTTTATGGATATTATCCTATCACTGACAGTGCTGTACTTCATTCAGGACAGATCTTGAAATGTTCTTTTTGATGATGAAGGCAATGCCGTTCTTCTTCATATTGTCATTCCTGGCGTAGTAGACCATATGATTGTCCATTTCAGAATGGCCAGTACCAGTCCATTTCAGCTAACTAATGCCTAGGATATCAATGTTTATGCATTCCATTTCATTTTTGATGCTTCCTAATTTTCCTAGATTCATACTTCGTACATTCCACGTTCCAATTATTAATGGATGTTTGCAGCTGTTTCTTCTAATTTTAAGTCGTGCCACATCAGCCAATGAAGGTCCCAAAAGCTTGACTCCATCCACGTCATTAAGGTCAACTCTACTTTGAGGAGGCAACTCTTCCCCAGTCGTATTTCGAGTGCCTTCCAACCTGAGGGGCTCATATTCTGGCAGTATATCAGACAGTGTTCCGCTGCTATTCATAAGGTTTTCACTGGCTAATTCTTTTCAGAAGTAGACCACCGAGTCCTTCTCCTAGTCTGTTTTAGTCTGGAAGCTCAACTGAAACCTGTCCACCATGGGTGACCCTGCTGGTGTTTGAATACTGGTGACATAGCTTCCAGCATCACAGCAACACAAAAGCCCCCACAGTATGACAAACTGACAGATGTATGGGATTTTCATAGTGGGCACATTAATTTTTTGATGTTACCATGAATGGGATTAAAAAAATCATTAGTACATTTTTCAACTGGTTATTACTGATGTATAGGGAAGCCATACATTTTTGAATGTTGATGCTAGCTCTAATAGTTTGTAGATGCTCTTGATCACAGAATTTGTATTGTTTGAAAACAAGGAGAGTTTTTAAAACTTTCTAATGCATATACTTCTTTTTTCTTGTTTTATTGCATTGGCTCAGTCTTTCAGTGAAATGTTGAATGGAAGCAGAAATAGTGATATATTGTCTTTAATGGGACTGAGTTCTTCTAAAATGTCATGATTCAAAATCATGTTTTATGCAGGTTTTTGATAGCTAACTATTATCTCTTCTCATCAATGAAAATCTACATCTATGTGATCTGTCCCTTACAGGTTTATCGAAACTCTCCTGTCTTTTTTGACAGAGAATTTTAATTACAAAATCAATTTTTAAAAAGATTTCTTTCCCCAATTTTTTCTAATGTTTCTTGGATAATTTATTTGGTAATTTATATCTAGAAAATTACTATTTTAAAATAAATTTTCATATGTGTCAGTATAAATCTCATAGCATTTGATTATGATTTAAAAATTTTCTACTCTTTTTTTGTAAAGTCTTCTTTTTCATTCCTAATATGTTTAATTTATAACTTCTTTTTTGCTTGATCAGTATTTCTAGCGTTGGATCTATTTTAACATTTTCCTCCCAAAGATTTAGTCTGCGTTTGTTGATCTTCTCTCTGGTGTCTTTGTTTTCTCTTTCATGAACTTCTGCTTTCTTTAGATTTACTATGTTGTGCTTTTTCTAGCTTCTTAAATTTAATACTTAAATTACTTATTTTAGGTCTTTATTAATACTAATTAGTATATTTAAACTATTCATTTTACCTAAGTAAAGTTTTGGTGCCTCCCAGAAATTTTGATCTGTAGTATGTGTGGTGTGCTACAGTTGGCTTGTAGCAGCTCATGGGAGCTAATTGTACACATTTTTTCCCAACTCCACATTCACCTTATGTATCTTGAAATTTGTCATAGTAGGAGTATTTGCACCAAAGGAATCAGCAAATGGTAAAAGTCAGTTTTTTTTTTTGAAACATTTTTTTAAAACATTTATCAGCATACCACTGTGTAGTACTTTCGTTGTTGTTTGTTGTTCAGTTCTAAGTACTTTATAATGTAAGGTGTTGTCCCTTTATCCACAGTTTATTTAGGAATGTATTTTAAAAATTTAAAACATGGCGTTTTTTCCTTTAAATTATCTTTTAACTGATGATTTTTAATTTGCTTTTTTGGTCAGACAGTGTTGTCTACATCTTAGCCTGGATTATTTTGAAAACAAAGCATGAAGGAGAAGACTTCTGTTTTATTATTTTATTAGTGAGGATAATTCTAGGAGCAGGAGTGAGGGAAAAGAAGAAACAGAGAAGGAGAAAGAACCAATGCAAAGATGAATTATTTAGCTTGCTACCATTAAGTATGACTGATTGCTCAATTTGTTGAGCTGCTCCCTTGAACAGCTGTACGAACTACGTCTTAGGACTCAGTCTGGAGAAGAGAGAGGAAAGAATTTATCAAATGGTTTCCTTTTTCTTGTTGGTCACAGATTCACATGATAGGATATCAACTCTTCCACATTTCTGAGTCATGCATGTGAGAGCGTCTAATAGGTTTCCATGGCGTCCTATGCCTCAACATCAACAAGGAAGCCACAGGATAGGAGGTTAGAGGCATATGGCTAGGTCTGGAGGGTAAGCTCTATCAGGTTATGCCAATGGATGGCATTAAACCAAAAAACCAAAGCAAACTCATTGCTCTCAAGTTGATTCAGACTCATAGCAACCCTGTAGGACAGAGTAGGACTGCCCCACAGGGTTTCCAAGGAGTGCCTGGTGGATTTGAACTGCTGACCTTTTGGTTAGCAGCCGTAGCTCTTAACTACTATGTCACCATTAGGAACCTGGAATTGATTGTTCTAGTATCCACTTGTTCTTGTTTCATTTTTGCTTGTGGTTTTCATATTTTTGTTCTTTAAAAATAAAATTTATTCCTTCATTTATCTCTCGCAGCATTGTAGAATACTTATTTCATATAGACTAGATTCCTGTTTCATTGTTGAAAAAATTTTTGGCTATATTTTTCTTGGCATTTTTGTTTGCATGTTCATTTTAAGTGGACATTTTGGGGTTTGTTTTTCTCCTTCTTTTTTGTGCTCACCCATAATCACTGTGAGGCAGTTTTATGATTGCCTCCATCTGGCCTCTCAGGGAGTCTTTTAATGCATGTTGTAATTCCTATGCCACATGGCCATTTGTATTTCCTTTCACCACCCCAACCCATGCGCTCAGCTTCCCATAAAATCATATCTCCAGACAGTAGGTTAGCTGCTGTTTTTTATTTGTCTAGCCTCTTCCAGGGAAGTACCTTCACTGTGCTTATATGGAGAACTTGCTGTTGTTGTTGTTAGGTGCTGTCAGGTTGGCTCCAACTCACAGTGACCCTGTGTAAAACAGAACGAGACACTGCCCGGTCCTGTGCCATCCTCACAATCGGTGCTGTGTTTGAACCCATTGTTGCAGCCACTGTGTCAATCCATTTCGTTAAGGGTCTTCCTCTTTTTTACTGACACTTTACTTTGCCGAGCATGATGTCCTTCTCCAGGGACTGGTCCCTCCTAATAACATGTCCAAAGTAAAGTACGTGAGACGACGTCTCGCCATCCTTGCTTCTAAGGAGCACTCTGGCTGTACTTCTTCCAAGACAGATTTGTGTGTTCTTTTGGCAGTCCATGGTATATTCAATATTCTTCACCAACACCATAATTCAAATGCATCAATTCTTCTTTGGAAATTCTTCTTTGTTTACATGCTAGTAAACGGAGAAAATATTGAGGTTATCAAGAATTTCATTTTACTTGGATCCACAGTCAATGCTCATGAAATTGATTGTCAAGAAATCAAACGACGTATTGCATTGGGCAAATCTACTGCAAAAGACCTCTTTAAAGTATTAAAAAGAGCTAAAGTGTGCCTGACTCAAGCCATAGTATTTTCAGCCACCTCATATGCAGAGGAGAGCTGGACAACGGAATAAGGAAGACCAAAGAAGAATTGATGGAACACTTAATCCTCATTATTCCACAGGATCCAAACTCTCAGCAGCCTCTGTTTTCTTCCACAGTAGGAAACATGCTGAGAATTTAATTATTTCTTATCCATGACAAGAAATGTTTGTTTATCTTGGTTTTGAGCTTGGTATTGTCCTTTGAATTTTCTTTTCCTTTTTAATTTTATTTTATCTACCATTGCTATAAATTTGGAGCAGTGAAAGGTTGTCCTAGCGTGAATAACTTTGGTAAAATCTCATTACAGTATCTTCTATTCAGTCTTTAAAAAAATATTTAAAGGAGAATGGCCAGTATTGAAGAGGTCCACAGTCCCCAACATGCAAGACTTGTGGCTGGAGCGGGGACTTGAGGTGCTGAGTCCCTGAGTGCATAGTCGTGAGTGCCTCATATTTTTTCATGGTTCGTGGTTCAAACCACTTTTGAGGTTTTTGAAATGTGGATGCATTGTGAGGATAGATTCAGAATTCACTGTTAGTATATTTCCTTCCCTACATCAAGCTGAAGTAACCTGGAAATCTAAAAATGATTTATTTAAAAGCAGATACCATTTTGTATTTTTAAGACACACAAGGAAAGAAAAAAATACCCTGAAAGGCATAAAATAAGATGTGCTGGCTCTGACATATCCTGTCTGTTGATGGGGAGCTCCCATCTTTTAAGGGTTTAAAATGAATGGCTTGTCTAATTTGTTCTCTTCATTTTGATTCTTCTCCTCCCAACTGTCTTATTTTTATCCCACCTGTCATATATCATACTTTTAAACTCCTGCCTTACTTTTGCAAATTTCACAGTCTTGTTTTTCTTAATATGCCCAAGCCTTTTCTTCATCTTGCATTTCATTGTCTTTTTTCCTTCTCCTGTCTTGTTTCTTAGTTTCGGCACCCCTTCTGGTGGTATTTTTATCTAATGATTGAAAAAATGGGAAAAAAAGGTACTGGGTGAAAATGACATATGCCAAGAGAATTAAGAATCTATTCAGGGTGCAGGTGGTAATTGTGGATATTGTGAAACTTCCTTCCTAATCTGAATATCACATTTTCTAGACTTGATATCCTTTAAATATATGAAGCAGTTTCTTAAGATAGTCAAGTTGCAGGTGGTTAATTACCGTGACAGACGTACAAATTTTGTAAAATGACCATCTAGAAAAAATACATAGCTCATGTATTTATTAATAATATTGATATGTTATTTAATTTCAGTAACATTAATTTTAGTTTAGTAAGATTAGATATGTATGTTATGTTTTTTTATACCTTCTCTCATTCAAAAAGTATTTGAGGCAGAATACAATAAAAGAAAGATAAAAAGAAACAAGAACTGAAATAAGAATAAATTAGTAAGAGTCACATTCATTCATTTATTTATTAGCATTTATTAAGGTACCTGTAAATCCGAGGATCCACCACCTGTCTGTTAATTTGTCTAACTGTGGTGGCTTGTGTGTTGCTATGATGCTGGAAGGTGTGCCACTGGCATTTCAAATACCAGCAGAGTCACCCATTGTGGACAGTTTTTGGTGGAGCTTCCAGACTAAGATAGATTAGGAAGAAAGGCCTAGAAAGCTTTACTTCTGAAAATTAGCCAAAAGAGAGTCTCATGGATAACAATAGAATATTGTCCAACTTGCTTGCTTTGGACGTGTCATCAGAAGGGATCAATTGCTGGAGGAGGACAGAGTGTTTGGTGAAGTAGAGGGCCAACAAGGGTGAGGGAAACACTTGATGAGATGGATTGACACAGTAGCTGAATCATGGACTCTAACATGTAGGCAATGATGAGAACGACATATGGCCAGGCAATGTTTCATTGGAGTCAACTCAGTGGTATCCTTCCGTCCATCCATCCATCCATCCATCTAGCCAGCCAGCCAGCCAGCCAGCCAGCTATCCATCCATCATCTGTCTATCCATCTATCTAATCCAAGGATATAATAATAAAGATGATAAGTCTAGTCCTTGTCCTTAAGGAACTTACAGTCTAATGTGACAGAGTAACAATCTTCTGTTCTTGTGAGGTATGGAAAGTACTTTATAGTGGATGTGTAGGGCCACATTGGAGGAGATGTGGGGGACCAGAAAGTCATCCTTTCTCTTAAGAGCAAGTAATGCTCAGTTTGCTAGTGATCATATACTTCTTCATTAGGAGTGCTTGAGAGATAGACATATAATAAGGTAATACACAAAAATTTAAATAATTAAATGTAATTATGAGATAATAATAGAAACATATAAGTAGGCTATTAGTAGGCAGTGATAGCATACTGTCAGTCATTTTTACTTATTTTAATGAACTCGTCACCTTATTTCTTAAAATAATAGATGAGGTATAAAAAATTACTATCTAAACAAAATGATCAGAAATGCATGGCTTTTTAAAAACAGTGATGCTCCTTTTATTGCGAAAATTAGATATTTGCTTGAATAGATGAATAAAATATCTAACCTTATTAATTTTTACATTAATTATAGCTCTAACAATTAAATTGGCTTGTGTTTCTTTTAACTTGTTGAATTTCTGATTATTATGAGATAAAGGAGAATTTTTTCTTTGCTTAAAAAAATATATTGTTGCCACTGTGGCATGTTCTCCCTGGTTTTTCAAAAATCCTTTTACTTTTTCATTTAAAATTACTAAATATGTTCTGTAATGCCTGTCACACATTAATGTCAATGACTCTAAGCTATGTTTAAGTTATCCACTGGCATCTAGTAATTATCCAGAACCATGAAATGAAGGCAGTATCTTCTGATGTGTAAAATTTCAATCCTCAAGAGAATTCCTTCATTTAAAACACATCTTTAGACAGTTTTAATTTAAACTTTTTTTGCTATTAAAAATTGTATCTACTTTCCTTAATTAAAGTCTTTTGATCAATAGTTTTCTAGAGTCTTGTGTCTCCAAACATATTATAAATTATTAGAGAGAGGGAGTAAGTGTTATCAGGGCAAGTTTCAGGTAATTTTTTTTTTAAAGTTTTCTGATTTTCTAAGTAAAAATTTCCATTGTAGAAAGACATTAAATTCCTTACAAAAGGCCATAAACTGTTGAGGTTAAAAGTAGCCATTCAGACAAAATTATCTCCTATGGAACTTGTTTTAGTATTTAGCAAAAACATATATTCTTATTACATGATGAAAGAACATTGAAATAACTATTTTGTCCTGAAAACTCTTAATCTAAATTTTATTTTCAGTCACATTTTGAACTAGCATTAAAAAACCCAAACACCCAAATCTGAGAATTATGTTGGTATCAGATACAAAGTATGTGAATTCTGATACCTTTTCATCACTTGTGCACTAGGAATTCTATTTTTTAAATGATATCCTGCCAGCTTTTTCACAATCCATTAATTCCTGGATCAACATCAGAAAGAATGTCAGAGCAGAGTGAAATTCTTGTAAGACACAGATGTCAGGATCAAAAGTCAGAGACATTCTCAGAGCAGCAGGGAAGCAAGCTTGTTAGACTTTAATCGTAACAATTAGTATCTGCCATGTGACAGTCTCGATGCCCTGCCTTATATTTCTATTAAGTTCCAGGCATGCTGAAAAGACAAAGTACTTTTCTAAGTTTGATGGAAAATTTCTTGAGCTTTTGGTCTGATTGTTTCTGGCCTGGATTCTTAAGTTTTGTTGATCTTCTCCAAATTTCCTTAAATGGTAAATTATTGATGCACTTAGAAAAACTGGTGTCCAGCTTATTATAGAGATAAATTTTCATCTTCTCTGAGTGCATGTAATACAGAGTGACTTGCTTTATGGATGTTTGTGATTGTTGGTACTCAAGAGACTTTCTTAGCTATTTTATAATATCTCACGAAGTGAGAGCTTTTATGGTCTGGTCCCACATCACCTGGTGGATGTTCGATAAATGTGAATCATTGATGAAGGAAAAAGTAGTTAAAATTGGATGTATAGATTTTAGTTTTAAACAATTTCTTTGAAATCAACTATTACATTTTGCCTATATTTTCATAGAGAAAAGGGAAAGAGGGGGGAGAGAAGAGGAGGCCAAGAGGATGACAGCAGAAACAGAGGCAGGGATTTTAGGCAAGTGGTAGGCTGCTAACCAAAGGGTCAGCAGTTTCAATCCACCAGCCACTCCTTGGAAACCCTATGGGGCAGTTCCACTCTGTCTTATAGGGTTGCTATGAGTCAGAATTGACTTGATGGCGACAGGTTTGTTTTTTGTTTTGTTTTGGTGGGCACTTTAGTGGCAGAGGTTTGGCCCTCTGTTATCTCCGTGAGTCCCCAAATAATGATAATAACTCCTTCGATGTGGACTGCTGACATTTTTTTTCTCAATGTTATTAAAAGTGTGAAAAAACAGCACCTTTAGAGTTTGTTATGTTTTTGTTTTATAACATTCTAAATAAATGTACACATTTGCAAGCCAAAAATTGCCTTCAAGAAAAATCCCATGATCAACCCTTCCAAATAAAATTAATGCCTTGGAACATTTTCTATGTAGAATTCTGGACCCACCATTGATTGAGGCAGTTTGATAGATGAGTCAAAGAAACCATGTTTTAGCAATTTACCATTGATAAAAATGTAGTGATTGAGTGAACAATGATTAACCCCATGAACTCCTGCAGACATGATTTAGCAGTAGTGGCAGATTATTGCATAGCTTTGCAGTATGGGGAGTAATAACATATATCTCTCAGTAGTACTTGAGGGCCTTATTAATGCTCATTTGGATGGTGGTGATATAAAAAATAGTTATAGGACAGTATACTTCATAATGCACATCATGTCAATTAATTCTAATAAGAGTGAAGTAGACATTATTCCACGTTAGAGATGATGAAATAGGCTTAAAGTAGTGAAGTAAGGTTTCCAACATAACTTGACCGGTAAGTGTTGAGGCCCATATTGAACTCCATACCCTTTCCACTGCATCATCATTTCCTCACATGGTCCAGGTATGGCATAAATGACTGAATAGAATCAACTGAAGTCTTTTTCAACCAAGAATTTGCCCCACTGATTTGTGGGAATTAACAACATAGGGTTGGCCATCTCTAGTCACTCATAGGACCTTAGATTCTTACCAGCTGGGTTCCCAAATTATTCTCTAGGGCAGTTTTCAACCTCAGTTATATTTGTAGTATTTCTGTCATATTAATAAAACTCATTGCTGTCAAGTCGATTCTAACTCATAACAACCCTGTAGGACAGAGTAGAACTGCCCCCATAGGGTTTTCAAGGAGCGGCTGGTAGATTCGAACTGCCAGTCTTTTGGTTAGCAGCCAAAAACTTTTAACCATTGTGCCACCAGGGCTCTGTGTCATATTAATAGTGCTATATAACTATTTTCTTGTTTTAGGTATGTTGGTCAGGAATGTATACGTTAAAATATTCTAGTGCATAAAGGGTTAACTGCAGTCATTATTAGCAAAAGCTGAAAAAGAAACAAAAAATTTTTTCTAAATTCCTATCACCTTTCATATTTTACTTTCTTTTTTAGACCTTAGACAAAACATTCAGTGGAAAACAGAAGGCTCC
Source organism: Dugong dugon (assembly GCA_030035585.1). Lineage (NCBI taxonomy): Eukaryota > Metazoa > Chordata > Mammalia > Sirenia > Dugongidae > Dugong > Dugong dugon. The sequence goes on along the minus strand of CM057467.1, from coordinate 103,186,028 downwards.
ACCTTCAGGGGCTTATGTAGCATTCCCTCCTCTTATTTAGTACTATGATTTTACTCTCTAGAGTCCATGACCCTGAGATGTATTGAGCAACTAGAAAATTTCACGCCCCTTAACCTTGTCTGTGGAATCCTCAGAATAACTTTCTGTTGTTCATGTTTTCCACCCATCATGACTTCCCAACAAACATTCTGAATCTCTGGCAAGGCTTCACAATTACCCAGGGAAGCTCAGATGTAGCATTTTATTGTCTAGGTTGAGGTGCTTACTGGGGTGGAAATGAGTATGCCAGAATATGACAGGAGTTTCAGTGCAAATGGGATTGTTCTCCTTTGTATCCTCTTTCTCCTTGCTGTAACTGGCCATGGACACTAATAAACTCTGGCACGTGGCAGGAGGGAGGAGTTCACTGTCAGAAATTTACCTTTCAGGAAGGCTGTAGAAAGGTGAGAGGCTCAATCAGTTAATCGACAAATATTCTTGCATTACTTCATCCAATAAATATTTACTGATAACCTACTTTGTGCCGGGTATGTACAATGTAGGAGGCGAAATATGCAAACATATAAGTTATGAGACCTGCCATGAGTTGCTAATTGTTTAGTTGGGGAGATAATCCTGTAAATAAATATATTCAATATGCTATAACAATTGCTATAATATAGATCTGAACAAGGTGCTATGGTAGTACAGAAGAAGTAACACATTTTTTGTGTGTGTATGGGGTGTGTGTGTATGTTGACACATCAGAGAAGGTTTTCTATTAGAGATGATGTTTAAGCTGAATTGAGAAGCATTACTAGGCCTTAGAGAATACTGGAGGGAATTCCTACCAGAAGGACCTTCTTGTGCTGAGGAATAGTGGCTTGGTGGAGCAGTTTTGCGTGTGGGGACCCCTAAGTAAATAGTTGAAATAGTTGGAGTGTGGAGTACAGTGTAGAGGGATGGCGGGACACACAGCTAGAAAGGCAGGAAGACACTGGACTATCAGATCCTTATGTGCCATGCTAAGAAGTTTTCCATTGGAGGGTTTTAATTAGGAAATGACAGGTTTAGATTTGAATTTTTACGACATAAGATTGCCAGCATGGGAGGGGTTAGACCATAGTGGACCACTCCTGGAAGTAGAAAGAATAGTTAAAAGACTATTGTTATAATCCAAGTAAGAAATGATGAGGGCCCGAAATAAGATGGTGAGAGTGAAAATTAAGGGACAGAAAAGGATTTGAGAGATTTTGGTGAGCCGGAGTTGGTGGGATCTTGTGATTGTCCAAGTAAGGAAAAGGAGGGTGTGGCTCCCTGGTTTCTGTGACCAGATTATGCATTTACTTATGTAGAGAAACCTATCTACTTATAGAGGACCTACTATGTGCTAGACATGCCGGGAGATACAACGAAGTTTCAAAATATAGCCTCTGCTTATTTACAATATATTCTTGTTTACAATAGTATATATTGAATGCGTTGAATAGAGTGTAAGGGGCATACTTAATGAAGGAAAATGTATGGTCAAACAAAGGCACATAGATGGGAATGAATACGGTGATTTAGCAATACCGTGAGAAGACCTACTAGACTGGAGCAAGGCCGTTACAATCTCCATCCTTCATCCCTTCATTTCTTTGCTTCAATTGAAACCTAACCCTCCACAGATATCATTCTTTCTTTCATGGTCTTCTCCATTTGAATTTGGTCTTTTATCTGCTTGTCTCCCCCAACCCTCCCACCACTTACTGTGTGATGGAGACTGATGGACATTATAGAGTCTACCCATTGATCTTGTACCACCATCAATCAACAAAGTTTCTCTTTTAAAGTTCACAGTACTCATCTATACTACTATTTCCATATTTTTTGACATTGTCCACAGATCTCTAGGATACCCACCCATCTTCCCTGATAATTTCACCTGTGTCACAAATTTTCTCTTCATCCATGTTCTACCATTATCCTTGAGAACTTCACAATCAATGTTACATCTCTTGCATTAGTTTCAGAGTATCCTGATGTCTTTAATTCTTTTGACCATTTAAATTTCACTGAACCTGATTCGTCACTGAAAACTTCTCTACTCTTAAGCTCTTAAGTCGCATGAAAACCTGCAGAATTTTCTTAAATTCAGACTCTTTCAAATTCTGTCATACACATTACCATATTCTAATTTTGGGATCTCCATTCTTGTAGCAAAGGCCAGCAGGCAGAAGAAGTGCATGTAGACTCATTAAAATATTTTATTCACTGATTGCTACTTCATTATGAGGAGAGACAGTAGATTTGAGGCACCCAAGAAATTTCTGAGCCTACAGACTGGGTACAAAAGCAGTCAATTTCATTTTCAATTCAGGGCCATATCTTATGTAATTGCAGCCTTTTTTCATTGTACAAATACCCACCTCCAGCTCCTTTCCAGACTTTCCCTCAAAATGGAACCAGCTATATTATGTATCGTTATGTCCTTAACATGTATTTACTTCGTATGTATGTGGCTTTTTATACTGTAAATAATATGAACAGGGTTGCTCATAACCAGGACAACTCTCTATGGCACCTGTACACAGACCATTTGGTTGAATTCCAAATGAGTCCTTGGCTTACTTCCCACGTTTGGGGACAAGAACAATGTCAACGTTGCAGTCTCCTGTTTGTAGTGCCAATTCACAGCCCTAGATCACTTTACTTTCTTTGGATTTCTAAACATCATAGGAAAAAGTAACAAAGGGAAAGTCACAAAGCTGTGCTGAGTGGTCTCCTGCGTACATCATTTAGCCTCACCCGAGCCCTTGCTCTTGCAGAACATTCTTTTATTCATCTTATTTTTAACCTTCTTTTACATTCCCCACAAAAGCAGTTCCACCAACTTCTCAAGCTTAAAATACCAAGAACCTGAACATCCTCCTGGCAATCCAAGTTTCCACTTGAATTACTAGTTTCTGCTAATGTTAATACCATTTGCCCATCTTCCCTCCTTAATTATCTCCGTAATCAATCACGATGTCCTTTTGATTCCTCCTTTTAAGTTTGTGTCATGTTTGGCTTTTTATTCTTATTACACTACACCACCCTTTTCTATAGTTGTATAAATTCACCCAAAGCCTTCTTCTTGCTTTCAGACGTTTTCCGTTTATCTCACTATCCCATCACCAGGTTTTTCTTAAGAGAGAGAGAGAGCCTGAGCATTTAAAGTTGGAGACCCTAACCTAGGCTGATGGAATCTATAGTCCAAAATGAAACCGCTAGATTTTTATCAAAGCATAACACAAATCATTGTAACACCGTAATATTATTAAGTGCTTCCACATGGAGGGGCCATAAGCGTGTATAACAGGGAAACATTACCTAATCAGGCATTTCAGGGAAGGCTTCCCTGAGGAAATGATGATTTATCTGGGATCTACATGATGAGTAGGAGTTAACTCTTAAGCAGGGCTGGGGTGGGAAGCAAATTCTAGCCACAAAAACATCAAGTTAAAAGACCCTGTGTTTTGAGGGAGCAAAGCACAGCAGCAGAATTGAAAGACTGTGTGTGATTGGAAGGCAAGCAGGGAGGGGGCTGTCGTGTGAGATGAGGCTGGTAGCCTACACAGGTTCAGCTTACACAGGGCCTTTGCAGATCATTCTTCAGCTTGGCCCAGTCTTGGAAGCTGAGTGGCTACCTCACACCAAAACGGTAGAGAAAACCAGCCTCTATTAAATGACAGGTGCTAAGTAAGGATAAGGAGCCCTGGTGGCCCAGTGGTTAAGAGCATGGCTGCTAAACAAAAGGTCAGTGGTTCAAATCCACCAGCCACACCCTGGAAACCCTATAGGGAGTTCTACTCTGTCCTATAGGGTTGCTATGAGTCGGAACTGACTCATCGGCACCTAACAACAACAACGAGCAAGGAACAAGGCAGTGGCACAGCAGGAATTGAGTATCTTAGATACCCCAAGACCCTCCCTCTAGAGTAGAGTTTATTCTAGAAGCTCCAGGGTGGTTTTATTAGAAAATCTATTTTTTATAATTTACGATATTACTGCATCAAATGAGAAAAGCCTCATGATCATCTCAATAGATGCTGAAAAGTCATTTGTTAAAAGTAAATATCTGGTTGTGATTTAAAAGGTTTTTAGTAAAATTGAGGTAGATGGTCACTTCTCTGGCATGGTTTTGTGTGTATGCACACACACACACACGCACACACACAAAGCATAAGCCTACATCATCAACATCATGCTAAATGGAATACTACTAGAAGCATTATCATTAAAGTAAGAAAGAAAAAATTGAAGGACAAATGATAGACTAGAGAGAATATTTGCAACACATATGACAAAGGGCTAATCTGAATATATAGAGGTGTTTCAAGTGAATAAGAGAGCCAAGGATATAAATAATAAGTTCACAGAAAAAATAGACACAAATGACCATTAAAAATATTGAAGAATGTTAACTGAGCTCATAGATAACTAAAAAAATGAAAATTAAAACAAAATATAATTTTTTTACTTAACAGCCTGATAAAGATGAAAAGTTTTTCTCATATCTAGTGTTGGTTGGAAAGAGTATGAATAAATAGATATTTCCTTACCCTATTAGTGGGAGTATCTATCAAGGCCAACTTTTTGGAGGGTGATTTGGCTCTACAGATCAAAACATGGATTTATTTTAAAAAACATTTAAAGCTAGATGCTCATTACAGCAGTGTTTGCAATTAAAATTTGGAAAAAGCCTAAATGTTCAAGAATAGGAGACTGCTTAATTAGATTAGAATAGGTAAGTTGAGTTCAATATTATTCTGCCCATTGATAATGAGTTGAATGTATGCAGTGATTAGTATGATTTTGAATAATAATTGCTAGCACTTTGCTTTTGCTATTAACTGTTATAGATTGAACACAGTCAATATTTTGTTATCTGATCACAGTCTGAAGCATAGAGTGTTGCTGAAAGTATAACAGATAAGGATAAGACAGAATTATACCCTTGTTGGTGCCTTTGTGACTCCTAACCATCAGTGTCTAATGGCAAAAACTTCTCTAAAATGTCTTTCCTTCTCAGGAGTTCACACAAGCCCACTCACTGAATGAAATCAAATTTCTTTGCTTATGAGCAAAACACATAAATTATAATGTAATTATCAGCATATCTCCCGCTGTAAAAGAAAAGAGAATTACGGGTATCACACTGATCTGTAGGTAAAACACTCAGATTGGAAGTATATAGCACAAGAGAGAAAGCAGAGGTTTTTCAATGCCACATCTGAGTTCAAATCTTTGCTCTGACGTTTAATAATTGTGTGACCTTGAAAAAAGTATTTTTCCTCTTTAAGCCTCGGCTCCTTCATCTATAAGTGGAAATAATGTAGCTAACTTCCCTGATTGTTTAGATGATTAAATGATATGTTAATCACCTTGCATGGAACTGGCACATATTAGACCTTCAGGAAATGGTAACTCTTCTCAATGGCGTTCATAGCTGACTGGTGGGATAAAGTATGTGCTATGTTCCCCACATTAGATAAGTGATCCATATGACGTTCTTTATAATGATTTGGTGGAACATACCTTTAAAATGAAGTTTCTGAGTGGTGCAATTGGTTAAGTGCTTGACTAGTAGCTAGAAGGTTGGAGGTTTGAACCACCAAGAGGCCCCTTGGAAGAAAGATCTGATGATCTGCTCTTGAAAGGTCATAGCCACGAAAACCTCTATGGAGCACAGCTTGTTGGTTTTAGTTATGTGTCAAGCACTGTTCAAAGCCCTAGTGAACAAGATAGATAAAGTGTCTGTACTCAAATGAATTCTAAGCTTTTTTATTCAGAGTAGGTAGGTTGGAGGAAGCAGGGGTCAGGAAGACTGGAGGTAGAGAATGGACATATAAAACAAAGAGGTGAACAATAAAATATCTTGAAATGAATTAAAATAGTGCCACTGTTTTACTCTGGCCTCCCTAGAAAACAAAGCCTGAGGTAAAGCTTACATGAACATGCTTTATTGGGAGTACAAATACCAGGAAAGGAAGAGTGAGGGAAACAGTGGAAGAGTCAGGAAAGGATGGAGAGCCAGTTCTCAGGGATGCATTACCAAAATGGCCAAAGGTTTGCAACATATATAGCCAGATGCTCATCTTGCATGATGTCTCCAGAGAGGCTGTATGAATTTACTGTCTCTCAGAACAGCATATGAAGAGTTGAGGAAGAAAGGCTGATCTGCTGCTTCTTTGCCATCTCCAGTCTTACCCATGGGGTATTAACTGCCCTGCATTTCCTTCCAGGCAGCCTCTGAGGAAGCCAAAGCCAGCGTCTGGGCCAGCCAGGGTCTGGTCATCTCTCATTGTTAGTTGGCACCATGTGAGGGGATTTCTGGCCTCTGAAGGCCACAGTGGTGGCAGTGGTCAGGGCCTTATGACTGGGGGATCTGTAATGAGCTGTCACTAGGGCTGCTCTGGCAGAGAAGCACGGCAAGTGACTGAGGTCCCAGGGTGTCAAGGGATAGGGGGTAGGTGGACCTCATGGGTCTGGATCCAGTAAAGTTATACAGTAAATATATCTGGGGAGCTGGCCAAGGAGGGCCCTGTGAAGAGGTGATGTTTAAGCCAACACCTGAAGGACAAATATAATCTAGCTATGCTATGATAATAGTGAACAGCTAGTGCAAAAGATCCCTGATAGAATGAGCATGGAGTGTCTGAGGTAAGGGAGAGAGTGAAAGGGGCTGAGCTCTGAGAAGCAGGCAGGGGCCAGGTCATATGGGACATGGTAGACCAGACCAATGCTTGAGGAGTTTGGATTCTGTTGTAAATGTGGTGGAAAGTCTTTGGATCATCTTAAGCAGGGGAGTTAAATGAACTGATTTGTATTTCAGGAAGATCTCCCTGATTCTTCTGGGGAGAATGGATGTTAGGCTTGTAGGAGCCGAAGCGGGGAGACCAGTGAGGAGACATATCTAGAAGATCGCACAGGTTATAGTGGTAGCAGTACAGAAGGAGAGAAGTATACACAACCAGAATGTATTTTGAAAGTAAAATTGCTCTGAAATCTCCCACGTTAAATACAAAGCAGTTTTTAATGGATTCTTTTCCAAGAAATTCTTCACCAAGGTCCATTTGCTATGTGAACACTGGTCTGGTTATAATCTGCTGGAGAAAACTGAAAGTAGGATTAGAAAGGTGGATATCCTAATATAAAGAAACACTCATTGTTATACTATCAGATAGATACATCTGCTAGCTTACTATCTAACCTCAGTATGTGTTTGTTACTTAGAGAAGATTTAGTGAGGATTCGTATGTTCTGTAGACCAGCACTTCTTGACATGTGTTAGCTTATATCTCCCTATTGAGAAAAACAATTGATCTCATCTCTCCCTTAATGCTACATAAGATTTCAAAATAAATATCATATCTAAACACTAATTGAAGCAAAAGTGACTTTAAAGAAGATGGTTTTATCTTAGTCGACGTTAGTACATATTCTTTACTTCTGTCATGGGAGGTCAATGTGAAGTTTATCTGCTGGCGTACCATGAGTGGGTAGGTGTGGAAAAAAAGAGTACCATATAGGTCACTTTCAACATCTATTTGTGATGTTTGCTTTTCAAAAGAACTAGCTTTGAAAAAATGTGTTGTAATGATAATGGGATGATGACACGCAAAGTCTGCTCTCTCAGTAGTGTTGTTGGGATAGAGTCAAAATCTTTTACCTCAACTTCTCCAAAGTTGTATTCTGCAAGTTACTATTGACCAGTGAATGCAACTTTATTCTGGAACCTTTTTTATTTTTTAGAAATATTACTCAGAGATTGAGCATCAGTAATAAAAATGGATTCCTTGCATTTCTGGAATGGAATTTTCAGTCACAACATCTAGAAAATATTCTGAACTCATTCTGCAGATAGGCTGGTTGAGATCTGATTTTTTTTCTCTTGAAATTGCATTCAAGAACCTTGTTTTTGAGAGAATCATCCAAATGAGAAAAAAGAAGGCCATTTTAACACCTATTTGCTGTGTCTATAGTTGAATTTTGATGAAAAATGCTTGATATATTTATTGTTAGGAACAATGATATTGATGCTTGTTCCTTGAAGCATCAGATTCAGTATATCAGCAGCTTCAGATTATCTGCTAAACAGCCAAGCTCTTCCAAGGTGATCAGTTTTTGAAATATCGAAGCAGCTGCTCTTTTCTGTGGCATTTCAAATAGAGAGTAACTCTAGTCTTCAGTTCATCAGTCTAACCACGCTATTTTCCCCCTGACAACCAACAAAACTCAGTATGGAACATAACTTTCTGATTGGCATCCAAGTCTTAAAGCAAGACAGATAACCAGGTTTTGACATTCATTTTACTTTATTTTCCACACAATTGGCTACCTTAATAATGAGTCCAAAGTCTTCTTATAGGTTGCCGAGGAGAGTTTTGGAAGCTAGTGCTTAGTGGTGAATGATGCAGAACATTTTAAAAATGGGAGTTATTTTCTACTGATTCTCACTAAATATCTTAATTGGGAATTCAGAACTGCTGTTCATTTGCTTCATAGAGTATTAGTCAGGGTTCTACATTATAAAACACAAAATCCAAGTGGCTGCCCTAAACAAAATAAAACAAAAAGTGTCGGAATGATAGAGAATCCACAGACATTAAAGAGCAGGCTTGGAAAATGTGCAGAAACCAAGCGGGCTGATAACTCTTTTTGTCTTTGAGTCATTTACTCCAGATTGAAAGTCCAAGTAGGAGTACCTCATGGGGTTGAATCTTGCTCATGTGTCTATATTCCATGCTCACAGGGAAGGGTCCTCCCCCTTGGCTTACACTGAGGGAGGCAAAGTACTACATCCTACCAATATTGCATTCTGTGGGGGAATTATCACTAAATTGCTCCCAAATTTAAAGGAGACTTAGATGTTAGATAACTAAAAAAGAAAGAAAGAAAAAATCCACTACAGAGACCACTGTGTTCCAAACACCTGGGTAGGTACCTAGATTTAATTAATAATCAATAATATTGTTAAGAAAATGAATGAATTTTGTTACAACCTCAAAGTCAGCTGCTGTTGTTGTGGTCTCCCCTGTCTTGATAAAACAGCCTGGTTTCTTTAGCCACAGAACACAAATGTAAGTGCGATTTCCTTCATCACACGTAACAGCTGAAAAGGGTGACGATCTTTGACAAAACTTAAAATTTGATAACGTTAGCATTAAATAGCTATCTTTGAACTTTTTTTTTTTCCAATTTCCTCTCCAAATAAAAGTTTTTGAAAACAGCTACTGTTTACGAGTTCTTGAGAATTTTTCCAATGATGGGAGATCTTAACATTATTTGTGATTCTAAAGGCAGTTTCACAAAAGAAGTTCACAATTTTTGTGCTATGTGCTGATAATATGCTCTGTAATCTGGAATGGCACAGAAAATCATGTTAAAGAGTAAAAATCCCAAAACAACATCTTTGAGATTTTGAATAAAATAGTATTCAAATTAAGAGGGTCACATAATGCCATTTCAAAGCATACATAGATAGACAGCACACTAATGAGATTGGAACCTTCATTACAGAATATGCGCATCCTAACTTGATGAAAACTTGCTCAGGTATTCTTTCTTTTGACTGCTATCTTCAGCTATTTAGAAAGGTGTGTGGCTGTGTGTGTGTAAGGGAGTATAGGGGAAATCTTACAGAATTAATTATGGTCATTTCAGATTTTGGACAAGGTCAATGGCAGTTGTTGAGAAATGAGGCTATTCCAAGTTTCTAGTAAAGCCTCTTCTTCAGTAAGTTAAATTTTAGCTTATTTTCTGTACATCTATTTTAGTGGTCTATTGTATACCAATTGAAATGGTGCCTGAGGACAGATAGAAATGATTTTACTTTGAAAATCCTCAGATTTATACAATCCAGAAATAGAATAAAATTTAATTCAATGAAATGGAGGATGCTACAGAAATAAGTGTTGGAGAACTTGAAATTCCTTTTCTGGTATTGCATTGCAATAAGTAGAGAATCCACTTTGATTTTTATGTCGTTATTTGCCATTAGGTTGGCCCCTACTCATGGCAACCTTATGTATAATGGAATGAAATGTTGCCTGGCCCTGCGCCATCTTCTTGATCACTGGTATATCTGAGTCCATTGTTGCGGCTATTGTGTAGTGACTTCCAACCTAGAGGGCTCATCTTTCAGCACTATAGCAGACAATATTCTGTTGTGATCCATATTTTCATTGGCTAATTTTTTTTGAAATAGACAGCCAAGCCTTTCTTCCTAGTCTGGAAGCTCTGATGAAACCTGCCCACCATGGCTGACCCTGCTGGTATGTGAAATACTGGGTGGCAGAGCTTCTAGCATCATAGCAACACACAAACCACCACAGTATGACAAACTGACAGATAGGTGGTGGTTGATTTTTATAAACTCACCTTAAAATGTGTTATTTTGTTGATGAAATGCAGTGTAAATAATATCCCAAATTGTACCATTCCTGTGTGAAAGAGCATCAGGTGATGTAATGTCTTACACTGAGTTAAGTGGTAGACTCACTCAAAATTCTTCCTAACTTTATTATCTTCATATCTCTTTTCACAGTGTAAATTTACTTTCTGTAGTTTTCATTGTGAAAACAGAAGTTTCTCCAAATTTAAAATTATATTATAGTATCAATGTGATTTTCAAAGTAAATCAACTCCTATCCTTCAGGCATTGAAATATTATCTCCATTTTTCCTTTTGAGAATTTAGTGGTGTAGATAATTGTATTGATTACTTCTAAGGTCTCTTTCAATTCTTAACCAAAAAATGAACCTATCACCGTTGAGTCGATTCCGACTCATAGTGACCCAATAGGACAGAGTAGAACTGCCCCATAGGGTTTTCAAGGAGTGGCTGGTGGATTCTTATTGCCTACCTTTTGGTTAGCAGCTGAGCTCTTAACCACTGCACCACGAATCCATAATTCCATTTGTATGTGCATCATTCCTTTGGAACTTTACTGCTTGTGTCAAGAGTATGTGCAATTGAGAAAGTCCTTTTTTTGTAACCACTGTTTTATGGACTTGTTGATACTTAGTGCCAGTAAGTAGGAAATAATATACATGAAAAAAGACATTTTGACCTTAATCTGATTAATTTAACTATAAAAGACATTTCCTGGAAACTTTTCTCGTTCTTTAAAAAACGAAGATACAACTGCTGGTGTCTATTCTTATAATTAAAATAATCTTAAAATTCTTAGACTGAAGCTGATAATTAATTTTTTTCTAAAAACATTATGGAAGAAAAATCTGGTTGATAGATATTAGAAGGTATCATCTTGGATCTGAAGTTTAGATGATAGGGAAATGTATAATTTTAAAATATTATTATTAAGAAGCATAATACAGATCTATAATTGCATTATGTATATGCATATCTAAGCTATTTTGCACCTTTTACATGATGGAAATCTGTCAGTCTGACCATCAGAGTTTTCATTCAGTCACTTGTTTTCTCTTCTATCAATTATTCTTTCTTAATGTGTTATATAAAGTGAAATATGCCAAAGGAATTTCTCACAGAAGAATAAATCTTTTGAGAGATCATGAGTCTTTCAACTATATCTATCTACAGTGATTATTAGATAAATTGAAATGCCTGTAAGCTTACATTGATGGGCTACAATTTGTCAGTGCTATACACATGAAACTTGTTTGAATGAAAGAAAACTTTTCCTAAAGCAATGTTCAATTTAAACTAGGTTCTGATAGTTACTAATATTCTTTACCAAATATTTCAGGCTGTCCTCCTGGACATTGTAGGATTGCACTAGAAAGGCCTCTGGTGTTTGAGTGGGCCATGCAACTAGTTCTGGCCAATAAGTTTTGAATGGGAATAATATCTGTGACTTCTAGGATGGAACATTTGATTTTCAGTCTGAGACCATTCAGAGCTTCTTTCCCTCAGCCACTGTAACCGACAGTGTCTGGGATGGTGACTGCTCCAGCAGCCTGGGCCCTGGAGTGCAGGATATGGTGTATCCTGTAATGGACATGTAGGTTGAGTGAGAAATAAATCTGTTGTTACAACCAAAGTTTAGCAAACTACAGCCCAAAGACCAAATCGGCCTGCCACCTGTTTTTGTAAGTAAAGTTTTATAGAAACACAGCCATACCCACTCATTTACGCATTGTCTGTGGCTGCTTTTACTATGTAACAGCTGAATTGAGCAGTTATATATATACATACAGAAACTGTATGTCCTGTAAATCTAAAAACATTTATTGTCTGGCCCATTATAGAAAAAGTTTGCCCACCCCTGTTATAAACCACTCAGATTTTGGCTTTGTTTTCTATTGCTGCGTAACAAATCATCGCAAATTTAGAGGCTTGAAACAACACACACTTATTTACCTCACAGTTTTTGTAGGTTAGGTGCCTGGGCATGGGTTCGCTGGGTTGGTCTGCTGAGGGTCTCACCGAGCTGAAATCAAGTTGTTGGCCAGAGTTGTGATCTCACCTATGGTTTGAGGTCCTCTTCCAAACTCATTGGTTGTTGATAAGAATGTATGATTCATTGGCACCGTATGATAGGCAGAATTCTAAGATGGCTGCCATAATTTCTTCTCTGTGATGTACAAGTCCTGCATAATCCCCTCCCCTTGAGAGTGAGCAGGACCTGTAAATACAGTGAAACTTATGGGAGCCAGGACTCAATGGCACAGCCATGTTTTGCCATGTCTTGCTAGTTTTCCGCCTTTGACAGGGTGCAGTCTTACCACTTTTCTATCACTTGTTTTAGTGGAAAATATTTGAGTTTTCCTTCTCTGACAGGTTTCCGCCTTACTCAGGTTCTGGCTTTTGTAGGTTTTGCTGTATGGTGACTGTCACTCCAATGATTAGGCTATATTATGTGGCAAAAGTTAAGAGATTTTTGCATGTACAATAAAGGCTCCTAATGGACTGACTGAGTTAACAAAAAGGAGATTACCCTGGGTTTGCCTGATTTAATCAGATGATCCCTGTAAAAGAGGATCTAGAAGCAGCAGAGTCGCCTAGTCTTAAAGAGGTAAACTGCTATTTTGTGAGAGATCTTGTGAGAGGGCCACATAGCAAGAAGCTGTGAATGGCCTCTAGTAGCTGATCACGGCCATCAGCTGATAGCCAGCAAGTAAATGAGGACCCCAGTCCTACAACCACAAGAAATGGATTCTGCCAACAACCATGTGCACTCGGAAGAGGACCACAGTTCCAGAAAGGAATGCAGCCTAGCTGACATACCTTGCTTGCAGTCTTGTGAAACCCTGCGCAGAGAACCCAAATTCCTGACCCACAGAAATTGTGAGATAATAAATATATGTTGTTTTAAGCCACTGTATTAGTTTCCTGTGGTAACAAACTACTACAAACTTGGTGGCTTAAAACAACAGCAATTTATTTATTCTCTCACAGTTCTGGAGGCCAGAAGTCCAAATTCAGAATCAGTGGGCTGAAATCAAGCTGTTGGAGGACTGCACTCCCCCTGGAGGCTCTAGGTGAGAATCTCTTCTTTGCCTCTTCCAGTTTCTGGTGGCTGTGGCATTCCTTGGCTTATGTGCATGTTATTTTATTCTGTCTCGATGGTCACATTGCCTTCTCCTGTTCTGTAGTGTTAGATTTCCCTTTGCCTGTCTTTTATAAGGACACTTGTAAATGCATTTATGGCCCATCTAGATAATCAGGATAGTCTCCACATCTCAAAATCCTTAATTTAATTACATCTGCAAAATTTATTTTTATCAACATAAAGTATGTTCACAGGCTCCAGGGATTAGGATGAGGATATATTATTCAGCCTCTCACTGGCCCACTAAGACTCACATCCATTCCCAAATGCAACATATATTTACCACATCTCAACGTTCCCCGAAACTCAACCCATCACAGCATAAGATATAAGCTTTGTCAAGAGGTTTAGAGAACAGAAGATCCAAAATGTCCTAACTAAGTCTTCAAACAATGATAGCTTTGGTCATTCCCTCCACCCCCTGGGAGGCTTCAGCATCAACACAAGAGCTATTACAAAATAAATGTGATCAGCAATCCAGTTTTTTAAGTTTATGGTTTTGAGGGCTGAGGAAAAAACTAGAAAGAATCCCAAAAGGCAACTTCTTTCCTTGCCTGATGACTTGAACCCAACAGGAGTGGGTGAGTAGTCCAGGATGACACCATCATATGCTTATGTGTTTTATGAAGAACCTGCCCTAGTTCATGGTCTTTATTACATTTCATCTGGGCTATTATAGTATCTCCTAACTGTTCCTCCAGTTTCCATTATCTCCAGTCAAATTTAGTGCTTCCTACTTTCTGGAGCTTATCTCTAAAATTTTGAATAGCATGTCACTTTTTTTCTTTTACAAACTGGCATCTAATGGCCCCATAATGTAGCCCCACTTTAGTTTCCACTAGATCTCTCACCACTCACATTCACTCATCCTATGCTTCAAAGAGAAGCTCAGCCTTCTCCATGCACATTCCGCATTTTCCTTCTTTGATCCTTAACTTATGTTGCTTCTACCCCAAGGAAGGCAAGGATGTTCCCTAACTCAAGTCTTTGTCTCTCCAAGGCCCAGTTTGGTTGTAACCTCTTCCCTGAAGCCCTCCTTTATTTCTCTCCCCTCTAAACTTCTGTAAGATTTATGTATATATCTCTTTTCCCAAATACAGCTTTCTGTCTTCTGTTCTTTGCTTTGTTTATGTGTGTGCTTTATCTCCTTAACTATACCACAAATTCATGAGGGTGCAATTAATTTTTATAATTCCTTCAGCATCTAGTATACCATAACCCATTGCCAACTCATAGCGACCCTATAGGACAGAGTAGAACTGCCCCATATGGTTTCCAAGGAGCACCTGGTGGATTCAAACTGCCAACCTTTTGGTTAGCAGCCATAGCTCTTAACCACTATGCCATCAGGGTTTCCAGCATCTAATATTGTATCTTGGAAATAATAATATTATTTGAATGAGGGAACAGCTCAACTGCCCTTTTCAGAATGAGTAATTACAAAGAGAGACAGGAGGACAAAGAGGTACAACGTGAGAGCTATTCTCTGGCTTAGTTCTCTGTGTTTTAGTCTACAGAGCCTGAGGCAAGGGCCTTTCTCTGAGTAGATGGTTAATTTTATTAGAACTGCTACTTCATACTTTTCCACTTATTTCATTGTCTTTGCCCAATCAATAATCATTAACATTTATTAAATTCTTATGTACCAGCACTGTGTTAAGTTATACATACCAAAACTAAAACTAAACCCGTTGCTGTCCAATTGATTCCGACTCAAAGCGACCCTATAGGACAGAGTAGAACTGCCCCATAGGGTTTCCAAGGAGCAGCTGGTGGATTTGAACTGGCTGACCTTTTGTTAACAGCCAAATGCTTACACACACATACACACACACATACATATAAACACAAATATTTGATCCTGAAACTTATGAGTAGGCACTATTATTAATTAATTTTCACAAATGAGAAAACTGAGGGTTAGAGATACTAACTTCCTTGAGATAAATTACTACACAGCTGGTAAGTGCTGGGTGATTAACACAATCAGTCTGTCTCCAAAGCCCACACTCCTAATTCATAGAAAATTCCTTCCTAAAAGGATTTCCCTTCACTCATCTCCATTTTCTTATACTATATCAAGTCTGGTTTAACATATCAGTCAATGTACATTTAAACATCTAGCATTGTGCCGGGGATAGGAGAACACCATAGAGCTATAAAACCGTGTTCCTTGTCTTTAAGGAACCTGTACATTAGTTGGCAACAGAAAATACACAAATAATCAGCAGCAAACATCATGTGTAATGAGAGCTAAATCAGGCAGTGGGACAAATCATAAATTCATAAACTGTTAGAGTCAAAGGAAGGGACCTTTGAGGTCAACTAGGCCATTGTACTTATTTTACAGATGACCAGCTTGACAGCATATAGTGAGGTGCTGATTGTGTGATACAGAAAAAAAAAACAACCAAACGAGTTTAAAGAGATTGAGGGGAGGGCTACATCAAATGGCGTTAGAGGAAAGGGAGATGGGTGTTGATAGCTGTCATCAAAGAATGATTCACAAAGGAAGTGGGACTTGAATTCAAACTCAAAGATAAGTAAGTTATATTTGGGGGAGGTTATTTGTAGGAGCGTTTGTCTACACACACACACACACACACACACACACACACACACACACACACACACATACCCAGGGAATTGTTTGAAGTAACTGGAGTATAAGAAGTATACTGTCTGCTTGTTCACTATTGTATCACCAGCATTGATGGGGAGCAGGATTTTAAAAGATATGGGTGCCTAAGCCTTACCCAGATTAATTGAATCAGAATTTTTAGGGGTTTGCCTGGCATGCTGGATTGCTAACTGACAGGTTGCTGGCTCAAACCCACCAGCTGCTCTATGGGAGAAAAGACCTGCCAATCTACTTCCTATGGGGCATTTCTACTCTGTCATATAGGGTCACTATGAGTTGGAATTGATTCAAGGTCACACAACAACAACAACAAATGATTCTAATATAAAGACAGGATTGAGAACTATGGAGAAGTATGAGCATAGTGTTTTCTCATAAAAAGTTTACCATTTAGTGGAGACATACAAGAGTAAAGTAAGTGTGATCAAAGGTCTATGGTCAGTGGTCTACAGACAGAAAATGGCATAATGAAATAGAAGGATTTGAGAAGAGGTAGATGGATGAGAAGGGAGAGTTGGAAAGACTGTTTAGAAAGTAATTATGGTAATTATGAATTAGGAAGTTGAAGCCTAGCTGAGGGTAGTTTTTCTGGAAATAGATAGGAAAGGCATAATCGGAGAATTTTCACAAAGGCTCGCTGACTTGTAAAATCTAAAGGATGAGGGAAAAAGAAGAGTCCAAGAAATTAAGTGGCAAATCCCTAACAAATGAAATGTCTTATTAAACTTTTTTAGGGTGATGTTTGGAGTATGAAAACATAACATTTAACTTTCAACAAGTCAACATTTGTGAATAATAATTTTTTGGTGATTTTGAAATCTCATATTGACTTATGGTAAGAGTCATATTTCTGTTCCTAATATATTTGCTTGGGTATCCAATAATTTTTCTTAGATTTATGCTTCAACAGATTTATGTCTCCTTTTCCAACTCCATTCTCACCACTAATGGAATGAACTATGGTTGCATAATAATTCCTCTTACAGAACTTCATGACATATGTTGCATGGACTGTATAAGCTAGTATTAGATTTTACTTCAGTATCACAAACAACCTACCTAACTGTGGCTTAATTCATAAGATGAGAAGTCTGGAGGGAGAGAGTTGCTGGCATTGGTTCAGGGGTCAAGGATATCAGAGTTGAAGTCTCTGAGATTCTCTGGCTTTTGTCTCATGGTCCAAGGACAACTACTAGAACTCTAGTCATCATGTATATTTCAAGCAGCAAGAAGGAGAGTGTGAAAGAGCATAATGATCTTTCCTGGAAGTCCCACAATTCATATTTACATTTTATTGACTATTCCTGTTCGCAAAGGGAGCTGGAAAATTCAGTGTTCTAATCAGGCACGTCGCCCAATGTTCTGTCAATGAAAAAGTCGTATGGGCTAACTGTAATTCTGATGTATTTGTTTTTTCCTCCTCCTGCCTCCTGGTCTTCCTCCTCCTTTCCTTCTTCTTCTTCATCTCTCTCTCTTACTCTTTCTCTTCCTCCCTCCTTCTGTCCCTTTCATTTTCTTTTCTTTGAAAAAAATTTATTAATCACCTACTATGTGACAGGTTCTTTTTGATGATGACTGAAGCACCATTAATCTTCAATTTGTCATTCCCGGCACAGTAGACCATATGATTGTCTGATTCAGAATGGCCAATACCAGTCCATTTCAGCTCACTAATGCCTAGGATATTGATGTTTATGTGCTCCATTTCATTTTGTGATGACTTCCAGTTTTCCTAGAATCATACTTCGTACATTCCACATTCCAATTATTAATGGGTATTTGCAGCTGTTTCTTCTCATTTTGAGTTGTGCCACATCAGCAAATGAAGGTCCCAAAAACTTGACTACATCCATGTCATTAAGGTCGACTCTACCTTGAAGAGGCATCTCTTCCCCAGTTATATTTTGTGTGCCTTCCAACCTGAGGGGCTCATGTTCCGGCACTATATCAGACGATGTTCCGCTGCTATTCATAACGTTTTCACTGGCCAGTTTGTTCGGAAGTAGACTGCCAGGTCCTTCTTCCCAGCCTGTCTTAGTCTGGAAGCTTCGCTGAAGCCATTCCAACAAGGGTGACCCTCCTGGTATTTGAAATACTGGTGGCAAAGCTTCCAGTATCACAGCAAGATGTAAGCCACCCCAGTATGACAAACTGACATACATGTGGTGGTAGGATAATATTCATATGTCTACAAGGAAAACCAGTTAATACGACTATTATTCGAAGTTTTGCACCAACCACTAAGGCTAAAGACAAAAAAAATTGAAGATTTTTACCACCTTCTGCAGTCTAAAATTGATCAGTGCAATCAAGATGCATCAATAGTTACTGGCAATTGGAATGTGGAAGTTGGAAAAAAAAGATCGGTTTTGGAAAATATGGCCTTGGTTATAGAAACAAAACTGGAGATTGCATGATAGAATTTTGCAAGACCAATGACTTTTTCATTGCCAATACCTTTTTTTCAACAATGTAAATGATGACTATACACGTGGACCTCACCCAATGGAATATGAAGGAATCAAATTGACTACATCTGTGGAAAGAGACAATGGAAAAGCTCAACATTATCAGTCAGAAGAAGCCCAGGGGCTGACTTTGGAACAGACCATCCATTGCTCATATGCAAGTTCAAGTTGAAGAAAATTAAAACAAGTCCACAAGAACCAAAGGTGAGTATATCCCACCTGAATTTAGAGACCATCTCAAGAATAGATTTGACACACTGAACAGTAATGACAGAAGACCAGATGAGTTGTGGAGTGACATCAAGGACATCATACATGAAGAAAGCAGGTCATTAAAAAGACAAGAAAGAAAGAAAAGACCAAAATGGATGTCAGAAAAGACTCTGAAAGTTGCTCTTGAATGTAGAGTAGCTAAAGCAAAAGGAAGAAATGATAAACTAAAAGACCTGAAATGAAGATTTCAAAGGGTGGCTTGAGAAGATGAAATAAAGTATTATAATGAAATGTGCAAAACCTAGAGATAGAAAACCAAATGGGAAGAACATGCTCAGCATTTCTGAAGCTAAAAGAACTGGAGAAAAAATTCAAGCCTCAAGTCGCAGTATTGAAGAATTCTACAGGGAAAATATTAAACAACACAGGAAACAGGAAAAGAAGATGGAAGGAATACACAGAGACACTGTACCAAAAAGAATTCGTCGACATTCAGCCATTTCAGGAGGTATCATGTGATGAAGAACTGATGGTACTAAAGGAGAAAGTCAAAGCTGCACTGAAGGCATTGGCAAAAAACAAGTCTCCAGGAATTGACAGAATACCAATTGAGATGTTTCAACAAACAGATGCAATGCTGGAAATGCTCATCTACGCCAAGAAATTTGGAAGACAGCTACCTGCCCACTGACTGGAAGAGATCCATATTTGTACCCATTCCAAAGAAAGGTGATCCAACAGAATGTAGAAATTATCAAACAATATCATTAATATCACATGCAAGTAAAATTTTGCTGAAGATCATTCAAAAGTGATTGCACAGTACATTGACAGGGAACTGCCAGAAATTCAAGCCTAATTCAGAAGAGGATGTGGAACAAGGGATATCATTGCTGATGTCAGATGGATCTTGTCTGAAAGCAGAGAATATCAGAAAGATGTTTACCTGTGTTTTATTGATTGTGCAAAGACATTTGACTCCGTGGATCATAACAAATTATGGAAAACATTGCAAAGAATGGGAATTCCAGAATACTTAATTATGCTCATGAGGAACCTCTACGTAGACCAAGAGGCAGTTGTTTGAACAGAACAAGGGGATACTGCTTGGTTTAAAGTTAAGAAAGGTGTGCGTCAGGGTTGTATCCTTTCACCACACTTATTCAATCTGTATGTTGAGCAGATAATCCAAGAAACTGGACTGTATGAAGAAGAACGTGACATCAGGATTGGAGGAAGACTCATTAACAACCTGCAACATGCAGATGACACAACCTTGCTTGCTGAAAGTGAAGAGGACTTGAAGCACTTACTGATGAAGATCAAAGACCACAGCCTTCAGCAGGGATCACACTTCAACATAAAGAAAACAAAAATCCTCCCAACTGGACCAGTAATTAACATCCTGATAAGCAGAGAAAAGATTGAAGTTGTCAAGGATTTCATTTTACTGGGATCCACAATCAATGCCCATGGAAGCATTAGTCAAGAAATGAAACTATGCATTGCATTGGGCAAACCTGCTGCAAAAAACCTCTTTAAAGTGTTATAAACCAAAGATGTCATTTTGAGGACTAAGCTGTGCCTGACCCAACCCATACTGTTTTCAGTCACCTCATACGCATTGAAAGCTGGGCAATCAGTAAGGAAGACTGAGAAAGAACTGATGCCTTTGAATTATGGTGTTGGTGAAGAATATTGAATATACCATGGACTTCCAGAAGAACAAGCAAATCTGTCTTGGAAGAAATACAGCCAGAATGCTCATTAGAAGTAAGGATGGCAAGACTTTGTCTTGCCTACTTTGGACATGTTATTAGGAGGGACCAGTCCCCGGAGAAGGACATCATGCTTGGTAAGGAAAAGGGTCAGCGAAAAAGAGGAAGGCCCTCAGCAAGATGTATTTGCACAGTGGCTTCAGCAATAGGCTCAAGCATAACAATGATTGTGAAGATGGCACAGGACCAGGTAGTGTTTCATTCTGTTGTACATAGGGTCTCTATGAGTTGGAGATGACTCAACAGCTTCTAACTACACCAGTGTGACAGGTACTTTTCACAGTGAACAAGATGCACATGATCCCTATTCTCATGTAGCTTAGAATCTGGCAGGGGAGAGAGACATGAGGCAAGCAATAGCACACTAATTTAATTGTAGGTGTGATAAGTAATACAGAGGAAAAGTACAAGGTTATTTTACTTTTCTTCCTTTATTATTTTGTATTTATTTTATATTCATTTTTGGTATATTACCTGAAATTATTTTGGAACAAAGTAGTTTTATGACTAAATTAATAGATTCAGTCTACAAATAAAAAACAACAGGTCTACTTTAATCTGTTTTTAATGCAATTTAAAAAAACCCAACAAGAAATTCAGAGTTTTATGTTAAATTATACATCTGATTCTTTAATGAAGTATCCAAACTCGGTAGACTTTGGGCATTATTTAAAAGCAAGGTCTAGAAACTCTTTAAAAAACATAAAATTATGAAATGTTTTATGAAATGTTGCATTAAAGTTTGTCAAGGACTGTGAAAGGTCTGAGATTTTTAGCGTAATTGCAAGCTAACATGTTAGACTACTACAGCTTCATGGATGTTCACAGAAGATATGAGACCCCCGGATTAGAGACAAAAGACTTTACTACTCACATCACAGCAAGAATCATGACTTTCATGTTCATGTTGGTTCTCCTTTTCCCCCCAAGTCTCATGGGATGATGCATATTGTTCCAGCTGGATACTGTGCAGGCAGTAAGTTTGCATCACAGCTGAGGAGCCCTAAGATTAGGAAATTCTGTAAGGGTATTGATAGCAAACCTGCACAACCTTTGCCCTGGAGAGGAATATTATCTTTATTATCCTGTTGGGGAAACAAATCTGATCTTTGCTCTGGGGGTATTTTTCAAGGCTAATCACTCTACATCCTTGGAAAGATAGTCCAGAACAAAAGTTGTCAGTGCCTCTTCTCATAAGACTTGCAGAAATGCTGAAGAAACACATGAAGAATTGTTTTTCAACAAAGTCCTACCCATCAACTTGGTCAAATACCAAGTTTACCAGAGATATTACTCATTAACTAAAAAATGAAAGCTACTGTGAAATTCTCCCAGTTTTGCAGCATTTTGCTAATAATAGCTTGATAGAAATATCAGAAAGTGTAATTGTGAAAAACTGTTGATCTTTCCTGTAATGTGGAGACAATGTTGACCCTCACTGACAGTTTCTTTCAGAAAATCTTTCCTAAGGAAATCTGTGGCTGCTGATACTTGCAAAGAACATCCTTCAAATTATTTAAATTATTCTTTAAAATAAGCCAATGAACAATCAGTGATAATTAGCTTACAAATAAAAGCTGAGAACAGTCTATTATTTCAGCATATAGCTCCATCATCAACTGCTGGCATACCAATTTAGTTTCCAAAACGTGATATCTGATGGTTCTCTTTTCCTCCTTTGCTCCTGCCTCTTTCCACCCATGGAAAATGTCAAAATGGGCATCCTGGCCATTTAGCTCTTTCATAGCCTCCAGTGTGCTTTTTAGGTACTTACTGGACTGGAACCCGGTGGTCTCTGATTCTGCATCCCAATTTCATTGTTGAGGGCTGGGTGGAATTCTTCAGGGATACTTTAACATTCAGAAGCAGGTCAAGCTGTGTCTAAGGGAAAACTAATTTCTTTGACCTGGAAAAAGGAGGAGGGGTGAAAAAGGAGTGAGAAGCGGCAGTAGTCTGAGGACCTTTGGAAGTCTGGGCTAGTTCTAGTTTTATAGATTTAGTCTTTGTTCTGTGGTTTTAGTCTGTCCTTGGTAATAAGCCCTCAAAGGACAGAAATTATGTCAATGCAACCTAACCTGGATAGTATCTCATATTGTAGTAAGGAATGTAGGGACTTGGATTAAATAATTCATTTCCCATTTAATGAGTATTCCTTTAGAACATACTGTATATATTTAGTATTCAGTATGTTTAGTATATTTAATACATATTTTGTATATATTGTATGTATTAAAGTGTATTTGTTGATAAATAGGACCAGATGTTCTTCCCAAGGATCTGTAGGTAATTCAATAAAAAAACAATAGCTAACACTATGTTTCAGGTACTCTTCTAAGTGCTTTACATTACTAACTCAATTCTCACAGTTAAAGTAGTCACTATTATTATCACCATTTTACTGTTGAGAGAAGCGCTTTGTCCTAGGTATACTTTTGTCCTGTAGCACCTTGTAATTTACTTGAAAAGACAATATCAACATTCCTGAGATAAATTTATGTTAATAAAGAAAAATATAGTAAAAACACCTATATCCACCTAAAGAGAAATAACAGAGATGGATTGACACAGTGGCTGCAACTCATAGTGACCCTATAGGACAGGGTAGAACTGCCTCATATGGTTCCAAGGAGCACCTGGTGGATTCGAACTGCCAACCTCTTGGTTAGCAGCCGTAGTTCTTAACCACTATGCCACCAGGGTTTCCGAATTTATATTAGTAAATAAAAATATAGTAACACCTATATCCGCCTAAAGAGAAATAACAGAGTTGGATTGACAATAGTGGCTGCAACAATGGGCTCAAACATAGCAATGGTTGTGAGGATGGCACAGGACTGGGCAGTGTTTTGTTCTGTTGTACACAGATAGGGTCCCTATGAGTTGGAACTGACTCAGCGGCGCCTAACAACAACAACATGGCGCACAAGGCTTCCGTCCGCTTCTCTAGCCTCATTTCACGTTGTTTTCCTCTTTATTCCATACTTATAAGCTACACTGGTCTTATTTCTTTTACTCAAACACCCAAGCCCCTCACCACCCAAGCACAAGGGGTTCTGTCTGCCCAGAATGCTTTTCCTGCCCCTCTTTCACCTGAATAACTCTACTTACCCTATTGCAGCTTGAAATGTACCTTTCTCATACAAGGCCTTTCAAGGCTGGGTGAGGGCTGCTGCTTTTATGTTTACATCTCTCCTTTCTTTGTGGCATTGATCAAAAGTAGCTTTAAATCATTCTTCTGGTCTTTTTTAATCCATGTCCTTTGCTGGACTTAAAGCTCAATAAGGGTAGAGTCTGCTTTTTCTTTCACTGTGTGACTAGTGCTTAGAAAATTGCAGGCTCTCAACAAATATTTGTTGAATGAATGAATGAAAGCTCTACTTTAAGGTTTGGTTAATCAGGATGGTCTTTATAGAAGAGGTCTAGTTTTTAATTGTCATGAAGGAAATAATGGATATAAATTGTTGGAGAGGTAACAAGAGGGGCATGCTAGGTGGGAAGAATGCCTTACATTGACATTTTTTAAATTTGTGCCTAAAGAGTTACACAAACATTGATTTCTTTAAATATATACATATGAATGCACATACATATGTATGTATACAAACACACATACATATGCACACACACACACACATATATATGTATGAACTTTGGTGGTGATGCGGTTAAGTGATCAAAAGGTCAGTGGTTTGAACCCGCCAACCGCTCCACGGGAGAAAGATGTGGCAGTCAGTTTCCAGAAAGATTACAGCCTTGGAAACCCTATGGGGTAGTTCTACTCGGTCCTGTAGGGTCGCTATGAGTCAGAATCAAGTTGACGTACACATACACACGTGTATGTATTGAAGTACATAGAAGACTGTAGTAAAATCAGATATTCAAATGTTATGTGCCGAATTTTAACATGCTACAGAAAAACCAGTGCTTCAACCTATGCT
This sequence comes from Dugong dugon, assembly GCA_030035585.1. Classification (NCBI taxonomy): domain Eukaryota; kingdom Metazoa; phylum Chordata; class Mammalia; order Sirenia; family Dugongidae; genus Dugong; species Dugong dugon. Next base: position 103,161,447 of record CM057467.1, on the reverse strand, counting down.
TCCAGGTACAACTTCATTTTCTTCCCTTCAGATTAAATTTCTTTCATCTTTGAGCATATGCTTGTTTATGTTTTAATTTGAATGAAAAAACCTGCATATGGTAAAAACCTGAAACAAACAAAAAGAGGCAATGAAAAGTTGATGTTCATCTCACCCTTGTTCCCCACTGTTGGACATTATACAATAGCTTAAGTAAATTAAATTTCTGACAATACTAAACTGAGATTTAAAACAAACAAACAAACAAAAAATTCAACAATCTCTTTTTAGCTGTCTTCCTGTTGTTACTGTTAGATACCCATCGAGTTGCTTCCGACTCATAGTGACCCCACAATAGGCCTGGTCCTGCACCATCCTCACAATCCTTGTTATACTTGAGCCCATCGTTGCAGCCACTGTGTCAGTCCATCTCATTGAGGGTCTTCCTCTCTTTTGCTGACCCTCTACCAAGCATGATGTCCTTCTCCAGGGACTGGTCCTGACAACATGTCCAAAGTATGTGAGACGAAGTCTCGCTATCCTTACTTCTAATGAGCATTCTGGCTGTATTTCTTTCAAGACAGATTTGTACTTTCTTCTGGCAGTCTGTGGTATATTCAATATTCTTCACTAATACCATAATTCAAAGGCATCAATTCTTCTTCGGTCTTCCTTATTCATTGTCCAGCTTTTGCATTCATACAAGGTGATTGAAAATACCATGGCTTTGATCAGGCGCACCTTAGTCCTCAAAGTGACATATTTGCTTTTTAACACTTTAAAGAGTTTTTTTTTGTTTCTTTTTTTAAATTTTTTTGTGCTTTAGGTGAAAGTTTATAGCAGAAATTAATTTCTCATTCAAAAATTTATAAGCAAGTGGTTTTGTGACATTGGTGGCAATCCCTGGATTGTGTCAGCACTCTCCCCCTTTTCTTTTCCACCCTAGGTTCCATGTGTCCATTCGTCCACTTTTTCTGTCACTTCCTGCCTACTTGTCTTTGCTATTGGGCAAGTATTGCCCATTTGGTCTCATATACTTGGTTGAACTAAGAAGCGCGTTCCTCATGTGTGTTGTTTGTTTTATAGGCCTGTTCTATTCTTTGGCTGAAGGGTGGACTTTGGGAGTGGCTTCAGTTTCATGTTTGCAGGCTATCTGAGGGCCATAGTCCTAGGAGTTTCTTTAGTCTCTGTCAGCCCTGGTGGTGTAGTGGTTATAAGCTTGGCTGCTAACCAAAAGGTCAGCAGTTCAAATCCACTAGCAGCTCCTTGGAAACCCTATGGGGCAGTTCTACTCTGTCCTATAGGTTCCCTATGAGTTGGAAGTGATTCGACAGTACCTAACAACAGTTATGTAACATGTTAATAATAGAGGAAACTAAGTGTAGCGTATATGGGTACTTCCTCTACTATCTTTGTAAGTTTTCCATACATCTAAATCTATTCTGAAACAAAAAGTTTATTTAAAAAAGTAAAAAAACAAAAACTATCATTGTAATATATTTTCCATCACAAGATAATTAACACATATCTAGGTGTATACTACCTAACCACAAGGCTTGAATCAATATATATTTATATGAGTAATTTATGAATAGGTAGCAGCAAAATTATTTATACCTTTTATGGTAAACATACCCAGGATTTAAGCCTCATATATATTCTAAATTTCAGGCTAAAACTTCAAAATTACCAAAGGCTAAAACTATTTGCCTTTCTTCAGAAAGTTTCTTTTCCTCACTTTATTTGATCAAACATTCCACTTATATTACTTATAAAAATGAAACCAAAACCACTGTCATCAAGTAGATTCCAACTAATAGTGACCCTATAGGACAGAGTAAAACTGCCCCACAGGGTTTCCAAGGAGTGCCTGGTGGATTCAAACTGCTGACCTTTCGTCTAGCAGCCAAACTCTTCGCCACTACACCACCATGGTTTCCTATATTACTTGTAGATGGAAGCAAGACTGGATTAAAACAACTCTTTGATATTTAAAAACACATTTACTAGTGGAAAGGAAGAGTGAAAGGACTATATAAGATAGAAATGAAAAAACTATTTTGTTATGAAACACTGGTACTCATAAATAGAAAAGCTAAAAGCACATGGAATGTTAGGGCAATTCTTATTCTTATGACCATGAATGTCTGACTTTTTGAAGCCTTGGGTTATGTTTATTTTATGAAAGTGTCCATATGAGAATTTTTAAGCGTAATTTCTTATGAAACATACCATCTTCCTTAAAACAAGTTAGGTTAACAAATGTGCACAATGAAGTAAGTGTATATCCTTTTTTGTACTTTGATTTCTGTTTTTGTTTTATACATTTTAGACTATGTGATGAGAATAGCACTTTACCTTTGTGGGCAAGTCTGAAATACTTTGTAATAAGAATGTAGCTATGCAGAAGCAAATTAAACATCTGTGAACGTTATTTAAACTATACAAATTATACTAGAAAACTGTATAAATTTTTAGAATTAGTATCAGAGTGAAATCAAAAGGTAGAACAAAATAAATGAAACAGGAATAAAAACAAAATCAGAGATCAAAAAATGGTTTTGATATAAGACATCAGTGGTCATTCGTGGGCTCTAACTTCAAATTATTGTTTTCATAACACAGATACACCCCTACATTGATTGGCACTATAATAAGTAAATGTTTTATCTTTGAATTCATAAAATAAAAAAAAATACTGCTTCTGTTAGTTTTATATAATAGGATTCCAAGTAAGATGCTGTTTGAAAAAAGTATTAGCTTATGTTTGGTTCCTAAACTGCTCCCAGGTATCCCACTGGGGTGCAGCAATCTCACAGGCCATCATGGAGGGCATTAATGTCAATGGTATGACTTCTTATGCAGGCAATTATTTAGCTGGGAAGATATTTTAAATAAATATAATATATTGGAATCATAGTAGACTTAGAGAGATTGAAAATATGATGCAATTTTGAGTAACAATATAAAATAATTGTCAGTGAATCTTTTCCCAATGAAATGTTAATTATTCAAGCTATAGGTGTCTGAAAATAGAAGTCAAACTGAACTGTCTTCTTAGCTTTAGTTATGACAGCAGCTTTGAATGTTTATTATATATTTGCATTCCCAGCTGCAGAGCCTATATGTTAAATTCTAAGAGTTGATCAAACTCCAAATAATCACCACAACTTATTCCTTAGGTATAATTACCAGAATAACTAATATTAAATGCTAGAACTTAAGGAAATATGAATGCTAGTTGATATCATTTTTAATGCAAACGAATCATTGTTTTCCTTTATTTGAAATAACAAAGTAATTAAAAAATACTTTTCTCTCTATAAAACTACTCATCCTCATTAAAAATCACTTAATCCTAATTCAGCTTTCACCTGTCATATGTACTAAAACATGAGGTTAAATACTATTGCTTCTTATAAAACGTATTTTTTGTTAAAGTGATTTGATTAATTTTTGGGTACTAAACTATCCCTTTTAGATTAATTTATGCTCTCCAATGTATTTGAAATTTTATTTCTGATGGGGTAAAATATCTAATGGCCTCTTCTGTTAATAGTCGAAGTTGAAGCTTGATATGATAAATTGGCCACATTGGTATGCCATTATAATGCTAAATAAAAGTAGCGATTTAAAACAAAACAAAACAAAACACCACCACCGCTAATGGTACAAAGATGTTTGCCAACATGGATTTGTTCACTCACACGGTGCATTAGGGCAAAGTCTTTTGAAGTCAGAGGCCACTGATTGTACACGACTTCTTAAAAAAAAATCCCGCTTTTTAGTCAAAGAAGCAATCCAGTGTGGCGTATCGATTTGGCAACATCACAGCTGCTTCTAATAAGTAGGATGGAAGGGCCGTTTCTATGGGGCTGGAATTACTTTTCGATTGCTGGGGCCACAGTGTTGGTACTCTTATTTTGCTGTGCCACCTTTTCTGATCAATACCGCATCACCCAGCAGATAGTAATTAGGTTTCCGAGAGCCGTTCAGCAAAGATCCGTGTTGACTGCGATAGACAGAGCCAAGGAAAAGGTCACACAGAATCAGCAGCCAACTAAAAGGTGATGGGTAAAGAAAAGGCCCCTTGCCTGAGAAGTACTTAGCTCTTTTTTAATTACTGTAATTTTCGACAAAAGTCAGAGAGTGAGATGATGAAGTGGAGCACTTTCCTCCCTGCTGTTCCTGATGAGGCTTGATAGGCCTCGAAATTACGCATTGACTCCCCGTTTGATTTCTCCCAGTGTTTAGTGCTAATAACCTGTAGGGCCTCTTTTTTTTCTTTGTACCTCTCAGTCCTAGTGTCACTGCAGTAATTACACTGTGTGAAATCTGTACTGCAATCACAGCTGCCAACTTACAGCTTCGCAGGCTGGGTCAGGCTGAGTATGGGAAAAAAAAAAAAGAAGGAAAAAAAAGCTAATAGCTAAGAAAGAAGGGAAGATTTTTAAATTCCTGCAATGTTATAATGAATTTTAATAGAATCGCATCGTTTCTAAATGGTGTACAAACATAATAAATTCCTAGAAATGATAAGGGTTGGATGGTGGCTGTGCTTTTTACTCATAATCAAGCTTTTGCAAAAATATAAATGCAGACAGTGTACTTGGTGCCAGAAATCAGTGTAGGTTTTAGCATTGCTGATCCTTTGTTAATTCAAGTGAGTAAGGAAAAACGAGTCCACAAGTGCTACTATTATAAACAATGCTGAGTTCTGTGATAAGGAAATTTAAAAAAATGTTTTTAAATGCTATTCATTACCTTTTCAACAAATGCCTTTCATTTAAACTATTCTTTTGTCATTCTGAGATATGAATTACCCTGGACATTCAAGTAGCACCTGCTGGTGGTAACAGGTACTAACATCTCCTTGGATGTTGGTTGCTCTTTTGGAGAGTTTGGAACTCGGATTCATGAACAACACTAGTAGCGGCAGCTACAGACCTCTTGAAAATCAGGAGTGCCCTTTTAAAAACTTTTTTTAAGGCAAAGGGGTGAAATTTTTTAGTTATGATTGAATTCTAGTTATTTTTCTAGCACTGTATACATACCTGTAATCCTCCAGAGAACACAATGTCAATTGTTTACGCATGCCACATTTACATAGTATATTTTTTTTATTTTAAATGCTAAGATAAACGGTTATTAGAAGAACAATTTATCACAAATCGATTAATATCATAACTTGCTAATCTAGCTATGGGAATATGAATTCTCAGTTCTTGTGTGTAGTAGTAAAGCATAGTAAAAACAAATTGGTCAGGTAGAAATCTGTGAATATAAATAAAGGAAAGATCAACGTGTTAAGTGTGAGACTTGTTTTGTTTAAATTATCTCAACATAGCTTCGAAAGTTATTTAAGTACATATCATTAAAAATATGTGATCAGTCTTAGGAACTTTACTCATAAAATGTTCATGTCGACTTATTCAACATAATGAAGGTTAAGTCTTTCATAAATGGTAAGTGCTTATAATCATCTAGGAATAAGTTTTTATATTATCAAAACTGCAAATTTTATGGAAACTAAAGTGACAGAGAAGTCATGAGAAATTAATGAATCAATGGAAATAAAATTCCATTATTATTTCTGTCAACTAAAGCTTGGGATTATTACCAAGACACATGGTAGAAATGAGCTAAATGTGTAGCACATCAGATGATATGAAACTGGGTGTACAGGCTTTTAACACAAGATCATGCCACTTATACAGCTAATCATTGATCTGTTTTGGTGGAAGGGGTATCATTAATACTTAGTATTTTTGAGCCAAGATAAATTTGCCCTCCCCCACAATTCATCCCTCAAGTTGCCAGGTATTTCCTATTAACAGAGAAGAGGAAATTCCTTCCTGACCTTGCAAATGATCATTTTCTTTCTTGAAGCATGAGATTTGATTGCCCTTGCAATCTTGGCTAACACTTACTGCCTGCATTGTGAATTACAGTTCCTTTCTCAGTCATAGTGTTTGACTCTATGACCTCCCACAGAAATGAATTCCAAACATGGACTGTGTGGTAGAAAATGGAGATGGGAGTTCTTTGATACTAGGTGGTAGGAGTATCAAGCTAGGAGCATACTGTTCTCATTTCTTTGTAAACGCAAATCTATCTGGATCAGAAAGAAGATATCCGAATAATTTCAGGAAGCATTTACCCTATGAAATTGTACTTAAAAATTCCAGAGTAGATACCATGGTTGCTTTTTGTCCCTATGAAGATTAGGGAAAATGGAGAATATTTTGCCAGTAGGCTTGGTTGGAGGAAAGCAGCCATTGGGTAAATTACCAATTCAGACTTTTGTTTTTAGAATGTATGATGTTTTGGATGGAATGGGGCAAAAGTTGACTTTTGTTTTATTTATTTCTTGAATAAAAATATTGCATGGTTCTTTGTGATTTATGATTTTTTTTTCCTGGGCTAAAGTTATCTCATTTGATTTTTTTTTAATAGTCCTCAAGATAGCCAAGTCTTATTGTTATTGTACAAATTATCATTAATTGTGAAAATAATATTGGGAGGGAATATATAAAATACTCATGAAAGTAACTATTTTTTAGTAACCTCAGGTACTTTGGAAGGGCTTGTTTACATATAAGCAGAATACTTACTACAAATCAAACACACCATTTCTTTTTCATGTCTCCTAAGGATACCACAGTTTGAACAGATTAACATTGTTAATCTTGTTTCAGTTGGTGTATATATTTGAATATCAAAAAATGACATTTCAAAGCATTTATAATTGAACTTTTCAGTATTTCAAGTTCTTTTCTTGCCCAATTTGTCTGAATTTGTAAGGTCCTATTTTACTCTTTCAAGGGGATTTAAATAAGTTAAAAATGAGTATTTTTCTTATTAAAATAAGTTGTGGATACTTTTAATCAAGAAATTTATTCTTTAAAATGCTATTGAATAGTCTCATTGGTTAGACACTTTTTATAAGAAGGTTAGAAATGTGGACATGGTTATTTCCATAACTATTTTTATTACTGAGTGTTATTTCTTTGAGATACTCAAAGTATTTTATTTCAAAATGTTTACTGCCTTAACTTGAAAGTTTTATAATTTATCGAGCTTCTGTGTACAATATAACTCAGGTACTAGAAAGAAAGACATGGACCAGAGGGTATAAATGTGGAGGCCATGGCCAGATTTAGTAGGTAGACTTGAATTTTTTGACCTGTAATGTGTGTATACGTTTTCAAAAATTAGCTGCCAACATCTAGAAATTGGGAGATTTTCATTAAGTTTTCAGTTTCTGGTACCTCTGAAAATCTAGAAAATCTGGCAACACATTGGACCACATTTTCCCATGATAACATTTTCTGAAGATGAGTAGGAGTTGCCTCCTTTAGACAGAATTTGCATTCTTCAGCGAAACACATTCTGTACTGTCTAGTTTTTCATTTATAACACATCCCTAGCATCTGAGTGTGCAGCCCCTGACACACCTGTCCTCTAGGGCTATGCTGTCCTTGACCTGTGACTAGTCCAAATTGAGACATGATGTAAATGTAAAATTCACAGTGGATTTCAAAGATTTAGTATTAAAAAGCTCACAAAATACTTTTTAAATATTGATTACATGTTTAAATGATAATATTTTGGATATATTAGTTTAAATAAAATATATTATTGAAATACATTTTACCTGTTTCTTTTTTTAATGTGGCTAGTAGAAAATTTAGAATTACACATAAGGCTCATCTTAAATTTCTGTTGTACAGCGCTGTTCTAGATGTTTATGGCCTAATACAGGGGCTGGCAAACTACTTTGTCTGGTCACCTGTTTTTCTATGAATGGTTTTTACAGTTGAACATTGGAGTCAATTTGATGATAGGGAACACTAACTTGGCACTCCAGTTAAGTGAAATGTTATTTTCCCAAAAAGGATTTCATTCTTCTCATTAGTAGACCTGTATTACAAAAAATTGTACTCAATTATTATATTTTAAATTTCATCAATAAAAATTTAAGGAAAGAAATATTTTTTCTCTTGTTATTTAAGTACCTATATTTCATCTTCTATTTTGCCTGTTGGTGTGCAAAGTCTATCTGTCTCTTTACAGAAAACATTTGCCTACTCCTGGTCTAATAGGAAGCTGGGCAGGCAGCTTTGGGAGGTAGCTAAGCTTAGTGAAAATGCTTTGTATACAGATAGACAAGGGGTCCGAACTGACTGATCAGTCTAATCTCTGAATCTTTGTTTGATCATCTGTAAAATAGCAAGAACGATTAAATTTTGAAGATCAAATAAGATACTGTATTGCATGCTTTGTGGAGGAGGTGACTCTGGGGCTTCCTCTGCCTAAAATGCTCTTCCCTGTCAACCCTGACTTGGTTAAATCTTGATTATCTTTAGCTTGGTAACATTTCTATCTCAAAGAAGAATTTCCTGCTCTGGCCTCCAGCCTAAGTTAGGTCTCTCCAGAAATCCCTTATGTCTACCTTTTATGCTCATCATACTTACTGCTGCTTGTTCTATTTCTGTCTTCCTCCAAGATTTTAAGCTCTGTGAAGGAGATGTCTGGCTTGTTAGCCACCATTTCTTGGGAGTGGCACATAATAGATGCTCAATTAATATTTGTTGAATGATGTTGATGATACAAAATTCTGTACATATGGCACACACACACACACACACACACACACAAAAAAAAAAAAAAACCCCAAGAATTTAGAGGAAGATTTATTTTTTCTGCAGAGATTTCAGAGTTTGTGTTTGAAGATTTGGGTCATCCTTTGGGACAAATAGTTCAAATATACTTTACTCCTCCCCCTGCAATACTTAATTTTCTCATTTTTTTAAAGGTGAGACATACAAGTAAATCACTTAACATACTAAACCCTCATTAAATTCTTTTTTCTCTAATGATGGATGATGATGAAGAATAAGAATATTGAACATCAAAATAATCAAGATGCTAGGTTTAGACAAAGTTGAGAGTTCAAGAAAATTTGGAAAACAGAATGAAATCCATTTTAGAGTAAATAACTTAGTCCTTTCTGTTCCCCCACAACAATACTATGCATTTAAAATCCAAACTAGTCTCACCAATGAAAATTTTAGCATTATTTTAATGAATAGAATTTGAAATACAGGACAATAAAAACTTAGAATCAAGATCAAGTTCTGTAAACCAAAACTAAATAATATAAATTATAAAATAATAAATAAAAAAAGTTTCCTGAGGTTCTGTATTAGTTATAGGTTTATACAATAAATGTCTGGTTCCCAAAACAGCCACAGAGTTTAGTTCTTATCTCAACCTAATTATTTCAATCTCAAGTGTGTTCTGTTTTGGATGGTAGATTACTTGGTAGTTTGCCAGCAATAATGTGGGGGAAACCTCTAGTCTTCCATCACAGTCATTCTTATCTTTTTTGGAAACACTGTTTCCTAGCCTGAAAATGCCTGTAAATACCTATGGTCTGAATGGCAACTGGCAATTCGGGCACTTGGGTTCTAAGGGTTTGATATCGGAGATGAGGAGGGACAAGTCTTTCTTTGAAATACAAAGGAAGGAGATCAAGGTGAAGGATATTTGAGAATTGTATCAAAATTTAAACTGGGCTCACATGGCTCAGAGCACTTAAGGTAAAGAAAATACATTGAAAAAGTAATTGCATATATACACTAAAACAAAAAAGTAGCATCAGCAGACAAAAATTGGAGAAATTTATGGAAGGTAGAAAATAGATGAAATTTGGTTGGCAAGAATGGATAAATCATCTGGGAAGATGACCAACAGCCAGGATCTCCAGATATTTGAGGAGTAAGCTACATGGAAGAAGAAAAGGATCAAAATGAACAAGTGGAATAACCACCTCTTGAAGAATCAGAAATAATTAGGTGAACAAAAGAGTTCATTAATAAGTGTTCTCAGAGATAGTTGAAAAGATATTATAGCCATAAAACCAGAACAGTGTGTTATTAAAAAGGATCAATCAGAAACAAGAAACAATTATTGTAAATAAATATATATATATTATTGTCAAAAATTTTTAAAAAATTCATAGAAGGACTTCATAACATGGCTAAAAAAGACAAAAGACTGAAAGGTATGAGAAAGATTTAAGAGAGAGAAGATTAAGCCAGAAGGTGAAACATTCATCCAATTGGAGGCAATGGAAAGGGGAAAATAATCAGAGTAAATTTCCCTGCATAAAAGAAAGACTTAAGTCTTTAGTACGGAAAGGTCTAATAATCATTGAACAGAAAGAATTTCAAAAAGACCTCAAATCTGACATTTTCTTGAAATTTCAGAATTCAAGGATAAACAGAAAGTCCTAATATGTTTTAGACAGAAAGTAAAAATACAAAACAAACAAGCAAACAACATCTTACCTACAAAAGAGAATCAGAATGGTATCAAAATTGAATGGACCACACTAGTTGTTAGAATCCCATGGTTAATAGCCTCAAAGTTATGAGGTAAAATTATTTTGAACGTAGAATCCTATACTCAGCCAAACTAGCATTCAAGTGTATGTATTTGCGTGTACATGTGCAAAATAATGGCACGTTTAGACATGAAAGAACTCAAATAGTTAACCACTTTTAAGCTCTCTTGAAAGAATTATTCTAGGATTCAATGAAACAATATAAACAATGTCTCCAAGAAATATGATAATGTGTTATATAAGAACAGATAAACAATATTATGTATAGTTTATTGAAATAGTTGTTTATGCATGTTAAAAATCTTAATTTACATAATTACAAAATGGGAGATAGTGGGTTCAAGGAGTGAAGGGAAAGAGAGACCAACTAACGTTGTTGTCTTATGGATAGGAGGATAGAAATGCTTATTAATGTAGATACATTATGAAAATATGTTTAAAAAGTTAAGGGTAACCACTAAGAAAAAAAAGTTCAAACCATTATGGGGAAAGTAATGTAAGTAAGAAAATGTAATCACTCCAGTAAAATGCAAGAAAAGGAAAAAAAAAAGACACAACCAAGAAACTTAGTCAATTTAAAACATTAAGTGAAATGGTAGGAATAATTCAAATCTATCAATATACACAATAAACATGAATATGATAAATTCTCTCATTAGCTATCAGATTCTCTTAGATCTGGTGAAAAATAATTCTGGTAAATGCTGATTAGAAATTTGAAAATAAAGGGATAGGAAAAATACTACAGACCAAAAAAAGAAAAAAAGATGTATGGCAATATTATTAGCCAAAATAGGATTCAAGGTAAATATAGCATTAAATAGAACAAAGAAGAATATTTTCATATAGAAAAAATACTACCCGTAAAGGAGATAAAACAGTCATGAATCTTTATGCACACAATGAGGATGTAGCTTCAAAATGCATACAGCAAAATCTGTAAGAAATGCCATGGAAAATGGACAAGTGTACAATAATTCTAGGAGGCTTTAACATATATCTCACAGAAACTAACAGAAAAATTGTGAGAACAAAGGCAAGAATAAATAGAATTTTTGAGGATATTAGCGATATAATTGCATACATTGATCTAATAGATATTTAGAGAACTTTGTATCAAATTTTTCAACATTCATGGAACACTTAAAAGAATTAACTTGGTCTTTGGCTTCCAAGAAAATTAATACATTTACAAAAGCAGAAACCATATTCCCTTGTCACATGAAGTAATATTAGAAATTAATAACTAAAAAAGGGCCAAAAAATTACTTCACTTGGAAATTTAGAAACATCTTTCTAATCTCTCTTGGGTTAGAAAGTGAAAGCTGAAATCACAAAGTATTTGGACATGGAGGAAATAAGAGGACTCTTTAAAAACGTGGGAATGCAGACAAAGCAGTACATAAGGAAAATGCATTAACTTTTTTTACTGGAAACGAGAAAGGTATAAAATTAATAAATTAAAGATTCATCCCAAGAAGCTAAAACAAAGGCAACAATGAAAACCCAAAGAAAACAGAAGCAAAAAAGTAGAACTCTGTGAAACAGGAAACTAACCAATGCTACCATCACACACACACACACGCACGCACGCACGCACGCACACACACAATGCATATATGTAATCAAAACAAAAATGGGTTGTTTGAAAAGATCAAATATATAGGGTTTGGTAGATCTGATCAAGGAACCAAAAAAAAAAAAAAAAAAGGAGGGAAGTAAAAAATGAATGAAATTAGAAACAAGAAAGGTAATATTATAGTTACGGTGGAATTATAAAGAATAGTATATAAAATAAATTGATAAATGTATTCACTAATATGAGTTACTAAAATTGATTCAAGAAAGGCAAAGGTAGAAAACCTGGATAGACCAATAATCAAAGAGGAAACTAAAAGACCAAAGTTCGATGCATAGAAAAGATACCATGCCAAGGCTGTTTTATGGGCAATTTACCAAGCTTTCAAGGTACAGATAATTTCTATGCCATATAAACTTTTTCTGAGCATAGAAGATGATGAAATGAAGGTGTCAAACCCCTGATACTCAAATCTAAAAGGAAATACACACAGACAAATTGAAAACTATAGGTCAATCACACTGACAAAAATAGAGGAAAAAAATCATAAATCAAATCCATGCTGGGTAATATATCATTTTCAGGAATGCAAGTATGTATTGGAAATCTATTGATATAATTAATGAATGTAATTGTAATAGAATGATGAGTCAGATTTTTTAGAATTATAGCCAAGGCCATAGGTATCAAGATACAGTATCCCTTCCTTCTAAAGAGGATTCCAAAGAGTTGGTACCAAACATCTCTCCACAGGTTTTGCTAAGATGTAGAAGAATCAGCCCTATAATTCCCAGCCATCCCTCCCCCGCCACCCATCACCATCAGTCTACATATGAAGAAGAGAAGGAGGTGAACGGAGATTTCTCATTCTCTTCCTTTTATGAACTTCAAGGCAAGGTTTATGGGTAGGAATACTCCCTGCCTCCTACAGCAAAAGATCTGAGGAAGTGTGAGAGTAAAAAGATAGCTCACTTCTTTCTTTATCCCAAACTCCTTATGTCACAAATCTAGTTTGTACTATGGTTAAGGGAGAGCTTTAGATCAGGTATGAAATAAAAATTTTGAACCAGGTTGGATGAAATTGTAATGACTGTAAGTGACTAGATAGATACAGATTTGCTTAAGTTATTTTTAACAGACACTTGAAGGTGGCTGGTGGATTCGCAGCTGAGCTCTTAACCGCTGCACCAGCAAGTTGCCAAATAATACGTACAATGTGATTCCATTTCTGTAAACATTGCCAATTGTCAGTTTGCACTGAAAATCCTATGGAGCACAGTTCTACTCTGTAAACATAAAATCCATATATTTTATGTGTACTTACATTTCTATATGTGTATGTAAGAAATGATCTAAAAGGTTAAATATAAAACTATTAATAGTACCTGTGATTAGTCATTAAATGATGTATTAATTATTAATTGTAGTAGAGTGTATTGCTCGATTATTTTCAGAAAATGAAAAACGACATTGGATATTATTTTAGATAATTGCAGAGATGAAATGTAGATTAGGCAAGAAATTATTACACAAATGATTTGAATATGTTTCATTAATAATTTTTGACAGGGGACCTTAATTCAGTTTCTTTTTCTGTACAAATCTCGAAAATAAATTCTTCTTAACTAAAGGCTGCAAATGCAATTTATTTTCTTACTAATGTCTTAAAAAATCAATTCATATTAATAGAATTCTGATTTTTGACTCAGCTTTTATAATCTCATGCTTCAATATGAAGGAAAAATTTGCCAGTTTATATGTTACTGTCTAGCTATTTCTTCCCTTTAGTAACCATATTTTCTGATGTACACATGGCATAATTAAAAAGCATGGGCTTTGGAGTCAGACATGTCTGGATATGAATCCCAGTTCTTCAATTTTCTTTGCCTTGTGTTTGTGAGCAACTTACTTAACCTGTTTAAGCATCATTTATACAACTTCCTAAAGTTCTTTTGAGGATTGAATTTTGAAGTCTCTGCGGTGCCCAGAAGGAGACCTAGTGGTGCAGTGGTTAAGTGCTTGACTGCTGACCTGTCTTAGTCATCTAGTGCTGCTCCAACAGAAATACCACAAGTGGGTGGCTTTAACAAAGAGAAATTTATTCTCTCACAGTCCAGTAGGCTACAAGTCCAAATTCAGGGTGTCAGCTCCAAGGGAAGGCTTTCTCTTCTCTGTAGGCTGTGGAGGAAGGTCCTTGTCATCAGTCTTCCCTTGGTCTCAGCACAGGAACCTCAAGGTCCAAAGAACATGCTCTGCTCCCAGCACTGCTTTCTTGGTGGTATGAGGTTTCCATGTGTCTCTGCTTGCTTCTCTCTTTTATATCTCAGAAGAGATTGGATTAAGACACTATCTAATCTTGTAAACCTCATCAGCATAACCTCATCACAGTGATGGAATTTACAACACATAAGGAGATCACATATAATCTCATCATAGTGATAGAGTTTACAACACATAAGGAAATCACATCAGATTACGCAGTCATACAATACTGGGAATCATGACCTAGCCAAGTTGCTACACACATTTTTTAGGGGACACAATTCAATCCATGACATAACCTCAAGGTCGGTGGTTCAAACCTACCAGGTGTTCTGCAGGAGAAAGATGTGACAGCCTGCTTCTGTAAAGATTTACAGCCTTGAAAACCCTATGGGGCAGTTCTGTCCTATAGGGTCACTATAGTCGGAATCAGCTCTATGGTAGTGGGTTTGGTTTTGGCAGAACAGTGTGCCCAGAACAATGTGACAGAGTAGGCAATGAAAGTCCCACCTTTATTTCTACCATCTTTGTTCTCATCTAAGTTAACTTTTAAGAATCAGTAACTATAGTTTAATGCAGTTATTAAAGATGAATCTATAAACCTTACATCAGCCCTACATTAACTTGCACTACTCATTCTCTCAAAAAAATTTAGAAAGCTGCTCTGTAAAACAGCTCCCTATAATAAAACACTTTAATACTTCTGCAGCAAAACATGAATATTTGCACTAAGTGGGATAAGTAAAATCTATAAATAGTCCTTGCTAGGTTTTGTTGCCTAATGTGTTCTGGAAAAAAATCAGTTTTCAAAACTTCTTGTGCTTTGTAATTGTGGCTAAGCGATTATAGAGCTGTATCATTTTTAGCATATAATAAACCCGTAAGTATATAAGTTTGTGTCTATTTTGAACTGATATTTGGTTTTGTTATCTGTCTAAGGCTGCAGCACTGTGACACTCCTGTAATTATTTTTGTTTCAATATACATTTTAATGTTAGTTTTATTTATTTCTTTTTTTTGAAAAATTTCTTGGTCATGATTTTTCAGGCATATTATAGGATATATATTTTTAAGATCCAAACAAGTTACGTTGGGAATTATTGAGTAATTTGGGGAAAGCAAAGCAGGCAGTGTTGAACCATGCTGAAGGAGAGATGGAGTTGCTCCCTGTGCCTTGATGTTGAGTCA
This sequence comes from Dugong dugon, assembly GCA_030035585.1. Classification (NCBI taxonomy): domain Eukaryota; kingdom Metazoa; phylum Chordata; class Mammalia; order Sirenia; family Dugongidae; genus Dugong; species Dugong dugon. The sequence goes on along the minus strand of CM057467.1, from coordinate 103,146,028 downwards.
TTTTTTGAACTCACTCTTGAACTCACTCTTAGAAGTCCATCCTCAACTGAGTTTGAGAAACATTGGTCTTGTAACACATTTCCAGATGTGTATCTGCCTGGACACCCTAAAGTGTTCTCATAGTTATTAACAATATCAATTAGCATATTAACAAGGACCCTGGGTGGCACAAAGGGTTTGCACTTATCTGCTAACTGAGAGGTTGGTACCCAAAGGCTTCTAAAAGGATTACAGCCAAGAAAACCCTATGGAGCTCAGTTCTACTCTGTAATACATGGTGTCGCCATGAGTAGGAATCAACTCAATGGCAATGAGTTTAGTTTTTTTTTTTTTTTTTGGATTACCATACTAAAGGCTCTTAGTACCCATGCTGTAAAGAAACCTTGGTTTAACCTAGTGTTTACCAAAATTATTTGACCACAGAATTTTTATAACACCCAGCATGGAGCCCTGGTGGCGCGGTGGTTAAGAGCTCGGTTGCTAACCAAAAGGTTGTCTATTCAAATCTACCAGGTGCTCCTTGGAAACTCTATGGGGCAGTTCTGCTCTGTCCTGTAGGGTCGCTATGAGTTGGAATCGACTCCATGGTAACAGTTTGGTTTAGTTTGTTTAACATTCAGCACATACTCTGGGAAACAGTTGCCTAATGAAAAAAAGAGGGAAGGAGGGAGAGGGGAGCAATTAGAAGCTGAGAATTCTTGTCTACCACTGTCCATCACAGGTATTTATTGAGTGTCTGCAACATGTCTATTACGATTGGATTTACTGGGGATATAAAATAATTGTAAGGTACAATCCCTTCCCTTAAGGACAAACATAAGGAAAACAATTAGGGAGTTGCTGACTGCTGAACTGTAAATTCTCAGGGGACTGTTGGCCCTCTGAAGGCATACCCATTACCAATGAGTTGATTCCAACTCATAGCAACCCTTAGGACAGAGTAGAGCTGCCCCATAGGGTTTCCAAGACTGTAAATCTTTATGGAAGCAGACTGCCACGTCTTTCTCCTGCAGAGCTGCTAGTGGGCTCCAACTCCCAACCTTTGGGTTAGCAGCCCAGCGCTTAACTACTGCTCCATCAGAGCTCCTTTCTGAAGGTATAGACAGTGTCTAATCGATCTATGTATCACCAGGACCAGTATGCGCTAACCAAAAAAACCTGTTGCCGTCAAGTAGATTCTGACTCATAGAGATCCTATAGGACAGAGTAGAACTACCTCATAGGGTTTCCAAGGAGCATCTGGTGGATTCGAACTGCTGACCTTTTGGCTAGTGCTGAGCTCTTAACCACTGCACCACCAGGCTCCAATATAGTACTGGCATTCAGTAAATATACTAGGTGAATGAAAGAAGAGAGCGAGGGAGGGTCAGTATCTGTAGTATATGACAGTATATTTTCACTATATATGTAGTGGTTGTTGAGAGGACAGAGTCAGGGTAGGCTTCATCAATGTGTTTGTGCCAAAGATGGGCTTCAGAGGATTGATGGGGTTTGGCTGGATGACGAGGAGAGGTGAATACATTCCAGATGGGAAGAATAGCGGGAGCAAATATTGAAGGCAGGAATGAGTATGTTGAACAAACCAATCTGAGGAGATCTTTACTAGGTAATAATTAGACATAGGTTCATTGGAGAAATAAGGTGTATCACACCCAGCCTAACTCACATTCAGACACCCTATATGGCTTTTTCTTTCTGGGCCCCAAAGTCCTAACTTCAGTTCTCAAAGAGTTCTCTGATTCTGATGGCTACTTCAGTGGGTAAAAGATGTACAATGAAAATATGATTTTTTTGCTTTGTGTAAATGAATGAGAAGCTCTAGTGAGGGAAATGGTGCCCAAGTGCCCTACCCAAGGTGGTAGGACAAGCAGACAAGGCACATAGGTAGCCTGTAACATATGCTTCACAGCTCAACTCTCAAGGTTTTTTTGAGGATCCACAAACAACTGAAAATGTTTTCTTTGATACTTTTAATTGGCTTACTCAATTTGATAGGTGCTGCCTTAATAGTTTACACTAAAAATGTGCTCTGTCACTACAGTTTATTTTCTCCCTTCTCTTATAGATCCCGTCTTTGCCTTTGCTCCTTGGTTCAGCCGTCAACCTACTCCCTCCCATGTGTGTACACAGTTTGTGTGCGAAATAACAAAATCACTCTGGGTTATTATCTGACACTAATATTACTTTCTTCCTGAGCCCTTGCCCACTGGACGGTGGGGGAAAATAACTGAGTGTCCAATTTAGTGTAAAGTTTATCTGATTTGATCATTGAAATAGTTATTTTAGGTAGTTCTTTCTCTCAGACTCTCCTATACCCTGTTGGTTTCCTTAAGGTAGTATAGGGAAAGAGGGGTTGTGTGGTTTTCACACCCTCAGGACATTAGAGGAAGGAGCACCTGGCCTCATGCTAGCTCACTGGAATGTATACATTGACATGGCATCCGCCGGTCAATGGAAAGATGTCCCTTGTTCACTTGCTTACTGGGTGCTCTGCTGGCCTATAATGTGTCCTTTTTTTTTCTTTTTTGCTTAAGCACTTTTTCTGGTGGTGCTTCCCGGACGTTCCAATCTAAATGTGGCTTTCTCTGGTATCAGAGACCATCTCCAAGGATATGGCTGTGACTCCCATTTGGCCCTGGCTTGAGTGGCCCTCACTCCTGAGCCATCTTTCCCTCATGATGCCAATACCTTCTTTACAAACTTCCCAGGCTGACTCTCATCTATTTCCATGTGGTAAAACACACAGGTATCAAGGGTGGTTCAGGAAAGCTAAACTTCCAGCCTCCCTCTGCCTGATCATGTCATGCCACCATGTTGATGTGGCTGTGTCCTTGGTTGCTACAAGGCGACTTCCTCCTTGTGTTCCATACTGAGGGGAGAAGGGCAGAAAATCCTTCTGTTTCCACTTATCTGACACCTCTCCCCCTGCCGTATCTGATATTGTTTTTCACTTTCTATTATTTTTATTGTCTCTTCAACCATATTGTCCTTTGCTGTTAACCTATTTGTACCTGGGAAAATATCTAATAGAATTTGTTGCATGTGAAAGTGTGCCATATTATTTAATGTAGTGGTTTTCTAACCTGGGAGTGGAAATGGGACCAACTGAATTCAGCTCTATTTTCCCAACCTCTCCTTGCCCACAACTCCAACTTTATTTAATTAAGAGTTATGCTTTTGTTTGAAGAAAGGTTTCACAGGCAAAAAAAGGAAAAGAAAAAAAAGAGCAATTTATTAAATGGATCCACATATATTTTTTATTTGCTCAACATAATTATAAACCTTGAAACCTGGTCTTGTGCTTCTTCATAATCTCTAGTTTGATTCTGAACAAATAATATGTATTTAATAAATATTAAGGTGAAATAAATAGCAGTATGATACTATTCACATTTTATGAATTTTAGGTAGAGTTCAAATTCTGAAAGATATTTAAATTGATTTTTTAAGTCAGAGATAGTTGAAATTTCTTTAACTTATCACAAGTTTTGAGTATGTAAAATTATTCCTTAAGAGAAATTATATTATCCTAACTAAAATATAGTATCTTCTTTAGGAATTCATTTTTATATTCAGCAGAGACTAGTAAAGTAAGTGTATGAGTGCATGTGGGCATGTTCACACACACACACACACACACACACACACACACACACACACACACACACACACCCCTTGAAAACTCATTTGATAGTCCCTAGAATGAACCTTAATATTTATGGCAGAAGCAGGTAGCATTTATTTGACATATTCATCTGCCTATGAGTTTGATTTTGTACATTTGAACTTTGCAAACCATTGCCTGAATTTTGGTTTCATTTTTGTTGACAGGTAGGGAACCAAAAATATCAGCTTGATTCTATTTAAAATGATACAGACTCATTTATCGGTTAATTCTTTTACCAAATACTTATTGTGTGGCCACTGTTTAACAGTACCATTAATGCATTTTCAGATACAAATGATTTAGGCTGACAAAATTCAGGGTTTTTCCTGGACATCTATGATACCGAAGAGTGGCTTTTCCTGCTCTTCTAGCAGCCACCGCCCGTTCCCATACATAAATGGCAGCCAGCAATAGCTAGAAACAAAGGACTCTCTCCCAGTCCCTGAATATAGTGACATTCATTCTGAGAGAAGCAGGGGCAGCTTTTTGAAAACCGACTTCTTCAGCTCAACAATAACACACAATGAGTTATTGACTTGTTTATATACGGAGCTCTTTTCAGTAACTAACTCTGACTCCCACAGTCTGGACAAATGATTGATTTCGTGGTTAGAAAAAGAGAAAGCTCTTGCGCTAAACTCTGTAGTGCAAACTACTTCTTCCCCATTTGTTCCCTAACTGAATAGGACCTTATTAAAATGCACTTTCCAAAAAAATACCTGCAGCTGGCCTTTATAACCATGTTTTGTATATATAAATAAGTAATTTGTCCCAGTCTTTTGTATATTAACGGACCGTTGGGGAAACTTGTCAATATATATGAAGGCTGATTGTCCTGTTGTTTATGCTAAACAGCATTGCCTATATTGATCTGCATGTAAAATATGCATCAAATGATTTTATTAGAAAATCAATCTTTTCTGGTCAAAAAGTTAGATTTTTGATAAATGGGTAAATATAGATATTCAGCTTTCTGATTGGGTCATGTTGATTTATTAATGTGACCCAATAAGAAAACTTATACTTCACATTTGAATCATTACATGTTCTGAATACAGAAAAAGTGATAAATGTGGAACCACAGTTCAGAGCAGTAAGAGTTTGGTTGGACTAATAGGCCTTTTCCCCTTTGGCTAGTATCTATCTGAAATGTCAATATGAATTAGGTAAACAGGAAAAGACCAGCTTGCTTGGATTACTGTTCTTTTTCTAAAGATACTAATAACTGAGCTCTAAAGTGACCATTTCAGCGTTATTTTCTCCAGTAAAATGGATTTCATTTTACCTTACTGTCATGTTAAAATTTTTACAAAATTAGACTTTATGACTTTTGTATACATACTTTAAAATATTTTGGAGGAGGAGTTAAAAATATAAAGAAAAGGCATCAACTATTAAGGTTGCACATGAAAGGAGATCAATGCTGTTGTGGCTGTATTTCTCAGCAGGAGGTCTTGAGCATCCTTTCATCTCTAGGGTGTCCATGGTAGAGCTTCCTGGGTTTGAAGAGTTTCTCAAAATTAAGAACATTTCCTATTATAGACACAAGGGACCATGTGTTTTCTATAGAACTATGTATTTCTAAACTATGACCCTTTAGGACTTTAGAGAGTATGTAATGAGGAAATACATTTTGTTTGAGGAAAACTTAATTCTTTTCATCCTCTGTATCTCTACCAAGATCATGTTGTTGAAGCATTTTTGTTCACTTATCTTTGACAGAGCCATTGTATTTCTTGTTTCTTCCATTTCTGCTACATACTTGACTAGTCTCTTTATTGCTGTATTCTGGTTACTACTTTTTTTTAATACCCCTCCGCCCTAAATTTTCCACTAATATTGAGCAGACCCAACTTTATCCTAATCATGGATGGATAATGTCTGCTACTTACATTTAAAAAAATTTTAGCAGCAAGTCCTGACAAAAATTATGAATTAAACCTTCCTGTTTGGCTAGCTAGATTTTGATATGAACAATGAATATTTGGGAATGCTTTCTCACACTTAAAAAGGGAATGATACATTTAGAACAAGGTGACTTGCTTTCTCCTCTCTCCATTTGGTGGGAATTTGACTTTTTACAATTATCTACAAATTTTAGCCAACTTTCTGTTTTTTTTTCCCTTAATTTTAATTTGCAAGTTCTACCTTTTTTATACATGAAAAATCAGCCTTAGAAAAATTTAAATTCATTGACAAAAAGTTTCATATATTTCAGATAAGAATAATAAATCAAAAGCATCTAGTTGTCTCTTAATGAAGAAACAGGATGTCCTCAACAGAAGTGACAGTAGAGAAGAGTCCTACTATTGTTATCATGTTGCTGGCTTGAGGGAGAGATGCTATTAGCACTGCATATTATTAATAGCTCAGGGTGAAAATGCAATCTCTTAATTTGACTTTTTACTTTAAGTAATTTTCTCTGATTGTATTAAAATGTATCTCTTTTGGAATGGTTTATCTGTTTCCAGAGAAGGCCCATTGTGTGTATCATATCCTTGTATTTTGTTGACTGTTTCTCAGTATCTTACTTCACTCCCTGTTTGCAGCTATGTGTATTATGCTTTTTAGTAATGCTAGTATGCTTTTCCCTGAGGTTATGTAGATTAGCATAATGCTTCTTTAGAAGTTGATTATTAGATAGGAGGTGATTTTTCCAACTGTGGTGCTTTCAAAGGTAAAGAATTCTCACCTTTTAAAGAGTTACTTGGAAGCAGTTCTAAATGTCATGGCCCTGGGAAACCGCATTAGAATTTGACTTACCTGCTGTGGCACCAAAGAGTTTTTGTGGCTCTGTTTTTGTTTTGCTTTGTTTCTCTTGCAGGAGCCCTGGTGGCGCAGTGGTTAAGTGCTCAGCTGCTATCCAAAAGGTTAGTGGTTCAAACCCACCAGCTGCTCTGCAGGAGAAAGATGTGGCAGTCTAATTCTGTAAAGATTACAGCCTTGGAAACCCTATGGGACAGTTCTTCTCAAAAGTTTGCTTGAATGTTTTTGCATTTGGAAATGGATTTTTTAAAGAATAGATGGGCTAGATAAATATTCTCCAGCTGTCCTCCTCTATATTCATCTCCTCTCAAGATAAGAACCTTTGTGATAGAGACTTGAGACCAGTATGTTGTGCCACAATTCACACATATGCTTCTGGGTAGAAACTGAGTTTGATATTTGACTTTTTAAAGTATTATCTCTTTTGTATCACTTCATCACAGGAGCAAATATTCCCTGGGGAGAGTGATCCTAAGAATAGTCACACATGATGGTTTTATCTTTTTTTTTAATTCTTTTATCAATGATTCTCAGTCTAGGGCAGGAATTGGCAAACCATGGTCCACTGACTAAATTTGGCCTGCCATTTTTTTTCTTTTAAATAAAGTTTTATTAAAGCACATCAACACTCATTTTGTTTATATATTGTCTGTTTCACGATTCGATAGTAGAGTTGAGTAATTGCCGCAGAGACTGTATGGCTTCTCTGCAAAGCCTCACTGGCCCTTTTCAGAAAACTTTGTCAGCCCCTTATCTTGGGTGAGCATCAGAATCACCTCTAGATTCCTAGATTTCTCTCTTCTACCAAAAAACAGAATCTCTGATTTACCGAGCTGTATCACGCATCGCAGGATGAAGTGTTCATAGGTCTGATAGTGTTCTTTTAGCATGTATGCACAGGTAGCGTGAGGGGGCCATATTATTGAGACCCACATTTTATCCCAAGTATAGGAGTGGGTCCTCAGTCAAGGTATGGATTAAAGATTCAGGTTACTCAAACATGATTTGCCAGGCAAACAATTGAGAAAGCTTACTTAAAACAACAACATGGACAAAACAAATGAAACAAAACGTGATCATCACTCACTTTTCTTCTAATCCTCAGTAAGATACCCCATGGCAAGTCCATTGTTTGAGAACAGTTAAATATTCTAATTCAGAAGGTTCTCTATCAAGTTCTTGCTTTCTTTCTGTTAATGTCAATCTTTTCAGAAAACATTTTTGTGTAATTTTAGGTTTTTCTTTTTGTTGAAAATAGTATTTTGTTTCTATAGGGACTGTTTATGAAAGAAATATACAATGGGCTATATTCACCTTTTTATAACACATGGGTTAACAGCAGTACAAGAGGTTTATCTGGCTTTGTAAATGGAACAGTCTAGAGGTAATTGGTGAGGTAGGTAGGTACATGATTCTTTGTCATGAAATGTTAAAAATAACTTAGCACCATTCTAGAGTGTTTGAACTGACATTTGCTTTTGGTTTATAACTTTGAATTCCTACTCTGATATAATAGTAGCCAATTTATTCCCTACTGGTAATGAAAGATTTTAATAGGAAATATCAGCCTCATTTAAGGAAACAAACAAACCCTGCTATGCTCATTTTAATAAAATGCTTTTAAAAAATACTCATCAGTGTCAAATTCCTGGAATTAAGTAGCCCCCAAATCATATTTTAGTAAACCTAAAAGGAAAGTGAAAAATTCAGAATGTTTAAATGGTTTAAGTATAAAATGAACTTTGAAAACTATTCAGTGTAAATGAAGTTCATTTTCAGATAAATATGAGCAGAAGTGATTAGCAAAAACACGTTACTTGATTATGTTAAATTAGTTGTTTGAATAAATGTTGTTATTAGGTGTCAATAGGAGTCTGCTTTCATGTCATTATTTTTTTCTAGTTGAACTTTGCTGTGGATGAACAGAAGGAGAAAATTACTGAAACGGGCATTCTTTCAATGTCAGAAAAGGAACGCCATAAGGCACATGAAGAAGTAAGGAACTTACTTTGTATATTGTATTATAAAACTACAGTGAACACTAATTTTAAAATTAAGATAAATTTTACTTTGGGTCTGGTGGTAAACCAACTATACTGTTAGCTGATAACAACTTATAATAGGAAAAAATTGATCAAAACTGGAAATAATTTTATTGACATAGGCAGCTTGAAAAATAATTATATATTTGAAAGAATAAATCATAATTTTCTGAAAAGATATCATAAATATTTTCTCATCAATTTCTAAATTAGTAAGTTATTAATGCAACTTGAAAGTGGAAATTGTAAAACATGAAAATATAGGGAAATAATAGATTTTTAAAATTTTGGACAAATACTAAATCTTGTTTTTCATTTTTGACTCTATATAAGAATAAAATTATTGTTGTGAATTTTAAAAATATTAAGAAAGTTATCTCTTCTCAAGGAGAAACTGTAGTTTACAAATATCAAGCCTAAGTCAGCTAATCATAAGATTCTGTAGGCAATATTGTAATGAAGAACTATTAAAACAAACCTTCTTCTCTCCAAAGCTCATGCTGTGCGGTTGACAGCATATTCCATAAATGAAATAATAATACAAAATTAGTATTAGACAAAAGAGCATTTTCACGTAGTTTCCTGGAATGCAAAAACATTTACTCTTTTTGGAGAAAGAACATGAATTTGCTAATTTTCATGTACCACTGTCAATAAATAAAATCTTTAAGCAACTTAAGGGATAAGATAGTATGAATATTTAAAAAATAAACTTCTCATGTAATTCTCTTTTGACATTTTGATAAAGAAATCTATCCAAGCTTTGGCTTTTTAGCATTTTCCTATCATTGTGGTTGCATCTCCTTTACTGAAAATGTATTTTACAATAGATGCACAAGTACAGTTCATTACACTTTCCTGTGGGAATTCAAGTCTTAAATTAGAGACTATATTAATATTTGGGACTTTTATATGCCCAATATTAAAGAGTGTATTATAGACATTGATTAGCAATCTCAGTAAAGAATATTTCATAGAAAAAAAACTCGAATAATTTCTAAAATGCAACAAATAACAGTGGTATAGATTGAAGTTATAGTACTGATTCATTTCACAGAACATTAAAAAGTTTTAAAAAACTATGATATTAATTATGAATTAAAAAAAAATCTTCCTCTAGTCATTTGAAAAATGTTTAATGAAAGCTGAAGTAAGGTTAGAAAAAATATATCATGTATCTTGATATGCTAAACTTTAGGAAGCTTATTAGGATAATAAAGTTATATTTACAATAACACTCTTAGAGATTCATTAGAAAATAATATAAAAGAATGAACAGATTGCGTTTTCTGTATTGTAAACATTTTAGTTATTTTGCTCTTGAATATTTTATGCAAAATTATAACTTAAGTGGAACTGAAAACTTGAAATGGTCCAAGAAAATGATAATTCTGCTAAATATATAATTTTAATGCTACCTGGTTGGAAACATTGGAAATGAAAATTACCTTTTCTGGGAAATCTGTGTTTATGTTTATTGTTATTTCTTCTTTATTATCAACGTCTTTATGTTTATCTATGAGTCGGAATCAACTTGACAGCAATAGGTTGGTTGGTTGGTTATATGCATCAATGTTCTTCTTACCCAGTGGATACGAATAGATATCTAAAACGTATTACTAAAAGGTAATAGGGTTTCTTTTTGTTTTGAAGAATAAACCTATCTGGTTTCTTTTTCAAAATAGTCACCTTTTGATGCAGTCTACTTATTCCAATGTTACATTTTTCTATTTATTTACATATTGATTTATCAGATATGCCTCCAAATGCCTTTTATTTGCTTCAAAACTCAAATACATGGTAAAGGGTCAGATGATGTGTTTGTGTATGTTTGTGTGTGTGTGTTGACATCTAAATATATTTCAAAGACTGTGAAGATAATTCCTACATTATCACTTTGAAAATGATTATACTAATTTGGATGTGTAAATTCTAGGGTTTTTGTTAGAAAAAGTCAGTTACATTAACTTATAGCCCTAATTCATATACAGAGATGTGAAACCTGATGGTGAAAGGAAATAAAAAATTTTAGGGGAAAATCACTTCAACATTTGTTTTTCCTATGGATTTATTTATTTTTAAAAAAAAATATTAGACTGCTAGACATATCTCCCTTCACTTGTCTGTCAGTTTGTCTTAGCTGTGGTGGCTTTTGTGTTGTTGTAATGCTGGAAGATATGCCATTTGTATTTCAAATACCAGGTGGACAGTTTTCGGCAGATATTCCAGATTAAGACAGACTAGGAAGAAGGAGCTGGTGGTCTACTTCTGAAAAAATTGGCCAGTGAAAACTTATAATAGCAGTGGAACATTGTCTGATATAGTGCCAGAAGATAACTCCTTCAGGTTGGAAAAACCAACAAAACCAAATCCATTGCTGTCGAGTCAATTCTGACTCATGGCAACCCCATAGGACAGAGTAGAACTCCCCTATAGAGTTCCCAAGGAGTGGCTGGTAGATTTGTACTGCCGACCTGGTTTGCAGCAGAACTCTTAACCACTGTACCAGCACTCAAAATATGACCGGGGAAGAGCTGCCTCTTCAAAGTAAGAGTCGACCTTAATGACGTGGATGGAGTAAAGCTTTCAGGACCTTAATTTACTGATGTGGCATGACTCAAAATGAAAGAAACAGCTGCAAACAACCATAAATAATCAGAACATGGGATGTACAAAGTATGAATCTAGGAAAATTGGAAGTCATCAAAAATGAAATGGAACGCATAAAGATCAATATCCTAGGCGTTGATGAGCTGAAATGGACTAATATTGACCATTTTGAATTGGACAATCATATGGTCCACTATGCCAGGAATGACACATTGAAGAGGAATGGTGTCACATTCATTGTCAAAAAGAACATTTCAAGATCTATCCTGAAGTACAACACTGTCAGTGATAGGATAATATCCATGTGCCTACAAGGTAGACAGGTTAATATAACTATTATTTAAATTTACGCACCAACTACTAAGGCCAAAGATGAAGAAATTGAAGACTTTTACCAACTTCTGCAGTATGAAATTGACCAAGTGTGCAATCATGATGCATTGAAAATTACTGGTGATTGGAATGCGAAATATGGAAACAAAGAAGAAAGATTGGTAGTTGGCAATTACAGCCTTGGTAGTAGAAAAGACGCTGGAATTTTGCAAGACCAATGACTTATTTATTGCAAATACTTTTTTATAACAAAATAAACAGTGACTATACACATGGACCTGACCGGATGGAATACAGACATACTTTGGAGATATCACAAGTTCAGTTCCAGACCACAGCAATAAAGCGAGTCACAATTTTTTTGTTTCCCAGTGCATATAAAAGTTATGTTTACACCATACTGTAGTCTATTAAGTGTGCAATAGAATTATGTTTAAAAAACAATGTACATACCTTAATTAAAATATACTTTATTGCTAAAAAATGCTAACCATCATCTGAGCCTTCAGTGAGTCATAATCTTTTTGCTGGTGGAAAGTCTTGCCTTGATGTTGATGGCTGATGACTGATTAAGGTGGTGGTTGCTGAAGGCTGGGGTGGCTGTGGCAATTTCTTAGAATAAGACAACAGTAAATTTTGCCACGTTGATTGACTCTTCCTTTCATGAAAGATTTCTCTGTAGCATGTGATGCTGTTTGATAGCATTTTACCCACAGTAGAACTTCTTTCAAAATTGCAATCAGTCCTCTCAGACCTTGCTGCTGCTTTATCAACTAACTTTATTTAATAGTCTAAATCATTTGTTGTCATTTCATCAATGTTCATAGCATCATCACCAGGAGTAGTTTCCATCTCAAGAAACCACTTTATTTGCTCATCCATAAGAACCAGCTCCTCATCTGTTAAAGTATTATCATGAAATTGTAGCAATTCAGTCACATCTTTAGGCTCCACTTCTAGTTCTAGTTATCTTGCTATTTCTACCACATCTGCAGTTACTTCCTTCACTGAAGTCTTGAGCCCCTCAAAGTCATCCATGAAGGTTGGAATCAACTTCTTCTAAACTCCTGTTAATGTTGATATTTTGACCTCCAACCATGAACTGTGACTGTTCCTAATGGCATCTAGAATAGTGAATCCTTTCCAGAAAGTTTTCAATTTACTTTGCTCAGATCCATCAGAGGAATCACTATCTATGGCAGCTATAGCCTTACAAAATGTATTTCTTAAATAATACGACTTAAAAGTAAAAATTTCTCCTTTATCCATGGACTGTAGAATGGATATTGTGTTAGCAGACATGAAAACAACATTAATCTCGTACATCTCCATCAGAGCTCTTGGGTGACCAAGTGCATTGTCAATATGCAGTAATATTTTGAAAGGAATTTTTTTTTTCTGAGCAGTAGTTCTCAACAGTGGGCTTAAAATAGTCAGTGAATCATGTTGTAAACAGATGTTCTGTCATTCAGACTTTGTTGTTCCATTTATAGAGCACAGGCAGAGTAGATTTAGCATAATTTTTAAGGGTCCTAGGATTTTTGGGATGGTAAATGAGCATTGGCTTCAACTTAAAGTCGCCAGCTGCTTTAGCCCCTAACAAGAGTGTCGGCTTGTCCTTTGCAGCTTTGAAGCCAGGAATTGACTTTTCCTCGCTAGTTATGAAAGTCCTAGATGGCATCTTCTTCCAATATAAGGCTATTTTGTTTACATTGAAAATCTGTTGTTTAGTATGGTCATCTTTATCAATTATCTTAGCTAGATCTTCTAGATAACTTGCTGTAGCTTCTACATCAGCACTTGCTGCTTCACCTTGCACTTTCATGTTATGGAGACAGCTTCTTTCCTTAAACCTCATGACCCAGCTTCTTCTAGCTTCAAACTTTTCTTCTGCAGCCTCCTCACCTCTCTCAGCCTTCATAGAATTGAAGAGAGTTAGGGCCTTGCTTTGGATTAGGCTTTGGCTTAAGGTAATGTTGTGGCTGGTTTTATCTTCTATCCAGAACACGGAAACTTTCTCCATATCAGCGGTAAGGCTGTTTTGCTTTCTTATCATTCATGTGTATGCTAGTTCTTTCCTTGAAGAACTTTTCCTTTGCATTCACAATTTGGCTACCTGTTTGGCACAAGAGACCTAGCTTTCAGCCTGTCTTGGCTTTTGATATGCCTTCCTCACTAAGCTTAATCATTTCTGGCTTTTGATTTAGAGTGAGAGACCTGCAACTCTTCTTTTTGCTTGAAAACTTAGAGACCATTGTAGGGTTATTAATTGATCTAATTTTAATATTTCTGTGTCTCAGGGAATAGGGAGGCCTGAGGAGAGGGAGAGAGATGGGGGAACAGCTGGTCAGTGGAGCAGTCAGAACACACACAACGTTTACTGATTAAGTTTGCCGTCTTATAGGGGTGTGGTTCGAGGTGCCCCAAAACAATTACAATAGTAACATCAAAGATCACTGATCACAGGTCACCATAACAGATATAAAAATAATGAAAAAGTTTGAAATATTATAAGAATTATGAAAATCTGACACAGAGACATGAAATGAGCACATACTGTTGGAAAAATGGTGCCAATAGACTCGCTTGACTCAGGGTTGTCACAAACCTTCAATTTGTAAAAAAAAAAAAAAAAAAAATCTAGAAGCACAATAAAGCAAAGCACAATGAAACACAGTATGCCTGTACACAGGAATCAAATCGACTACATCTGTGGAAAGAGATGATGGAGAAGTTCAATATCATCTGTCAGAACAAGGCCAGGAGCTGACTCAGGAACAGATCATCAATTGCTCACGTGCAAGTTCAAGCTGAAGCTGAAGGAAATTAAAACAAGTCCACAAGAACCAAAGTATGAACTTGAGTATATCCCACCTGAACTTAGAGATCATTTCAAGAATAGATTTGATGTATTGAACGTTAATGACTGAAGACCAGATGAGTTGTGGAATGACATCAAGGACATCATACATGAAGAAAGCAAAATATCATTAAAAATACAGGAAAGAAAGAAAAGACCAAAATGGATCTCAGAAGAAACTCTGACACTTGCTGTTGACCACAGAGTAGCTAAAGCAAATAGAAGAAATGATGAAGTAAAAGAGCCGAACAGAAGATTTCAAAGGGTGGCTCAGGAAGACAAAGTAAAGTATTGTAATGACATGTGCAAAGACCTGGAGTTAGAAAACCAAAAGGGAAGAACATGCTTTGCACTCCCCAAGCTGAAAGAACTGAAGAAAAAATTCAAGCCTCAAGTTGCAATATTAAAGGATTCTACAGGGAAAATATTAAACGACACAGGAGGCATCAAAGGAAGATGGAAGGAATACACAGAGTCACCAAACCAAAAAGAATTGGTCAACATTCAGCCATTTCAGGAGGTAGCATATGATCAAGAACCAATGGTATGGAAGGAAAAAGTCTGCACTGAAGGGAATGGTGAATAACAAGGCTCCAGAAATTGATGGAGTACCAATTGAGATATTTCAACAAAAGGATGCAAGGCTGGGAGAGCTAACTCGTCTATGCCAAGAAATTTGGAAGACAGCTACCTGGCCAACTGACTGGAAAAGACCCATATTTGTACCCATTCCAAAGAAAGGTGATCCAACAGAATGCAGAAATTATCGAACAATATCAAGAATATCACATGCTAGTAAAATTTTGCTGAAGATAATTCAAAAATGGTTTCAGCAATACATTGATAGGAAACTGCTTGAAATTCAAGTCTGATTTGGAAGAGGACGTGGAACGAGGGATATCGCTGCTGATGTTAAATGGATCTTGGCTGAAAGCAGAGAATACCAGAAAGATGTTTACCTGTGTTTTATTGTGTGTGCAAAGGCATTCGACAGTGTGGAACATAGCAAATTGTAGATAACATTGCAAAGAATGGGAATTCCAGAACACTTAATTGTGCTCATGAGGAACCTGTGCATAGAACAAGAGGCAGTCATTCGAACAGAACAAGGGAATACTGTGTGGTTTAAAATCAGGAAAGGTGTGTGTCAGGGTTGTGTCCTTTCACCATACTTATTCAATGTGTATGCTGAGCAAATAATCTGAGAAGCTGGACTGTATGAAGAACAATGTGGTACCAGGATTGGAGGAAGACTCATTAACATCCTGTGATATCAGATGATACAGCCTTGCTTGCTGAAAGTGAAGAGGACTTGAAGCACGTACTGATGAAGATCAAAGACCACAGTGCCTTCAGTATGGATTATACCTTGACGTAAAGAAAACAAAAATACTCACAACTGGACCAATAAGCAACATCATGATAAACAGAGACTATATTGAAGTTCTCAAGGGTTTCATTTTACTTGGGTCCACAATCAACACCCATGGAAGCAGCAGTCAAGAAATCAAACAATGGATTGCATTGGACAAATCTACTACAAAAGGCCTCTTCAAAGTGCTAAAAAGCAAAGATGTCACTTTGAGGACTAAGGTGTGCCTGACCCAAGCCATGGTATTTTCAATGGCTTCATGTGCATGTGAAAGCTGGAGAATGAATAAAGAAGACCAAAGAATTGATGCCTTTGAATTATGGTGTTGGCGAAGAATATTGAATATAAAATGGACTGCCAGAAGAAGGAACAAATCTGTCTTGGAAGAAGTAAAGCCAGAAGGCTCCTTAGAAGGGAGGACAGTGAGACTTCTCAGGTACTTTGAACATGTAATCAGGAGGGACCAGTCCCTGAAGAAGGACATCATGCTTAGTAAAATAAAGGGTGAGTGAAACAGAGGTAGACTCTCAATGAGATACAATGACACAGTGGCAGCAACAGTGTACTCAAACACAGCAATGATTGTGAAGATGGCGCAGGACTGGGCGGTGCTTCGTATGATGTACATAGGGTCACTATGAATCAGATCCAACTTGATAGCACTTAACAACTACAGCAAGACATATCTCAAAATTCTAACTAAACATCATAACATCTGAGATTTACTTCCTCATCTGCTATCTATAATTATATCTTAAAGATCATGTTTTATTTCATGTAATTTCTACACATGAAAACTGGGAATAATAATAATATATGCATCAGACCACTTTGAGGTGATTATATGTGTTTAAATACACTAAGCTCTTTAGAAATGGTCTAGTGGCAATCTAACATGTAATTTATTATTAGCAGTTTCCAGGTGCTGTCAAGTCAGTTCTGACTCATGACAACCGCATGTATGTCAGAGTAGAACTGAGCTCCATAGGGTTTCAGTGGCTGATTTTTTGGGAAGTACATGGCCAGGCCTTTCTTCCGAGGTACTTCTGGATGGACCAGAGCCTCTAACTTCTCAGGTAGCAGCTGAGCACTCTAACTGTTTGCACCACCCAGGGATTTAGTAGCACTTTAAACCAAAAAAACCCAAACCCATTGCTGTCCAGTTGATTCTGACTCGTAGTGACCCTGTAGGGCAGAGTAGAACAGCCCCTCATAGGGTTTCCAAGGAATGGCTGGTGGATTCAAACTGCCAAGCTTTTGGGTCACAGCCTGAGCTCTTGACAGTGCCGCCAGGGCTTCATTAGCACTTTAGAAGTGTGTTTTTTGAGGTTCCCTGAAAAGCAGATGCCAAAAGGGATTAAATTTGTAAGGATTTTATTAGGAGAAATGCCTATGAGAGAAAATGGGGAAATGGGGAAGGGTAGGTGGGGAAGGCTGGGAGAGCTGTCAGACAGATGTGTGTCTAATCCCCAGTGAAGATGAAAGAAGAAAGTAAAGTTGAGTGGAAGCATCCTCTATTGCCATGCAGTCTAAGGAAGGTTCGACAAAACTATTGGAGGTATCCTTGAGCCAAAATAGACTGTCAGAGGACTCCTGTGACTCCCAAGAATGGACCTGCCTTAGTGCCCCTGCTGTGCTCAGCCATTGGTGCCAACCTGGAGATGGATTTGAAACCACAGTAGCTAGGAGCCTTGGTGTATTATGCGTCTATGATTAGAGATCTATGTGGCACTTTCTCATTAGCTGACTCAAAAGGTATAGGTGATATTATCATTATTGCCATCAATATAGCCCTATTGCCTGGTGAATTATGAAGACATTTAAAATGTCTCCGTTTTCAATCACTCCTTCCTCCAAGGGTAGATGGGGATGTTAGGCTATTGAATAAGCCTAAAGGCAGCACATAAGGGACCTTCTGACTGGAAACAGGATAGATCCCCTTCCAAAATGTTTCCCTTCTCGGAATGGTCCTAGGAAACTCTAAGAAAGTTGGGAGTAACCAAAAGTTGTGGGAATAAGAGGGGCCACACATTTCAGGTTTCCTGGTAATTACACTGCAGATATCCATCCAAGTCAAGAGATACTTAATTTTGATCACAGGCTCCCATATCTTTTCCAGTCTTGTTTATCAAATCAAGTTTATGTCTCTTCTTTTTTTAAATTTTATTTATTTTAGTGTTGTTGTTGAGAATATACACAGCAAAACATACATCGAATTCAGCAATTTCTTCATGTACCATTTAGTGACATTGATTACATTCTTTGAGTTGTGCACCTTCCTTTTCTGAGTTGTTCCTCCCTCATTAACAAAAATTCACTGCCCACTAAGGTTCCTGTCTAATATTTCAAGTTGCTGTTGTCAGTTTGATCCCATATACATAGTTCTTAAAAGAGCTTAATGCTCAAGGCAGACATTTTTTACTAGTTAAGCTATTGTTTGGTTTTAAGAAGATTTCAAGGGATATTTTTAGTTTAAGGTTTAAAGATTATCTCAGGACAGTAGTTTCAGGGTTATGTCCTCTTCTTAGTCTGAAAAACAGTGTAGTCTTGGACCTGAAACAAAGAAGAGATCTTTGGAAGTTTAAAATACTATTTTTATATCTCTTTCCGAAACTTTTCTTTTTTTCCTCCTTAATTATGTAGTTAATTACAAAGTTTTTTGTTCCTGAGTTTAAGTGCTGACTTTGAGACCATCCTGTATGTTACATGCTAAGATGACATTCCCAACATAGAGATTGCTGCCCTTTGTGCTAATTTCAAGTGACAGTTCTGTGAAAAGTGTTCTGGAATCCTCTTTGATAACATGGGTAGACTCTGGGCCATGCAGCATTCAGGCCAACAACTGAATTTATCGCTAGAAAATTCAGGAGTGCCTCAAGGGTCATTAATAATAGCCAAAGTACAGTATTCAGAATGTACAGTTCAGATTGTACAACTTCAATGTGCATAATTTTCAGAATGATTATAAACAGAATATTATTTTGTGATGGCTACAAATTATGTTGAGAATTGAATTGAATTGAATTAAAGGGTTATATGCGTGTATCATACAAATATGACCAGGCTGGCCTGTGTGTTACAAAATCCTACATGTATGTTTATAGACTTGCGCACATTTGCATTCCTTCAGAAGTATAGTTTGTTTCCTCACCAGAATAGCCTATTTTTATTTTTATTTTTTGGGCTATCTTCTGCTCATTTGTTACTTCTCAAAACTTCTGTACGATTGTCACTTCCGTGCTGCATTTTCACAGAGAATGAAGTGTAAAATGTGTAGGCTTTCTGCTGCAGAATGAGATGGTGCATTTTTTCAACATATGCATACGTAAGCCTGCTTTTGTGAATGGGACTGATAGGGTCAGATAATGTTTAAAGGGAAAGGCTTTATGTCTCTCAGGCCTCTATATTTCCACATGGATGCTTCCACACACACATAGATTGAATTATGAACAGACCCATTAATGCTGGGATCACAAAAGGTCAAGTTTTGTCTTCTTTTACCCGTATTCACATTGCTTTTGTAGAGGGGGAGAAAAAGGATTTGCAGGAAAAAAAAAAAAAGATTTATGATGAAGAATTTTAAAGAACATTTTTTTCTTTTTAGCAACATCTGTGATTTGAAAAAAAAATTGTATTGTGTAAAATAATTCAGGAGTATTGTATTACCTACCAGATTTTAGTATATGTGAGTTATTTCATGTGTAGGATTAGCTTTAGGGATGACATGTTATTGTAATAACTGAGAACAAAATGCAGCACTTTGGGGGAAAAAACTTTGTGAATATGTAAAGTAACATAAAGTTTAAGTAAAATTGAATGGAAACATTATAAAAATGCCAGGAGCAGAATTCTTGATATATTCCTCCCATGTTTAAGATGTAAGTTAATCTTTGCTAGGATATCTTATTTTATGTTTTTAAGTTATTTTAAAAAAACAGATAACTATTGGTGTAAGTATGCATCACATATTATCATGGGCCCAATGAAAATAGCAAAAATGATAGAGAAAAAATTTTAAAGCAACAAAGAATTCATCCCAATTGAAATTTTTAAAACTTCAACCAATAGCCCTTTAGAATGCAAATAGCATCATCAGTTGTATGGTTGGTTGATTTCTGATGTCACATGAAATCTCCTATAAGTGAAAGGCTATGGACTGTGACGGTAAAACAAGTCATGTATAAAAATGCTCTCAAATAAAAGTCTGAAATTCCTCCTTCATATGTTTGTTTATTTTATTTTATTGTTTTGTTGCTTGCTATAGGACAAGGTGCAGTACATACAATTAAAGAGAGCAGTATTACTGACTAGCAAAATACATTGCATGTACTTAGTGGACTTTAAAGACTATATAAAATTGTATCTTTCTGAAGCACATGATACTGGGATAGGTTTAGAGACGATCAATGCTTTCCAGAAATGGAGTTCCTTCCTCTATTTAAGGTCTTTGGTTCTAGACTTTTAATTTTGTTAGATAACCATAAGAGCAAGTCAATGGCCTGTTTTGTTCTTTAGTTTGGGTATGATATATACTATTATCCACCATTTTTGAGGATAATGCTGTATTTTTACAGAAATAATGCACTCCTTCTACTTTTGTGTGCCAACCATGCCTTCTCCCCGACTCCGAGGTATTTTTGTAAGCATGCTATGCTAATTTTTTTACAGCAACGTGTAAAAAAATTGGCGTAGCTGCACTCATGAAAATATCTCGTAGGGAAGAGGGCGCGGTTGACACACAAATGTAGAAAGTGAGTATCATTTTCATAAAAATAAGGTATTGCTGTCAGATGGTATTGTCTTATGATAAAGATAAGGCTGAAAAGATTGAATAATATTGGATCATCTATCATTTCCATATTTTAAGTATTACGTGTTTCTTATAGGGTTAACAGTACTATAAAAGTACAGAAGTTCATTCCAGAAAGTTAGAAAAGGAAGATCATGAAAGAAATCTGTCACTGGATTTCAGTCTACAAATAATATTCTCTTCCTTTTCACATTTTCTTTCCTTCTCTTTCTTTCCTGCTCACATTCCCCCAATTACCTTCTTTCCTTTTTAAATTATTCTCCTCATCTATTAACTTGTTCTGTTTTATATCATTTTTTATCTTTTTCTGTCTCCTCCCAGTCTCCCTTTACCGTTTCTACCTTCTATGTCCATGATTTCCAAAGTTTCGCCCAAGTTTCTATTCGTGGGCTATGAGAAGCCTTCCTTACGACTGGATAATACAAATTTCCACAAGCTTTCACTTCAACTTACAATCAAGAGCTACCTAATAAGTAACCTACCAAATGAGTTATTAAGGGTTACAAATATTTAAGATAAACTTGTTGCCGTCGAGTCAATTCTGACTCATAGTGACCCTATAGGACAGAGTAGAACTGCCCCATAGGGTTTCCAAGGAGTGGCTGGTGGATTCCAACTGCTGACATTTTGGTTAGCAGCTGAGTTCTTAACCACTACACCATCAGGACTCCAAATACATATAGTAAAATACAATATTCTAAAAAGAAGTATATATAAAAAATATTCTGTAAAGAGGTGTATATAGAAATATTGTGGATGGTACGTAAATTGGAAGGTTTTATTCTATTAAGCATTTTAAAAGTCCTTTGCAAACTTGTTGGATATATAAAAACCAGTTGCCATTGAGTCAACTCTGACTCATGGCAAGCCCGTGTGTATAAGAGCAGAACTGTACTCCATAAGGGTTTTTAATGGCTAGTTTTTCAGAAGTAGATCTCCAGGCCTTTTTTTGTAGTGCCTCTGGGTGGACTCAAACCTCTAACCTTTTGGTTAGCAGCCAAGCACATTAACCATTTGCACCACACAAGGACTATGTTGGGCATACATGTTTCCTTAAATACTTTTTCTTTTCATATTCAGAGATATTTTTTATTCAGAAATTGTAAATGACTACCCATTCTATATTATTGAAGTGAAAAGGTTGGAAATCTTTCCAGGTATAAATTTGTTGATGAAAGAATGTACATCCCTTCTAATCTCTTTACTTGAAAATAGAGCTGTACTGAAATTCTTGTCTTGAAGTCATTTTTCCCCCCATCAAACTAGGTACTCAAAAATCTAATAGGTGTGACATCAACAATTACTTCTTGCTAACAACTCTTGTAATTTAACCCCTTCAGGTGAGCAGGCTGATTGATGAATTGCAGACAGCTATCAAAAGCAACAGAGGTCATCTCTCTCAACTTGGCCCACAATTACAGGCTGAGCAGGAGCAATTCTCCTCTTATGTCTACCAACACATTAAAAGCCTTCCAGCAAACACTGTTCTCTCAGGAGGCCTGCAGCTCAAGGTGGGTGTCATTCAGTGACTCTCACTGGGTTCAGCAAGTGATGTAAACACTCTGCTCTGTTTGAAGCCCTTATAACAGAGCCGATCAGCTTGAATTTCTTTTTATGTTGTATTTTTCAAACTGGAGTTTGGAGCTGTATCTTAAAAGAAAATGCCTAGAGGCCTTTGAAATGTGGATTTATATAAGTAATTTTCAACTCAGAAAAGGATAATTTTAATGAAGGAATTTAATCATGTGATCATTTACATACTTTTCCAAGAAACAGATATTTTTCACAGGAGTCATTGTGTATTTCAGTAAAAACTGAGAGATTTGGGAAATAAATTATTTGCAGGAAGGGGCAAGCTTTAATAATTGCCAGACAGTGGCAATAGGAATTGCAGGTGAAAGGCCAGGTGACTGATTGATGTTCAAACTACATTTCCAAAGAAAAGGATCTGTATTGGATAAGTGTGACACATGTCTGAGTTCACTTGGTAAAATCAATACTTAAAAATATACTGGGAATAAAGGTGAATTGGTTATTTGTCAGGACAAGATGGCTAAACATCCTAGACTACTCTCTAGTATTTCATCCTTGAAAGAGAAAAGAGTAACCCATATTTGACTAAAGTGGTTTAGGTGCTGAACACTTAGGTAATTTAAATAGTTTTATTTTTTCTAATAGAGTATACATGTTGATTCTGTAAAGTTAATATGGTTTTATAATTTTATATCCAACATTTCATGAGACTATCATTAGTAAAATTTAAATTAGTCGAAGTATGACCCTTTTCTAGCTAAGAAACTACTATTAGTACAACTCTTCATTTCCTTTTGATCATGTTTATAGGGATGTGACAATGTTCAAAGTAATTGTATTTTGATCAGCCTTCATCTCTGTAATTCTTCTTTCTTAATACTGTTTTATTCTTCAAAAAACCTTATTAATTTTATATTGTCTATTCAAAACTATTTCTTTTAATGGCATTCCTATGTTTGCATTTTGAATTAGAACATTACCATGTAAAAGTAGCCTTAGGGGAAATGTAATTCCATGTTTAACATGGTATTGTATTTCTCATGGTCTGTGCCGGTCAGCTAAGGGTTTAGGAAGACATTAGGGTCCCAGGGTTCCTGTAGACCAGTAGTATGCTTCTCATCTAGGATTCTGATCTGGTTACAGAGTAATTTTCTGCCTGTTTATAATTTACTTGCTATTGGTTAAGAGAGAAGCCAGGTGAGAGAGTGTGGTACAAATGATCCTCATTTGTATCAGCAACTATCGTATGAACTATATATAATAGCCTACTGTGAAAAGGGCCCCTGGTGGTGAAGTGGTTAAGAGCTCGGCTGCTAACCAAAAGGTAGGCAGTTCAAATCCACCAGCTGCTCCTTGGAAACCCTATGGGACAGCTCTACTCTGCCCTATAGGGTGGCTATGAGTCAGAATCGACTCAGTGGCAACAGGTTTGGTTTTAGCTTGAACAAAGTACTTTTTTTCCCCACAACTTCACTGCTTGTTTCTGAATAATTTGCTTGATGGTAAATATTTAACTTTTGGATATGAATTGTTAGTTTCATATATTCCCTATCTTAGTCATCAAGTGCTGCTACAACAGAAATACCACAAGTGGATGGCTTTAACAAAGAGAAATTTATTTATTCACAGTAAAGCAGGCTAAAAGTCCAAATTCAGGGCATCAGCTCCAGGGAAAGGCTTTGTCTCTCTGTTTGCCTTCTCATCAATCTTACCCCAGACTAGGAGCTTCTCCGCGCAGGGACCCCGGGTCCAAAGGACACGCTCTGCTCCTGGCACTGCTTTCTTGGTGGTATGAGGTCCCCTGTCTCTCAGCTCACTTCTCTCTTTTATATCTCAAGAGATTGCCTCAGAACACAATCCAGTCTTGTAGACTGAGTCCCGCCTTACTAACACAACTGCCACCCATCCTCCATCATTAACATCATAGAGGCAGGATTTACAACATATAGGAAAATCACACAATACCAGGAATCATGGCCCAGCCAAATTGATCCACACATTTCTGGGGGGACATAATTCAATCCATGACATTTCCCTTTTTAATATGCTTCAAAATTCTTTCCATACCAGCAAACAAGAGGTTATTTATATATACAAAGAAGCAATGCAGTTGTATTTATTTGTTTTGACACATTGTGCTGTCCAGTGTATTAGCCACTAGCCACATGTAGCTATTTAAATTTAATAAAATCAAAATATAAAATTAAAATGAATCTTAATTACTGATCAATACTTCTAGGTGTTCACTATTACTATCTGGTGGCAGCCTCCCTGAATTGAAGTAATAAGTCCCAGGGATATAAAGAGGTCCCTGGCATTTTCAGAGATCCATTGCAAAGATTCTTGCAAACAGGAAAATCCTCAAGTATTAGTTTAGTTTCAAAGCTCTACCCTTTCCTTCCCCCGGCAGAGCTGGGCCAAGCGTAGGGTAATTTAAGCTTTCACTTTGTCTCTTTCCTCTCATAGCCTCTTCTTTTTCCATCAGCTCTAATAACATTAATACCATGTTTACATGAAAACTCTAATAACCTGCAACTTATACTTTCTCAAACCATCTCAAATAAAACGGGGGATGTCTTAGTTATCAAGTGCTGCTATAACAGAAATACTACAAGTGGATGGCTTAAACAAACATAAGTTTATTCTCTCACAGTCTAGTATTCTAGAAGTCCAAATTCAAGGCATCAGCTCCAGGGGAAGACTTTCTCTCTCTGTCAGTTCTGGAGGAAGGTCCTCGTCATCAATCTTACCTTGGACTGGGAGCTTCTTAATGCAGAGACCTTGGGTCTAAAGGATGTACTCTTCTCCTGGTACTGCTTTCTTGATGGTATGAGGTTCCCATGTCTCTCTGCTAAATTCTGTCTTTTATAACTCAAAAGAGATTGGCTTAAAACACACTCTAATCTTATAGATTGAGTCCTGCCTCATTAACATAACTGCCACTAATCGCATCTCATTAACATCACAGACATAGGTTTTACAACACATAGGAAAATCATATCAGATGACAAAATGGTGGACAATCACACAATACTGATGGCCTAGCCAAACTGATACAAACATTTTTGGGGGACACAAATCAATCCATGACAGGGGATTTGTTGAAAAAACATAAGGGAACCTAATAGAAATGAAAATCAGGAAATACAACAGAATCTTACATGAAAGTCATTACTTTTTCATATCTCTTTCTTTTTAAGCTCATGATCTCTCATCTCTGCATCTCTCTGTGAGACTTTTCCATTTCTTGTTTTCTTTCTGCTAGCTAGATTTCTCTTTTTATTCCTTCTTATGTACACGGAGGAAAATTATGGCCCTTGGCCCTGACCTTTATATTTAAATGGTCACCATTGTCTAATCACAGTCTTTGTGTCTCCTAGCTCAAATCATTGAAAGAGGAAATCTATGTCAGTCCAGCCTTGCATCAGGAGCCCAACACTAATTCAACTAGTTGTGGCCAGTCAGGATCATGTGCTACCTATAACCAAACCAAAACCAAACCAATTGCCCTTGAGTTGATTCCAACTCGTGGCAATTCCATGTGGTCAGAGTAGAACTGTGCTCACTGGGTTTTCAGGGGCTAATTTTTTGGAAGTAAATCACCAGGGCTTTCTCCCGTGGTGCCTCTGGATGGACTCGAATCACCAGTCTTTTGGTTAGCAGCTGAGCACTTTACCGTTTCCACAACCCAGGGACTATGTGCCACTGAGGTGTGCCATTTCCAGTGGTTAGGCTAGAAAGGGAAGTTGGTCATAGAAGGCAAATTGACTGACATGTTTCATTTCCTCATGTCAAATTATATGAACTACTATAAATAAAACGTTGAGCATTATTCATGGTAATATGCCCCTCCCGTACATGTCTAGACTGATGGAAAAGAAGCTGAGACCTGTAGTTTTCCAAACTAGGTCTGATGTCTGAAATAGCCAGATAGTAGTGACAAAACTGAGTTGGCAAAATATACTCTAAAAAATTCAGAATAGGAAATCTTAGAATTGGGAGGTTTTCTGTCCTTTCTCTCAGGTGGGTGGAGCTTGCTAATTCTGACTGAAGAGATATTGAACAAAGGCCACAGTGTACCATCTTGTGCTAATTCCAGAATCAGTTCATAGCAGTTGCCTGGCCAAACTTGAAGTTGTCATGGGCTGTGGATGAGCTGTCACTTAGTTGAGACCACCTCTAATTCAGTTACCTGTGGACAAGGGTCATTCTTTTTTGGTTATGAACAACTTTATCCCACCTTATGGCATATACTATGCAGTGTTAGATGATGTATCACTAAATAAATATATTTTCCATTTGTAACTGAAAGGCATGACTGAAATAAAACTTATTTTTTAATTTTCTATTCCTTGGAATCTTAGAGGAGTGTCTGATAGGAAAAAAAAAATGAGTGGATGTGGTCATCTTTCTAATCTCTATTTGATGATTTATATCACTGTTGAGTATATATGTGAGCCCACTGCTCAACTTCAAGAATTAAAATAATTTAAAGGAGAGTCAATAAGAATAAGAATTAGAGTAATTTATTGTAGCCATTATCATCTTCTAGAACAGTGGTTCTCAACTAGGGGCTGGAGGCAGAGTATGATTCATAATTCCTTGGTGTGCTTTATCATTGTGTCTGGTTTTCTTCATCTCTCTGCTGGGGTGCTCATCCTCATCACATCTTTCACGGACAACTAAAAAATAGCAGCTTTTTGTTAGGCCATTTGCATCATCTTTGTATGTACGTAGAAACTAGTTGCCATTGAGATTTTGACTCATGGCTACCCCATGTGTTTCTGAGTAGAGCTGTGCTCCATAGGATTTTCATGGCCATGACCTTTCAGAAGCAGATTGCCAGGCCTTCTTCCAAGGTGCCTCAGGGTGGGTTCTAACTGTCAACGTTTCAGTTAGCAGCTGAGTGCTTAACCATTGTATGTATAATCCTGTCTTAGTGTTAGAAGGTGACCTCTTAAAAAAAAACACACACTCTTTCTGTGCTTTAAATTACCTCAGTCCCATTTTTGCAACCACATGGCATAATGCAATGCCAAATTTAAATGTACATGCAAGAGAAAGGACTGAGAATGCCTAATTGTGGATGTCCATCCTTATAGGGAAAGTTCCTTGTTAAAAAAAAAATGGAAATAACATTAGAGGAAATTCAGGAAGTTATATCACCAGTAGTCACACATGATTATTCTCGCCTTTTGCACACCATTTCCACATAGACTTGTGTGACCTGGGTTGTCACAGCCACAGTGTACCTGGCTGTTTTGTATTCTGGTATCTTCTTTGCCATCACATTATAGCAAATTTTTAGGTTGATGAGATTGCTTGTCATTTTTACCTTTAATGGTCACACTCAGTGTGCACCATAATTTATGAAGCCTTTCAGGCAACAGGTTTTTGGAGCAATTTCTTACTTGCTCAAACTTCTTTTACCCTGTTTCCCCTGTCACTGGCACCACCCCCAGCCTCTTTGAAGACATCTGCTATAGCCATGGCTCAGTGACTCCTGCCTTCCCAGTCCTGTTATTTCCCTGCAACCCCTCCTCCTCTTCATCCCCATGGCGATCCTGTCAGAAATGTTAGCGTTTCCCTGGGAGAGCAAGAAGATGCCTGGAAGAAAGGATAGATACGAAAGGGTATTAGCAAATCTGTAGGGGCTGGTGGGTGGAAAAACTTGTAGGAGGGTGGGTGATTGTGACGGAGAATTGATGAGCAAGAGTGTGTGATGTGTGAGTAGGTGGGAGAGAGTGTGAGGGAAGGACAGGAAGATGAGTACGGGGACGTCCTTTCACTGGAATTAGTGCTTTTCACACACAATTGGTCATTGAAGCTCTATGGGTTGTCTTCTATTTGCTGCCAGCAGAGCAGATCAAGTTCTGTGGGTCCTAGAGCTGGTATGATTTTTAGGGGAGCAAGGGTGGCCTCTCTTTAAAATTAGGTCTGAAAGTGAATATTTATTTAGAATAAGAAAGTAACTCATAACAAATTAATGGAGGTTTAGAGATTCAGGACCTTTCTTCTGAGATCTTTTTTAGGCAGCTTATCAGAAATGCTTATGCAGAAATACTTCCTGATAGCTAGCTGGCAATACCTTCGCCTATAACAATCTACAGCTCCCAGCAACTCCCAGCATTCTCAGGAGCTGGAGCAAGTATGGAGCCTCAAGCTTGAGCTTCATTAACTTCACATAAATCCACTCTGGCTGTGAGCAAAGGAAATATGGTGGAATTTAGTAACCCGGTTATAACAGAATTCAGAGGACTGTGATTTGAAGACATTTTTTTACCCTTTCTATTTTTGTATTGTTGGTTGTAATGCTTTCTTATAGTGTAAAGATGTTTAAGTTTGTTAAAGGGATAATCTAGAGATTTATTTTTTAATAGTATGTCTTTTTCCAGCATCCAGTTCATCCTCTTGGTAGTACACATCTAATAACTTTTATTTCTGCTAATGGCAGAAAGGAAGAAGATTTTAAGTGAACAGTCCTGTGAATTTACCTATTATCAAATGCATGTGGTCCATAAGGCATTGTGTTAGGAGCTGTGGGAAGATGCAGAGAAGCCTAGAACACCTTCCGAGTACGAGCTTATGATTATTTTCATGCAATCGGAACAACATTATACCATTTGAGGACAATAAAACGAATGCATGGGTATTCTCAGCTTTTTACTACAATTTCATTACTTTAGACTAAGGGCCTGTTATATTTGGAAAATGGGCTAACTTGGTTGATAACAGAAAAGATGCTAACTTTTATTCATAAACCCTCCTGGTCTTTTCTATCCTTTGACTATTTGAATGTGCTTGATTAGTGGTACAAGAGCATCATGTAAGCCAATTGAGATTTACTTTTTGTTTCATGATCATTTAAAAATGTTTTGAAGTTTTCTCATCATTTATTAGTATTAATAGGAAGTTTATTTAAATGTTTAGGGATCTATGGAACAATTAAATGAATAGAAGGGGAAAACTGAGGGCACTTAGCTGTAACATTGAGACAAGAATTCTTTTTGATGGCCTGTTCTACATGTATATTATACTTTTATTTCCATTGTACATTCCTTGATCTTTGCCTCTCCCTTTTATCCAATTCCCCCAGGTATGTATTTACTTACATGTATATTATACTTTTATTTCCATTGTACATTCCTTGATCTTTGCCTCTCCCGTTTATCCACTTCCTCCAGGTATGTATTTACAGCCTTTGTGCTGCTCTATTATTTCACCTATGCTATTTGGGTTAACCCTGAGAAAACAAATCTAGTATATGTTCTAAGTACAAGTAGTAAAACATACCAACTTGGTATTGATTTTTAAAATGTTTTCTGACTAAAGTGGCTAAATTGAAATATTCAAGGTTATTGTGATTTCAAGAATATTAAATGTTGGACAACATGTGATGAAGATACTCAATTTTCATATACAGATTTTACCACAGTTGGCAAATGTTGGACTGTCCATTTTAAAGGTGAAGAAACAGAGACCCTGTGAATGCCTTCCAACATCTCAAGGGATAGTTAATTAGCAGCAGGCCCCGAATCTTATCACCTACTCTTCTTTTCAGTGCTCTTTCTCATCTTGATATCTTTATTTTGTGGACCGGGGGCAGGGGGGAGCCAGCATATTTACCCCAGCCTATATTTCCTCGCAGGCATCTGCAGCCAGGTGTTTGCAGGAAGAACAATCTTCCCTTCCTAGACCTGCTGAAGAGAAAAACTGTCTGTATCAAAATCAGGGAAGAGCAATTGGTAGGGGCATTAGCTCCCATGCAGTGTCTGTTGTAATGAGACAGGTTTTCCCTGTGCATCCCTGACATCCTTGAAGGTGCCCAGAGAATTGCCAGGTGGGCAGTCAGCGGGGAAAGTCCCTGGGCCAGAGCTGTATTATTGTTCCAGCAGTTACTCGGACTAAATGTAACCACTGAACCTTACTGTTGCAGGCACACTCTCTCTCTTGGGGAGATTGTCCTTCTCCATAGCAGTTAATTTGTTTTTACCTCTCAATTAGCTTTTTCACAGTGTTTGATATGCTCAAGTTGCTGAGATTTCCTTCCTACATATGGTCCCGTCCCCTGGATTACCCACTGACATCTATGTTAGCCCAGCTCACCATGAATAGTATGAAGCACAAACTCATCATCTGAACATAAATGAACGCAGATTTTCTAGAAAGTGCAAATGTAGTGATGCATTCACACCTATTTAAGATTCTTCCTACAGTTTTGATAATGTTTTTGATAAAAAAAAGTGGATTATTTCCCAAAATAAAATGATTGCTATAAAAAGTAAGCTTTTCTGGAGGTTTTAAAGTTTTTCAGGGTATCCGTTTATATTAGGTAGAAAAATTGTTTCTAGATGTATATTTGATAAAAAAAAAAAAAAAAAACTCAATAACATTAAAAACATATACTCTTTCCAAAGGTGAGATTATGATCTTGGAGACTAAGAATTTGTGGAAGCCTGATGATTGGGTTTATATTTAATCCTATAATACTCATTTCTTCTAGTAAAACAGAATATGGGGGAATGTGACTCTGATTTTCTTATTGAAAAAGCTCTTACTTTCTATAAGAGAAAATATATTGAGCAAAGGAGCCTCCAAAAACCTTTATTCACCAAGTTCACATATATAATACATCTTATTCATACTCACCTACTGACAGGGCCTGCATACCTGGTATTTTAATCCCAATTACATATAATTTTAAGCACTGCATTAATTTAGACAACGTGAAATCCTTGTCCCATTTTTTTCTTGAGATAGTCTCATTTACAAAGGGCTTATTGAAATTACTTACTACATGACAGGCAACAAATTTACCTTGCCACTGTCATCTAGATAATTTGAACATTTTCATATATTGAAGTTAGTGATAATTGTAATTGGATACAAAGAGAATGTTTACAGAACCATGCACCTTATTTGGAAATTTTACTTTATCAACAAGCACAGAAAATTGGAGGAAAAGCCCTTTTCTCTTTAAATACTATAATAAAATCTAGAAATGTGACTTAAGAACTATCTATATGGGATCAAAGTGACAACAGCAACTCAAAAGATTAGTTAGGGACCTTAGGGGACGGTAAGTTTACGTTAATAGGAGAGAACAACTCAGTAAAGGAGGGTGACAATGGTTGAACAACTTGAAGAATGTGATCAATGTCACTGAACTGTAGTTATAGAAATAGTTGAATTGGTGTAGGTTTTACTGTGTATATTCTCAGCAACAACAAAATAAAATTAAAAAAAATCATTATTACATTGTTAAAAAAAATTCTAAAAGAAAAGGAATGCAGGCTCACTGAGAGGGAAACTGAAACCATGACCATCTTCCAGGACTCTCCATTCGTGGGCCCCCTTGGCCCTTCCTGGAGGTGATGCCTTCCCCTACTCCCACCCCCACCCTCTAATTCCGGCTCTCAATACCCCAGGCTGTCACTACACGCTTTCTTTAAAACTTGTTAGGAAAAAGACACGTCACACTTTTTCTCAAGCTAAGACATTAGTTTTCAAAAAAAAAAAAAATTTTTTTTTTTCTTAGATCCAAATTTTCTCTTGGAATCTGCTATGTAAAATAGGTAAAAGTAGGATCTATTTGAAGCCAGCATGGGGGCTGCCCCCACAGTCTCACTCATCAGGTTTGTTTTCATTCTTGGGACCACTGCTCCCCAAACCCCAACCCAAGCCCTACCTGCAGGTCCTCTGAGGGATTCCAGGAAGCCCAAATGGCATAATGGTTAAGCACTTGACTGCTAACTGAAAGGTGGCTTTATGAACCCGCTAGCCGCACCATAGGAGAAAAGACCTGGTGATCTGCTCCCAAAGATTGCAGCCTAGGAAACCCAATGGGGGCAGTTCTACCCTGTCCTATAGAATTGCTATGAGTCAGAATTGACTCAATTGCACACAACAACAACAGATTGAAAATTACTGTCTTAAAGGATCAATAACCAATAAGGTCACCTATCGTTTCCTCTCACGTTGTTGTTAGTTGCTAATGAGTTGATTCTGATTCGTGGCGACTCCACGCGTGCAGAGTAGAATTGCTGCACAGGATTTTCTAGGCTGTGACCTTTTGGAAGCAGATCGCCAGGCCTGTCTCCCGAGATGTCTCTGGGTGGGTTCAAACCTCCAACCTTTTGGCTAGTAGTTGATCGGTTGCTTAACCTTTTCTGCCACCCAAGCACTCTTTCTTCTCATGGAGCTGTAGTATTTTAATTGTGACAAAGGAGTAAATGTCTAAGTGAAATTTCAAGTATTAGCAAGTTTTTAGGAGTGATACTTTGGGGTTAGAGTCCTTTGGCCCATCCTTAAATCCAACCCCATAGGCAACCACCTACTTTACGTATTTCTAAATGGTGCGCTCTGATGTAACTTATAGAGAAAATTTAAAATGTCTCTTTTAAAATAAATTGTTTTCTTAAGTATTTCTTTTCTGGGCTCTAATAAAATGTTATTAAAATAATGTTATTTGACTTTTGGTCAAGGTACTGCTTATATTGATGAAGCTTAACAATTATTTGTTTTCACTTAAGTGTATATTAATTTCCCGAGACAAAATATGCCGACTCCTCTCTGTTAAATACTGTTTAAATAGCTCTATGGTCGATATTAAAACACTTTTTCTTGTATGTAGTATAAACATAGTAATTTCATTACTAAATTTTCATTATCTGAATCCCATAATTTTAATATTTGCTTTGTGATTATCATTTTAACTGAATATTAAGGTTAGACATTTTTGCTGTTTGCTTTATATTATACCTTTGAGAAAATATAAGAAATAAGAATATTCCAAAAATTGTCTTAGAAATCTATAAAAATAGAAAAAGTAACAATACATCTATTTGATTTAATGTATGGGGACCTGGTGGCACAGTGGTTAAGTGTTTGGCTGCTAACCAAAAGGTTGGCAGTTCGAATCCACCAGCTGCTCCTTGGAAACCCTAAGGGGCAGTTCTACTCTGTCCTATAAGGTCGCTATGAGTTGGAATTGACTCGACAGCAATGTTTTTTTTTTTTTTAACATTAATTTAGCTGGACTTGATTTTCTCTAAAAGGTGACTTTGAATTCAGATTGAATAAAGATTTTTTTCATGGCTAATTAGCTTCTCACATAAGAAAAATATTTTTATTTTCACGTTCTTTGACTTGGGTAAAAACTTCTACTATAAAATACTTCTATATGCCTTTAGTTTTGTATTATTATAGCTGCTGGTAGTGCAGTGGTTAAGCATTTGGCTACTAACCAAAAGGTTGGCAGTTCACATCCACCAGCCGCTCCTTGGAAACTCTAGGGGGCAGTTCTACTCTGTCCTTTAGGGTCGCTTTGAGTCAGAATCGACTCGACGACAGTGGGTTTAATACTAGATATAAGAGTGAACTTTGATATGTGTAATTGAAAACATCATAGGACTTGACTTCTAAAGATCTCCCTTATGAGTAGATCTGCCTTCGGGAAGTCACTGAATCTGCTGAGCCTCATCTGTAAAATCTGGTTGCTTTGAATATTGAATGAGTTAGTTATGTGACAGCGCATCCTACGCTCTGAGTTACCTTGCATGGATGTAGAGGATTCTGCCACACTGCCTGGGTCCCTTCTTCAGGACTGAGATACTCATTCCCCCGCTGCCATAGCTGCATTCCTCTAGGACACTTGCCATCAGTGGAAGGGAGCTGCCTCATCCTGGGGGCAGCCTGCATCCAGCATTTGGTGGGTACAGAAGTGGGAAGTAACAAAAGCCCAGCCCACTTGCTTCAGTTTTGGGCAACTCTGAAGGGCCATGGCACAGGACCCAGCAACATTTTGTTCTGTTATGCATAAGAGCACTCTGAATTGGAGCCCTGGCATCTGACAACAACAACTGAAGGGCCATCTCAGCTCCAGAGCTCCCCATGGAATCAGCCAAGGCCTCTGTTAGAACTACATCGCAGCTGAACTCCCTCTGCCCAGTCCTGCTTCCCTCACTCCTTCACTGGTGTTGCTCCTGAGAACATTCCCCAGTAAACTTCCTGCAGGCAAATCTTAGTCTCAGCATCTGCTTCCTAGGGACCCTAATCCAAGACAACACGTAGGTTAATCTTATTCTAACATATTTGATCATATCCACCTGAAATATACCAACTAATTTTCTGTGATATTTTATATTCTTTTTCTTCACTCAGACCTTTGGTAGTAAATCTTGTTTCTGCACAGCCTCCCAACTTTTGGCAACACACAGCAGTGTCATTTTTGTATTATTGCCTCTTGACAGCATTGCATCCTGAGGCATTTTGAAGCTGTGCTCAGGCACAGAAGAGCTTCCTGGGTGGTCTGTTATGGAGAGTTTGGGAACGTGCTGTTCCCCACAGCTAGTTCTTAACCAGACTTACAGCATTAAAGGCCAAATAATGGCACTGAACTAGGCCTTACACAGTACTTAAATAGATGTCACAAGTGATGCCAGCCAAACCCTTCAAAGGCCCACATTGGCCTCCCATTCAGGTATCTTTCCCTTATAGTTTAAGTTTTGGTCGCTGTCTCTGTAAAATCTTAGTAGTAAATAAAATTCTTTAACAGTTTGTTAACATTTTTATGCTTTCACAAATACTCATATGAACAGTTGTATTTAGGCTGATTTATTTACTTCCATAGATGCATAAATCACATTTCAGAAATATTAGCCTACCTACAAATTTTATTTCTCAACTCTGCTAATAAACAGATAAGCAAATAAAATCACTCTGGAATGAACAACAGAAACTGGCCACTTCTTACCATGTCCATCGTTAATATTCTGGTTTGAGCCACCATCATCCCCTCCTCAGATTACCTTTGCCCCCTACAGTCTACTCTGAACCCAGCCACAACAGTGATTTTTTGTAAAAATGTAAGTCAGATCACGTTACTATTCTGTTCCAAACCCTCCAGTGATTCCGCATTTCACCTACCTCTATCCCTTAACCCTCTGATTTCATATTTACTTACTCTCCTCTCATCACTGTGCTCCAGCCACAGTAGCCTCCTGTGGTTCCTGGAACAAAGCAGGCATATCTCTGCCTTAGCTATTTTGCTCTAGGGGCTCCCTCTGCTTTCAGTGCTCTTTCCCAGCTATCTGCTTAGTTAACTCTCTTACCTCCTTCAAGCCTTTGCTGAACTCTTTCCTCTCTATGAGGCCCATCCTGATCACCCTATTTAGTATGACAACCATCATACCCATCCCATTCCTCCCTGATCCCAGGCCCTATATTCCATGCCTCACTCTGCTTTTTCTTCTTTATATAGCACTAAAAGGAGCCTGGGTGGTGCAAATGGTTTGTACTTGTTTACCAACAGAAGGCTGTGATTCAAACCCACCCAGTGGCACTGTGGAGGAAGTGCCTGGTGATCTGCTTCCATAAAAATTACAGCTGTGAAAACACTATGAAGCTCAGTTCCACTCTGAAGCACATGGGATCACAACACATAGATTCAAAGTCAACTGTGATCATTAAGGTTGTGTGTCAACTTGGCTGGGCCATGATTCTCAGTGGTGTGGCAGTTGTGATGTAGTTGGGCAGTTGTATAATGATGTAATCACTTCCTTGATGAGATCTGATATAATGTGATCACCTCCATGATGGCATCTGCTGTGAGTGGCCAATCAGTTGAAAGGGAGTTTCCTTGGGGATGTGGCCTGCATCCAATATGGATGGACTTTCTAGCAAGACTCATGGACTTTTGTGGGCTCTGGATCCTGCAGCTGACCCGTGCTCATCTGACCTTCGGTTCTTGGGACTTGAGCTAGTAGCTTACCTGCCATCTTGCCTGCTGATCTTGGGATTTGTTGGTTTCTGCAGCCCGTGAGCTAGAGGCCTGCTGTCTGACCTGCCAATCTTGAGTTCATTAGCCCCTGCAGCTACGTGAGTCAGGAGAAGCCTCCAGCCTGACCCAGGGACTTGGGACTTTCCAGCTTCTACAACCGCATGAGCTGTTTCCTTGATATAAATGTCTCTCTATATATATTTATACATTTTACTGGTTTTGCTTCTCTAGAGAACCCAACCTAAGACAGCAGCTAACAGCAACACACTCAGAGGTGTATTTACCACAAAGTCAATGAAGCTTAAGCTTCAGGGCCCCTCCCCTGCTTAGGCCTCTTCCAAAACCCTGGGAGGGGCTCCAACAAGATGTTTACGTGGCTGCATGTTTTTGTAAAATTGGTAAGCATAATTATACCTTAATTTTAATTGATTTGGACCATTGTCTTTTTCTACTCCAACTTCTCTGTTGCACTGTGCTTTGCATCAGGTGGTGCAGACATTTTTAGGGTCTGGCTAAAGGGAAATGAAGTTGGAGATATTTTGAGTTAGGGTGTGTTGTTAGCTGCTGTCAAGCAGGCCCCCTCAGGGGTAGATCACCAGGCCTTTCTTCCTAGTCTATAAGCTCTGCTGAAACCTGCTCAGCATCACAGCTGCATATAAGCCTTTACTGACAGATGGGTGATGGCTGTGCTTGAGGTGCATTGAAGATGAAAAATCTGCCACTGAACCACCATGGCCCTCTAGTTAGGGTGTAGTGGAGTGTAATTTGCATTAGTTTTCCTGTATAGTTTAATTAATACTAGCCATTCTGGTTGGGAAGAGCTTCCAGGAAGACTGCCACTGCATGCCGGCCATAGAGTGTATTGCTGTCTGAATGTGTACCTGAGTGCCTGGCACCCAAACTGTGTGGGTAGGGGGAAAAGCATGGGGTGAAATTAACAAAGCCAGCTAATCTATGGAAAATCCTTCCACCCTTTACAGCTCATATTTTAAAGAAACCTGATAGGGGTTTTCTCAAATTTGACATCAATCCTAAAATTTTTTATGAAGTGACCAATGAAGCTGTGAAGTGGAAAAAAATAAAAACTTTTAAAATCAGTAATAATAAACAGTTTTTGATTAACCATGCTAGAAAATAAACTGAATTATCTTTCTAGTCTCATTATAGAATATGTTCCAAAATTACCATATGAAGAGATGATCAAAGACAAAACAGCCATGTGAATGTAATTAATGCCACTGAATTGTACACTTAAATACAGTTCTAATGGCAAATTTTATGTTATACATATTTTACCACATAAAAAAAAAGAATGCAGCCAAAAAATGTGTTGAATAGTTAATTAATGAAAATATTTTGTGATTTGTTTTCCCCTGGATTTTGTAGTGTTTTTAGTACGTGTGAACTTTTTAATATGTATGAAGTTTTACAGATTTTTCTCTCATTCCAAGTGGATATTTCATAACTAGTTTTATATTTGTAGTTTTGTATTCTTTTCCTTTAAAAAGGCCCGCCGAATTATATAAGCTTCAGGCCTTAGATAAGACCCAGAAGTACCCAGGGCATACTATTTACTTACTTGTTCTGTTCTGTTTATTACCTATTATCTACCCCTCCCTTCAACCCAGCAGAGGGTAATCCCCTTAAGTGCAGGCATCTTTGTTCGCTGATGTACCTTAAGCACCTGAACAGTGCTTGACATGTGGTAGCCACTCCATAGACATTTGTTGAATGAATGAATTGATGAATTAACAACATTACAATGAAACACTGGTGTTGATCTAATTTAATCCTGCTCAACAAAAGACAATATTGACATGAGAGTAAGTAAAAAGGCTACTGCTAGTCGAAAACATTACCCCTAAAGACCCCGTGCTTTGTGTGACTAAGAGTCTAGAAACAAATTCCAATCCCTAGATGTTTCTTCAGTAGTCGTTAGCTACTGTGTTTTTCAAGAGGATCTAGATCATTTTTTTTTAGGTGCTATTACCTTACAGGAGCCTTGTGGTACAGTGGTTAAGCGCTTGGCTGCTAACTGAAAGTTCAGCAGTTCAAACCCACCAGCTGCTCCGAGGGAGAAAGACGTGGCAGTCTGCTTCCATAAAGACTTACAATATAGGAAGTTCTACTCGGTCCTATAGGGTCTCTTGTGAGTCGAAATCAACTTGATGGCAATGGGTTTGGTGTTTTATTACCTTACACATTGGGACTCAAGGCTAGCCTCAGCTGGCTTTTTGTATCATCTCACTCCAAGGGAGAGAATTTAATTTTAGAGCTCTAGGGAGGTGAGGCCATACAGAGAGACACTGGGAAGTCAATACAGCAGCAGATTTTCTTCAGCCAAGCATCAGGTGGCAGGAAAATAAAGGCAGACTATTTTTTATCTTCCTATATCTAGTCAATCATAGAAGCTCTCTGTTTAGAGGGCTATTATTGTTTAAACATTGAGCATCAGAAATAAAAAATACTCATGCAAAAGAAGAATGAATACTTGTATTTTTAAAAATATACAGTATTTGGATTTTTTAAAATGGACATATTTAGTATAATGCTTAAAAACCAGAGCTGGGCCTGAAGAAAAGCAGAATCTCATAGGATTTCAGTTTGGGGAGTGTTTATATTTGTAGATAGATATACAGCAAAACGCATTATATGACCTAGTGGAGGGCAAACTTCTTTCACTTAACCATCTCTATTTTATGCCCTTATAGGGTTTTTGAGGCAAAAGCCAGTGGGGTTTTTTTTTTTTCTTTTGATAACAGTTTTCTGGACCTCATTAGTGGTAGTGAAGAAAGCAGTGAGCTAATGAAGGTCTTAGGTGTTGACCGAGCCCTATCTGCCTTCTCAGTTTGGCAGTTAGCACTCACACTGCTATTTTCCAGAATATAATTTGCTGCACTCTGACTTCATGTCTAGCAAGTCTTGACAAAGAAACATCAATAAGTTGTCCAAACTGAGCTTTTGTCAACACTAACCTTGCAGAATGCCTGCAGCTTAGAATTTTAACCTTTATTGCTAAATTTCTCTAGTGTTGAGTTTTGTTCCAGATTAGAACCCTGAAGAGGTTATTTAGCCAGTAAGAGTCTCCTCCGACATTCATTACCATGGGTTTGCAAGTGATAACTAGGTTTACAAAGTTCTTTGCAAAAGTAGAGATTTCCTGCTCAGAATTGTATTTACTCAGGGAAGAAACTAAACAAATACCCGTTAGAAAAAAATACTACAGGGCGTGGAGTATCAATGTGCCAAGTCTGAGCGCTGTAGAATCTCCACTGAGCTGTCAGCAGAGTGAAAAGCACACGGGAGTAGAACAAAACTCACAAGTCTTGAACATGATTAATCTTTTTTTTTTTTTTTTTTAAATTTCTTGTCTAAAGGCTGAGGAAATGTTATTGAAACATACTGTTACCCAAACCATAATAGGTCTTACTAAATAACTTTCAACTTGTCTCAAAAGTAAACACAAAGAAAAATATGAATCTTTTGTTTTAAAATAATTTATTCTCCCAAATTATCTTCTCTGGAAATAGCACTAAAAATAAATAAAATGGCTACTCTGATGTGATAGGCATATCAGAAAGGAAAGAAAGGAACTTTTGAGAAAAACAATAAAAAGCAACGATTTAAATTATTCATCAGGTCTCTCTCTTCTGCTTCCTTTCTTGTCTGGTGAATGGTGCGCTCCACGTGGATCCGCCGCATGGTTAGAGGGTTGGTGTTCCACTTCGGTGGAGCCGTCCTGTCTGGACTGGTTTATTCGGATCCTTTTGACCAGAACATTCGCTAACATTTTTACTTCCAGCAAGTGTTGCATAATGCAATGTTATGAATTTTATCTCTGTTCTCAAGGACTTGTTGGATATATGCATTTAAAAGGGATGACTTTCATCTTACTGTTATGCAATAAGTCTGTCAGGTTGAATTTCCTTTTATGGAGTCAAAATATGAGCTGAACACTGACATATTTTAAATATAAATCAGCCATTCCTCACGTAATTTGTGGCTTTATGTTTTTCAAGAAGAATCAAATGAGTTTTAACTGGTTGCTAGCTGACCTTTGACTCTTGCCCCATTTAAGCTTCTGTGGTCAGTGATTCCTCCATTAAAGTCCATGTTTCCTCCTATTTTAAGATTGTAGGGAGTGCTAGTAAGGTTAAAGATACTGAAACCAAGGGGGAAATAGGGGCTTTCTTTATACTATTCTTTTAGTCCTGTTGATACTCATTTACGATTACTTACTTGCACGTATTTATACAGGCAGTCCTTGCTTTGCATAGCTCCCATATGCACAACTTTCAAGCGAGGGCCATCTGCATTCATGTATGTTATGTTTGCATATACGTAAGTATGTGTGTGCATGTGGTTATTTCATTTTTGAATGTGCTGCTTTTTCAGGTATTTGAAATTGGTAAAGACACTGGAGGGACCCCTGTCTGTATCAGCCAAAAAGATTTGGGATCTCACAGCTCAACTCAAACTGGCGAGATGATGGAAAGAGTGAGTTTACTTACCATTTATTTACCACTGTAAGCATCTTCCAAATTACTTGTAGTGGTTAATTTAGAATTACATCTTGAAAATTATTTAGAAAACATTGATTATTTACTGATTTGTAAAGGCTGATGTTCTCCAACTTGACTTCTGAATTCCTTTGGCTTTCAGTTTTGGTATAGTATTAACTCCTGATCCCTTACCTAACAACATCTGAATTTTCATCATGCTTTTATTGGGAAATCTGTCTACACTGGACTTTGATTTTGATACATAGGGATTGCTTTCTTGTTTACACTTTGAAAAGAAATGGCGTTCATTGGCGGGTACACTCAGGGTCTATGATATTTCCAAGTCTTAGACCTGGAGCAACTCATGGGCACTTGTCCTTCTCCTACCCTCAGCCCTACTGTGAGTAAGTAACTCCAGCTGGTTGATCTTAGGCACTCTTACCTTTGCCTATTTTACAGACAATTGGGATGTTTTCCAGGCAGAACCAGCATGTTTAGGGTCTTTCTTCTGGTTCTTTGTCTTGCATAAAAGGACACTGAACACCCTGTTGTTTACAAATTGGGGTTATGCGCCCGATCGCACAAGCAGTGTTTTGGGCTCAGTTGCCTTGCCTTTGTTCAGAAGCTTGCTCTTCCACCTCCCCCACCCGCTTCAGTTCAGCATCTTCAGACTTACTCTCCCTGGTGGTTATCCATTACCTGATTTCTATAGCCAGTCACAAAATTGCATATGATTATGAGAAGCTCTCATTGGATCATTAGCTGGGACCAGAAAAGACTGCGAAATGGTATCTTGTTTGATGAGAGAGAGAAGGATATAGGGTCTTGACTCGTTTCTTTTTACCATCATAACCCTTGTAACACAAATAGCCATGATGTAAAAGCCTTCTAAGAACTCTCCACCAGTCTTCCCCTTTTAAATATTAGAATGTTTTACTTTCTGGTTCATGTTAAAATCAAAGATGGCATGTATATTACCTTATACAGGAAGATGATAATCCATAGAAACTTTTTGTGTTGATTTATGGCTCACTGAAATTGACCTGTGATTTGCTTTCATATGCATGGAAATCTAGGGAGAAAAACTTTAATTAGGGACATTATAAAGCTTTTTGTTTGGGACAGCCCTTGTAACACCCAAGGACAAGTGTTTCCTTGTGTGTACACTTGTCTCGATCACTAGCCTAAGATGTTTCATGCTCTTCTCAGGTCCCTGAACAAATTCTTATCCTATAAAGGCCTGGTGATGATAGCTTTAAAGATAAATGGGCTAAGATTATTACAATTTTTGGTTGCCATGGCCCAGCCCTAACCAGTGACCTAGAGATGAAAGGCACTGAGGCCCTTACCTCCTGTAGGTTGTCAGTGCTCATCTTTGAACCCCTAAAATGCAGCCTGTCACCAAGTTGAGAAAATAGAGATTGCAATGCAACTCCCGTGAAAGTGAATTTGGTTAAGTGGTCAAGTGTTCATGTCCTGTCTCTACCACAGACTCCTGTCCTTTGTGCAAACATTTTTCTCCTGGATCAGCCCTCAATTTTTTTTTTGGTAGCTTTGCCTCTTAGAAAAGGGTGATGCCTATAAAGCAAAATCACTGTGATTCAAAAAAATGATTAGTATTACATGTGTTCTGGAATAACAGCAAAGTAACAAAAATGAGCTAAAGAGCTAAGACTACACAGAAATGAATGTAGGACTTTGTAAATATAATCTATAAATTTGAAAATATTTCTGCAGTTCCATTGGAGGCAGAACAGAACAGTACAATTTTTACCCTTCTAACACCTTTGTGTATTATACTCCTAAAGACAATAGTAGTCATCATTTTAAATTCAAAGCATTCGATAGTGCCACGTGAGAAGTATTAACATCAATAAAATGAAAGATGTGCAATCATTTTTAGCCTTTCTGATGCTCAAGGCTAAAACTCTGATCAATGTAAAGGTGATGAAACACTGAAGTTGGAGATACTATTATCTGTTATTTATTTCTAATCAGGACAAAGCCGAATTCTTAGGCTTACTATAAATATAGTTTCTGGCCAAAGAAAATATTTTACTTATCAGGGGTTTACAGCCTATCAGTAAGTCACCTGAAAGGTGTGACAGATTGCAACTTTCTTTTCTTCCTCGGAGTGGCATTTAGCACTTGTCTAATATACCTTCAATAGGAATTAATAGAGCAACAAAAAAGGCACGACGAACTGCAGCTAGGCAAGGAAAGGCCACAACTACATCCGCATCCTGGCAGGGATTACAGAGTAACAAGAAATTGAGAGACACAAGAACTGACAAGGGAGAGAAGAAAAGGAAGCCTGTGACAGAAGTCTGAGGGAGAACACAGTGACAGATAGTGTGGGCGCAAAGCAGGAAAGAGCAGAGGTCTAAACACTGAAGCAAAGGTGACGGATTATAATGAAAAATGTCTTCCGAAATTCCATATGCAACAGAATTTAGTTAGATTTACTTTCAATTTGAAATATGCCTTACTTAGAAATATCTTGATGATTTAGAGACTTTAAATGTAAGATAGGAGCAAACAATGGCAATGCTGTTATTTAAAATATTAAACAACTACATTTCATATTTCGCACTTCGGTTATGTCTTATTCACAACTTGAAAGCATCCATTAGTTAAGCTGCTCACAAGCTTGGACTTTCGCAGGACTCTTAGTTAAAGTAGATCCAGGAATAGTTCTAAGTGAACCACTTAGGCTGAGAGTCATATTTATTTTTGCAATGCTGCATGTGGGAAATTGAAGTTAGTTGGGGACAGGGAGATTGCCCACTGTAAAACCTGAACATGCTCGGTAAGGACACTAACAAAATGTGTAGCTCAGACAAGAAAAACATAACCCTTATCAAAGAGGACCGCTACCGTGTGTAACTAAATGCTCTTTCCATAAGATTGTCACATCTGCTTTCAGTTGCTGTGCCAAAGGGTCAGAGCTCAATCACAAGCCTGTGGCACCCCCTGCTGGTTAAAAGCCCATGCTCATTTTGTTACTTTACACTGAGCTAAACATTGCAGTCATTTCACACTTCTTTTAACATTCTGTATGAATTTAATTATCATTTGTTTGGACTTTATTTGTTACTGAGTCGAGACAGTTTATTACAGATGTTCACGTTTTAGGTTATTTCTTCTTCATTTTTTTCCCCCACCACTAGTTACTTCTCAAGATTCATCAAAGGCTTCAAGGTTCTTCCTTCAACCCACCAGGCCTCAATATTTCATCAGTCCAGCTTTTCGATGAGCGTGGTGAAGAAATTAAGAATCCACTTTTGCTGAAGAATGAGCAAAAAATTTGGGTCTCTTATGGTAAAGCATACAGGTAGGAGCGAGATGTTTATTATCTTCTGTCCTCAGTCTTTTCACGGGCAAACTGGTTTCAAAGGAGAGTTGAGAAGTCAAGTAAGCACCCTTTATGAAAATTTTTTATTTTGAATTCCAATAAAATTTCAGGGCGTTTTTGTGAGGCAGTACTGTTTGTGGAATATGGCATCTCTCTCTCTCTCTGTCTCTCTCTGACTTTCGGTCTTAATGCCTTGTCATAGTTCTTGACGTCTGCCTGTCAGCACAGCAAGAGGGATTTGTTCATGTCTGAGTAGGCACCTTAATGATAGCAG
This sequence comes from Dugong dugon, assembly GCA_030035585.1. Taxonomy (NCBI): domain Eukaryota; kingdom Metazoa; phylum Chordata; class Mammalia; order Sirenia; family Dugongidae; genus Dugong; species Dugong dugon. The sequence continues at coordinate 103,102,124 of CM057467.1, read as the reverse complement.
ATGGAAACGCCACGGGGGGCCCAAGCCCATCACACTGTCATTGTCGCACACTGCCCTGACCTGCTTCCACTCCTCTATTTTTTTGTCCCTTTTTAAAGGAGAAATGGATGGTAATTGAAAAGTATCTTAAGCAAGATTTATGAAGCTGTAGACAACATGATTCCCCACTATCTCTCTCTGTTTTCACAAATAAAGTCTTAACCTTTTAAGCACCAATGACAGGACAGCTAAAGACAAATTGGTAAAGCCTGTAAGCCCTATCCTATCAAAGTTATATTCCTCCAAAGCACCTTACTTACATTATCCCACAATAATTACTGGTTATTGCTGAGCTTTGTGTAAATTTTTGTAGATTGGTAAATTCCTGCATAAAATTATCTGCATTTCTGAGAAAAGGAAAAGGCTGAAGTACGCAGGCACTGATGAGCTGGGCTATTTTATTGTGTTGAATATCTTGGAAATTCATGCATATTTTCACAGGACACATCCAGATGAACCCTGAAACTACTTGTCAGGAAACTTAAACACGCTTTTCTATTTATTTTTATTATTTTTTTTAGCTCACCATTTATCTATAGAAACAGAATAGGGGTAATAATTTTGCTTATAGAAGATAGTTGGTTGTGTATTAATTATAATGAAAATAGCATAGACAGGACTAAATCTTACAGCAAAATAGGAGCTGATTGGATTTGCTATAGTGCAATAGTCAAAATTTCATTGACTGAAACAAATCTACTCAAAAATGCACGAAGGTGTTGAAAGGAGTTGGTAGGATAAGTGGTGGGTATAAATTCCAAAATTTAATTTCATCTATCCTACTAGAGTAAAATTAAAATGCTGATTTGAATGAATGATTTCTTATGCAGTGTAATTTATAGAATTAAAAATATCATTAAGGGCTGGTAAACTTTTTTTCTATAGGCAAATTTCCAAATATAATTTAATTACAGTGTGAGTAGAATTGTTTTTATAATGATAAAAACAGTGATGAATTTTAAAGTGGCTTTAATTCTTGAATAATTTAGCAAGCCTTCCAATTAGAAGGAAAGACTTTAATAAAATGTGTCATTATTATTTCTTCTTAATATCATTGTCAAAGTGAAAGTAATGACTGACTAATTTTGATGATTTTAATGATGTTTGTTGTAATATTTAAATAAGATCAAACACTTGTTCTTGGCTAATTGGATCATATTTGTGGAACAACTAGTAAAATGCCAAGTAGCTGGAATATTCTGAATGTACTGAGGATTGTAGCTGGAGGAATTCATAAGTGCATATTATTTGTATTTCATTGTTATTCTAACAGTATATATATATTTTTTCTGGTTTTGAATCCAATATAAAGCACCAGGGAACCATTATAGCATTTTCCTGCCACTTGAATTTGTAAAATTTATGTATCTAAAATGTTATTGCCTTCTGATTTAAAATATATTGAGAAAATATGCAATATGTACTAGGTAAATGATACTCATTTTCAGGGAAATCCTAACATGTCTAATTTAGATTGATATGCAGTCAGGTTGCTCATTTGCAAAAGATGATTTTGCTAGTATCCAATTTTATTTTGAGTCCTTTATTTTTCCTCAAATTTTTATTTTGAAAAATTTCAAATTCATAGAATAGTTAAAAGCATAGTACAACAAACGCCCATATATCCTTCACCTAGATTTGCCAGTTTAAAAAGATTGCAGCATTTGTTTTACCTCTTTCATATTTCCCTTCTCTCTCTCGAATGGTTTGAGAGTAATTACAGACAATCATTAGAGTTTTACTCCTAAATGCTTCAGATCACATAACTGAAGAAAGGGACATTCTTCTACATCATCACATTATAATATCTAAAACAGTCAACAATAATATGATAATATCATATAATATGCAATCTGTATTCAAATTATGCAAGTTATCCCCAGAAATGTGTATTAGAGCTTTTTGTAATCTCGTATCCAATTAAGAATCACATACTGCATTTAGTTGTTTTCTTTAGTTCTCTTTAATCTAAAAGATTAAAGATTATCCAGCGTTGTCCACCCACCTTTTGTTTTGATTTCATGACATTGATTTTTTTTTTAAGAGTCCAGGCAGTTTTCTCATAGAATGTCCCATGTTCGGAATGTCCAAGTGTTTTCTCATGACTAGATGCAGTTTAAATGTTTTTGCAGCAATACTACACAGGTGATGTGGTTGAGTCCTTTAGTTCCAAAGTTAAATAGTGTGTCTTTGACACTAGTATAGAGAAAAATGGCTCATAGTTGACATAATGACAATTCTTTTTGTTTTCAATTTTATTTTAATTATCAAAAAATTAACCTGAAACAATGTGCCTAACAGTAGTTAATATAAAAAAAAAGTCAAGTCGGCATAGCATTTAGTGAACTCACAAAATACAGTTGTTTGTATCCAGATATTAAGGATTCATTTAATTGTCAGTTCCAAACATCATCGTGGTTGCGTGGCATTGCAGTTATGCATGAAAAATGAACATTATAGGAAAGACAATTGTTTTCCATCCACAAAATGTTTTTATTATTGCAATTATTTTTTTAAAATTACATATGTTACACCTAGTCCTGGCATATTACAAATCAGCTAAATAAACTGAAATGTGCATTTCAGGTGCCAATATAGGATACCTACAATAGTAATAAACAATAGGAAATTACTTATTCCTGGATTTTATTATAAACATTTATTATGTGTTTTATTGTTTATTTGCCCTCAAATTTCAGTGTATGTATAATTTGGAAGATAGCTTTGATGTTATTTCCTTTTTTTAGGTCTCCGCTAAATCCTGCTTTGAGTTTGACCTTTGACCGGGTGACTGCATTTATCAGAAGTGGCATCACAGTTGCATATAAAACTTCTTTGGATCCTGATGCTGTTCTGATACCTGGATGTGACAAGTAAATTTACATGTATTTGGTTAAAGTCATCACTATCATCCAATTCTCAGATTTCTCAGAGTGAGAAATTTGAAACACTAAAAGATAACCTTTGAATTGTCTTAAATAAGCAATTATTTATTTTATTGACATATTTCATGATATAATGAGCCAGTGCCTAGAAAAACTTACTGTTAAGTTTCCTTGAGTTAAAAAAAAAAACAAACCAAAACTATTTTATGGGGCAATGAGCAGAATATAGTTTCTGCTTTGCAGAGCCAACAATTTTGATCTAAATTTAAATACTGTTTTCAGTGATATTTCTAAATTGTTGTTTTAAATGGAATAATTAAAGTGTAAAATAATATGTTCCTTCATCTGAGTGTTCATATGTAAACATCTCATTTAACGATGATAAAGTTAAAACAAAAGCAATATGTTGGCGGCTTGGTGGGATAGTGAAGAGTAGGGAAGGAGTTAGAATATCTGGGCATCTGTCCGTCTTTGCTCCTGATTGTCCATGAGCAGTCAGGTTTCAATTACTTATCTGTAAATAATAAAAATAAGCATTTACTGATGTTGGCCATAGGCCAGGCATGGTTGTAAATGAACTGGGTAATAATTTATTGAATCTTCAAAACAATTATTTTTTATTTCATTATTCTGTTATTACCTGTTACCCTATTACTTCATTTTATAGAGGCAGAAACTGAGTCACAGAGGGTTGAAGTGAAGTAATTTGCCCAAAGTCACATAGCTGGTATGTGGCAGAGCTAGGATTCTAACTCAGATTGTCTGTCTTAAGAACCTGAGTATTTAACCTCTATCCAGCACTGTCCAATAAAACTTTCTGTGATGATGGTAATGCACTTTGTGGCTATGAATCCCCGAAAATGTGACTAACGGGACTGAAAATGAAATTTTAAATTTTGTTTAATTTAAATTTAAATAGGCCATGTGACTAAACCCTTTGCTATTGAGTCAATTCTGGCTCAATTCCGGAATAGAGCTGCCCCACAGGGTTTCCAAGGAGCAGCTGGTGGATTTGAACTGCTGACCTTTTGGTTAACAGTTGAACTCTTAACCACTGCACCACCAGGGCTCCTTGCAGTGAAGCATGATACTGATACTTTATCGGATTAGGTGATCTATCTATAAGGCCCCATCTAGCTTTAATATTTGTAATTTAACAATTACACTTCTCCTTAATATATAGGTAAAAAGGCTAAAAAGCAGAGGGCAGATCTAGAGAACCAGAAACAGTCTGATGAGGTCACTCAGTTCAGCTAATGTCAACCTATTGCTAAATATGTCTAGAAAGACAGACTCCTTAGTCTTCCTTTGTAGCTCGTTAAACAAAAGCCATATCCTCTAATAACTGAGTGTACTTTCCAGGGAAGATTTAAATCTGTTTCTTCTTGTGGCCTTTTTTTCTTTATAGATAGAAAATGATTCATTAGAATTCTTTTTTATAGGCATCTCCCATCTATAAGAAGATTTCTTTGTGTGCAATAATCTTCCTCCAAGCTGCTAAATTTGCCTAGTTCCTTTTTCTTTAATATTAACTAAGATTTTATATTTTTTAATTCATGTATTTTTTCTTAATTTTATTTCCTTGGGTGCATGAATAGTGATTTATTAGATTGATTCAAATTAGATCTAGGTTGCTAAGTGTAACAATATGAAATTATCTTTTTTTGAACACAAACTAATTTTAATGGATTATTTCCTTAATTTTTGGACAAAATTTGAATTTTCTTTCTATATTCTAAAGTGGTGATGATCTGCTTGTAATGTGGATTGTTTGAAATCTTAATATTCATGTTCTTAATTATATTTCTCAGAGTATTGATAAATATTATTAGGAGTGTCAGACTGGTTTCTGTTGAGTATCATGCTATGATATGTCTGAACTTATCACTGTTGCGCCAGGTAATTTTCTTTAGGCTAAAGATATGTTCACTTTTAAGATAAGTGATTGCCTGAGCTGAGAATAAAATCTAACCTGTACAGTTTGTGATTTGTCCAGGTGCCCACTGTATTATGCTACCTTTTGAGGTTCTTTTAAAAATGCCAAATTAGCAAGTTTAACACAACCAGTATAAATATAAAACCGTTCTTCATTATTCATAGTCTGTTATATTTAAATTATGCATTTAACGTTGAGAATGGACTTACTCTAAATGATTTTGTAAGATTAAAAAAATTTAATTTCTTCATTCTATTAATAAATAATTAAACATGAAATTCCCCAATATTATACATGATTGCAAAAACCCTGGTGGCATAGTGGTTAAGTGCTACCGCTGCTAACCAAAGGGTTGTCAGTTCGAATCTGCCGGCTTCTCCTTGGAAACTCTACGGGGCAGTTCTACTCTGTCCTATAGGGTTGCTATGAGTCAGAATTGACTTGACGGCAACGGGTTGTACATAATTGCAAAGTAAGAGTTTAGAACTTTCTCTTTCCCAATATAGATAACAAGACACTTTATAAATTTATTTAAAAAGGTTATGAACTGTACATTGATTTTTCTATCACAGTAGAGTATAAAAGGCATAAATTAATATATTAGTATATTAAGGAGTATTGTAACTAAATATATTTTCTTCTAAAAAATAATTAAATATTTTACTTTTCTTAGTTGGGAAGTTTGTGAGGGATTTCCAATTAATTTGACCTGCACCAGTGAACTGATACCAGATAAATTTGAAAAGATAGACCTGGAGAACCATTTCCTACAGAACAAGGTCAGAATTATTTGTTGTACTTAACAAGGTGCCTTTTATGTATTGGACACTTGGTCAATATGTGGTGATTGCATGGATATTTGTGAAAGTTCTTTGAAAGCTATTAACTATTTTACAAATATTAGGGCTGGGGTTATTCTTTGTTGTTAGGTGCCCTCGAGTCAATTCTGACACATAGTGACCCTCTGTACAACAGAATGAAACACTGCCTGGTCCTGCCCCATCCTCACAATTGTTGCTATGTTTGATTCCACTGTTGTGGCCACTTTGTCAATCCATCTTGTTGAGGGTTTTCCTCTTTTTGGCAGAACCTCTCCTTTACCAAGTGTGATGTCCTTCTCCAGGGACAAGTCCCTCCTGATAACATGTCCAAAGTACGTGAGATGAAGTCTCACCATCCTTGCCTCTAAGGAGCATTCTGGCTCTACTTCTTCCAAGACAGATTTGTTCGTTCTTCAGGCAATCCATTGTCTGTTCAATATTCTTTGCCAACACTGCAATTCAAAGGCATCAATTCTTCTTTGGTCTTCTTTATTCATTCTCCAGCTTTCACATGCCTATGAGACCATTAAAATACCACAGCTTGGGTCAGGCACACTTCAGTCCTCAAGGTGACATCTTTGCTTTTTAACACTTTAAAAAGGTCTTTTGCAACATATTTGCCCAATGCAATATGTTGTTTCATTTCTTGCCTGCTGCTTCCATGGACATTAATTGTGGATCCAAATGAAAATTAAAAAATGAAATCCTTGACAACATCCATATTTTCTCTGTTTATCATGATGTTGCTTATTGGTTGTGAGAATTTTTGCTTTCTTTATGTTGAAATGTAATCCGTCCTGAAAGCTGTAGCCTTTGATCTTCATCGGTAAGTGCTTCAAGTCGTTTTCTCTTTCAGCAGGCAAGGTTGTATCACCTGCACATTGCAGGTTGTTAATGAGTCTTCCTCCAATCCTGATACCACGTTGTTCTTCATATAGCCTGGCTTCTTGGATTATTTGCTCAGCATACAGATTGAATTAGTATGGTCAAAGGATTCAACCCTGAACACCTTTTCTGATTTAAACCACTTAGTAACCGCTTGTTCTATTCAAACAACTTCATCTGGGTCTATGTACAGGTTCCGCATGAGCACAAGTAAATGTTCTGGAATTCCCATTCTTTTCAATGTTATTTATAATTTGTTATGATCCACACAGTCGAATGCCTTTTCAGAGTCAATAAAACACAGATAAACATCTTTCTGGTATTCTCTGCTTTCGGTCAAGTTCCTTCTGACATCAGCAATGATATCCCTCATTCCACATCCTCTTCTGAATCCAGCTTGAATTCCTGGCAGTTTTACTACTGCAACCTCTTCTGAATAATTTTCAGCAAAATTTTACTTGTGGGTGATATTAATGATACTGTTCGATGATTTCCACATTCTGTTGGATCACCTTTCTTTGGAATGGGCATAAATATGGATCTCTTCCATTTGGTTGGCCAGGTAGCTGTCTTCCAAATTTATTGACATAGATAAGTGAGCGCTTCCAGCATTGCATCCATGTGTTGAAACATGTCAATTGATAGTTCATCAATTCCTGGAACCTAGTTATTCAGCAGTGCCTTCAGTGCCACTTAGACTTCTTCCTTCAGTACCATCAGTTCTTGATCATATGCTGTCTACTGAAATGGTTGAAAGTTGTGGTTCAGTGACTCTGTGTATTCCTTCCATTGTTTTTTGATGCTTCCTGTGTTCAATTTTTTGTCCATATAATCCTTCAATTGCAACTGGAGGCTTGAATTTTTTCTTCAGTTCTTTCGGCTTGAGGAATGCTGAGTATGTTCTTCCCTTTTGGTTTTCTAAATCCAGGTTTTTGCACATTTCATTATAATACTTTGTCTTCTTGAGCCGTGCTTTGAAATCTTTTGTTCAGCTCTTTTACTTCATCATTTCTTCCATTTGCTTCAGCTACTCTACGTTAAACAGCAAGTTTCAGTCTCTTCTGGAATCTACTTTGGTCTTTTCTTTCTTTCCTGTCTTTTTAATGACCTTTTGGTTTCTTCATGTGTTATGTCCTTAATGTCATTCCACAACTTCTATGGTCTTCAGTCATTAATGTTCAATGCCTCAAATCTGTTCTTAAGATGATCTACAAATTCAGGTTGTACTTTGGCTCTCATGGACTTCTTTTAATTTTCTTCAACTTCAACTTGAAGTCTCATAGGAGCAAGTTATGGTCTGTTCCACAGTTAGCCTCTGGCCTTATTCTGACTGATGATATTGAGCTTTTCCATTGCCTCTTTCCACAGATGTAGTCAATTTGATTCCTATGTATTCCATCCAGTGAGGTCCACGTGTATACTCACCGTTCATGTTGTTGAAAAATGGTATTTGCAGTGAATAAGTCGTTGGTTTTGCAAAATTCTATCATGCAATGTCCGGCGTCATTTCTAGCACCAAGGCCGTATTTTCCAACTACTGGTACTTCTTCGTTTCCAACTTTTGCATTCCAATCACCAGTAATTATCAGTGCATCTTGACTTCCTGTTTAATCAATTTCAGACTGCCGAAGTTGGTAAAAATCTTTAATTTCTTTATCTTTGGCATTTGTGGCTGGTGCATAAATTTGAATAATAGGCACATTAACTGGTCTGCCTTGTTATTATTATTATTATTATTATTAATTATTATTATTATTATTATTAACTGGTCTGCCTTGGTATTATTCTATCACTGACAACATTTACTTCAGGATAGATCTTGAAATGTTCTTTCTGATGATGAATGCAATGTCATTCTTTTTCAGTTTGTCATTCCTGGCACAGTAGACCATATGATTTTCTGATTCAAAATGGCCAATTCCAGTCCATTTTAGCTCACTAATGCCTAGAACATCCATCTGTATGCATTCCATTTGATTTTTGACTACTTCCAATTTTCCTAGATTAATATTTTGTACATTCCACATTCCAATTATTAATGGATGTTTGCAGCTGTTTTTTCTCATTTTGAGTTGTGCCACATCAGTAAATGAAGGTCCTGAAAGCTTGACTCCATTCATGTCATTAAGATTGACTTTACTTTGAGGAGGTAGCTCTTCCCCAGTCATCTTTTGAGAGCCTTCCAACCTGAGGGTCTTGTCTTCTGGCACTATACCAGACAATATTCTTCCCTATTCATGAAGTTTCCACTGGACAATTTTTTCAAATGTCAACCGCCAAGTCCTTCTTCCTAGTTTGTTTTAGTCTGGAAGCTCTGCTGAAACCTGTCCACCATGGGTGACCCTGTTGGTATTTGAAATACCAGTGGCATAGCTTCCAGCATCACAGCAATACTCAAGGCACCATAGTACAACAAACTGACAGACGGGTGGTGGGGGATTATTCTTTACTTCCTATTAATTAAGTGATTCAAAACTGAAAAGATATATTCTTACCCTAAAAATTTCTACCTGAATTGTGTATTTAAGTACCATTGTTTAGAGTATTTTTTTTAATGCAGCTGTTTTAATAGATTGGAGTTATTTAAGAAAGTCTTTAAGGTAGCTGTTATCTCACTGTACTTTAGGATTTTATGTTTGCTTTATAGATCTGTGTGTCTAAGGATCATGAGATCTTTTGAAAGCCCAACTCATGGTCCCCCAATCTGGAAGGTCTATTTTTAGGTATTTCTTTTTAAGGTAAATAAAAATTTTTTTTTTCCTACAGTTGAACTATTCCAAAGAAGTAATGATTTTCTCTTTCTTTTTTTTAAGCTTGGAAACTCTGCGTAGGGTTGTTGTATATTTCAGCTTCATAGATTTTAGTTTTTGAACATGTGAAGTCAAAACCAAAAGACACCCACAGAAATCGACATGCCCTGTCAACCAGTCTGGAACTTTTATTTCCAAATTGTAATGCAAAAGACACATTGTCCCAACCTGCTCTTTTTAAATTTCTACATGCTGCCCATTCAATAATATGTCAAAACTTATACTGAAAATCTTTGTTGTTTCAAGGAGCATATAATATAAATAGTATAATTATAAAAATTGATTCAAACAAATAATTCTAATCCTGCCTATTTTTGAGTAAATTTAGAAAAGTAAGTTGAATGGTGCACTAAGTATTAATGCCTTTTATATTTTATACTTATCTGAGATTAAGACTTATTAGCCATAGGCCTGATCCTGTGGTACTCCTTTTTAGGTTTTTACTGTAACATTATTTCCTGCTCAAAAAAATTTGTATGGCTGACTGTTCCGTACTAAATCAGTTTCCAAAATCTCATTTGGCCTTCACTGATCTCCATGATTCTCCTCCATTCTACCCTCACTCTCAACTTACCTTTCTCAACTTACCTTTCCAACCTTCTCCTTCGTCGTCCTCTCTATACGCTATTCTACAAACCAAAAAAACCCAAACCTGTTGCCATCGAGTTGATTCTGACTCATAGCGACTCTATACTATAGTCAGAGCTAATAAATTGTGTTCCACAACATGCTATCACTTTGGTATACTTATGCATGACTTGTGTTGGTCTTTGCCTAGGATACGCACCCCATCACCACCACTACTACCATTACCATTCTTGCCTCCTAGTTCATCCATCCCTGTTAAGGCCTTATTCAATTTCCTCTTCTCAGATCCTCCAGAGAGAATTGGTCTCTAATTATTTTGTGTTCTCAGAACTCCTTTTGTCCTTTGAAAATTGTTCTTAGAGTTTGTGTTTTGGTATAAGCATTTGTTTTTGTCTTCTCCACTTTATTGAGAATTCTTTGGGAGCAAACATTATATCTTATTTATCTTTGTATCCCTAAGTGCTAGCACAGAGTCTTGAGTGTAGGGCAAGTGCATATTACATTTCTTTTTCCAGTTTTGTCTTAATCTCTCTTTTAAGGCTTACTATTTTCCAATGTGCTTTTTGTGTGTTAGCCAAGTCAGATTATGCATTAACTGTTTTCTGGAACATGCTTCATGCTTTTGTTTATTGTGCCTGTGTTTATCTCTCTGCCTAGAATTCAACCTTTCTTCCTTTCTTTATCATCCAGCACTCTGTCTGGCATAAAGTTGGCATTCAATATACGCATGTTGAAATCCTGCCCATCGTTATATCCCTGTCTGATTTGTGCTTCCTTCATGAAATCTTTCTTCACCTCAACCTCACTTCCAAAGCAGATATGATCGTTCTGACCTTGGTCCCCTCATTGCATCCCTCTTGTGCCATTACAGTGATATTGAACTAGATGCTGTTTATTTTACAACATTTTTTGCATGATTCAAAGTCACCCAGTGCTCCAAGTTTGAGCACTTTTCAGGTCATATTGGAGGTAGGTGGAGAAGAATGATAGATTCCACTGGGATTGTTGGGATAGATCATGAAGAGCCTCAATTCAGTGTTAGTGATTCTGGATGTTTTTCTGTAGAAAATAAGGAGCTATTGGAAATATCTGAGCAGAGGCAAGATCTGTTTTGATCTTTGTGTTAAGACGATAACTCAGGACGTCCTTGTCTTATCCTTCCTGCTAGATTAAAAATTCCTCAAGGGCAGAGGCTATCCTGATCATCCTCATCTCTATTGCAATATCTAGATGCTCAGAGTTAGCTAAGATGAATTGAATTTACTTGGCAATTAACTCAATCAACAGAGGCCAGCTTAAACCTGAAAAAAAAAAAAAGATATCACAAAGATATTGGGGAAAGGAACCTAAAGGAGGCTTCTCTCTTTGATTCTAAGTAGGATGTTACAAGATAACTATATTTTCTAAAGTTGAAAAATTACAGAATAACAATTCAGTTATTTCATCATTATTAATTGTTTCTAATGATTTAGTGAAAATGAAAAAACACTCATCTTAAAGAAATATTTGCACAGTATTGTGTTTTTGGAAGAAGAATTTGTTTTTGAATAACATTTTTGTCCAACCAAAATAGTAATGTAAGAAAGCCAAGATTTGATCAACTGGCTAGTAAAGTGAAGCTTTCAAAGAAACATGGCTCTCCCTTAGCTATGAAACCTTTAAAATCCTCTCAGAAAAATGTCTCTAATTACATACAGAGAGGTGATCAGTGCATTGGGAATAGCAATTTATTAACTTGAAAAGGACCACTTTTAAAGATAGATTCAAGCAGAGGTGACAGATATCTATAGGATATTTTATTGCAGAATCTTGTTGCTCACTGAGATGAAGAAGACACTAAGAGGATTACAATGGAGGTGGGGACGGAGGGAGGCAAAAGCCGATATTCTTGATGCATATGTCTTAAAATTGGCTTGAGATAGAGATATCAGTGCCTAGCCCCTGACTGTTCTTTTAAATCTCTTATTGACAAGTAAAACCTTTCCTACAGAGAAAAATTTGGAACACATAATCCCCATTGGTAATGTGGGAGACAGCTATAACTCTGGCAATTATAACCTGTTGCTGTTTTATCCATTTAAAAAAAAAAGATTTGGAGTTTACTACAAATTGACATTTTGGTGAATACATCTTTCAACAACTCTTTGTTGCTTAAATTGGCAACCTTTTTTATTTGAATCGAGTTTAAGGGCAATAAAATTGTGTTTCCATGAAATGGAGGAATTTAGACTTCATGATAGTTAACATAAAAGAAAAAGATTTTTCATGAGAAAAATAACTTGAGGAATACCTAGTTATGGGAAAATATAGCAGGAAAATGCTGTAGTGTTTGGCAGCTCATATGTTCTGCTGAAATTAAAAGGAAACTTATTTTGATTCCAGCTGTTTGGTATGTGGCTTTGCAGATACCAGCAGGAATTAGTGACAACTTTAGGTATGAAAACAGCAAGAAAGCACCGAGTTATGATTTTAGAATTGTGGCATACCTGTTACAAGTCACTTGTAAATTCAGCAGTTATGGATGCTAGCAGAATGCATTTTTCTGAAAAGGAGGCTGGGAAAAGAAAAACAGTCTTTGCTGTTTCTTTGGAGAGCAAGTCATTGAGAAATAGTATTTTCTAGAAATAATTTGTATACTGAAACAAATATAAAATTTTAATTTTGAACTAACTAACAGTAGAACAGGAGACAGAAATTTTAAATAAAATCCCAACTCCCGTCCTTATATTTTAGAAGAATAAATGGAAGCTATTTAAGGACTGAATACCCAGATCTTACATATTTTGCCTTGTTTGTTTGCATAAGGAGACCCTGGTGGTGCAGTGGTTAAGCATTTGGCTGCTAACCAAAAGGTCAGCGGTTGGAATCCACCAGTCACTCCTTGGAAACCGTATGGGGCAGTTCTACTCTGTCTTATAAGGTCGTTATGAGTTGGAATTGACTCGATAGCAACACGTTTGTTTGTTTTTTGGTTGCACTGATATTTTCTACCTTCGCACTTTTCTAGTTCTTAGTTTTAGAGATGAGTGGATTGATCAGAAACAGATTTAGGGAAAGGGAAACATAAGAAGGAAATTTCAGGGAAACGAGGAAAGGGATTTTTATAACATCTTTTATTGCTGGGACTTTAATTTGTGTGTAAAATTATTTAGCTTGCCCCTGAATTCATTATCAAAAGTGAAAAATCTTATAAAATTTCTGTGTAGTAAACAATTTGTTCAGAATAAAGATCATAATCTATGAGAGCCTCCTTTCAAGAAATATTTTATTACCTTGTATTCTGTTTCTCAGCAGCTCTGTGAAAAAAAACCTTAAATGCTTCTCTTATTTATTTTGAGTTTACATAAGAATGTTGAAGGGAGGCCACTCCACCTTCACTAATTATTTGGAAAATAAAAAATAAACAAGAGATTTTAACTGGCCCATCATGTATATACATTTTTTTTTTTTTTAATCACTGGCTGTTTCTACATCAGCAGAGTTCATACAGACAAGCAAAGTTATAAGGGTTATTTAAAGGGAGATATGCATATAGGTATTCAAAAGAATTTTAGAGAATTTCTCTTTTTTGATTCTCAACAGAACTTAAAAAGACTTTCTGATAATATATATTATAGTATGTATTTAGATGCCAATCTCAATGTAAATGTGTGCACACCCAGGAAATATTATATTGAAGGTTGCTATTGCATATTTTTCTGAATTCCAGTATTCACAGTTTTCATCTCCTCCATCCTCATAATTGTTTGGTCTCAAGCTAAACTATCAGATTAAAGGAAAAAGGAAAAAGAAGATGAAGTTATAGAAGAGAAATTTAATGGCCATTGTCACTTTTAAGCATATCAGAGCTTCAGACTTGGCAGGCTTTTTTTTTTTTTTTTTTAATAACACAAAAAGAAGCTGAGTTAGTGGGCCTGTGTCTGCTCTATGTGGAATCACTTGGGAACTGTCCAGCAAAATATCTCTCGAAGAACAGCATGGTGTTAATACTGGGTGCCAACCCAAGACATACACAAAGGACCCCTTCACTCTTCACCAATAAGCCAACTGTTAAAAGATTAAAACATGTTGTGGAGATAACAAGAATTTAGGGGCTGGCAGCAGGTGTTGTACAAAGAAGGATTTGGCAGTACAGTTCTTCTGTCTGACTAATTCCAGTCAAAACAATCTTCTGCCCAGTCGCAAAGGGGAGTTTGACTGTGATGGCGACTTGGAGTTAGGAGGTTGAGTAAGAGTGCTACTTTAAATGCTGAGTCCTGTGGAGGATGGATTAGTAGAATATAGTTTATCTTTGTTCAGAAACAGTGGGGGACTCCCCTCCAGAATGCAGCCACTACTGGCTAACTGTGGAATACACAATCTAACAGCTGTATGTCAAACCTGCTTATGTTGTAGAGTTGCTGTATTTTAAAATTTTTATCCTCACATATAGGAGTCATATGACATTTTCTTCTCTTCAGAAATGACTATCATCCATTATAGATTAATTGCCAGTTGTCTTAGTTGTGCCCTTATGTTATTGCCTTACTACATTTGTAAAGTGTTACCTTTTAAATCATCATTTAATTTCTGTATTTTCAAAAATCGATTCCGACTTATAGTGAGTTTACAAGACAGAGTAGAACTGACCCATTGGGTTTCCAAGGAGCAGCTGGTGGATTCGAACTGCTGATCTTTTGATTAGCAGCCGAACTTTTAACCACTATGCCACCAAGGCTCCCTTATCAATTAATTGCCAGTTATATTAGTTGTATCCTTATGTTATTGCCTTACTACATTTGTAAAATATTGCCTTTAAATCACCATTTAATTTCTATATTTTCAAAAATCATTTGCTACTCAGTAAATATCTAGTATTAGCGCATATATAAAGTGGAACTTTTTTTAGTACTAGAAAATAATTTAAATTATTATTGAAGCAGTATCATTTATTGGACTCGAAGCATAAATTGGCATTTTCCCATATTCCTATACAAATAAATGTTGATACTTAAAAACTTAGCATGATTACCCAGGGAAAATGATTATAGCAGTTACAAGATAAGGTTTATTAAATATGAAGTAGCAGAATTCCTACAGGTGATGTGAGAGCCTGATAGTTTTACAATCAGGTCTAAGTGAGAAAAGCTGGAAGGTGCAAGACACCTTTGATTTATATAATCTGATAATGAACCCGAGTTGAACAGATGCAATGTCTCCCCAGTCAGTCCCCTCCTGTCTGTCCATACAACTGTCCCTCAAGTCTCAGCTCATATCCCTTTACTCTTAGGAAATTGTGTGGATTCCCAACTGTTTTCCCTGCCTTTGATATCTCCATTCTACAATCCATTATGTTTACCCTTGCTAGAGCAACTTTGCTAAAAACTGCTGTAATCCAGTCCCACCCAGTTAAGAGCTTTCATTGGCTTCCTACTGTCCACCCAACTGCATGGCCCTATACTTGACACCTTTCACAATTTGGCCAAACTTACCCTTTGAGCCTACCCACAAATCCTAAGACATATTGATTATAGATTTTTATTCTTCATTGCTCCTGTCAAACCTTCTTCATCCTTCAAGACCTGGTTCAGATGTTACCTTTTCAACCTGCTCCACTTTTTGATTACCCCAGCAGAAATGATACTACCAATCTTTGCATACCTATAATACTATTTAATCACTCACATGGAGCTTAACATGAAATTGTGTGTATATGAGTGTTTATATGTGTGTATGCATGTGTTTGTGTTATTGTTGTGAGTTTCTTTAGGACAGAAGAATATTTTGTAATACTTCACACCACACAGTCTAGAGATTGCATATCACAGTTGGTTCTCAGCAAATAATGATTGAATTGAATTAAATGAGATTGAGAACTACTGTCTGAAAGAAGACCTTCTCAATCAAAAACCTTTGGTAAGTGTGCTGAGGAAAGTTGACTTTCAGACTCTTAAGTTAAAAATGCATATTTCCCCTCATGATATAGGTGGATCCCAATATTGTTCTACATGCCTCGGTTTCCATTGGAAAGCGGAGTTCCTTAAGTAGTGAAGTGAGCAGCAGAAGTCAGATAGCGTCATCGACCCTGTGGCCTGCAGCCAGTGTGTGGCTGATCATGAAGGTACCCAAGAGTGTCTCCTCTTGGCAGAGTGACTTCCCCTTGCTTGATGGCTCTCAGTGCTGCCCTGGCACCTGGTACCCTTACTGCACACGGGCATGCAAATGAAAGCGTGATAAATTATTGACTGTTAAGAATGGTACTTCACTGCTCTTGATATTATCTAGCCCAGAGGACTTCTGTAGATTCCCAAATGAGCATTCAGTTACTTTCAGACTTGCTGATTAGTTCATACCCCGGAGTGTATTTAAGTCAAGTATAGAGCTTATTTATAGTCCACAGCCTCACCATTTTTGTAGGATTTGTCTGAATGTCATTTATTTCCACTTCTTTGTCTTTGTTGTTGAGCTTCACCACCTCACCTTCACATTAGCACCATATAATGATTTCGCATACTGTCTTTGTAATGACACAGAATTAAACAAAACCCGAGTATAAAACGTGAACAGTGCCTAACACATTACGTATCTGTGTATTGGCACTATTTATTTATTTATTTATTACTTTATTACTATACTATTGGCTCTGATTTAAATGGAAAACATTTAATTGCCCTCCTCTTCCCTCTTACTGGAGCCCTGGTGGTGCAGTGATTAAGAGCCATGAGTGCAAAATTACCCAGTCAAGTTTGCTACTACTTAGTTTGTGGGAGGTGGTTTGAAACTGTTTCTCAAATGAAGTTTTGAATTGCCCTTATTATGATAATAACTGCCGTATTATTTTTTATTCTCTGTGAGTTAAAAGAATACAAATTAAGATACAAAGGTATTAAGAGATATTATTCTTACCAAGACTGAATGAGGTTAGATGAGCTGTTATTTAAGTCTGCTTCCAATCAGGAGGCTACTAATTACTAAGCTTTATTAAGTTATATTTTGTTTTTGATTTAATAATAATAAAATCTTCCATTTCATTGAACACCTATTATGTGTTAGGCATTATATTAGGTTCCTTATACACATTATGGTCTTATTTAATTTTTAGAAACTTTTCAAGTTTGGTTTTATCATCTGCCATTATACAGCTAAAGAAACTGAGGTTAATAAGTGGCAGAGGGAGGATTCTTGGTCTGTCTGACTTTAAAACTTATGCCTTTTCACCATAATATAAAACATTATTTTCTATTTGAACAATCTATGAGTATGATGGAAGTGTTTTAGTCTTAGCACTGCCACTGAATAGCTGTGTGACATCAAGCAAGTCACACACTGTGTCTGGGTCTTAGTTTTCTTTTCTGAAAAGAGTTGGGCCACTTGATATCAAAAGATGTTTCCTAGATCTCTATTCTGTGATTCCATGGCATCTGTTTCTGGAATTTCATCAGAAAACCTGTACTTGTCTGAAATTTCCTCAGAAATAATTGAAACGCTTAATGATAGGAGTATGGGATTTGGAGTTACATAGATTGGGATTAGAATCCCAGCTTGTTTTATGTGACCTTGGGAAAGGCGCTTAGCTTTACTGAGTCACCGTTTCCTCATTTATAAAATGGAGTTAGTCATACCTGCCTGGCACAGTTCTTGTGGAGACCAAATGAGAAAGCATGTGTGAAATTTGAGTGTAGAGTATGTGGTACACAGAAAGTGCTTAATAAATGATGGTTCTCTTTCCTCACCCCAGGCGGTTCCCTTTTCTCTATAGAAAGCATTAGAAAGCATGTTCAAACAAGGATTCTATTCAGTGCTTGTTAGAACCAAAATTCTTTAAAAATACTTTTCCTAAGTCATCATATATTCGTTTTCCACACAACAAAACCATGAGGAATAAAAGTTACATGCTGAAAACAATTTTTCAAATCCTTTTGGATTGAACTCTCTTCTTCTTTTCAAAATAAATCTTTTTACCTATTTAGATAGAGAATTTTGTGTATCATAAACCCCCAATGCATGTAAATAAATTCCTTGGTGGTTGCCACATATTTAAAATGTTGTGTTTGATTCACTAAATAAGAAAATTGTTAAGTGGCCACTTAAACAATATTCCTAATCAATTTCCT
The DNA here is from genome assembly GCA_030035585.1 of Dugong dugon. Classification (NCBI taxonomy): domain Eukaryota; kingdom Metazoa; phylum Chordata; class Mammalia; order Sirenia; family Dugongidae; genus Dugong; species Dugong dugon. The sequence continues at coordinate 103,084,067 of CM057467.1, read as the reverse complement.
TAGCAAAGAATCCTAACATTTAAAACAAAAGCAGTTCATAAACCACCTTAAAATGTTACACCCATGGTATTTAGACCCAGCGTAAAACTTTAAATTGGTACAAAGGTTTTGGATTCGTTTCAATCTTTTCAGTTCATCAGTTCACTGCCCTTTTTTTCCTGTGCATATTTCAAGTAAGCTCTGTAGTTATAACTATAGCAAGTGACACGTGATAGACCCCAAATCACTGCACTGTGAAATATGCACAGAAAAAAAGGACAAATGAAGATATCAAGGTCTGTTTTATTTTTCGCTGAACTGTAAAATGCCACCCTTGCTGGACAGAAGATGACTGGTTCTGAGCAAGGCTCACTGACTGCTAAGTTGTGGTTAGTGTTTCACTTTCGGCAACTGTTAATATCTGGGGTTATCCAGGCATAATGACCTCACTATTTGTGACACATTGTTGAATTTTCTGGTTCTTTTAACTTATTTAGACCTTTCTCCCCCCCACCCCTCTTCATTGGAAGACTGGAATGATCCTGAGTCGAGCTATAACTCAAGGCTGCCTGGCTATTGGTCATCCAATCAGAGTCAACGCTGCTGAAGGACCATCACAAGAAGGATATAAAGTAATCCTACAGAAAAGGTAATGCTTATGAGCCATTTAGCTCGAGACGGTAAATGTTAATTCCAAGATTTCTGAGCAATCAACTCATGATACTTCTTGGCTCGGATTAGATATTTATTAGACGTTTAAATTTGTGTTCATAATATCAGTAGTAATTTTTTTAACCTAAAATGATCTTGAAAATGTATGCCACTTAGTTTAGTAGCATTTCTTAAATATTCTTAAAAGTGAAATGTTGGCTTCAACATATACCTATGTGTAGACAGGTGCTACTTTACTCTATAGCAACTCATTCCTTTATTTCAACTTTGATTGTTAATTTTTTTTAGTTCTATGTGTTTTCCTAATTTTTTCTCTGTCTTCTGGATATGAAATATTGAAGCATGAAAGAAGAATCAAGGAGACCAAAACAAAACAAAATAAAACAAAACAAAAAACTGGCTTTCAGGGGATCTTAAGTGTCCTTCCTGTCTATTTTTTCTGACTTGGGAAGATACAATTAAAAAATAGATTATTTTTCAATTTAGCAGTAAAGAGTAATGGTGACTTATCTCTAACAGTCTACTAATATTGTTTCATAGAGGCTTTCTTTATTCTTGCTCATTTGCCTTTCGATTTCAATGAGGGTTGACAAAAAAGAGTCTTCTGCACTTCAGGATTTAGAAAGCCATTGCCCAGCTACTTCTGGTTGCATGGGCAGTTAGGGTGTACTTAATAGCTGAAACCAGAACTACCTCCTGGAAAAGGGCACTTAGACACCAGAGAAACTGACCTAGCCAAAAATGCAGGAGGAAAATTTGCTATGAAAATTAAAGCAGACTGTGTAACATGCATAGGAATATGCATATTGATTAAGAATGTGGGCTACAGAGTCAAATTCACACACGCAAATCCTGGCCATACCCCTTACTCTAACAAAATTTGAAATTAAAACATACCATTTACAATGGCATCAGAAGTATGAAATAGTTAGGGATAAGCCTAACAAAATATGTGCAAGACCTGTTCACTGAAAACTACAAAACGTTGCTAAGGGAAATTAAAGAAGACCTAAATAAATGCAAGCATGTGCCATGTTAATGGATTGGAAGACTCTTTATTAGTATGAAGTACATGCTTTCCACATTGATCTAAAAATTTAATGCAGTCTCAATTAAAAGCCCAGCAGGCGTTTTTTGTCAGAATTGTCAATCTGATTTTAAAATTAATATACAAATGCAAAGGACCTAGAATAGACAAAACAACTTTGAAAATAAAGAAAAAAAGTTGGAGGACATATTTTATCTAAACTCAAAGCTTATTATAAAGCTACAATAATAAAGACAATATGGTATGGGCATTAAAGTAGACAACTAGATCAATGGAACAGAAATAGGATCACACATATATATATGCGAATTGCTTTTTTACAAGGTATAAAGGAAATTCAGTGGAGAAAGTGTGTTCTTTTTGACAATAGGGTACTCATATGTAAAAATGAACTTTAATTTATACCACACATCACATACAAAAATTAACTCAAAATGGATCATAGACCTATATGTAAAACCTAAAATTATAAATATTTTAGATGAAAACATAAGAGAAAATCTTTCTGATCTTGGATTAGGCAAAGATTTCTTATATATGACACCAAACGTATGATCCATAAAAAAGTAAATTTATAAATTGAACTTCATCAAAATGAAGAACTTCTGCTCTTAAAATATGCTGTTAAGAGGCTAAAAAGACAAACCAGATTTAGATAGATTCTTTACCAAAGAATATGTATAGTTGGCACATGCTTAGGGTAATGGAAAATAAACCCACAATGAGCTATCACTACATATCTGTTAAAAAGTTTAATGTTTAAAAGCCACCACCTATTTCTCAGTTTGTTGTATGGTGGTGATTGCATGTTGCTATGAGACTGGAAGCTATGCCATCATGATTTCAAATACTAGCAGGGTCATTCATGGTGAGAGGTTTCAGCAGAGTTTCCATACTAAGACAGACTAGGAAAAAAGTGCTGACAGCGCACTTCTGAAAATGGTCAGTGAAAACCCCTGTGGATCACAGCAGAATATTGTTCAATATGTTGTTGGACGATGAGTCCCCTAGGTTGAAAGGCACTCAAAATACACAGTGTCTGCAACAATGGACTTAACAATACCATTGATTGTGAAGATGGCACAGGACTGGGCAACGTCTCGTTCTGTTGTACATGGAGATGCCATGAGTCGGAGCCAACTCAATGACGACTAACAATGACAATAATGTTTAATAAAAGATTGACCATATCAAGGTTGGTGAGGATGTGTAGCAACTGGAACACTCATATACAATTAGTGGAAATGTAAAATGATACAGCCACTTTGGAAAAGAGTTTGGTACTTTCCTAAAATGTTAAAGATACATGTACCTTATGACCCAGCCATTCCACTCCCAAGAATTTATCCAAGAGATATTAAATGTCCATACAAAGACTTGTGCATGAATGTTCATAGCTTTATTTGTAAACCCCACCCCCCAAAAAAACCTGGAAACAACTCACATGTCTATTAATAAGTGAATAAATAAGCAAGTTGTAGTACATCCATACAATGGAATACTACTCAGCAATAAGAAGGAACAAAGTCTTGATACATGCAACGATATGGATGCACCTCGACATAATTATGCTGAGTAAAAGAAACCAAAAAAAGAGTACATGTTTTTTAAATTCTACTTATATAAAATTTTAGACAATGCTAATTACTACCTAGAAATAGAAATCAGATCAGATAAGTGGGGGCCTGGAGGATAAGAAAGTGGGGAGGGGAGGGGGGATTATAAAGGGGCATGAGAAAACTTTAGGGATGATTTTTGGGGATAATGGATATGTTCATTATCCTAATTGTGATGCTTTAACAGGTGAATAATATTTCAAAATTTATTAAATTTTACACTTTAAATATGTTCAGTTTGTTGTATGTCAGTTTTACCTCAATAAATCTGTTTTTAAAAATCCTAAAAAGCAAGCTAAGAAACAAACCAAAAATCAAAACGATGATTAGAGAGTGACTAAGTGGTTACTTCAATGGGTGATGGTCAGGAAACGATTCTATCAGCGGGAAGGTTGATCAGTGGCCTCGTCAAAATGGCAGGGGTTTGGAAAGGTTATAGCTAGGCGGGCATGGAAACAGAAACCAGTGCAACATCTCATCTGCTGACCTGGCCTTGTCCCACTGAGGTTTACTGCCTACCCTGGCCGGGATTATCTAGGAATTAGATAGGACTGAAGCTGCAGACCCAAAGTCCTTGTTGCCTAAAGAGGAGAGATCTTGGGAAGGAAGGAGATGATAATTAAACAACCAAAAAACAACAACAAACTGTAGTAAGTTTGAATTTGAAAGTCTCTACTTACAAGGAAGTTTTTTATTTGATCTGGAAAGAAAGAGATGGAATCAAGGAGAAAGGAGAGTGGGTCTTCATGCAAGAAGAAGATTGTTTGCCTTTTTATTAATGCAATTTGCCTTCTTTTGAAAAAAAAATCTACTGCAAGGTGGAAGGAAAGTAGCAGAAAATTTGGAAGACTAGAGGTCTCCTTTACTGTGAAACTACAGTTCCGTTTTTGGATAGCAGCAATGACTGAGTTTCTTAGAGCTTACTTCACCTCTGGCTGTATAATTTCAAATATGTTTATCTTTGTCAAAGCATGTGAAGTACCTATGTGGCTTTTTCTTTTTTTAACACAACTATATTTTATTACAAATAACAATAAATATTCTTACATGACAGCAACTTCTAAAGACAGAATTTTCCCCTCTTCTCCTAAGTAGTATAACATGATTTTAACAAACGCTATGAATTGAGACATATGATGCTTTTTATAATGCTAAAAATAATAGACCTAGCACTTAAAGTAGCAACCTGACAACTCACAAATTATACCGTAAACATATCATGCGTCATTAGTGCAGTTACTCATATTTTTCTTATTCAATATAGCAAGTGCTTGCACATATTTGTCTTTTTAATATTTTCTCTGGTCATGACTGGGTGAAAGGCAAACCAACAATATCATTACCAAGTGAACCAAACTGTCTCAAAAATCACAAAAAATAAAAAAAAAACCCAGATGCTTCTTGCCACAAGATATTTGGGACATCTTCTTATAGATAAACCAATTAGATATGTTGGATCTGGCGTTTAGTGTGAAACTCAAACTAATTTCACACACGCTCACACACACACACACACACACACACACACACACACACACACACACACACACACACACGGAGGTTAGATTGTAGAGGTTAAAAGTATTGACCCACAGATTTTGTTTGCACATAATTACAATTTTTAAAAATTAGTTGCGAGCCTATTGCAATAGGGAGCTTTCACACAAAACAATTACAGATTTCTGGCTTTCCTTGAAAAAAATCAGAAGAATAGACAACACTGGACCTGCATTCTGTCATGACACCAACCAGGCAGGAGCTGAGTGGCAGCCTTTCCCTGTGGCAGCCCTCACACGTAGCTCTAGCCTGCTTCATTCATTTCCATGACCTGTTAGGCTCCTAACCCAAAAAACCAAACCTGTTGCCATCGAGTTGATTCTGACTCATAGCAGCCCTATAGGACAGAGTAGAACTGCCCCATAGGGTTTCCAAGGAGCAGCTGGTGAATTCGAGCTGCCGACCTTTTGGTTAGCAGCTGTAGCTCTTAACCACTGCGCCACCAGGGCTCCGTCAGGCATTTTAATTTGGAACCTCTACGTGTAGAATCCAGTCTGTCAGTTTGTCATTCTGTGGTGGCTTGCGTGTTGTTGTGATGCTGAAAGCTATGCTACTGGTATTTCAAATACCAGCACAATCATCCGTGGTGGACAGATTACAGTCAAGCTTCCAGAGTAAGACAGACTAGGAAGAAAGAACTGGCGATCTACTTGTGAAAATTAGCTATTGAAAACCTTAGGGATCACATCAGTACATTGTCTGACTTGCTTGATTTGGACACATCATCGCGAGGGGTTAATCATTAGAGGACCTCATGTTTGGTGAAGCAGAGGGCCAGCAAGGGCAAAGGAGACCATTGGTGAGATGTATTGGCACAATAGCTGCAATGATAGACTTGAACATGCCAGTGAGTGTGAGAATGACGCAGGACTGGACAACATTTTGTGTTTTGTTCTGCTGTGCATAAGGTTACCATAAATCAATTGACAACAGCTACCTATCTATATCTATCTATCTACCTACTTACCTACCTCTCTCTCTCTATCTGCATGGAAATTCATTGGACTAATGGAACCACCAAAGGATACCTGAATCTACCTATCTTTAGGCAGAAGAATTCTTAAGTCAGAATGAATACAGGACTAAATTCTCTATGTTAACGATAACACATAAAAGAAGTTTCAGACTCTTATGGAACCCTGTCTAATTTTAAATAATCTTCACTGTTTTCCTTATTTCAATCTTAATGTTATCAGTTATAGTTTTTTGCATTTACTTTTTTTCTTCTACTTAAATTTTGCTGGAAATGGAGATATAACTGACCAACATTTACCAAAGTAGTTTAAAAACACTGTTTTTAAGGACACCATTAAATATGATCTAACAAGTGTAGCTGTGTAATGCTAGGCTCTAGTTGTTGTTGTTGTTAGTCGATTCTGACTCATGGTGACCACATGTGAGCAGAGTAGAACTGATCCATAGGGTTTTCAAGCCTATGACATTTTAGAAGCAGATCGCTATGCCTGACTTCCAAGGTGTCTCTGGGTGGGTTTGAACTGCCAACGTTTCTCCTCATAGTTGAGCACTTAAACTTTTTTGTTACCCAGGGATTGCTTGGCTGCTGATAGCAGATAGAAAAACAGACAGATGAACAGACAGCACATCACTAGGTAATCAGACTGAAAATTGTCTCCTTGGCCAAGTCTTAAGTTTGGGAAGCTAAGAGTTAGAGTCAAGCACTGTGACAGTCTCTAACAAGCACAGAATGAACTTTGACCCAAATATTTTCAAGTATGCAGTGCAGAAAAGACTTCTTTGCTGTTGAGTTGAACTTTTAAATAATATACAAAAGAAAACAAACAACAACAACAAAAAAAAAAAAACAAGGCAAACCCATTGCTGTCAAGTCGATTATGACTCATGGCAACTCCATGTGTTACAGAGTAGAACTGGGCTCCATAAGGTTTTCTTGGCTGTAATTTTTATGGAAATAGATCACCAGGCCTTTCTTCCATGGCACCACTGGGTGGATTCAAACTTCCAAACTCTCGGTTTGTAGTCAAGTGCAAACCATATGGCCACCCAGGGACCTCTTAGTAATAAACACACAGAGAAATTAGAAATATCAATAACAGTAGAAAATTGACAATGAGTAATTTCACAGTATGTGGACTGATGAGTGAAACTTATCTTCGTTCTTAATATTATCAGCATTATGGAAGGGAAATCCCAATTTTCCAGTACTCTGTATGGATCCTACTTTCAGTTCAGGTAGGATTGGAAGATCCCAGAGCCATTTGAGGCTGTCTGGGAAAATAAATTTCTGATCTATGAAGTTTTCTTCAAACTGAATCATGGCCATGGGTTGCCTCATTTCCCCTACCCTCTGATAAATATTTCAAGCATGTGTGTGTGTACATATATTGATTTTTTGCATTTATGGGTATAAGTATATGCTTAGTGGGATTACAATTAGCAAGCTTCCCAGGGCAGATGGTCCTTAGTCCCCTCACGTGTAAAATGAGGGCATGAGATTAAATTGTCTCAGGAGTCATATGCTCTCAGAAAAAGGAAGCATTCTAAATACTGCTCCTTTAATAGTAATAATAGTATTTGTACAAGCTGCCCCTTGGGAACCCTATGGGACAGTTCTACTCTGCCCTATAGAGTTGCTATGCATCAGAATCGAATCAATGGCAACAGGTATGGTTTTTGTTTTTGTTTTTTTCTTTTGTTTAGTTGTTGTTGTTCCAAGAGTGAACAAATCTGCCTTGGAAAAAGTATAGCCAGAATGCTCCTTAGAAGCAAAGATGGCAAGACTACATCTCACATACTTTGAACATGTTGTCAGGAGGGATGAGTCCCTGGAGAAAGACATCATGCTTGGTAAAGTAGAGGGTCAGCGAAAAAGAGGAAGACCCTCAATGAGATGGATTGACATGGTGACTGCAACAGTGGGCTCAAGCATGACAACCATTGTGAGGATGGCGCAGGACTGGGCACTGTTTCATTCTATTGTACATAGGGTCGCTATGAGTCGGAACTGACTCGAGGGCGCTTAACAACAACAAAAACAATGATAAAGGAGCTCTGGTGACACAATGGTTAAGCGCTCAACTGCTAACTGAACAGTTGGCGGTTTGAACCCACCAGCTACTCTGCTGGAGAAAAGACCTGGTGATGTGCTCCCATAAAGGTTTACAGCCTAGGAAACCCTATGGGGCTGTTCTACTCTGTCCTATAGTGTTGCTGTGAGCGGGAATTGACTCAATTTGCACACCACCACCACAAGAACAGTAGTGATAATAATAGTATTATTATAAAAAATTCAAGGTCATGAGAGACTACTAAGTGATATACTAAAGGTCATATATCTAGTTAATGGCAGAACCAGGACCCAAACTCAGGTCTCTCAACCTTAGTCTAGAACATGTCATTGGACTTTTGATTTTGGATGGCTTTGATTCTTGAATGGAACACAGCTCCTTCATTTTTCCCTCCTCCCCTCATTGGTGTTGTTGCTGTTGGTTAATTTTTCAATTTTATTTGTGTTTCTTTTAAAAAAAATATTTGCAGCCTGTTGCTTGTTGACCAGGAAGAGGAAAGTTTATGACATCATTCTCTAAATCAGCCCATATGAGCATCATTGCATATTGGGTCTAAAGTTGATTTATTTACATGTAAAATGCCTTTCAAAATCAACAGATGCACTTTTTTTAAACTGTGCTTTAGGTGAGAGTTTACAGAGCAAATTAGTTTTCCATTCAATAACTTATACACAAAGTATTCCATGACATTGTTTGTTATCCCCACGACGTGTCAGCACTCTCCCCATTTCCACCCTGGATTCCGCGTTTCCGTTTGTCTGGTTTTCTTGCCCCTTCCTGCCTTCTCATCTTTGCTTTCGGGCAAATGTTGCCCTTCTGGTGTCATATAGTTGATTGTTCTATGGAGCACTTTCCTCATGGGTGTTATAGTTTATTTTATAGGCCTGTCTGTTATTTGGCTGACAGGTGATCTCCAGGAGTGGCTTCAGATCCAAGTTAGAAGGGTAGCTAACGGCCATAGTCTCAAGGGTTCCTCCAGTCTCTACCAAACCAGTAAATCTGCTCTTTTTTATGAATTTCGATTTTGTTCTACATTTTTCTTCTGCTCTGTCTGGGACCATCTATTGTGATCATGGTCAGAGCAGTCAGTAGTAGTACCTGGGCACCATCTAGTTCTTCTGATCTCAGGCTAGTGGACTAATTGCTTCCTTGAGTCTTTGGTTTTCTTCACTCTTCTTTGCTCCAGGGGGAACAGATACACTTTTGATCGTAGGAGTATTATTTTTTAAAGAAGTTAGAATGAAAACCTTCTCATCCTGGTTAACATGGACACTACATGAGAGAGTTTTTTTTTTTTTTTTTTTAATAACTGGTAAAATTTAAAGGTAACTGTCATGGATTGAATTGTGTCCCCAAAACATGTGTGTAGCAACTTGGTAGGTCATGATTCCCAGTATTGTATGATTGTGTTATCTGATGTGATTTCCTTATGTGTTGTAAGCTCTACCACTACGATGAAATTATATGTGATGTCCTCATGTGTTGTAAATTCTATCATTGTGATGAGTTTATACTGATGAGGTTGGCAAGATTAGTGTCTTAATGCAATCTCTTTTGAGATATAAAAGAGAGGAGCGAGCAGAGATACATGGGAACCTCATACCACCAACAAAGCAGTGCTGGGAGTAGAGCGCATCCTTTGGACCTGAGGTTCCTGCGCAGAGAAGCTCCCAGACCAAAGGAAGACTGATGACGTGGACTTTCCTCCAGAGCTGATGGAGAAAGTGTTCCCCTGGAGCTGATGCCCTGAATTTGGACTTGTAGCCTATTGGACTGTGAGAGAATAAATTTCTCTTTGTAAAGCCATCCACTTGTGGTACTTCTGTTAGAGCAGCACCAGATGACTGAGACAGTAACATTTATGGCTATAACTGAATTTCCAATAAGATTATATGAGCAAGTTCTCAGGTTATAGATGATATAAAACTACATGTTTTTAGTATTATTTCTTAGGCTTGAACAGAATCAAAGCTGTGATAAAATTTGGCAAATACTGGGAAATTTATACTTCTTTAGAAGCATTTCTTATGTGATTAACCAAGGTATAATTTCTGTTCTTTAGCCAACCATTAAAAAGATTTTTTGGATCTCCTAAACTGCCATATATTAAATTTGAAACATTTCTTCATGGTGGCCCTGTTTTTAATTTTTAGAGTAGTACCATCTTGACATTTTATTTGCATACCTACTTAATTCAAAGATATCTTCAACCTCATATATTATTTTAGGCACTGTGATCAATATCAAGGACGCATGTGGTCTCTGCCCTTACATACTTGCCAATCTGGTGGACATTTCTTCTGTAATACTGGTCTTGGGAAAAGATGCTATAAATTCAGAAAGTCAAAACTGAAGTAGATATAATTTATGTTTGTATAATCTTGTTTATTCTCAAGTAAAAAATGTAATCCAATTAAAGGACAAAATTCTGAATTTTATGGATTTTGACAGCTAGCATCAGTATATTGATTACTAGTTGCAGATATCTTACACTTTGAAGAACGATCATTTTCTGTTTTATTTATCTTGAAGAAATAAGCTCATAATAATTTATGAAACACGAGGAATTGCCCATAAGTAATAAAGTTGCACTGAGTTATAAGCCTTACACTTTAAAATGATCTAAATTTTATCACAATCCAATACATTTATATCCAAACATTACAGCAATCATTTTTTTTTTTTTTTAAGAAGTATAGTTTTAAGCTTGAAATTGACAACCTTAAAGAACAACAATGTTGTTTTCGTTATTTCTTCATTCAGTGATTGAAATACGAGCTTTCTCAGTACTCAAGAGAATTTGCAATAGGATAAAACTATTTGGTGATTATTTTAACACAATTGTATAAAATCATTTGTGTTCATGTCAAAGTGTTTCAAAACATTAAGATTATGTGTCAAATTATAGTTAGTGAGTCTAAAATTTTGATTTCATTTTCAATCTTCAAGTTGTACAAAGTAATTTGTGTTATAGTTTTCCAACCCAGTTGGGAAGATACTGAGCTGAAAGTCACTCTGGGTGCTAGTAACTATTACTTGCTAGATCTGTGATTTTGACCAACTCACTGCACCTCTCTGTATCTCATTGTATTCATCTGTGAAGTGGAAACTGGACCATGATAACCACTCAATTCCCTTCAAATTCTGACAAACAATGGGAACTATTATCTCAATCATAAATTTTAGTTCTGGATCCCAAGTCAAAATCTGAAAATCTTCTCTTTCCCTTTATTAATTACAAAATAAAAAGATCTCCAGAAGGATTATCTCCCCCAATACCTCCTTTGCCACACCCAACGTAGACATTGTTTGAGCAGCGGTTAAGTTTTGTTTACAGCCTGATAATGGAATTCTTAGCTTAAGGATCAGTTATACCTAGAAGGATGTTTCATAAAAATTTTTACTTCAAAACTTTTCATTTTTTCTCATGCCTCCACTCCCCTCTCCTCCATATAACATCATTTTCTTTTAATAGAGCCATCTTATTCACCTAAATTTGACATCTGAGACTTATCCCCCACGTGTCTGTCAGTTTGTCATACTGTGGGTGCTTGCGTGATTGCTGTGATGCTGGAAGCTATGCCACCGGTATTCAGACACCATGGTGGACAGATTTCACCTGAGCTTCCAGACTAAGACAGACTAGGAAGAAGGACCTGGCAGTCTACCTCCGAAAAGAATTGACCAGTGAAAACCTTTTGAATAGCAGTGGATCATCGTCTGATATAGTGCCAGAAGATGAGCCCACCACGTTTGAAGGCACTCAAAAGATGACTGGGGAGGAGCTGCCTCCTCAAAGTAGAGTGGACCTTAATGATGTGGATGGAGTCAAGCTTTCAGGACTTTCATTTGCTGATGTGACATGACTCAAAAGAAGAAACAGCTGCAGCCATCCATTAATAATTGAAACCTGGAATGTAGGAAGTACGAATCTAGGAAAATTGAAAAGCGTCAAAAATGAAATGGAATGCATAAACATTGATATCCTAGGCATTAGTGAGCTGAAATGGACTGGTATTGGCCATTTTGAATCAGACAGTCATATGGTCTCCTATGCCAGGAATAACAACTTGAGGAATGGCGTTGCGTTCATCGTCACAAAGAACACTTCAAGATGTATCCTGAAGTACAATGCTGTCAGTGATAGGATAATATCCATACACCTACAAGGAAGACCAGTTAATAAGACTATTATTCAAATTTACACACCAATCACTAAGGCCAAAGATGAAGAAACTGAAGTTTTCTACCAGCTCCTGCAGTCTGAAATTGATCAAACATGCAATCAGAATGCATTGATAATTACTGGTGATTGGAATGTGAAAGTTGGAAACAAAGAAGAAGGATCGATATTTGGAAAATATGGCCCTGGTGATAGAAATGATGCTGGAGATCTCATGATGGAATTTTGCAAGACCAACAACTTCTTCATTGCAAATACCTTTTTTCACCAAAATAAACGGTGGCTATACACACGGACCTTGCCAGATGGGATACACAGGAATCAAATCGACTACATCTGTGGGAAGAGACAATGGAAAAGCTCAATATCATCAGTCAGAACAAGACCAGGGGCTGACTGCAGAATGGACCATCAATTGCTCACATGCAAGTTCAAGTTGCAACTGAAGAAAATTAGAACAAGTCCACAAGAGCCAAAGTACAACCTTGAGTATATCCCACCTGAATTTAGAGACCATCTCAAGAATAGATTTGACGTGTTGAGCACTAATGACTGAAGACCAGATGAGTTGTGGAATGACATCAAGGATGTTATACATGAAGAAAAGCAAGAGGTCATTAAAAAGACAGAAAAGAAAGAAAAGACCAAAATGTATGTCAGAAGAGACTCTGAAAATTGCTCTTGAACATCAAGTAGCTAAAGCAAAAGGAAGAAATGATGAAGTCAAAAAACTGAACAGAAGATTTTAAAGGGCAGCTTGAGAGGACAAAGTAAAGTATTATAATGACATGTGCAAAGAGCTGGAGATAGAAAAACAAAAGGGAAGAACACGCTCGGCATTTCTCAAGCTGAAAGAACTGAAGAAAAACAAGCCTCGAGTTGCAATATTGAAGCATTCTAAGGGGAAAATATTAAACAATGCAGGAAGCATCAAAAGAAGATGGAAGGAATACACAGAGTCATTACAACAAAAAGAATTGGTCAATGTTCAACCATTTCAGGAGGTAGCACATGATCAGGAACCGATGGTACTGAAGGAAGAAGTCCAAGCTGCACTGAAGGCATTGGCCAAAAACAAGGCTCCAGGAATTGATGGAATATCAATTGACATGTTTCAGCAAACGGAAGCAGCACTGCAAATGCTCACTCGTCTATGCCAAGAAATTTGGAAGACAGCTACCTGGCCAACCTACTGGAAGAGATCCGTATTTATGCCTATGCCCAAGAAAGGTGATCCAACCAAATGCGGAAATTATCGAACAATATCGCTAATATCACACGCAAGTAAAGTTTTGCTGAAGATCATTCAAAAGTGGTTGCAGCAGTATATTGACAGGGAACTGCCAGAAATTCAGGCCAGATTCAGAAGAGCACGTGGAACCAAGGATATCCTTATATCCTTGCTGATATCAGATGGATCCTGGCTGAAAGCAGAGAATACCAGAAAGATGTTCACATGTGTTTTATTGACTATGCAAAGACATTTGACTGTCTGTATCATAACAAATTATGGATAACATTGCAAAGAATGGGAATTCCATAACACTTAATTGTGCTCATGAGGAACCTGTACATAGATCAAGAGGCAGTTGTTCAAATAGAACAAGGGGATACTATGTGGTTTAAAGTCAGGAAAAGTGTGTGTCAGGTTTGTTCACCATACCTATTCAGTCTGTACGCTGAGCAAATAATCCAAGAAACTGGACTACATAAAGAACAGGGCATCAGGATTGGAGGAAGATTCATTAACAACCTGCGATATGCGCATGCCACAACCTTGCTTGCTGAAAGTGAAGAGGACTTGAAGCACTTACTGATGAAGATCAAAGACCACAGCCTTCAGTATGGATTACACCTCAACATAAAAAAAACAGAAATCTTCACAACTGGACGAATAAGCAACATCATGATAAATGGAAAAAAGATTGAAGTTGTCAAGTATTTCATTTCATTTGGATCCACAGTCAACGCTCATGGTAGCAGCAGTCAAGAAATCAAAAGACATTGCATTGGGTAAATCTGCTGCAAAAGATCTCTTTAAAGTGTTGCAAAGCAAAGATGTCACCTTGAAGACTAAGGTGCGCCTGACCCAAGCCACGCTATTTTCGATCGCATCATAGGCATGCGAAAACTAGACAATGAATAAGGAAGACTGAAGAATAATTGATGCCTTTGAATTCTGGTGTTGGCAAAGAATATTGAATATAACATGGACTGCCAAGAAAACGAACAAATCTGTCTTGGAAGAAGTACAACCAGAATGCTCCTTAGAAGCAAGGATGGCGAGACTGTGTCTTGCATACTTAGGACATGTTATCAGAAGGGATCAGTCCCTGGAGAAGGACCTCATGCTTGGTAAAGTACAGGGTCAGCAAAAAAGAGGAAGACCCTCAACAAAATGGATTGACACAGTGGCTGCAACAATGGGCTCAAGCATAACAATGATTGTGAGGATGGCTCAGGACCAGGCAATGTTTAGTTCTGTAGTACATAGTTTCCCTATGAGTCAGAGCAGACTGGAGGACACCTAACAACAACAATGCTTTCTAACCCCCACACCATCTATTCAGTAAATTGAATTCTAACAAATCAATTCTCTTTTTATAATATTTAAAAATCTAGACCTTTCTTATCCCACCCTGACCCCCTCATCTCATTACCCTAGTGCCTTGTTCCCTGAAGTTTGGTCCATAGACCACATATGCTAAATCCCCCAGATTTCTCTCCTGTAATTAGAATCACTTACAGTCCCTGTTTGTGGGGGTCCAGATCTTCAGAGTAAAAATCTTTGAGGATAGGGGTCTGTTTGGAGACCTACATCAATCGCCCATGTCAACTTTCTCAAGAATTCTTCACCTTCTCTGCTATAGACTGGTTGTGGGTGAAAGGCTGATGCATACTGAACCACTTTTCGGACCGCTGCCTTTACATGTTCTGCCCAGATCATATAGCACTTTGTTTTAAAAAAGAGCATTACCTGACACCCCTTGTTCTCAACCTTTGATATTTCTGCCAAAACTCAGGCAGTAGGAAAAGTCTTGTTTAACTTCCTGTTACACTTAATTTAATTCCTTTTGTCCTACCTTTACAAAATTTTTAAATATTAATGAATACATGATTAGTTAATTTAGGCATGATTAGCTTTATCACATTGTAGTTTTTCTTTCTTACTCAGACTTAGCTAAAAAAAAAATATATTTCCTAACAAAATTCTCTGGTTGTTTCAGAAGCAGTTGCTTGAGGTTCCTAATCTTCCGTGGTAACTTTTTCCATCCCATCCTCTTAATCTTTATACTTAATTAAACCCTTTTCTTCATGTTTCATTGAGGATCTTTTTGGAGGGGTGCATTTCTATAACATTAAATTGATTCTGTTTATTCTCTCAAACTCTTAATCACCATTGCCATTGGTAGTACACACGCAGACACACAGGAGATACAGGGAGAAACACAACATTTTGGGTACCAGATTATTGTAGCAGAGAAATTGGTTGTCTTTGGGAAGACTTTAGCTGCTGAGGTGGCAGCGATGATGGCAGAATCCTTGCTAAAGGGTGGGCAGAACTCCTGCCGGGCAATATGGACAATGATCATTTTATTTGAAACCTACAACACATTTCTGTGTAGAGAAAAGGTGTCAATCTTTAAATTACATTTTCATTACAGACATAAAGGAGATGATTCTCAGAAGTGGGTGTTTGGAACTGACGGCTGCATTTATTCTAAGGTAAGGATTTTAAAAGCCACAGCTTTTATTACTAAGTTCTTCTGTTCCCATATTCTTGTAAAGTACAGTGTCTATTGCTGAGAGCAAGAAATGCTTTTTCTGCGCAAATGATTACACTCTTCTACCTAGAAGTTTAGAATTTACCTTAACTCAATACATTCTTTTGAGGTTTTGTTCGATTTTAAAAGCCAAAAATAAAATTTCCCTTTTCATTGCTATGATACTACCCAACATTTCAGGGTGTCATTTTCCTTACACATTAAAATAAGGAGATTTACACTTTGGAAAACTGGCAGTAAGTACTAAAGCTGAACATGTCTGTACAGCCCAGCAATTTCCCTATCAGTTATATGCCCAACAGAAATGCTTATATATATTAAAGAAAAGATATTTGCTACAATGGTAAAACAGCACTAATTGTAGTGGGCTCAGTGTGGGAATTACTCAAATGCTTATCAACAGTAGAATGGATAAGTAAATAGTGACATGCATTTATTCAATGGGATATTATAGGCAGGAATTAGCAAGCTTCTTCTGTAAAATGGTCAAAGAGTAAATATTTTGGGCTTTGCAGGCCACACAATCTCTGCCACAAGTTCTCAACTCTGCGTTTGTAATGTGAATGCAACCATAGAAAATATAAACAAACAGGCGTGGCTGTGTTTCAATAAAACTTTATTTACAGAAACTGGTGGTCAGCCAGATCTGGCTCATGGGCCATAGTTTTCCAATCTTGCTATACAGCAATACAAACGAATGAACTGCAACTACACGTACGAATTTATATGAATCTCACAAACATAATGGTGAACAAAAGAAACCAGATGCAAAATAATACACATTGTGTGATTCTAGTTATTTAAAATCTGATACCAGATGAAACAACGGATCTATTGCATTAGAAGTCAAGAGAGTGTTTATGCCTGAAGGGGGCTGATGACTGAAAGGGGCCATGAAGAGTGCTTCTGGTGTGCTGTGATAATCTTTTTCTTGATCTAGATGCTTAGTTATCCAGGTATTCACTTTGTGAAAAGGCATCAAATTGTACACTTATGATTTGTGCACACTTCTGTATGTATATTTTGTTTCAATAAAAAGTTTAATAAAATGAGGAAATTTGCCTTGGGTTCTCAGAATTTCCTTCCTGCTCTATGATTCCAAGCCTAAATGATGTTAATCAGTCATTACAAAAAAAAAAAAAAAACATTGCTGTTGAGTCAGTTCTGACTCATAGTGACCCTATATATATTTTTTTCTTTTAATCAGTCATTGATATTTAAGAAAGGCAAAAATTCGATTCATTATTTGTTAGCGTCTGTCTTCAGAATCCCACCATCATAGTCCCAGAGATGCCAAGTTACTTAGATGCCGGAGATTGGAAATACATGATATGCCAGTTATCAGTTTGTTGCTTCTCAGCTCCAAGTATACCCTTCGTTGTCTGCTCTTTTATAATTGAGCTGAACTCGATAAATGCTCTGCCTTGCCAGCTGACACAATGTTAAGCTTTGTTGGTAGAAACAGGTAGGAGGGGGTCCTGGAGGAGGAATGGGTTTGTCTTCCTGGTTCTAGTGTAGCTTTCTTGTCAGGCTTCCAGAGTGACTGTAGGTTTTCTACAGTGCCCAGTAGCCAGCAGCATATGGCATCTTACCTTGGGTAGCTTTCCCTGGCACTAGCCTTGGATGGCTTCACAGCAGAGTACCACCACTGGAGCTTCTCCTTTTTGTGAGTGGTTTCCTCCAGCATACCCCTGTTGGGTGGCTTCTTAGTGAAGTGCCATTATCAGGGCACCTCCTTGTGCTTCCTTCAGCATATCTTCCTGTAGATGGCTTCAGCTGGCATTCCCAAAATGGGTTTCCAGTGAATCTTACTGGTGAACACCTCAGGTACTTCTTCAACATCAATGAGCCACACTTTTACCATTTTCAATGCGGTCTGGATTTTGCTCCTGGGGCAGTCCCCTTCGTTTGGTGCTTTATCTCAGGCCTATTGGTAGTGGCTGCTTCCTATATCTGATATTTCTATGTCCTTTGGAATTACGTTTAACTCTTACTAGCCAATTCCCTGTTACTGCAGTCCCGTTAATCAATGTTTATAACTCTTCCATTACCATTGGCATAAACGGTATGCCAGCCACTGGACCTCAGAGGTAAGGTGTTATTCCAGTTCTGATGCGTTTAGCATCAAGGTGGGTCCCTTTTGAAATGTGTGAAGCTCAGCAGACCGGAGTTGGAGCCTCATTGTTGTGTAGCTTGAGCATTCTGTTAGGTGATGCTTCCTGGATGTGTTAGCTTTGTAAACTTTTTCCTTTTTTTCCATTATTTCTGTGAGATAAAGCTTGAAAGCATAATTATGGCTTTTCTGTGTGATAGTTAGGGAGCCCTGAGGGGTTTGTTTTGGTTTTTCTGTCACATTTGGAATACCAGAGGTTGCCCATGTAACCTAATAGAAAGGTGCCTGTAATAAACTACTTATCTAGCTCTCACTGGTATATTGTCATGCCACAAATCTGTGGCACCAGAGTGCCACTCGCCTCATTGGTAGCTTGTATTACTAGATCATATTTATCAAAATCCATATTACCAACCAAAAATTTGAACACTCAGTAAGGATGCATTCCAATACTGAAAACACATGCCATCCCCCCTGCCTCCCAAAAAAAAATGAGGAGAAAAAATGTAGTAATGAAGGGGTTATATTAAGTTTTTCCTGTTCAAATTACTAGGTGGTTTCTGTCTCCTTGTTGGACCCTGACAGATGCACATGATAACTTGGTTTCTCTACTGATCTAGAATTCCATAGTTGAACTGTTATTCCATGATAACCAGCATCATTTTAAAAGTTTGAAGAGTTTGGTATTTAAATTTAAAAAATGTATCATAATAACATTTCCCTTAGCAGTTATTTGTAGTTACACTGGCTGGAATCCCAACCCCATTCCCTAACTCAATGAGGACTATACACCTTTAGTTCTGCTCCTGACTAGGCAGGAAACTTGATACAGCCATCAAAGGTGAAAGCATTTTTAAAATTACCTTTATCTAATTTCACTCTGAGACTCACTCCAACTTCCCCCTCATTCCATATCTGATCTCTACCATATTCTTGAGCCAGAGTGAGGCTCCAGGTTGGTGGAGTCACAGAAAGAGCAAACCTTGTACATCTTGGTAAAAAAGAAAAGTAAGAATTTTGAGACTGTACCAAAATACCCTTTCAGCCATTTGAGTGAACCTACTCTTGATGACTTCATTCTGGAACATACCTGAAGACAGCTGACTCCTGTTACCCAGGAGCATAAATCCATCTGATGCAAGTCTTACCCTTCCCACCAAGAAGAGCAGGACCATGATCAAGTGTATTTGCCTCACAGCTTCTTTCTTCTCCCAAAATTCAGGTGCCCAAATATCCACTTCTATTCCTCTGTCCTCTTCACCTCTCTTTTTCTCCAAAATTCTCAATTTATAATTTTCTAATGTTTCCTAACAGTATTATTGCTATGCAGTTTCAAACACAAATTACCTTTAAGAGGTTTTGATTCTAAAACTTCTAAAGTTCTATTCCCAAGCAAAATTGCTAATTTTAAAATTTTAGTTATTCTACAACCAGAGAACAAAACTATTTATTAATGGGGCATCACATTCTTTTAGAGGTTTAGAAATGTTGATTAGATATAAATTTAGTCACATCCAAAACTATATCCATCTAGTTAAGGATAAAATGGAGGATAATTTGATCATTATTTGCAGCTGTATCACAATGGAAGTCATGTCATTTATTTTATAAGAGAATTACTCATTTAGAATATTAATAACTAACTTGGCTTCAACACTTATTAGCTGTGTGGCCTTAGGTAAGTCATTTAACCTTTCCAAGTTTCACATTCTTCAACTACAAAATGGAGATGTTAATACCAGCATTTAAAATATTTCGCACAAATCCTGGTCTATAATAGCAGATAGATACTTTGTAGCTAATAATGATGATAATAATAATGAACATATTTTACATACATTTATTGCATATTATGTCATTTTTACTTGGATAAGTTTTTTTTTTTGCTTTTGTTTTTAAAGTAAACCATTCATTTGCAAAAAGATACATGAGGTTTGATTACTTTCTGTACACAATTCACCACTTTCAACTAAATTAAAGATTTAAATTTAAACACGGAAACATAAGATACCTAGAAGAAAGAATGGATCAAATTTATCTAACCCAGGGTAGAGGTGGGTTAGATGTCTCTATAAGCATGTAAACAAACACAGAATCCATGAAGGAAAAGACTAATGACTTTGGCTGTATAAAAAATTTAAAACTCCTGAATCTGAAACAGCTTAAGCAAAAGTAATTAACAAATAGGAAAAATATTTGCAATATAAATGTCAGACAGTGAGTTAATATCTTAATATGTAATAAACCTTCTATATCAATAGAAAAAGGGTGAACACTTGATAGAAAAATAGGCAAAGGATATTAAGATATATAAAAGAAAAATTAAAAGTGCCAAACCAAATAATAAAGTTCAGCCTCATTAGAAATTAAATAAATGTGAGACAATGAGACAGTATTTTCTCCCAATTAAGTATGCAAAGATAAAACATCAAGAATACCCAATGTTAATGAAGTATGGGGAACAAACACTCATTTTCTGTTTGTAGTAGTTATTTATTGCTGTATAACAAATTATCCTAAAATATAGTAGCTTGAAACAACATTTATTATTCGTTAGTTGAGTCAGGAATCTGGGAGTGACTTAGCTGGGTAATTACAACTCAGAGTCTTCATCAGATTTTAGTCAAGGTGTCAGCTGGGGCTGCAATTGTCTGAGCCTTGACTAGGACTGGAAGATTTGCTTCTATGGACACTTACATTGCTCTTGCCCAAAGGCTTCAATTCCTTGTCACACAGGCTTCTTTATAGGGCTATTCAAAACATGGGTGCCCCCAGAGCTAGTGTTCTAAGAGAGCAAGAGAACAAAATGGAAGCTTCAGTGTCTTTTATAACCTAATCTCAGAAGTGACATAACATCACTTCTGCAATATTTACATAGACCTAAGCTGATATAATGTGGGAGGGTATTATACAAGTGTATAAATGCCAGGAGGCAGGGAACATCAGGGGCCATCTTGGAGGCAGGTATATAATGCTTATGTGGGTCAGTTTGGCAGCATTTATCAAAATCCTTAAAAATGCATATTCCTTTTGATCTAGAAATTCCACTTATAGCAACTTAACCCCAAGGAATTAATTAAGGGTATACACAATAATATATCTTCAAGGATGTTCATTATAGCATTGTTTATAAAGTGAAAATTAAAAACCGTTTAAATAATCAACAGCGGGACTGTATATTATTATGGACATTACATGTTGGCATTACAAATAATGTGGAAGAACTTATGATGACAGAGAAAAATGCTAATACTATTTGTTGAGAAAAATCAGGTAAGAAAATGATATTATTTATATTTTATCAAAGAAAGATATTTGTATAGAAGTAAAACTAGAAGTTTACACATTAAATATAAATGGCATTGGGAGGATGGGTAATTATTTCCTATGAGTTTTTCTTCATTTTCTATTTTCTACAGTAAGGCTTTATAATTAGGGGGAAAAAAGATACTTAAAAAATATATTTGATCATTGCACTAAGAGGAGGTAGAGTATTCTAAGTTTAAATCATTTCAGGTGAGATTCTGCTGACCTGCCCGCTCTGCTTCCCCTGAGGAAATAAACATTCTTCTGGAGTCCCATGTTAGGCCAAGTATATGGCCTTTCTAATGGAGGAAACATTTTGAGGTGACGAAAATGATTCTTAGCCCCATTGCGGGGGGAAAATCTCATAAATGAATCCAAAAGAAAACCAAACCCATTGCCACTGAGTCGATTCCGACTCATAGCAACCCCCCAACTTTTTTTTTTTTTTTTTTTTTTTTAGCAATCAAAGCGTTTCCATTGTATCCTAAGGACACTTACGTTGCTATTGCCCAGTTCCTTGCCACACTTGATTTCTAGAGGTCACAGAACAGAAAGGTGCACAGACCAAATTAAACTGCTCAAACCACAATTTATTAAATCAATTTAAAACACAAAGCAAAATGTATGGAGAGAGAGATGGACTAGGTTAACACACTTAGGATAAGGTGCAAGTGTGTTGAAAGGCTGCATTACCTGAATCTTGTTCCACAGTATTTACATATCCTTTCTCTCCTTCTGTGCTGCATCACCCTTCCCTGCTGATAATGTGTGTGCAAGGACCAGAGATGAAGTTTGAGCAAAGAGGTCTAACAGATGGCAGGTTCCTGGGTCAATGATACACACTTGCCCCATGAGAGACCTGGAGGGCAAGTATTCTTGGCTAATAGCTGTGCTCCCCAGTTAACCTGATGAGCGGTCATGAGATTTTATCTGGCAGAGGATACATGGATCCACAGTGAGAATCAGCAGTGGGTGGCCAATCTAAGGTCTGATTATTATTGTGTGACTCATGAGTTTCATTTATATTTAGATGTGTCGATTCTGACTCATGGTGGCCCATGTGTATCAGAGTAGAACTGTACTCCATAGGATTTTCAATGGCTGATTTTTCAGAAGTAGATTGCCAGGCCTTTCCTCCAAGGTGCCTCTGGGGAGATTCACTTCCAATCTGTCCATTAGCAGCTGAACACGTTAACTATTTACATCACCCAGCGACTTCCATTCATATTTAGTGTATCATAAATATTTGTTGCCTTGCATGTTATTTAGTGAATTATGAATATTAAATGCCTATTTTGCCCTTTCATCACTATATATCTATATTCATAAACATGTGCTCTATTTACTTCCTGATTGATATTTCTCACAGTTTACTTACTAACTTACTTACCACTGCTTAATAAATCTAATGAATTTCATCCATCCCATTTGTTTTTGTGTCTTTTATAGCAGAATTGAATACTCCTAAATGATATAGCACTTGCATATTACATATATGTAATGTGTTTAGAATAGTACCTCATACATAGAAATAACTCAGTAAATGTTTTGTTTGTTGCCTTTAAGTTGTTTCCAACTCATGGTGACTCCGTGTGTTACAGAGTAGAACTGCTCTGTAGTTTTCAAGGCTGTGGTCTTTCAGAAGCAGATCAGCAGGCCTGTCTTCTAAGGTGCCATTATTATTACTATAGAAGATGGCTTTAATATTTTAATCTATAGCTGTCTGTTTTAGGGTGAAGATTAGCAATCTAGCTGAAACTGATCAGATTAAACAACTAGTTAGAAATTTCAATATTAAAGTAATTTTTCTGATTTTGATTTGAAATTGAGAGTAAAATGCAAATTTATTAGACCAATATTTTTACTGTGAATCTACTCTATGTTCCCCTTATCTAGTTTTGTAGATCTTTTGGCTATTGCTTACAGGGCTGGTACTACTTTTATTTTTTTTTTCCCTTTCCTAAAGGCCCATCCTCAGTTTGTTCTGACCTACCTAGAGGAGCTAAATGCACAAGTGGATGTGACCCAGACAGAGTATCACATTCACTGTGGTGCCTGGACCACAGCTCATCAGGAATGTGGCAGCAGCTTAGCAGAAGAGGTCAGTGTGGTGAGCCAGAGGCAATACAGAAATGTATCTTTAAAATGAATTTTGAAAAGAGAAAAAAAGTTCAAGTTGTTTTCAGGAGGCAAGCATGAACTCGCATCTTAGTGTTATTGTTTAAAATCATACACATAATGTAAGTATATATATGCATGTATGTATATAAACATATATTTATACCTACATATTTATATAAATGTTATTTTATTAAATAGATTGTGATACACTAGCTTTTTCTTAGGAATGCCTTCTTTTGTTCTGATCACATACAAATGACTTACGTTCTGTACAAAGAAGACTGAAGGAACCTAAAAAATTAAATGTTACATTTCTGGTATATATAGTTTAGATATTTACAGTCAATGAAAATTAGCTACATTTTCCCTGTATTTTAATTATTAGGGTCTACAAAAAAGTGCCAGCAACCCTGATCTGAAGCAACTGCCAGAACCTTCAAACACCCATTTAATGCCAGAAGGTTCTGTTGGTGAGACAGGGCAGCTGACAGTGGCACTGGTAAGGAAACTGGAAGAGAAACATCCTAAGGCTTCTGCTCAGAGGTAGGTCACTGACAGAACTGAGCTTTATTGCTCAATGACATTCAATGCTTTCCTTCAGTTTCATGTAAAATTGATTTCCTGAAGATTATTGAAATATCTCAAAAGACTTTTGGCTGTTAATCAAAGTAGTTTTTGGTTCACAGTTAATGAAAAGAGGTGACATTTATGTGTATTTGTTTAAGATGAATGTGTGTTATCCTTTGTCAGAATACTTTGGAAGTGTTGTCCTACGATCTCACTAACATTCTCTGAGATAATTATGCTAAGGCAGCTCTAAGCATACATCCAATTGTGAAAATTCCAAAGGGACTTTAAAAAGGCTACACCCATGGACAGTCCCTTTTATGTTTTATGAGGAGAATTTTTATTTAGACCTGAGGGTAAGTACACAATAGATGATCTTAAGTAATGATAACAAATGGATACTGTTTCAATGACTAGAATGAAAAATAACATCAATGATTTTGCTAACAATCTCTCTGATCCTCTATTTGGAAACTAAAGTTTTTTATTATGTTGTTGGGTTTGATGTTGTAAACCACAAAATGACTTTATAAATCGCAATCTTACACATAATTGTTAGAAATTAGTGTTTGCTGAAGTACTCTTAAAAGCATAAAACAGTTCTTACCATACTCACTAAATTTTAAGAGAATTCTCAAGTTTAAATATTCTAACTGTAGATAGAAATGTCACTTGCATGAGAAAAGGAGAGAAAAAAAAAAGCTTGGCAACTTTTTATTTCAATTAAGTGCTATCTCCTATTCTTAAATTATACATTCCTGCCTGAGATTTTGGCAGGAAGGGAACAGTTTTTCCTAACAAAGGTGACTCTTGAACTTATTGTCTATTAATTTTTTAATTAAACCTCAAATCCTTCTGTTGTTGTTTGAATGAGATAGTGCATAGACAAACAAAAGAACAAATTTAGCACTCTACTGTATCATAGTATGGGGGTGTCCTGGACTGGTTTGAAAACTTAGGTTCCAGGTCCTTCATCACAAACAGGGTTCTTAACTCTGATATTCTACAACACAGCCACAAAGCTACAGTGGCACTGTTGGACCACTGTCTGAGCACACTCTGCTGTTCCCATGTCATAGAATGTGTAAGTCCCTTGGGAGCAGTCATGCCTGTCTGATGTGTTCATCTAGAACAAGATGTTAAGGAAGACTGGGGCACTTGGGAACTCACAGTACTGCTCTGTGAGGCACTGTTGGTCATAGTCCTACGCTCACTAGGCAGCCATTTCTACTCTACCCTTCGTGAGAGAACTCTGGGGGCTTGTCATTGTCTTGGACTCTGGCGTTATGCTGGGGTCTTCTCAGAAAAGATGACTGGTTTCTTCAGCTTTCAGATTCCTCAAATTTATTTGCTATTTTAAACCTACATGGGCCTTGCTCTGGTGGGGCATTGTGCAGCGACCCTAGTGATAACTCACCTTATTTTACTTCTCAATGACTCCCCTTTCCCACAACCTGGAAGTATTTTCCCTGAGGGGTGAGGGTGTTGTGTACTTTAGGAATCTGGCCTGTGTATCCTGTTGTATCTTTCCTGATGTGGCATAATTTAGTGATGGAACTTTGGGAGAAAGGCATATAGTATTAGGAGATGTGAGGGGGAAAAAGCAGTTAATATCTGTTTCCACCTGAAAATACTTAATGGGGTTGTTAGAATTAAATAAGATGTCTTTAAAGTTCCAGGAACACAGTAAGCACTCAATAATGGTAGATGTGAAATGTTCTTAAAAGAAGTTAGAGATAGAAAAGATTTTTTTTTAATATGGTTGCATTTAGATCTGTGTTTTATAGTCAGTAGAAATTGACTGAATTTTATTTTATAAGAAAATTTCCAGGAACCTTTTCTTAAAG
Source organism: Dugong dugon (assembly GCA_030035585.1). NCBI lineage: Eukaryota > Metazoa > Chordata > Mammalia > Sirenia > Dugongidae > Dugong > Dugong dugon. The sequence continues at coordinate 103,058,226 of CM057467.1, read as the reverse complement.
AGAATTCCTTAGAATTTACTTCCTGGGCTCCAGCAATTCTTCCTCATACCCCACAAGGTCTCAGAAATTTATGCGCATCCTCCCCTTCAACCTCATAATCCCATGATTTACCACAGAAGATACAATTTCGATTTTTATCTCTCTCTTTTCCTTAACAAAGTTATTTTGAGTAAAGAGTAAATACTTAATTACTTTCCTCCCATTTTGGAAGGGGTTGTGGTGCAAAATTAGAACATGGTACTGAATTTGGCATATTGATTACTTTGAACCCTAGGTTGTCTTGTTAAGTTTACATCCCTTCCAAATATAAGAGATTCACTGCATTATGTTATCTCAGCTTCAAGAGAAGGCTTTATGTTTTCTTGCTTTTATCAAGGATAATTCCACAAAATACAGAATAAAATCACTGCAAAAAATAAAGTAGTAACATGAAATGAGCTGAATTCTAGAAGTTGGAAAAAGAAATAGAATTTTAGAACAACAAGGAAAAGATTATGAGCTAATAATCTGACCTTTAGATAAGTTACATGAAGTGCCCAGTCATACAGCTAGTTAATGAAGGAGATGGGATTTGAACCCAGGCCTATTTGGATATAAAGCCCATGTTCTTAAACACTGTGTTATTCCTTGTCCCTAGTAGTTTTCATTTATTGATTTTATAGCAGAATGGCATCATATTCTGTAACCATATTTAACCATTACACAAATTTTATGTGCATTGCATCATGAAAGAGTTATTTATACTGTTGCTGTTTTGATCGGTGTATTATTTGGAATTATAGCCTTAAAAAAGTCTAAATTAGTCATTGCAATTCATGCTCTCCCATCTGCAGAATCATTTCATTCATTTTACATTTCACACACTTGTGGAAAACAATTTTTTTTTTTTTGGTAATGTGGAAAAATTCTTTTTCTTATAAAAGAAAAAGACAATTCTCTTAATGTATAAGGTCTCAAATGTAAGGTTGTTAATTCATGACAGGTTATGTTTTCTTGTTTGCTTTATCCACACCTTAACAAAATGTTTCTACTCCCTCTATCAGGGAGGTATAGAAATGTGGTTCTCTCCTTCCTTGGATAAAGTAAGTTGTGTGTATATTTAATTCTAAGTTTGGTCCAAAGTGAAATAAATGCCATATTCTGGCCTCTTTAAGTGCCTGGAATGTGTTTGTTTTTGTTAGTTTATCCAGCGGAGCCCTTTACCCTTATTTGAATTGAATAGTGGGTGGGGGAAGGCCTGGGACAGCCAACAAAGCAGCTGACCCAGCTTGTCACCCAGTGACCTGTGAGAAGGAAATAATGAACTGTGAGTAGCTGTCATCTTAACTCCTTCTGACAGTTTGCCTTTGGGCACATCTGTGTTAGTTGCATTGGAAAGGCCTTTGTTCTTTTCCCACTAGTGATTTTGCAGAGCGCTGAGGGGTTTGCTAGCTACTGTACTCCTACCCAGCCTTTCCCTTCCCAGGGATGTGAGCAGCTGCCACTGATCGTGCTGACATTTCTCTTAATGACTCAACTTGGCATGTACTTCACTCTTTCAGAAGAGAACATATATCTAAATGTGTGTTGATTTTTTCAATTAGAATGTCCTTTAATGTCTCATTTGATACTAATAAAAAAGCAAGTATAAAGTAGGTTTAGTATTATTCTAACTCTCTCTCTATAAAGGTAAATACATAACTAACAAGATAGGCAGGTGCCTTGAAGGAAATATACAGTGAAACCTGTGAGAGCAGGGACTGCCTTGTTTTTCCGAGTCTCGCAAGTTTTCCTCCTTTGACAGGGTACGGTCTTACCACTTTTCTATTGCTCATTTTAGTGGAAAATATTTGACTTTCCCTTCTCTGACAGGTTTGTGCCTTACACAGGTTCTGGCTTTCACAGGTTTTACTGTATTTGCAATAGAACAAAAATCATAGGTGTTACAAAATGCACTTTTAATGTAGAAGCTTGAGGCAGGCTTTAGTAGTGAGAATATTTGGATTGAAATAGGTAAATTTGTACTATATTTTGGTGCACATTTTCCACTGATAATTTTTTTTATAAAGTTCTATCTAATAATTTAAACTTTAAAATACTCAATATTTATGTTTTAAAATTAATCTAGTGCAGAAAATTATTATAATCATTAGTAGATGTAATTTGTTAAGAAACAAGTGTTTCTGATCCCTGATTTCCTGAAGTATCACTACTATTTCAATCATAACAAAAACAGAACATTTTGAATAATGCATATGATATCCTAAGAGAATTGTTTAAATTAAAATCAAAACTTCATTTATAAAATATAATTCTTGAATCATTTTTAAAGCCTTATTTACATTTTTACAATTGCTGTAAAATCAGTTCTTCTACTATAATTAAGTCCAAATCCAATTGGCATGGAATAAACACTGAGCATTTGGTACTCACTTGATTATACTTACCATTCCAAGAGAATATAAATTCAAATTATACTGCATTGGTCAATTTTTATAAGGCATTCTCCCCGCCTCCCCGATAGAATAGAAGAAATGAAGCTGAAAGAAGTGACCTGCTTTTTTTCTGTGTTCAAGGTTTTTCTCTCTTAGTAACAGGTTTGAGATGGACTAGCTACAGGCACTATTATAGCACCTGCTTTTCAAATAAAGGTAAATTAATAATAAGAAGAAATTCTTTAAGTAGGCAAATGATGATCATGTCTATTAATTATAAATTGCCAAAAACCACATATTAAAAATGGAGTCATATAGTGATTTTCATGAGTATTCAATAGCATATGATTTATTACTCCATTAAATCATTTATATACTTTTACATACAGTTAATGGTAGTCTGTAACCATCTTATTTGATTTGAACTTTCTTACCATTTTGTTCAGCAAATATCAACACAATTTTTGTAGAGACATTGAATACACAGGTCAGTTTTGGTAACAGTAAGTCAGTTTCTGTCGTTTTAGGAAAAATGGACTGTTGTTTAAATTGCCACCGCTCAAACTCTCATTTCTAGAACTCTTACTAATAAAAGTAAATGTTAAAATAATAATTGCTTTTAATAGGCACTAAATAGTCCAATTACACTTTCCATGAATAAAATCCCATGTTAAGTTACATTACTTTTACTAGCTATCGAGAGTATTCAGCTTTAAGCGTTTGCCTTTAGCTCTTTTATATAATTATTTTATCAGAAGAAGGATATGGTGTTGTATTCAAGAACGTGAAATTATTATGTCTTCCAGAGATGTAAACATAGGCTGATAATTTTCATTTTTAATAAAAAGGTTAAATATCCTGATATTGACTATTACTGTTATCTGTTTGGCTTCTGGTATATTTTAAAATTAATGCCATATGTTTTCTTTGAATTAAAGTGAACATATCATCTAATTGCTCTTGCTTCTTTGAAACAAGTTAAAATCAAGCATTCCAGAGGATTAGGTTTATGTTCATAAATGTGCATTAGTTCAGAAATTACCAAAGACTTTTAAGTAAGATGTTATGGATTAAATTGTGTCCCCGAAAAATATGTGTTGTAAGTCTAACCTCTATGCCTGAAGTTATAATTCCATTTGGGAATGGGTTGTCCTTGTTATGTTAATGAGACAGGATTAGTGTAGGGTGTGTCTTAAGTCAGTCTCTTATGAGATATAAAAGAGATTAAACAAGAAATGAGAGAAGCAGAGATGGGGGAAGACACATGCCAAGCCACATGAAGATTGCCTAGGAGCAGAAGCTCAGATAAGACAAGGACCATCTTCCAGTGTCAACAGAGAGAAGAAGCCTTCCCCTAGAGCTAGCACACTGAATTCATACTTCTAGCCTCCTAAACTGTGAGAAAATACATTTGTTTGTTAAAGTCACCCACTTATGGTATTTCTGTCATAGCAACATTAGGTAACTAAAATAGAATTTGGTACCAAGAGTGGGGGTGCTGCTCTAACACACACTTAAAATATGGAGGTGGTTTTGGAATTGAGTAATGGGTAGAGGCTGTAAAAGTTTTAAGGTGCCTAATAGTAAAAGCCTGTAGGGTTGTTATGAGGGAGAATCGACTTGACTGCAACGGGTTTTTAAATAGTAAAAGCATAGATTGCCTTGAAGAGACTGTTGGTAGAATTATGGACATAAAGGCAATTCTGGTGAGGGCTCAAAAGGAGTGAGGAGAGCTATAGAGAAAGTCTTCATAGTCTTAGAGAATACATATGGTGCCAGCTTAGAGAATACATATGGTGCCAGCAACAGAATGTTGCTAGAAATGGGGATGTTAAATGTGCTTCTGGTGAGGCTTTAAAAGAAAATGATAAATATGTGATTAAACAATGGAAAATGGGTGATACTTCTTATGCAGTGGTAAAGAACTTGTCTGAATTATGTTCAGATGTTTGGTGGAAGATTGAACTTTTAAGTGAAAAACTTGGATATTTAGCTGAAGAGATTTCTAAGCAAGATCTTAAAGGGGCTGTGTGGTTTCTCCTTGCCATTTATAATACAATGTGAGAGGAAAGAGATGGACTTACAAACGAACTGTGCAAGAGGGAAACAAAGTTTAAAGATTTGGAAAATTCTGTTGTACAAACTAAGAACACGTGTCCTAGAATTTTCACAAAGGATGTGTCTACACAATTTTTTGTTAAAGAGATTAAGCCTGTGACTGATGGATCTAACCAACTACCACAGCAGAAAACCCTTTAGCTTAGACTGAAGGGGACAGAGAAAGAATGAAAGGAGAGGATGCTGTTTGCCTCTTGGAATTCTACAGACAGGAATAAAGCCAAAGGAGCTACATCTATAGTCCTCCAAGAAAAGAAAAGAACCATCCCTGCAGCAGCTCGGGGATCAGCAGAACTGTTGGAAGGAGCACGGGAAGTAGGGCCTTCTCGGTTTCAAAGGGTGAAGCCACAGTCTCCTGGATCTCAAAGCGTGGGGCCGCAGCCTCTGAGGTTTCAAAGAGTCCCATCTTCACCAACTCGCATCCAGAGTGTGGAGCTGCTGTAAGGTGTGCCAGAAGGATGGGGCCACTGCCCAAAGCTCGGGGTGGGGCTGCCATGCCCAAGGGGTAGAAGAATGGGGACTTCTGGGGCTGAAGGGGTGGGTTCACCACTCAGATGGACTAGGAGAAATTGGGCAGCCTGAAGCAGAGGGAGCAGAGTTGCCATCCCAGAGGGCCTGGAAGGCAGAGCTGAAGCACAGGGCTGAGGGGCCTCTACCCAGAGGCTGTGGCCAACGCCCAGAGTCTGGAGGACAGGGCCATTGTCCAGATGGTCCCAAAGAACAGTGGAGTATTTTTAAGCCTTGAGAGCTAATGTAAATTGTTCTGCTGGGCTTTGGACTTTCTGGGTGCCCATTATCCCTTCTTTCCCCCCAATTTCTCCCATTTGTAATGGAAATGTCTACCTTGTATTTTGGAAGCAGATAACTTGTAATTTAGATTTTGCAGGTTCACAGATGAAGAGGAATTTTGCCCCAGGATGGAATATGCCTAAAGTTTCACCCATACTTGATTTAGATGATTCAGAAGATGAAATTTTGGACGGGAGTTGCTATAAGAATTTTGGTGTGATGTGATGGGGTAAATGTGTTTTGCATATGGCAAGGAAATGAGTTTTGGGGGGGCTAAAGGGTGGAATGTTTTGGATTGAATTGCGCCCCCTCAAAATATATGTTGTAAATCTTAACCTCTTTGCATTTAGGAATGGATCATCTTGTTATGTTAATGAGACAGGATTAGTGTAGGATGTGTCTTATGTCAATCTCTTTTGAGATGCAAAGGAGATTGAACAAGCGAGAGAAGCAGAGATGGGGAAAACACACGCCAGGCCACGTGAAGATTGCCCATGAGCAGAAGCTCAAAAGAAACAAGGACCTTCCTCTAGAGCCAACAGACAGAGAAAGCCTTCCTCTAGAGCTGGCACCCTGAATTTGAACTTCTAGCCTCCTAAACTGTGAGAAAATAAATTTCTGTTTGTTAAAGTCACCCACTTGTGGTATTTCTGTGATAGCAGCACTAGATAGTTAAGAGAGAAGCATTTTCTGAGATTTTTTTTTCTCATTTTCTTCCATGAACTACCTGAACCTTCAACTATGCCGCTTAATTTCCATTTTAAAAATTATGCTATTTATCTTACTGTTCTACTTAGTATTTTTTCTAGAACTATTTAAGGGATTAATGGGGAGCTTAACTCCTACCTTCTTCAAGCTTAGAGACCCCAAACTAGAATGTTACTACTATAATAGTTAAAGTAGCAAGTAATGAGGTTCTGGAGTTGGGTAATGTAGATGGAAAAGGAGGAGACAGTTGGTGGAGGTACTATTAAGTTACATAGAACTGGAAGAGAACAGAGTGCAAGTAGTCAAAACGACCTTCAGGTTAGCTTCCTAACTGGTCTTTCTCCTGCTTTTCCCCCCTGTAGTCCATTATCCATTTAGTGACCAGAATGTTCCTTTTATATTCACAAGTCAGATCATAGGAGTCCTCAGCTTCAAATTCTCAATGACTTACTTCGTTTTTAGTGAAACCAAAGTCTTTATCGTATGATACAGGCCCATGGTATCTCCTTGACTCCCATTTCTCCTCCTTTCCTCTGCTCCAGCCATCCTGGTTTTCTGACAGTTTCTCAGATGTGTCAAGTGAGCTCATGCCCTGTCTCTCTCCATCCCTGCTTTCTTTTTCTTCAAGGTACCTTTTTACTACCTATCATATACATATTTATTTATTGTCAGAGTTTCCCAATTAGAATGTAAGTTCCATTACAGCAGGAACTTTGTTTTATTCATATCTGTACCTCTAGGCCCAGAACTTACCTGACATTCAATATAAGGTTGTTGAATGGATGAACAAATGAATGAATGAATGAAGTAGTATAATTAATGGAAGTAAGAAAATGTGGAGGGCAGCTAGTCTGGGCATCCATGAGAACATTGTCTGCTAGACCACTGTAGCCCTGTGATCTACTTACATGTCAATTGAAAACTGAGTCAAACTATTATAGTGGTTTTCTGAGTTTGACATCACCCATTTCTTCCATCCTTTATTCATGCACAAATATTTACTGAACATTTCTCTTTGCTAAGCACTATCATAGGAACAGAAAAGAGAAGTAGAGTTTCTGGCCTCACAGAGCTTCCCTTACAGAGTTTACAGGGAAGAGAGATATTAAACAAATCATTACAATAAAGATGATGAGTGTTATTGTAGGGAGAAGATATACTTCATCCTGAACACTCCTCCTACCTCCTAGGTGATACGCTTTTAAAGAACATCTCAATGACTGACTTACACTTCTTCAAAATTTGCCCATTGTCTGCTAAGTTAAATGAAGCATCAACTGCCAGACCCACTGTACTATATTATTATGTCTCAGAACCTCTTTGTATTTACTTGCTGAGGCCCAAGCTGACTGTACTTCGCTCGTGTTGGTTTGCTTGACAAAATGCCCTTGTTTCCTCTTTCCTGCCTAAAATCCTACCTTCTGCAAGGCCTATTTCTATTGATTTATACATTTAAGAATATAAATTTACCTCTAAGCATGGCTTTAGCTTGTTGTACAAGTTTTGTTATGTCGTATTTTCATCATTTCCATTTTGTTATCTTCTTTGATCCATGGATTATTTAGAATTTCTTAATTTCTGGTTTTTATGTGTTTTGTTGATTTCTAGATTGATTTCACTGTGGTTAGAGAACATTTTTGGTATGATGTCAACCCTCTGAAATTTGTTGAGACTTGCTTTATGGCCCATGCAGCACATGGACAATTTTTATAAGTGATCCATGTATACTTGGTGTTTTTGTTGTTGTAGTTGCTGTTGTTTTGCCATTTTGTATCGATAGTAATTGGGATTTTAGGAATTTTTTTTAATATGTGACTTACTGTGTTTTATCAGTTTTGGAAAATTTTCTGCAATTGTGCCTTCAAATATTGCTTCAGCCCCATTGTCTCTCTGTTCTCTGAAAGAACACTAGTGACATGCATATTAGTGCCTTCCTCGCTTTTTTTTCTTTAGTAAACCCTGTGTTTCTTATGCTGTATTGTGTATTTTTCATCCTTTTGTCTCATACTTTATTCTGGATATTTTCTTTTGACCTGTCCCCTAACTCATTAATTCTCTCTTCAGCTGTTTCTAATCTGCTGTTAAATCCATACATTAAATTCTTATGGTCTGTTTAATGTATTTTTCTGCTATAGATTTCCTATTTGGTTTTTATAGCTAATGACATTACCAAAATTTATTTAGTCATTCATCTACCATTGAGCAAGTAGGTGGTTTCCAATATTTCAAGCTTATAAATTGCACTATAGCAAACATCTTTGATTCTTGTCCTGAATGCATTCATTCAATCTATGAGCATTTATTTAGCATCTTCTTTCTGCCTCAAATGTTCTTTGAAGCTAAGAATATAAGAAAATGTATAAAAAGCCCTGCTCACAGTGTCATAAAGCCTTACCATACCAAGCTACTAGTGGAAATCTGACTAAAGTTGTGGCAATTGTATTGATCATGAGGTTTGCTGACTTCATGGTCTATTAGGCTACTATTTTTATTCTCCTCTGTTTCATAAGGGTTTCATTAGTTTTATGTCAGCTGATGAAATAAGTCTGAATTTGTACTTTCTAATAGCACTTCATTTCTTCCTGCAAACATAAGCCATTCATTTATATTTTTCATATGTTTTTAAACTGGAATACAGAGTTAGGTAAACCATGGTATATGACGTGTCTTAGGATTACTTTTACTGTTTTTTTAGTAGCTATTCCAGCTGTCATTCCTTGATCATGAATGAACTCTACAAATATTCCTGAAAACTATTTTTTTGCTTAAAATAAGTTATTTAAGAATAATTATGTTGTAGTCTGTATAATTACTTTAATTGCCCATCAGTTTATCTATTTGAATACAATAAGGTGACAATGCTTTTGATTGACTTGTTATCCTCTGTTTGTTTGTCCTGAGTCCCTTCTTAATTTGACTAAAAGTCTCCATTGGACCATTCTGTCAATTAGAGTCAAGGGGATTAAAAGCAGATAAAACAGTGCCCTAATATTCAGATGCCCAGTCACAACCCAAGCATATGTGGCTACTAAGATTCAGGTATTCCCTGAATATGACCAAGACACTGAGTAGTACTTCATATCAAAACATTAAGAACTTTTTGGTTAATCATGGACTACTATTCAGCAATAAAAAGGAACCAACTATTGATACATGAAGCTTAGATGAGCCTCAAGGAAACTATAATGAGTAAAAACTCAAAAGGATACATAATTTATGATTTCATTTATTCCCAGCATTCTTGGAATAACATAATGGTAGAGAAAGACAAGAGATTAATGTTGTCAGGAGTTAGGGATGGGAGTGGGAAGAGAATGGGTGTGATTGTAAAGGTTAATATAGGGGAATCTTTTGGCAGTTGAATATCTTGATTGTGGTGGTGGTTACACAGGCCTCATTTATAATAAAATTTCATAGAACTATATACACACGCACACATACACACAGGAGTGCATGTATAAGTGGTAAAATCTGAATAAGAATATGGATTCTATCAATGTCAGTTTCTTAGTTTTGATATTGTCCCATAGCCATATAAGATGTTACCATGAGGGGAAGATGGGGAAGGGTGCTTGATATTTCTCTGTACATTTCTTTAGGAAAAAAAAAAAAACTTTTATAAGTTGAAATATCCATCACTGAGAAGAAAAGAGACTATCTGCAGATGGAGAGCTCTTCAGAAGGAAAATTACTTGACTGTACCCCTGAGTTAATCTAGTCAGGTTGAACACTCCTTAGTAGAAAAAGTAAAAAAAAAAAAAAAAGTTACCTGGAGCCTCTGAAAGAAAGGTAGCATTCGAACTGGTCTTTCCCTAAATTCATGCTACTCCATTTTAGCATTTTTTTTTTTTTTAAGTAAGCTATGAAACAGCAACAAAATGAGTTCCTGGTTCTAACAGCAGATGGAGGTATTTAACATATTTCTAATAGGAAATTTTGAGCTAAGCCATTTAGAAACGTAGATTGGAAGTCTGTTTCCCCATAAGAGTAATAACATAGGGTCAAATTCAATAAAGTTGGGGGCAAGGAAAGGTCTTTGCATTATATCATGTTTAAGACATGCAGAAACTTTTCTGACTAGGAAGAGAGAAAATAAAATTCCTAAATCTTAGATTCTTTTATCTGTTTTATTCATAGGAAATACATGTAGAAAAAAGTGTGTGTGTGTTGTTGGTGTGAATGGAGTTATTCTTTTTTTTTAAAAATAGGGGTGTCTATACATACATACATATGAGAATATGAGACTGCAAATAGACATATATGTGTATATTAATATGAAACATCAAGTCTAGTATTATTATGTATATATACCATAAAATACTCATTATGGTTTGCCATAGATTTAATTATTCCAAGGTTACAAAAAGTTTATCTAATATCTCTCTCACTGGATCATGAAAGCCAAATAATTGTGTTATCATTGCCCCAAAACATCAATACCACATGCTGCTGTAGTAATAACTACCTGTATTTGTTTTCTATAGCTCTGTTACCAAAAACTTAGCCACTTAAAACAACATCTATTTATTATTTCACAGTTCTGTAGGTCAGAAGTCAAAGTGGGTTTGACTGGGTTCTCTGCTTAGGGTCTCATAAGGCTGAAATTAAGGTGTCAGCTAGGCTAGACTCTCATCTGGAAGCTCTGGAGAAGAATGTGCTTCCAAGCTATTCCAGGTTGTTGGCCAAATTCACTTCTATGTGGTCATAGGACTGAGGTCCCTGGTTTTTGCTGACAGTCAGCTGGGAGCCACTCATAGCTCCTAGAGGTGCCCACATCCCTTTGCATATAGCCCCTTCCATTTCCAATGCTAGCAATGGTGCATTGAATCCCCCTTGAGCTTCAGGTTTCTCTGACTTTTCCTTTTGCCAACAGCCAGAGAAAACGTTCCTTTTTTAAGGAGCTTTTGTGATTATATTAGGTCCATCCAAATAATCTCCCTATTTTAAGGTCAATTGTGTTATATAACATAATCATGGGAGTGATATCTCATCATATTTACAGGTTCTGGGGACTAGTGTAGGACACCTTGGGGGGCCATTTTTGGAATTCTGACAACCACATTGTTAATATCGGGTAAAGGGCTGGTTTAGATCATTTATTTTCTCTTCTAACTATACAGATCTTATCATGGTCAACATTGGCACAGAAAGGAAAAAATTAGAAGATAGCATTTACAGAATGTCCAAAAAAAAAAAAATCACAGTCTTCACAGTTTAGGCATAGCAACCACATTTCCTAAATAGGGATTGAGATGTGACATAGGGGAGGAAAAAATGGAAAATCTACATATGACATAATGACAATACTATAATGGGACTTTCCATTTTACTGGCTGAGTTTGAGAACTCAACAGTGTAACTAATGCCTATTTATATGTATTTTCACTCTTAGTTGTAAGTGCTAAAGATCCCAGTGCAAACTGGTTTAAGCATGGCATGTAACAGTGAAAAGTCCAGAGGGAAAGTTGGCACTTATTTAGGCACTTAACTGATACTATTAGAGTCAGTTTTTCTCCAGTTTAGTTCTGCCTTCAGGATTTAGTTTCAGGATTCACATGGAAGGAACATGGTGTCAGCAGCTTCAGCCCTTAAATCTTTTCAGGTTTCAGGCCCACAGAATGTTCCAGAAGTACAAGCAAAAGTCTCAGAATCACAAGCACAAGCCTCTCTGGAGTCAGGTTTCCATTCCTGAAGGGATATGTTGATTGGTTTAGGCCCAGGTCATGTGCTCCAACCCTGGAGGAGTTGGAGGTGCAGTTAGCTTCACTGGAATCACGTGGACTGATACTAGGGGAAGGGTGGTTCCCAGATGGAAACTAGGGTCAGGCCACCAGAAGGAAAGTGAGTAACTATCTGGTTGACCAGTGCTGGGCAGCACAAACAGCAATGCCTTTTCAAGATATTCTTGAAGATACGTTCGATACCTATGAGTTTTATGAAAGTATTTCAACTCACCTGTTCTCTAGAATGAGGTAGTAATCATGGGCTGAAAGGAAACATGGGGAGCTATTTTGGTGGTATTTGAACTATGCTCTAGGGAACCTCAGTGTTCTCCCACTAAAAATGAAGAAATGATAGGCTTAGTCCAACTCACAGAAGAAACTCTGTATGCTTTTCTCTAATCTTTTTCCATAAAAAAAAAAAATTTTTTTTTAAACTTTGGCACTTGTTTGCATTTGTTTATTCTGTTGTTGTTGTTAGTTGCTGTCAAGTTGGCTGCAACTCATGGTGACCTGAAGTATAACACCAGAACAAAATGTTGCCTGCTCTTGTACCATGATCGTTAGTATGTTTGAGCCCATTGTTGTAGGTATTGTGTCATTCAAGAGATGGACTTCCTGGGTGGTGCAAACAGTTAACAGCTCAGCTGCTAACCAAAAGGTTGGAGGTTCGAGTCTGCCCAGAGCTATCTTGGAAGAAATGCCTGGTGATCTACTTCTGAATAAATCAGCCATTGAAAACCCTATGGAGCACATTTCTACCCTGAAACATGAGGTCACCATGAGTCAGAACTGACTCCACAGCAATTGGTTTTAGTATAAGAAGTAAGGTGGCATGTAGTTTAGCACAAAATTATATATAATCATGCATCACTTAATGTCCATGATGCGTTCTGTTAAATAGGACGTTATGCACTTTGGATGTTGTGTGAACAATGGTGCTCGTGTGGCGACGGCTCCTCCTCTCAGTGCCGAAGCCCCAGATTCCTGTATCCCGAGCCTGTGCCCACAGCCTTGTGAGGGTAAGGGCGGCCACACCTCTGCTCTGGGAAGCGCCCTGTCTGTGTGCTTTGGGGCAGGTGGGAGGGGTGTGCACAGGCTTGGGGGTGGCAGTCTCCAGTGTCGGTGGTGGGGACTGAGGGTTAGTCCCCCCGCAGCCCCGCCACGCTCCTGCCTTATGAATCAGACCTACACCAGGGAGCCTGTCGACCTGTGGTGAGCGGGCCTTTAGTTATTCATGAGCTTTGGTTCTAACTTTGGAGTCTTAAAGGATGTCAGGGATGGTGGAGCCCATCCTCTTCCTTGTGCAGACAAAAGAGATCCAGGGAGCTACTTTGTCACACAACACACTCATGACAGAACAAAGATTAGAATCCAGACCTCTTATTATTCAGTGCTCTGTAGGGAATAAAGTAAAGAGTGTAACCTTATGAGACCATCGACATATATGCGATTGGACATTACCTGAACGGACGTTATGCAGCATGTGATGGTATATGGTTATTATAAATTGGAAATATTAATATTTTACCAAGTTCTCTTAAAAAGCGTAAAAAATGCTACATGTTCCATTACATGAACAACTCTGAGGACCATTGATACAGTCTTATCTTTTTAAATTGCAGGTGAGTAAGTTGAGATCCAGAGGTTAAATAACTTGTCCACGGTCACAGAGGTAGTTACCCAAGAATCCTTGTTTTGTGTTTCATTCTAATACTTCCCCATCCTCCATATTATATTATAATAATGTTGTCTTAATTTTATCATACATAGTTGGGGAACTTGATTGTTGGAGGAAAGAATGGTGACTACGGAGGGAATAGGAAGACTAGAATGTAGTTACTAATGTAGTTACTAATGTTGTGGAATGACATCAAGGACATCATACATGAAGAAAGCAAGAGGTCATTTAAAAGAAAGACCAAAATGGATGTCAGAAGAGACTTGGAAACTTGCTCTTTAACATCGAGTAGCTAAAGCAAAAGGAAGAAATGATGAAGTAAAAGAACTGAACAGAAGATTTCAAAGGGGGGCTTGAGAAGACAAAGTATTGCAATGACACATGCAAAGAGCTGGAGACAGAAAAACAAAGGGGAGGAACACACTCGGCATTTCTCAAGCTGAAAGAACTAAAGAAAAAATTCAAGCCTTGAGTTGCAATGGTGAAGGATTCTATGGGCAAAATATTAAACAACGCAGGAAGCATCAAAAGAAGATGGAAGGAATACACAGAGTCATTATACCAAAAAGAATTTGTCGACATTCAACTATTTCAAGAGCCAACATATGATCAGGAACCGACGGTACTGCAGAAGGAAGTCCAAGCTGCACTGAAGCCATTGGCGAAAAACAAGGCTCCAGGAATTGACGGAATATCAAATGAGATGTTTCAACAAATGGAAGCAGTACTGGAAGTGCTCACTTGTCTATGCCAGGAAATTTGGAAGACAGCTACCTGGCCAACCAACTACAAGAGATCCATATTTATGCCTATTCTTAAGAAAGATAATCCAACCAAATGCAGAAATTACCAAACAATATCATTAATATCACATGCAAGTAAAATTTTGCTGATGATCATTCAAAAGCGGTGGCAGCAGTATGTTGACAGGGAACCTGCCAGAAATTCAGGCCGGATTCAGAAGAGGACGTGGAACAAGGGATATCATTGCTGATGTCAGGTGGTTCCTGGCTGAAAGGAGCGAAAAGCAGAAAGATGTTTACCTGTGTTTATTGACTATGCTAAGGCATTCGACTGTGTGGATCATAACAAATTATGGATGACATTGCGAAGAATGGGAATTCCAGAACACTTAATTGTGCTCATGAGGAACCTGTACGTAGATCAAGAGGCAGTTGTTCGCAAAGAACAAGGGGATACTGCGTGGTTTAAAGTCAGGTAAGGTGTGCGTCAGGGTTGCATCCTTTCACCACACCTATTCAATCTGTATGCTGAGCAAATAATCAGAGAAGCTAGTCTGTATGAAGAAGAACAGGGCATCAGGATTGGAAGAAGACTCATTAACAACCTGCGTTATGCAGATGACACAACCTTGCTTGCTGTAAGTGAAGAGAACTTGAAGAACTTACTGATGAAGACCAAAGACTATAGCCTTCAGTATGGATTATACCTCAGCATAAAGTAAACAAAAATGCTCACAACTGGACCAATAAGCAACATCATGATAAATGGAGAAAAGATTGAAGTTGTCAAGTATTTCATTTTACTTGGATCCACAATCAACACTCATGGTAGCAGCAGTCAAGAAATCAAAAGACGCATTGCTTTGGGCAAATCTGCTGCAAAAGATCTCTTTAAAGTGTTAAAAAGCAAAGATGTCAACCTTGAAGACCAAGGTGCACCTGACCCAACCCCTGGTATTTTCAATTGCATCATATGCATGTGAAAGCTGGACAATGAATAAGGAAGACCGAAGAAGAATCAATACCTTTGAACTGTGGTGTTGGTGAAGAATATTGAATATAACGTGGACTGCCAAAAAAAAGAACAAATCTGTCTTGGAAGAACTACAACCAGAATGCTCCTTAGAAGCAAGGGTAGCGAGACTAAGTCTTACATACTTTGGACATGTTGTCAGGAGGGATCAGTCCCTGGAGAAGGACATCATGCTTGGTAAAGTAGAGGGTCAGTGAAAAAGAGGAAGACCCTCAACAAGATGGATTGACACAGTGGCTGCAACAGTGGGATCAAGCATAACAAGGATTGTGAGCAGGACTGGCCAGTGTTTCGTTCTGTGGTGCATAGGGTCGCTATGAGTCGGAACCAACTCGATGGCACCTAACAACAACAACAATGCTTAATATTGAATTTCATTAGAATGTAAGCTGTTTGTGGGCTTTGTTAAGATAACTCATTTAACAAGTTGTTGACAATCTAGAAACAAAGCTTAGTTCTTTAGTGTAATATTTTACACAAACATATAAGCATAAAATTGTCTTGTTTTTTCATTTAAGAGTTCTTTGTTCCTGTTTTTTTTTTTTTTTTTACAGCATGATTATTCCTCACAGAGGTCATCTAGAGCATTAGGATAAAGTGGACAGAGTGAGAATGGTGTCAGACAACCTGGATACAAATTCTAACCGTGGCAAAGTCCCTTTTATTTTGATTCAGGTGCCCCATCTGAAATATGAGGTGTAGTTCTTCAGATGGTGGTTTTGATATTAAGTGTGATAATACATGAACAGAAGCCAAATACCTAGGCCTGAATCTTTACTAACTTTGTGACCTTGGCCTAATTACTTAATTCCCTGCTTCAGTGTTCTCATGTGTAAATTGGGAATAGCAATAGCATCAACCTTATAGGGTTGTTATGAGGAGTAAGCAAATCAATGTTTGTAAAGCATTTAGATTAGTACTGGCACAAAGTCAGTGCAGCATAAGTGCTAGATAAAAGAATAAGTTCATCAGTTGTTCCCAAGAAACAGTGCTTGGGATGTAGCACTTGCTCACCTTGGGAGTTATTTGAAGTCATTCCCTGTGACACTCTCTTCACTTCATCTGTTCTGTTTCTTTCATAGCATTTAGCACTGTCTGAGCTCATCTTGTTTATTCATTTATTACTCCTTATTGGCTCTTTCCCCTTGAGAATGTAAGCTGCATGAGGACAAGAACTGTCTCATCTCATTTACTCCTATACACCAGAGCCTTGAACATTGCTGGGAATGGACACTAGGCACTCAAGAAATATTTTTTTGAATGAATCAATGATTAAAACTAACAGTATAGTGAGCGTCCATCTAGGCTACTCCACTGGTCTCACCCCGTCTGGAGCAAGGGAGAATGAAGAAAACCAAAGACACGAGAGAAAGATTAGGACTAATGGACTAATGGACCACAACTACCGCAGCCTCCACCAGACTGAGTCCAGCACAACTAGATGGTGCCCAGCTACCACCACCGACTGCTCTGACAGGGATTAGAATACAGGGTCCCGGACAGAGCTGGAGGAAAATGTAGAACAAAATTCTAACTCACAAAAAAGACCAGACTTACTGGTCTGACAGAGACTGGAGAAACCCCGAGACTATGGTCCCCGGACACCCTTTTACCTCAGTAATGAAGTCACTCCTGAGGTTCACCCTTCAGCCAAAGATTAGACAGGCCCATAAAACAAAATGAGACTAAAGAGGCACACTAGCCCAGGGACAAGGACAAGAAGGCAGGAGGGGACAGGAAAGCTGGTAATAGGGGACCCAAGGTCGAGAAGGGAGAGTGTTGACATGTTATGGGGTTGGTAACTGATGTTACAAAACAATATGTGTACTAATCATTTGATGAAAAGCTAGTTTGTTCTGTAAACCTTCATCTAAAGTACAATTTAAAAAAAAAATAACATTATAAACATAAGTCCCCTTAAGTATAAGGTATGATTTTTTTGCTGCGTTTTTAAATGTAACACTGCTACATAATAATGCCTCTGTATGAGAAGTCAGAAGGAGCCCTGCTGGTACAATGGTTAAATGATCAGCTGCTAACAGGTCGGCAGTTCAAATCCACCAGTGGCTCTGAGGGAGAAAAGACCTGGAGATATGCTCCTGTAAAGGTTACATACAGCCTAGGAAACCCTATGGGGCAGTTCTACTCTGTCCTATAGGGCCTCTATGAGTTGGAATAGACTCAACAGCACACAACCAGATGAGAAGTCGGAATTGTTTTTAAATCTTCATCTGTGAGAATTTTTAAATCAAATGCTTATAAATTTCCTTGATTAGCTTTGATAATTTGGCATTTTATGACATGCCTCAAAATGTGTAGTTTTGTTTAGTATCTTTAACATACCATAAATATGAGCAAATCGTAATTGAGATGTTTTCTCCATATCCACATGAATGTGCGTGATGCCTGGTGCTTCACCACATTAATCCCAGAGGAGTTGCAATTTCAGGATGTTATTGAGCTAGCTTTTCTAGCTCGCAGCTGTCTCCTGGTATAGTGTCTGACCTTTGGGATAAAACAGGGTTTAGGATGCTTTCTCATGAGTTCAGTGTTTTTATTTTTTCCTCTTGACATATGGCTAACTGATAAAGTCAACTATGAGATGACCTTGTATTTTAGCACCAGGAACTCTCTCTTCTAGGACCTAAGGGTTAAATCCTAAATTATTATAATTTCACAAATAATTGGAGCTTATTGGTACAAACTCCTTTTAGTTTTTCACTAGAAAATATAAAAATACTTTTTTGTTGTTAATATCACAGCCTTTTAAAAAATATTTTATTGTGTTTTAGGTGAAAGTTTACACAGCAAATTAGGTTCCCATTTAACATTTTTTTTACAAATTATTCCATGACATTGGTTACGATTTTTGCGATGTGTTAGCATTCTCATTGTTTCCATTTTGTTTGTTCTGTTTCCATTTGTTTAGTTTCCCTGCCCTTCTTTGTCTTCTCATCTTTGCTTTTGAGTAAATGTTGACCATTTGGTCTGATATAGTTGATTGTTTAAGGAAGCACATCCCTCATGGCTGATACTGTTCATTTTTTAAGCCAATCTATTATTTGTTTGAAAGGTGGCCTCTGGGAATGGCTTCAGTTCCAAGTTAAAAAGGTGTGTTAGGGTGATAGTCTTGGGGGTTCCTCTAGTCTCTGTCAGTCCAATAAGTCTGGTCATTTTTAGGAATTAGAGTTTTGTTCCATATTTTTCTCCCATTCTATCTGGGACCTTCTATTGTGTCCTTGGTCAGAATGGTTGGTAGTTGTAGCCGGGCATCATCTAGTTCTTCTGGTCTCAGGCTGGAAGAGGCCATGGTTCATGTGGGCTATTAGTCTTGTGGACTAGTTTTCTTCTTTGAGTTTTTGATATTTTTCGTTCTCTTTTGCTTCGGTCAGGAAGAGATCAATCATTGTATCTTAGATGGCCACTCACAAGCTTTTAAGACCCTAGATGCTTCTCACCAACCAGGATGTAGAATATTAGCTTTATGAACTATGTTATGCCAGTTGACTGAGTTATCCCACAAGACTATGGTCCCAAGCCCTTCAGCCCAGTAAACCAACCCTGCGAGGTGTTTGGATATGTCTAGGAGGTCTCCTATGAAAATCACAAGTTTTTAGTGCTTGGAATTAGTATACACA
The DNA here is from genome assembly GCA_030035585.1 of Dugong dugon. Lineage (NCBI taxonomy): Eukaryota > Metazoa > Chordata > Mammalia > Sirenia > Dugongidae > Dugong > Dugong dugon. The sequence continues at coordinate 103,039,382 of CM057467.1, read as the reverse complement.
TACACTCAGCAAATTTTATGGTTCCTTCTGTGTGGCAGTTCAGTGCTAGGCCTATTCCATATGTTCTCCTATTTAATTTCATAAAAACTCTTTGAGGTAAATATCATTTCTACCATTTTTTTTAATGAGAAAAATGACCCTGGTGTTCTAGACTTCAGAAATAAAGTCTACTCTTCTTTCCACTATAGCAGTGATTCCCAGACCAGCAGCATCAGCATCTCCTGGAAACTTTCTAGAAATGAAAGTTTTTGGATCCTACTCAAAAGCTGTACAGGTGGGAGGAGAGCAGCAATCTGCATGCATCCTGCAAGTAATGCATGCTAAAGTCTAAGAATCATTGCTAAAATACACAAATGTACACAATTTGGCTTAGCCAGATGGATGACTGGGTGCGTTAAATGACTTTCACTTTTGGAAAATTGTCTTTCTCAATAAATAAGGCTCAATTTTGTCTGTTGTTGCAGTCTTTTATTTTAATCCTTTCATCAAATTTAATTTTGATCTTTTTTTTTGCATAACCATATACTCATCTGCAAGTGGCCAATATTAAATGCATTTCTGAAATTCATTATTGCTGTGGTTTGGCCTATATTTAATATCTGACACTGTTAACTTTCTCTTTTTCCAAGTTTATTATTAATCATCATGTTTTGGGATTTGGTCTTAATGATTTTAGCCCCACTCAAAGAGCAAGTAGTTGTATTCTTTTCGCCAACTCAGTAAATATAAATGAGTGCATCATTTTATTCTTTTCTCCCAGGAATTATGGGACTAAATCACCTTTCATTTTATTAATTAAACTTGTATTTATAAAACAGCATCATGAGCCAGGCACTGTTTTAAGTGCTTTGTTACTAATACAAAGTTCCCAGTTATTTTAAAAGAGTAAATTGTCAATCAGCTTTTGTAAATATTCTATGGCATAATATTTGTTATTTTTATGAATATTGTATCCTTTCTTAAAAATTTTCCACATTTGTTATTCTGTAGGGACCTTGTCTTAGTTATCTTGTGCTGCTAAAACAGAAATAACACAAGTGGATGGCTTTAACAAACAGAAATTTATTCCCTCCTAGTTTAGGAGGGTAGAGTCCGAATTTAGAGTGCCAGCTCTAGGGGAAGGCTTTCTTTGTTGGCTCGGAGGAAGGTCCTTGTCTCTTTGAGCTTCTGCTCTTGGGCGATCTTCATGTAGCTGACGTCTCTCTTCCCCCATCTCTGCTTCTCTGGCTTGCTTGTTTAATCTCTTTTATATCTCAAAAGAGATTGACTAAATATACACCTTAGTCCTGCCTCATTAACATAGCAAACACAACCCATTCACATATGGGATTATAACCACAGGCAGAGGTTAAGATTTACAACATATATTTTGGGGGGACACAATTCAATCCATGACATTCTACCCTTTGGCCCCCCAAAATTCATGTCTTTGCTACTTGTAAAACACATTTACCCCATCACAGACCTTAAAACCTTATTTTCAAAGACTATACTTCTAGAATTCCTGACTCTCTTTCTCCTTCATCTCTTTAAAAATAATCCTAAAGTATATTAAACGTTTACCATGTCCCAGGTCAAGACTCCATTTTGCGTTTATTACCATGTGGATTTAGGCATTAAGATTATTCCCATTTTACAAATTAGATGACTGAGAGACAGAGGAGTGGGCTTGGCCAAGGTCAAAGAACTAGTAAGTGGAAGAGTCAGGACCTGAAACAGACTGTAACTTTGAGCACGAGTTCTTAAACATCATATTGCTTGTTACATTTCAAAATCCTACTTAAAGTATTCATTTTTATCCCATAAAATAAAATTTTGGTACGTTTTCTTTTTATTACTTTTCTTTTTAATTTCAAAGCCTAAACTTAAAACACACACAACACCAAACTCTAGGGTGTAAAGTTCTGTAAACTAAAGACGATGACCTTTAACCCTATATTATACATTGCCTGTCATAGAGTAGGGTTTAGTAAAGGATGAATAAATTAAAATAATAATTTTGGACACAATGTCTATATAGCATTTTATCATAGTCACATCATTTACCACCTAACTAAATATTCATAGTAAACACTCTAATACTGATTAGATAGCAACATTTGAAAGGTAATTCTTTAAATTATGAAATTTTATATCATAAAAAAATTGAGATTGTGACACATGAAAAATATTACTTTTGTATGTTCTACTTTTTTTTTTACTTTTAGCTTCTAAGCTTGTTCTTCATTTCTTTCTTGCTTCCTTCTTTTTTCTATCAAGAGACCTCTTTTTAGATATATCCGAAGGAGAGCGCTTCCAACAATAGAGATGGTCCCCAGGAGAACTGTACTGTTGTTAAAGCACAGGATTTGAGTCACATTCACTATTTGGGTCTTCAGCCATGCTCCATGCCAAGAATATTATTGACCACAGAGATGCACTGACACAAAAGGTAGTGAGCCTGCCGAGAGGCCAGAAGTGGAACAGGTCAAACAAAATAATTTTTGGATATTTTCCTCTTCCAAAAATCTGTCATGAAATCTAGACTTGACCCCTAGTGTATTTTACTTGTCAATTGACCCAGAGAATCAGGTCTTCATCTTTGTAACATCCACAGTACAAACAAATTATTTTAATCCCAGACTCTCCTTGAGTCCAGTTCTGTTTTTCAAGGATTTGGCAAACATTTCTAAATAGAGAAGCATGCGCAAAAAGTCGAAATTATGTCAAGGAGTCAGATATGTTTTTCAGTTGATTTTCAATATATAGTAATTAATCAAGAAAAAAAGCATGGTGCTAAAAAAATAAATACTATTTGTTATTAATACAAACAACAAATGTTAAGCTTTTATGTGCACACTTACGTTCATTAACTGAACTAAATTTCTATTTCTGCTCTCCGTTTTTCTAGAAAACACAAAATAAAAGATTAATGCTTGCTTGAATTACCTTTAAAACCATAATGAATGGTGGAAAGTGGTTAGCATCTGGGAAGATAAAAATCAGAATTAAAGATAATCTTGATAAAGAGAAGACATATTCAGAAGCAAGCCAATTACATTCATTAGGAGAGCCTGTTGGTTTATGAGGGGAAAACAAACAAACAGATGCTAAGTTGATAATGAGCATATCTGGCAAGGTAAGTTCTGGGACATCACAGAGAAAAGAGACTTTCAAGAATCTGTAGGAGAGCAACGAACTTTAGCATGAGGAAGTGCCCAGTTCTAGATCTATCAGACAATCTTTCCATTTGCCTCAGCACTGGCTACACTCTGAGTAGATCCATCTCTGGTTCCCCGTATCAAAACCCGAAGACTAATTAGAGCTGGTGAGAAAATTGTTTCTCAAATGCTGTTCTTTGGAGCCCAGGGATCAGGGACACTGGGGATGAGTCCTTGACATGGGTAACTCTGCCTTATGTTTGGGGCTACTGTACAAGGTAGTGTAGTGTAATGGTTCAGAATGCAGATGACAGGGTTAGGCTACTTGGGTCCAAATCCTGGATCACCACTTGCTAGTTATATACGTAGGGGAAGGTACTTACTTCTATGTCTCTCAGTTTTCCTTATCTGTAAACTGGTCATAATAGTAGCCCTAACTCTTATGATTAGTGCCTGGCACATAGTAAGCACTCAATAAATAGCTATTGAAAAAGAGTCCTCCTAAAATAAAACAAAACAAGACATAGAACTTTGGAAACACTAATTTTAAGATACAGAAACTAAGAGTTAAGGAATACAATTTTACAAGGGCCTCTGTCTTACTTCTCTTATTTCTTTACTAACCTATTCCGCACCCTACTCTCAAATCATCTATGTTGTTGTTGTTATTAGGTGCCATCTAGTCAGTTCTGACTCATCTTGACCCTATGTACAACAGAACAAAACATTGTCCAGTCTTGCTCTATCCTCACAAACTTTGCTATGTTTAAGCCAATTTTTTTTGCAGCCACTGTCAATCCATCTTGTTGAGGGTCTTCCTCTTTTTGCTGACCCTCTACTTTACCAAACATGATGTCTTTCTCCAGGGACTGATCCCTCCTGATAACATGTGCACAGCATGTGAGATGAAGTCTTGCCACCCTTGCTTCTAAGGATCATTCTGGCTATACTTCTTCCAAGACAGATTTGTTTGTTCTTCTGGCAGTCCAATTCAATATTCTTTGCCAACACTGTAATTCAAATGCATCAATTTTTCTTCCGGCTTTCTTATTCATTGTCCAGCTTTCAAATGCATATGAGGCCTTTGAAATTAGCATGGCTTGGGTCAGGTATACCTTAGTCCTCAAGGTGACAAGATGACATCTTTGCTTTTCAACACTTTAAAGAGGTCTTTTACAGCAGATTTGCCCAATGCAATATGTCATTTGATTTCTTGACTGCTGCTTCCTTGGGCATTGACTGTGGATCCAAGTAAAATGAAATCCTTTACGACTTCAATGTTTTCTCCATTTATCATGATGTTGCTTATTGGTTCAGTTGTGAGGATTTTTGTTTCCTTTATGTTGAGGTGTAATCCATACTGAAGGCTGTAGTCTTCGATCTTCATCAGCAAGTGCTTCAAGTCCTCTTTACTATCAGCAAGCAAGATTGTGTCATCAGCATATGGTGGTTTGTTAATGAGTCTTCCTCCAATCCTGATACTGTATTCTTCTTCATATAGTCCATCTTGGATTATTTGCTCAGCATACAAATTGAATAATTATAGTAAAAAGATGCAACCGTGATACACGCATTTCCTGATTTTAAACCATGCAGTATCCCCTTTTTCTGTTTGAACAACTGCCTCTTGGTCTATGTACAGGTTCCGCATAGGCACAATTAAGTGTTCTGGAGTTCCCATTCTTGCAGTGCTATCCATGTTTTGTTAAGATGCACACAGTCGAATGACTTTGCATAATCAATAAAACACAGGTAAATATCTTTCTGGTATTGTCTGCTCTCAGCTAAGATCCATCTGACATAAGCAGTGATATCCCTCCTTCCACCTCCTCTTCTGAATCCAGCTTGAATTTCTGGCAGTTCTCTGTTGATGTACTGCTGCGGCTGTTTTTGAATTATCTTCAGCATAATTTTACTTGCATGTGATATTAATGATATTGTTTGATAATTTCCAGATTCCACTGGATCACCTGTCTTTGGAATAGGCAATTATATGGATCTCTTGCAATTGGTTGGCTAGGTAGCTGTCCTGCAAATTTTTTTTGGCATAGATGAGTGAGCACTTCCAGAGTTGCATCCATTTGTTGAAACATCTCAGTTGGTATTCTGTCGATTCCTGGAGCATTGTTTTGCACCAATGCCTTCAGTGCAGCTGGGACTTCCTCCTTCAGTGCTAGTTCTTCATAAAATGCTACCTCCTGAAATTGTTTGAACATCAACCAATTATTTTCGGTACCATGACTCTGTGTATTTCTTCCATCTTCTTTTCATGTTTTCTTCATCTTTCAATATTTTACCTACAGAATCCTTCAATATAGCATCTCGAGGCTTGAATTTTTTCTTCAGTTCTTTCAGCTTGAGAAGTGCTGAGTGTGTTCTTCCCTTTTATTTTCTAACTTCAGGTCTTTGCACATTTTCTTATAATACTTTGTCTTCTCAAGCTGTCCTTTGAAATCTTCTGTTCAGCTCTTTTACTTCATCATTTCTTCCTTTTGCTTTAGCTACTCTACATTCAAGAGCAAGTTTCAGAGTCTTCTGACATCCGTTTTGGTTTTTTTTTTTTTTTTTTCTTTTCTGTCTTTTTAATGACCTTTTGCTTTCTTCATGTATGATGTCCTTGATGTCATCCCACAGCTCGTCTGGTGTTTGGTCATTAGTGTTCAGTGCATCAAATGTATCCTTGAAGGGTCTCTAAATTCAGGTGGGATATGCTTAAGGTTGTACTTTAGCTCTTTCGGACTTATTTTAATTTTCTTCAGCTTCAACTTGAACTTACGTATGAGCAATTGATGTTTTGTTTCACAGTCGGCCCTTGTCCTTGTTTGACTGATGATACTAGTTTCTCCATTGTCTCTTTCCAGAGATATGGTTGATTTGATTCATTTGTATTCCATCTGGTAAGGCCCACATGGATAATTGCCATTTATGTTGTTGAAAAATGTATCTGCAATGACTGAGTCATTGGTCTTGCAAAATTCTATCATGAAATCTCCGGCGTCCTTTCTATCACCAAGGCCATATTTTCCAACTGCCAAGACTTCTTTGTTTCCAACTTTCAAATTCCGATCACCAGTAGCTATCAATGCATTTTGATTGCATGTTTGATCAATTTCAGACTGCAGAAGGTGGCAAAAATCTTCAATTGTTTCAACTTTGGCCTTAGTGGTTGGTTCATAAATTTGAATAATAGTGGTATTAACTGGTCTTCTTTGTAGGCATGTGGATATTATCCTATCACTAACAGTGTTGTACTTCAGGATAGATTCTGAAATGTTCTTTTTGACAATGAATACGATGCTCTTCCTCTTCAATTTGCCATTCCTGGCATAGCAGACCATATGATTGTCTGATTCAAAATGGCTACTACCTGTCCATTTCAGCTCACTCCTGACTAGGATGTCGATCTTCAAGCATTCCATTTCATTTTTGACAATTTCCAATTTTCCTAGATTCATACTTCATGCATTCTACATTCCAATTATTAATGGGTGTTTGCAGCTGTTTCTTCTCATTTTGAGTCGTGCTCCATCAGCAAATGAAGGTCCCAAAAGCTTGACTCCAACCATGTCATTAAGGTCGACTCTACTTTGAGGAGGCAGCTCTTCCCCAGTTGTCTTTTGAGTGACTTCCAACTTGAGAGACTCATCTTCCAGCAATATATCAGACAATGTTCCATTGCTATTCATAAGGTCTTCACTGGCCAATTTTTTCAGAAGTAAATCACCAGGTCCTTCTTCCCAGTCTGGAAGCTCTGCTGAAACCTGTCTACCATGGGTGACCCTGCTGGTATTTGAAATACTGGTGGCATAGCTTCCAGCATCACAGCAACGTGCATGCCACCATAGTACAACAAAGTGACAGATGTATACAAAGTATTTTATTTTATATTCCTAGTTTTGACAAGGATTCATAATGCATTTATATTGTGTTTATATATTTTTTTAATTATTTCTTTTCTTCAGGTTTAGGCCAGTGTACTGATGGGGGAGACTTTACTGTATTTTCTTTTTATAGCATTTGTCACAGATACAGGTGGGTCAAGGCTTGGTGATAGCTTTTTCAGGATCATAATGATAATATTAATGACGATCTCTAAGTGATGACCAGAGGAACTAGAATCATTCCATATCAATTGAGAAAAGACAGCTGTGATTTAATAGTGAACATAAATATAAGGGCACATATAGAATATAGTGAATAGCTTTTACCTTTTTCAACTTTGAAATAAATAAGGGGAATAAACAAGCATTAGGTTGAAGCACATTCAACAAATGTCTGTCACTTGCCAACTACACTGCTAGGGGAAGGGTGACATAGCATCAGCCTCAAAGGAGTAAGTAGTTTGCCAGATGAAATATTCACTTTCCATAAGAGTTGTATGCTTTCCAAATGATTATTTAAAATAAAGTTGATTAGTTCCAGAAAGTAAGGAATTGCTTAAAAAGCAGGAGAGGGCTTGTTCAAAGGAACTTAGAGTCAATCTGAAAGAGCTCTCAATAGCCAAAGCTGGAACAATTTGAGCAACGATAAATATAACTCAACAAATAAAATAAATATTCATAGTAATACTGATATGAATACATAACTGAGTAAACAAATGAATGAGGGAGAAGAAAAAAAATCTTCCTTACAAAAGAATTCCAGTGAAAATGTAGAAGGAACAAAAGAAATAGAACATTAGAACGGCATAGTAATAACTGCTGCAGACAAGATCCACTAATGGATACTAAGATCAGTGGGTGAAAGTTTCAAGAAAAGCAGGATGTTTGCATACTATCAGAGTATCTCCCTCAAATATTATTAATTACAAGGGGGCATGCAGTAATTTTATGATGGAGAAACGTTGCAGACAGTATCTTAACCAAGAAATCAAAGTCAACATTATCAGTAATAAGACCTGTCGACATCACCTATGCTCCAATATGTTGTGATAAGAAGGGCAAACACCTTTGTGGTATTCTTCCCCAAAATCCATAACCTCAGTTTAATCAGGAGAAAATATCAGACAAACCTAAATTGTGAGGCATTCTACTGGCTGGTTTTCTTTAAAAGTATCAAGGTCATGAAAGAGAAGGAAAGACAGATGAAGTATCACATATTGGAGGAGGACATCATGCTTGGTAAAGTAGAGGGCCAGTGAAAAAGAGGAAGACCCTCAATGAGACAGATTGACACAGTGGCTACAACAGTGGGCTCAAGCATAGCAGTGATTATGAGGACGGCACAGGACTGGGCAGTGTTTCGTTCTGTTGTACATAGGGTCACTGTGAGTCGAAACTGACATGGATGGCATCTAACAACAACAACAACAACAAGGAGACATGATAACTAAATGTAATGTAGGATCCCTGATAGGATCCTAAAACAGAAAAAAATACTTTAGTAAAAAGCCCGATTAATTCCAGATAAAGTCCTTAGGTTAACTAGTAGTAGTATTGCACCAGTTTTAATTTCTTGGTTTTGATAATTATAAAATGGTTTTTTACTATTTTTGCAATTCTTTGTAAGTCTAAAATTAACTGAAAATAACCAGGTGAAAAATAAAACTAATTTTTTTTCAAATTCTGAAAATATTGAGATATAATCCTGAAACAAAGCAAAGGGAGAAACTACCAAAATAGCTCTAAGTTTCTGATACTATACAACTTTTGGGGACACTTTTTCATGTTCCTAAAATATCCTTCAGAAAGGTATTATTCATGTTACTCCCTTCACTAAGTGATACCATGTTGCTCTATGTACATGAAAGCTGAACAAGGAGACTTTTTGTAGTACAGAGTTTCAAATTCAACATTTTAGTAGTCATTAACAAAAACTGTATTCAGAATATATTTCACACGGACAGTTTTCTACTTTCATTTAACATATCAGGCTACTGAGATCTTTGAAACCTTCCAATAATTAATGCTCATTCCCAGTTGAGAGATAGAATTCCTCAGAATAGATATTAAATGACATAAAAACAGAAAAATAACACTTGTATAACACTGTGTGTGTGTATTCTTTTTCCTTAGTAAATTGTTGTCTAGAATTTCTTTATGGCAAAGGTTTAACATCTACCTCTCTACACTTGAAAAAAGACTTCTCTGGGCCAGCTTTGTAGCCTGGGCAATTTTGTTCCTGCTATCACCAGATGACATACAATCATGTGCATAAATCATTGCTGCTGCAATTAGCTCATTTAGCACTTGTGCCCTGGAGACAGAGGGAGCTGCCCCTCTCTAAACAGCTGGGATGGGATTGCTAGAAGGGCTATCTGTCCCTTTTGATAAAGAGTCAAGGCCTCCCAACTCTGCCAGGTGTGTCTTCTTTTACAAGTATTAGGGCAGGGACAGGAATTACTACCTTTTAAAATAGAAAAACCAAACCCACTGCCACTGAGTCGATTCCGACTCATAGCGACCCTATAGGACAGAGTAGAACTGTCCCATAGGGTTTCCAAGGAGAGGCTGGTGGATTCACTGAATTCCAGTGATTGATTATGTTGTATCTAAAATGAGTAAGATAATTGTCCTGAGGTACTTGCAAGCAATGTGGAGTTATTTTATCCTCTTTAAAAATTCTATTTTACTAAACTAATTAAAATAAGAAAAAGGAAAAGAAAAGAAAGCTGTCCCTACAACTTTAAACTGACTGACTTTCTATGGGAAGAAGAAAGTCACCTCTAATTACAGTAAGAGAATTATAAACAAATCTGTCCAATCCATTTGTTGTCTGCATATCTGTTGTTTGTATGGTTGCCTTAATCACATGTTTAGTTTTTATTTTTGTTTATACTGTCTCATTAGTATTTTTCCCTACAGAATTTTTTTATTCCTCTCCCTGAGGCATAATTGTATACAGCAGTCTGAAGTGTTACTTGTAGGTTTTGTTTCTTGAATATGAAATTATGGCTTCTTTTCATAGCACTCTAACTTTTTTAAAAAGTCTGTTGAATAGAAAAACACTGGGGAATACAGTACACAAGACACGAGCTGGTGAATTAAAATTACAGTATACCATATAACGGTATTTTGTATGTAAAATGTTGATGGAAACTAATTGCTCACTTGTTATGACCTATATAGCCTTTTGAAATATACAGTGTCAGGGTCATTAATCTGAAGTAATATTTCGTGGTGGTTCATTCAGGTTTGTGCTCTATATGAACTTTGTCGGCCTTTCATCTATTTGATGGACATGTAAAATGCAGGTGAAGGACTCAGCAAGGCAAACTTCATATGGATTCTGCCCCACATGCTAGAGTCTTGGCACAAAGGAGGTTGACTAGGGGAAATCTATTTCATTATAGTATTATTCTCTACAGAACTGAGTTTATATGCAGTGCTATCATTTTGCGAATTGATTTAACTAAATGCATCCTACTTAGAAAAATACCCTTTACGGAATTTCAAACATATTAAAATGTCTCAATACATTTGTAGCATCAGATCCCATAATTTATTTTTTTCATAATGACATAAAAGAAAAATATAATGGCTGTTTTAGAGTTACAGCCTTTACAGTATGAATTTTATTGTCTTTCTAGATTCAGTTTATTATTGCAGCAGAGACTCAGGTTAATTGTTTATGTGAGAGAAACTTTCTATTTCTTTTGTATATAATAAGAATGCGGTGATTGGTGAAATTAAATTTTATAACATTGCTTGTTTTCTTTACAGTAATCAAATGTAATATATGGATTTAATTAGGATATCTGGGAATGGTATTACTATGTAAGACAGAGATTTGTGCACTAAATTTTTTCCTTTTCACAAAAAAGTGGTAAAAGTGACTTCTGCAGGACAAATTTTCAGCGTTTTGCTTTTTAAATTCTTTTCTTATAAGATTGTGTTTGCATGATTAAAAGCTTTCTAAAATATTGAAGTAATTACCATGATCTAATATCTAGAATCAGACTATACTAATTCTTAATGGATTACATAAACAGCTCTCTGATCTCTGATATTTTAACATTATCCAGGGGGTTTTTGTTTGTTTGTTTGTTTTTAAAGCATAAAGATATGGATTTGAAAAGTCATTAATAATAATAAAAAAAATTAGGTATTTAATCTTTAAAAGCAAACATCAACTTCTGGTATTTGCCTTCTGAGGCTTCAAAAATGACAACCTGTTAGTTGCTAGAATTCTACTATACTTCCTTTAAACCCTGTGTGTAATCCTTATATAATCATGATCAAAATTCTGTAATGAATATACTGTCCACATGTCTCCTGTATTTATAAGATTGCCTAAAAGACAAATGACTGAAAATAATTAATCAAAAATTGTAATTTGTAATTTTAACACCTTTTTTAAAGGTACATAACCTTCACTCACACCCTGAGGGTCAATATGTGTTATAATTTTATTTTACTTAAGCTTATAAGAAATCAAATAAAATTAACTGGGTTTAAGTGTGGTTTCCTCTGTTTTCTAGTCTCAGAAGGGGGAATTTCTAGATTAGTCCCTCCCACCCACCGCAGGAGATATGCAACTCTTTATGTTATGGCCATTAATGTTCAGTAATAAGTTAGTCCTCAATACCAATAAGATGATGTGGGCTTGATGGAAGTTAAATGTCCCTAAATCCTATGAATTGATCTGCAGGAGCTGTTTTCCGCATGAGTGGTGGCTTCGCCCAGGCAGACATCCGCAGAGTCGTGGAGGTCAGGGTGATGGAGGAGGAGTGGGCTTGGCGGCACACATGCACTCTATTCCTGACAGTGTCTTGCTTTGGCAAGGGAAGTGAAGCGCGTATACCATGCTCAGTGGCATTTCCAAATGCAGCTCAGCTGGGGGCCCAGGCTTATTGCATCAATGGCACATACCGGGCAAAAAAGGAAATACATAATTTTGTCAAAGTAGTAGATCACAATCTACCAATCCTTCCCTCCCCTTTAAAATCATCTCCCCCCCCCACTAATAGCTCTAATAGATACAGACTTTTTGCATATTTCAGTCACAGCAGTATTTCTAATGCATATGTGAAAGGGCCCTTAATTTATGTCTACCAACTGTGTGGTGCCCTTCTTTTGGGTAATGTCATCATCCTAATGGTGTTTCTATTATACTCAAAGGTAGCAAATGAGGCTTATAGCAAGAAGGTAATTGATTTTCACTGAGTGAAAATGTAAATAGCCATAAGAAATCCTATGAAAGATAAGCAGTTCAAAATTGCCAGGAAAAAAAAAATGATTCATATACATGACTTATTGGTGCAAGTATATAAAATGTTTCTTTTTTCAAGTTGATACCCACAATAACTGTATTTCACATCATTTTATTTCAAATTGAAGTAAAAATTGAAGAATTTTGATGATCTTGCTTTTACCAGTTTAACTGTGTATATTATGAAAATGACCATCTTACATGAAAGGGGGCTTTGTTTTGAAAGTGTGTCTCTGTAATGGAAACCATGTGTATAAAATTCCTATTAGGAATGTGTAAAGATAAATATTTTTTTTGGACTTTCTATAGGAAGAAAAACATAGCATTTGTATCAATAATATGTTCATTAAAAATATATAAGCCAAAATCCCCATGAAGTTAGCATAAATTTCACTCCTATACCCAAGTAAAAAAGATCAGCTCAAAATGTATTTTATTACTGTAAAGAAGGATTAGGTAGAATCATGGGGCTTAAGGACTTGATTTAATATGGATACAGTGTTAGCAATATTTTCTCAGCAAGTAAATATAATTCTCAAAATTTATATTAGTAAGAGAATTAAAGCAAAAAGAATATCCAAGACAAAGAATTTACTTGTTAAATTAATATTAATGTACTTTTAACATATAGTGAATAGCTTATAAACCTATGTTTGTTCCCTCCACAGGTGAACTATTACAGACATATGCACACTGTTATTATAACCAGTACTTGCATCACCAGTATGTTTTCAGAATTGAAAATATACCTTTTCTTTGAAGAGACACCTTTCAGAAAAACAACAGTTTAATCACAAAGTTTCCTTCTTTTTCTACTTATTTTTTTGGTAATAATTTAAAATAGACTATATAATTTTTTCCACTCCTTTCACCTCAACTTGCTTATGATTTGAAACAGACTTTTATTTTAGGCATTATAAAATATAAACGAGTATGTTTTTGAGTTATTGCCTTAGAAGGTCACTTGGATTAAAGAGACATCATTTCTGTTATCTTTGGGCTGGCAGATGGAGAGATTTGATAAATTTTATTCCTGCAGGAGAATAGGAAATGGAACAGGAAAAGAATCCAAATTCCTTCCCAGTGAAGGAGGGTTAGAGGCAGCAATTCTTTTCTTTGACTTTCAGCATCTTCAGATGCAAAATCTTTCTTAACATCTGTTTTATTCTTCATAACGTATGCAGCTAGAGGCAGGCCAGGCTTAGCAATCAGTTCAAACACGGGGTAAACTGAAAGCATGTTGACTTATTACACAGTGCCATGAACAAAATATACTCTCTTTAATATTAATTAATCCCCAACCTAGCCCTTTAGTTTGCTCCAGTTTTAGATTCAGATGGGCAGGACTCCCTATTGGTACAGAGATTTCACTAATCATTTCCAGAACCTTGTAGAAAAATTCTATTTAGTAGAAAGTCCTAGCTCAAAATAAGAATATCAGCTTTACGGGAAAAGCAAAACCTTGTATGTTTATTTCGTTGGGAAGAAACATCAAATAGGTTTATCACAGTGGGACTTCGCATTTACTGCATTCCAAATTAACTATTCGATTTAACAACCCAGGTCTTTATTATGTTCTCTCTGAATTTAACTGCCTCAAATTTATCATGCTGTGAGTAAATAATGAAAACAAGAATGGTTTAAAGGCTACTAAATAATTAGTACGTTCAGATATGAAATTGCGGTAAAAATGGTGGACAGGACATCAGTCACTTCATTTAACGTGTTTGATAGGGAGTGGGTTGTGAGGAGAATTGTAAATGATAGTCACAAATATAGGTCTATATATGTTGAGAAGACACTTATTCTATTACTGATGACCTTAAAACTTTTTAGAACTATACGACAAAGATAAAAACCACTAGAAAAAGTGCTTGGACAATATACAAATATATTAGGATTATTAAAACAATCTCATAGTTTTATGATTTTGTGTTAAGAAAATTTATTTTAGTTTTATTTTGAGAAGCTTTTAGGAACTAAAAAGTTATTTTAACAACTTTTACCTTAAAGCTAAAGATAGTTTTATCATATGTTATATACAATGTCATAAATTTGAGATAACAGTTTAGCAAATATTCTATTTTACATATTATATATATTACATATTTTTTTATACTAATTTCCTGCTTGGGATTAGAAAGGAATACACAATGATGTTTGCTAGATATGCTATTCCAAACCTCAGGTGTAATCATGGGTGCAATTATCCCTAAGATTAAAAAGAGAATACTGTTGGCATTATGTAACTATGGTTCAGTTCCGAAGCCTGGAAACTTTAATTCAGTGCATTGTGGGCATATAAAATTTGAGTTCAAATGCTTTTAAGAAGTCTTGCCATTTTGTTGTTTGACACTAATTTTCAACCGAGCATGCTTTAGCAATGACTGAAATTAGTTCCAAGTGAATTGCAGCTAAGCTATTTTCTACCATCTATAAGAAAATTCTTATGCCAACTGAGTCAAGAGAGGCTTTTGACATTTCCTTTAGCATGTATTATGGTATGGGGATCATAGTATAGATAATCAAATATCCTGATTGTACACACGATTGAAATGTCACTATATTACTTTTTTGCCAATATTGTTCTTATTGGTCAGAAAAATTACTAGCAATTATCTGCTTTCTCTCCAAGTCATCAACAAGTGCTACTTCTGTGAGGTTCATGAAATAGACACTGACCCATTGGAAATCGGACTCACATCAGCAACGCATTTCTCTCGTAGCAATATAGAGTTACCATTAAATACGTCTTCTATCCACTAACTTAGAAAAAGTGTTCTATAGGGATGTGTATCATAATTCAAACTTTATTCCCTTAACACACAGTGAAAGCTTGAGTTTTTATGAGAGTTGGAGACAGCTTATTTAGGCAACATGACTCAAAAGAGATATCAGTGCAACAGAAGTTTTTAGGTCTTAAATAAAATTGAAACTTAAACACATGAAGAGAAACTACTCTTGACTTATTTGAATATTTTAAATTTTCTGATCATTTCTCTTTGTCTTTAAAACAAAAAAGTATTTGTTTTGACTTTCACAAAGATTTGGTTTGACCTCCATATGTTATAAAGGATACAAGTGATGTTGACTTAGTATTCATGTAAAAGTAACCACATGGTGGTGGAATTTTAGGAAATACATAATCAAATTGAAGGTATTGATTTCAAAATGTAAGGAGCAGAACAATAGTTAAATATATGGTACTGCAGTTCTATAGAAAAATTTCAAGGACAGCTCCATAGATAGGGTCGCTGTGCTTCAAGGATTGAGCTTAATAAATTATATCAAATAAATTAAGGAGCTTTCTAAAAATGAGTTTTTCTTGAGTAATATTTTTCCTGAAAAAAAGGCTAGAGTCTCATAATTTTGTGAAAAATTCAACATTTATATGTGAAGATAGTTTTTCTTCAACATTTAAAAACTTCTATAGTGATAATTAACATGCCTTAAAACTATACTGTAAAGTGGTGAAGTAAATAAATAAGTAATAAAAAGCACATCAAAGTAGTTATGACGAGACAGCCAGCTGGTAGAGAACTGCAGCACTTGCTGTAATTTTATCAAAATTACTATTGTCATGGCATGTTAGTTTTCATAAGAATTTGTACAGTCACTGATCTCATACAGACAAATTAATTTCAGGTTCTCTCGTGTGTAGTCACATAACAGCTATACTTGAGCACGCACAAAAGAAAATTAAATAATCATAGTCACACGAACTTGAAAAGCAGCACAATATCTTAAGTTTACTATTCCATAACGTCTTGGGATCAGTGATCATTTCTGTTATGTTAGACTCAAATTGATCTACAGTGGTACAGCCATATAGTTTCTGCTATGTTTTGTCTTCATTATATAAAGGTACTGTGTCATGTATCCTATTAGTGAAGAATTGTTATTAAGGCGGTAATATTGTAATTCCTACATTTATGGCCTTTCCTCAAGCTTCATTCTTTTATCTCTTTTATGTCTAAAGGAATAACAGTGCTTTTTATGCTTCCCTTTAAAGATAAGTACAGATATGAATTCTCATGATTAATGAGTTTAAATGATATTTGAATTAAGAATGTTGATTACAGGTTTCAAATGTTCTCCTTCCGTTCTTTCTCACATAATTATGAAAAGAAAACCTGACACTTTGTGCGTTTTTACATATCTCTGCTGTTCGTAGTCAACCAACAAGCGTCAATTCTAAAGGCTTTTTCTTAAAGTCATTTATCTCATTCTAGAGCCTGGGTTCTTTCTACTACGCTGTATCCCACCATGTATCAGAATGGGTGTGTCATTAAAATACACTAGACCTCTGCTTGCTCATCTATAGCATGGCTATTTACCTGCTATGTTTGCATCGTAGACATAGGAGAATTTAATGTTCATCGAAGTAAGTGTTTATGACTAACATGGAAAAGATAAACGTTTTCACTTTCTGTTTCAGTTACCTCAAACAAATTATTCAAGCAAATATAAAATATATCACTTGACAAAATGATAGTGGTCATCAATATCCTAGAAAAAGTCTCATTAAATGTTTTAACTATTATTTCTTCTAGCAAAAAAATCCTATTTTCAAATTTATACTTTTGCCCCTGAAGAGAAAGAGTTGCTTAATTGATTGAATTCTAGTCATTTTTGCTCAGGTTGATGTCTCTGTAGTCTTAAGTGTATATACAGTTTTTATTTCATAATGATGATATTAATAGTAACAAATGTTTTAGGAATTTCAAGTGTGCAAAATTTTATTCTTGTAGTATATAAATTAAAAATTTTTTATGGAAAAAGGGTATTCATTTTAGAATGTTTGTGGCTTTTTTAAATTTGAGTTAACACTTAATCTACTGCCTTTGTCTCAGTAGATGAGACGGGAGCTTAACATCATGTTCTCTTCTGGGAGAGGTTATAATAGCAGTGCCCATGGAAGCAATGTTCTGTACGTGTCTTCCAATAGTCTTAATTGCTACCTTTTCTCTTTCAGATACTGATAATGTTACCTCTCAAATTCTTTAGATGAAATTACTATAGATAACATAGTTCATATTCAGAATTATGAAGACATATTTGTGTATAATACCTCTGAGTTAGATCACTAAGTTATGGTTTAAAAAAATTAAGTAACATACTGGGAGTTTATAACAAAGGTGTTAATTGAAATGAAGACAAAGACATTCCTTGCAGCATTATTATTGCTAATAAAGATTTGGAAACAAGGTATCTGACCATGGGGTCATTGTTAAATAAATTACATTTCATCCACACAGTGGAATATTCTGACATGTTAAAAACATTTTTACAAAGAGTTTTCAATAGCATGGGAAATTGCTTAGGCTATAATTTTAACTGATACTAATAAAATACAAATGTATATGCACTATTGTCTAAATATGTAAAAACATTTTTAGAAATGATAATTTTAAAAAGACAGAATGAAAATTTGTCCTGTTAAAGTGATTGTTGATGCTGAGTCTATGGAGATTGTTGCCTATTTTTTTCTTTTTTGTATTGTACATGTAATCTTTTTTATAATTCAAGGGAAAAGAGTAAATGGGAAAAAAGGACAACATAACACATAAAAATTTAAAATATTGTACATCATTTCAATCCCACCATAGAATGATTTTTAATTTTCAAAATCATTACAGTTCTTTATATAATATAATGTTTATTGTTATATGTCTTTTCTTGAGATTGTGACTTTGTGTTCAGAGACTATATCCCTTGTTCCTGATATAGGACTGGTGATTATAGTTGTCTTGGTACATTTTTACTGAATGGATGTATGATCTTCCATAGGCATACATATTTTTACATTGTTGCTATTTGTGTGCCTACTGCTGTTCTGCCTTTTCTGGTTACCATTGTTACATAATGCTTTTACATGGATTTATATAAACTTAATAATGATAATTTTAATTTCATAATATTCTATGGGATCAAGAAACCACCTTTTATTAGATCACTATTCTATAGACGCATATTTAGGTCATTTCTTCATCTTATAATTATGGGCAAAATTTCAATGACTCTTCTCATTTGTGTACCTTTATGCTTATTTTAAACTATTAGGATAAATTCCTAGCAGTCTACTTACCTTTCAAAACATATGATCAAATTTATAATACTTGATATATTCGTCCTATTGTTTCAGATAGAATTGTACTTCTTGGCAATACGACTAGCAATGAGTGAGTGTATTGATTTCCATCCCAAATTTGCCTCAATTGAGTGTTTACATGTTTTTGTTACATTTAGTGGACACAAGCATACACACAAATGTTAGGTTGCCTTAATTTGCATTTATTTGATTACAACTTCCCATGTATCTGTTTCTTAATTGCATTTTTCTTTATATGAATTGTCTGTTTATATTCTTTGCTTATTTGGAGTTTTTTAAAAATATATTTGAATATACTCATTATACAGCAGAGATATAAACCTTTCAAATGTTATATTTGATGCAGATAATTTTTCCAATATGTGGTTATCCTTTAATTTTGCTATTTTTCAATATATAGGAGTTTAAAAATTTTTATATTGTAACCCACTTATTATTTTCTCATGTTTTGCTACTGAAAATGAGCAGAATTTTTCAATACAACACAATGGTATACATTGTCAACCTTGTACAAATATGACTCATATGTATGTAAGTCATTATTATAAAGTAAGTAATTATGTATTCCTAGATTAGGTTATTTGGTCTAATTGTTTTTCTTTGAATTTTCTCTTTCTGTGTCTCTCCTCTTCCTCCCTGCCCTTCTCTTCTGCTCTTACTTTCCTTGCACTTACTAATAGTGTCTTCCTCATTGTTCCTTGCTGCACCATTACTCCATTGATTGCCCATGATGGAATTGAGACAGGAGCCAATTACCATGTTGTACTGCTGTTCATATCCTACTGTGATCTGTTGGTCTAAATGCCTGAAAAATCTTAAGCCTTTGTTTTAATCAGAAATCAATTCATGGATTATACATATATGAGTATATGTGGCTATATGCATATATTTTATTTTAAGGAAAAACAACACAATTCTAATGATAACTTCTTTGTCTGTAATTATAAACTAAGGCAGGGGCTTGCCGTGCATCTGGACAGCTGGACCTGAAGCTGAAGACTAGATTGCCTCCCTGTCATGCAATTACCTCCACTCTTGGGACCATGTCTATTATTTATTGATCTTGATCCTCCCTTAAAATGATGACTTTGCTGTTTGGTATTTATGAGCTAATTCTACTTTTGGATTTGCACATTTCGAGTGACTCGAAGAACCTCCTCTTAGATCATTGGAAGGTTGTGATGACAGATGAATGGTTGTTAAAACTGATAAAAGTCATAGTGTCTTCCTTATAGGACATCATTCATCCAATCTTTCATCTGATCATTTTTGAGCCCCTACCATGGGTCCGGCATCAGGCCAAGTAAAGTTAGTAGAAACATATTTCCTGCCTTTGAGGCACTTAACATGTTGTTGGGAAGACAATGTGTATGTATAAAAATCAAACATGCATCAAAAGGACATTAGATGAACTAGTTACTAGATGAATAAGAGAGACTGTAACGGTACAGATCTATGTGCTATAGGACTTCAGATTAGGGAAAACAGTCTAAAACCAAGGTGGCATCAGCTAGGGAAGGCTCCTTAGAGAAAGCAGGTTTGGATTGACAAAGCAAGGGGCTCCACAGTGGAGAAAACCTCATCAGCAAGGGTAAGAATGAGCATATAGGGATTGTAAGAAGACCGAAGTGATTATTTCTAGGACTAGTGTGGCATAAATGAAGGTAGATAAAGTAGATCCAACAGATCAAAGGTCTTTAATAATGTAGTGAAGAATTGGATCTCTTTTTATTCCCTCACTCATGTACTTATACATCAATGTTTACTCATTACTTACTGTGTCATCTAATTAGTAATAGGATACCAAAACCTAAACAGAGTTATTTGAGGAGGGAAGCTATTGGGAAACATTTTTGTTTTTTTGCTTTTATTTTTTATTTTTCTTGTTCACTGCCATATTTTTTAAATTAATTATTTTAAATAGGTAATATATCCTTATGGTTCAAAAATCAAAGTTCCAAAAAGGTGTATAGTATCAGGTTTCCCTCCTTTCACTGCCCTCTACTTGTCCTGTCAGGCCACTCCCACACCCACCAAGAAATTACCCCTATTATTTACCTGTGGAGCCTTTCAGATATTTTTTATGCATACACAGAGGAATATGAATACATACTCCACTCCCTTTATGAAAATGATAAGATCCCATAGGCACCTTGCTTTTTTCGCTTAATGCATATTTGAGATTTTTCTGTAGCAGTACACAAAATGTACTTCCTCATTTGCTTTTTGGAATGCATATTGTTCTGTAATGTGAATGTGCCATAATTTTATTTGCTTGTTTTCTGTTGGTGGACATTTAGGTTGTTTACAGTCTTTTGCTCTTGAAGTCAATGCTGCAATGATTACCTTGAACTGACGTTATTGTACACATGTGTAAATATACTAGGATACATTTTAAAAAAGTGAAGATGATAAGGCAAAGGGTATGTGCATACGTAATTTTTATAGATATTGCCAAATTGTTCTATAAAGAGACTGTACGATTTACGCGTTCAACAGCAATGTATCAAAGTCCTGCTTCATATGTAGCCTTGGTAATATAAGAACTTATCAAATTTTGAATCTTTGCCAGTTGGGGAGGTAAAAACTGATCTGTTGCTATAATTTTAATTTGCAATTCTATTATATTGAGTAGTTTGAGTATTTTCCATATGTTTAAGAGCCAATCATGTTTTGTTTTCTGTGAACTGTCAATATCTTTGTCCATTTTTCTACTAGGATGTTAATATTTTCTTATTGATTTGCAAGAATTGTTTTTATATATTGGGAAATGAACCCTTTGTTGTGATTTGAACTGCAAATACTTTCCCCAGATTATAATTTGTCTTTTGACTTCATCATGGAGTTTTCCACACAAAGTTTACTTGGATATCATGGGAGAGTTAGAAATTTTCCCTACTTCATAATTATAAAAGAATCTAGGAGACGTTTTCAATAATAATAAAAGAAAAGCCTGTTGCCATCAAGTCAATTCCGACACGTACTGATGTAGACTCAAAATGATGAAAATGGAGAAAGAGAAGTGGTCAAAGATTAACTCTAAACTTTTGAGTTTGGGAGTTTAGGAGACTGGAAGTCTAGAATTGATTTAGTGACTCTAAAGATCAACAACTTCTGTCTTTTTAAATGCTTTTTTTCCCTTTAATAGTTGTTATGGATTCTAGTTTTGTTGAATTTTATAAAGCAGCAGAGATGAGGAAGCTATATTTATGAAGACAAGGATTATCTTCCCTGAGAAAAAATCACTGATTGATGGACAGCTAGTTTTAAAATCATGTTCCAAAGGGTCCATGAAGTTGTCTGGCTTTGGGGGGCGTTGAAAGAATGAGAACCCTTTTCAACAAGAAGAGCTCTGTTTTATATTATTGATGTTACAGATACAAGATTTCATTTGTTTGTGTTTTGATTATTTATTTACTCAACTCACAACTATTTATGGAGTACCTGTTTTTACCAGATGTTATTGGTGCTGTTGCTTCAGCAATTAACAACACTGACAAGATTCACACCCTCACAGAATTTACATTCTAGTCGGAGAGTGAAAAATTAATGTTTACAGACTGTGAAATGTTCTATGAAGGAATTAGGAGGGTGATGGAGTGGGGCTGCTTTTGATAGCATGGATCAGGTTTCTATGAGAAGGTGAAATTTCTATGAGCAGAGGAAGAGCTGGTGATGCAAAGAAAGGAAAGGGATTGGGGTCAAGGTGGAGGGTGGAAATGAAAGTGTGTTCTGGGCAGAGGTTAGCAAAGAGCCTGAGGCAAGAAAGAGTTTGTTTTATCCTAAGAATAGAAAGACTGGAGATTTGGCTGGCACAGGAGCAAGACAGATAGAAGCAGAGCTGAATATAATTCAGCAGCTGTGCATTGACAGAGAACTGCCAAAAGTTCAAGCCTGATTCAGAAGAGGACGTGGAATGAGGGGTATCATTGCTGATGTCAGATGGATCTTGGTCAGAAGTAGAGAATAACAGAAAGATGCTTACCTGTGTTTTATCAGCTATGGGAAGGCATTCAACTCTGTGGATCATAACAAATTATGGATAACATTGGGAAGAATGGGAATCCCAGAACACTTAATTGTACTCATGCGAAACCTGTACATAGATCAAGAGGCAATCATTCAGATAGAACAAGGGGATACTGAGAGTTTTAAATTGGAGAAGATGTGTGACAAGGTTGTATTCTCTCACCTTACTTATTCAATCTATACGCTGAACAAATAATCAGAGAAGCTGGGGTATATGAAGAAGAACGTAGCGTCAGGATTGGAGAATGATTCATTAAAAACCTGATATGTGCAGATGACACAGCCTTGTTTGCTGAAAGTGAAGAGGACTTGAAGCACTTATTGATGTACATCAAAGACCACAGCCTTCAGCATGGATTACACTTTAACATAAAATGAAAATCCTTACAACTGTACCAATAAACAACATCATGATAAATGGTGAAGAAATTGGAAGTTGTCAAGGATTTCATTCTTGGATCAACAATCAATGCCCATGGAAGCAGCCATCAAGAAATCAAAGGACATATTGCACTGGGCAAATTGGCTGCAAAAGACTTCTTTAAAATTTTAAAAAGTAAAGATGTCACTTTGATGACTAAGGTGCCCCTGACCCAACCCCTGGTATTTTCAATGGCTTCATATACATGCAAAACTGGACAATGGATAAAGAAGACCGGAGAAGAATTGATGTATTCAAATGGTGGTGTGGCAAAGAATATTGAATATACCATGGACTACCAGGAGCACAGATCAGTCTGTCTTGGAGGAAGTACATATAGAATGCTCCTGAGAAGGAAGGATGGTAAGACTTCGTCTTGCTTACTTTGGACATGTCATCATGACTGACCAATTGCTGCAGAAAGACATCATGCTTGGTAGAGGGTCAACAAAAACAAGGGAAACCCTCAATGATATGGATTCACACAATGGCTGCAACAGTGAGCTCAAACATAGCAATGATTGTGACCCGATGGCGCACGACTGGGCAACATTTCGTTCTGTTATTCATAAGGTCATTATGAGTCAGAGCACATTCAACATCACCTAACCATAATAAGAAGAGCTGAAGATGGAGATATAACCTTAACTATGGTAAGGAATTTGGATTTGATTTTAAGAGCAAAGAGAAGCTCTGGAGCCCTTAAGGGGGGTGTGACATGATCTGGTTTTGATTTTAAAAAGATTACCAATTATGCTGTTACACCATGTGAGAAATGATGCAAAAAGGATTTGATTGTGAAAAAAATATCTGAAAACAATTCTTGTAGATTATTTCCCTCTATGGCAGTTTTGAAGGTCACCCCCCTCCTCAACCCTGATACTCTTTGTTACATTGCTGTTTCTTTCCTTGTTAGAATTTTTCACAATCTATACTCTTAGCACTTTAAATTTCTCACCTCAACATTTTCTCCACAAACAATGGCATCCATTGGCCTTCCACATTTCGGCCGTCATCTTCAAGTCTCTCCATCTCTCAGCACTATCATCATAGTCATCATCATCATAACAATAATAACACCATCTACCATTTATTGAGCTCCTTCTATATATCTCAGCTATTACTCCCATTAGGCTCTCCGTATAAAACCTGTGCAACTAAATGAGGCTGTTATTGCAACTCCCATTTTATAGATGAGGAAACTGAGATTGAGGGAGGCTACATAACTTTCTAAGATCATAAAACAAGTGGTCAAGTCAAAATTCAAACTCATGTCTATCAGTTACAAAAACCCATGATTTTGCCCTGTAAGTCATCTCTCCCTTTCCAACCATCTCAAATCCCATCTCTTGTACTTCCCCTCACACATGGAGCCGTCACCATGACCTCTATTTCCTTAATCTTATCCTTCTTCCATTTCAGCACAGCTTTTCTTAGTTCTCTTACCTTTAGGAGAACTATTACATTAGGAAAATCACTACAAATCTCCCTTGCCGACGTTCTAGAATTCTCTAGTCCCTTGGTTTTTCTGTCTCCTCTGCCAATTTCTCTGTAACTCCTGAATTTCCAGAAGGTGGAAGAAAATCACAAAATCATGCTACAGACTTCCCACCACAAGTTCATGCTTTGTAACCTCATCTGAGCATGGCTCAGAAAAATGTTCTTCATTCATAATTGTCTCCCTGACAAATTTGTTTCAGTAGCCTTTGCTACTTTTTCTCAGTTCTCAGCTGTCTAGTTCCAAACCTTCCTGCTTTACTGTCAGTATTGTAGTACTCTACCCTGGTGAGTCCCAGTCTTCTCACCTATAACACTGAGATGTTGATGGTTAACATACAGGGTTGTTATAAACAGAAAAGGGGGAGTTATGAGGAACGCAGGGTGTCCAGCACATATCGTGATCTTAATAATATTCACTGAATCTGAGTTAAATCTCAATGACCTGTCTCCTTTACTTAAAAAAACAACATTCTCCTCTTTTCTACTCGTAGACACAGTCTCCTTCCTCTCAATTTCAAAACACTCTTAAAATAGTGAGAAGATATTTTCTAGCTTTCTTAAAAATATTCCAGAGTGAAAGTTTTGAACTCATTTATTTAAAAAAAAATTTAAATGTCTTCTGATTAAAATTTGAAAGATCAAACAATAGATATTAGGACAGCTGAAAACTTGCTTATCAAATGTTAACAAAAATTCTTATGTAATGGTGGTGATCGTGAAAAATGAACATCATGATTTAGTATCTTCAGCCAATTATGCATTCCCTCCATCTGGATCTACATATTTTGGGGATATTTTATTTTCAGTCATGACAACCCATGAAACCAAGTTGCAAAATATCTGCACTGACTGAAGTGGAGACTGTTGAATCTCTTTATCACCAAATGTCAAACCAAGATTGTCACAAATAATGAAGCATATTCTGTCTTATTGCTTACACAAAAATAAACATTAAAATAAAAATAAAACATTAAAAAATAATAGTTTAATGATAATTTAGTGAGAGCAGAAAGGTTTTAATTATACCAGTATTAAATAATTACTTTTAAATACTGTTCTAATCTTTAGCTTATCATTTTTTTTAATTTCTATTTTTGTGTCTGTGTATAATGTATTTATATTGTACAAGCTATATTATTACAGGAGTACAGGCATAAATTAATGAGTAAATACATGTAAACATTTTGGGATTTATGCCAATTTTCTAAAATTATAGAATTATACAATCAAACAATTTCTAGACTAAAAGATAAAGTCCACATTCTATGACATGGCATTTTAGGCTCATCTCCCACTTCTTCCCTTATACTCAGCCAGACAGAACAATTTACAGAAAACATGCTAGTGGCTCCCAAATTTGTCTGCATATTGGAATCACTGGAAGGTCCTTTAAACATATATGGGACAAAGAACTATATTTGGCTTTTTGTCTCTGGTTTCTAAAAATAGTGTTTGGAATTTGCCAGCAATCAAGGGGACTTTGATTTTTTTTTTTTTTTTAAATAGCCAGACAATGCTTAAACATGTGTAAATGAGTTGGGAACCCTTAACCCCACCCTGGAAACAGACCTCAGAAAGGGAAGGAGAAGATACAGTCAATCAGGCATATTCATTAATTTGATCTATCATAACTATATATTAAGCCCCCAGTCGTGCATTTTCATTGAGGCCACAGTGATCAAGGGACCCTGGACCTTGGAGCTCTCTCTTTGGAGCTTCTGGGATTGGTGAGAATATCCATGTATGGGAGAGGGTGTGGCACATCTCCGGGGACAGTGGAAGCCTGATGCCAAGAATTATCCCAAACCTTGCCTGATGCATCTCTTAGATTGTATCTTCTCTGGTTATAATAAATAAGTAATTGTAAATATTGGTAATCTGTGAGTTTTGTGAGCCTTCATTGAGAATTAATGGACCCACAGGGGCAGTGGGACTCTCACTTAGCTCAGGGTGGGTGATTCAGAGAAAGGCTGAGAAGACAGTTGATTTGTGTAGACCCAATTCTGGGCAGCTGAGTGACAGAGAAAGGCTGCATGGGCAGTCCATGAAGAAGGACAAAGTCCTTCTAGCTTGTAACCTAACCTAGGTGGGTAGAAGGGGGTGGGCAACTGGTCTGAAGTGCAGGGAGTTGTGCAGACTCCTGAGCCTATGACTGGTACTAGATGACCTGCCTCTGGGTAGCCAGGGATGAAGTCTGACCTAACTCTGGGTGGTTAGGGTGAGAGAGGAAGTACCATAGAAGAAATGGTTGGTGATGAGGAATGGAGATGTGGGACGGGAAAGCGTGCGTCCACTTCTAAGTAGGAAACGCATTTATGCTGATCCTTGCCATGCAGTTAGTGATAAAGGCAGGGTTTGCCCACCTTGTGCCTTGAGTGGTGCATTTAGCAACAGCACAACATCCCTAAACCCAGGCCACACCTCAGACAATCACAATTTCTAGTGTAGGGCACAGGCATTCATACTTTTGAAGCTCCCAATGTGCACGTAATTTCAATGTGGAGGTAAGTTTGGACACAACTGAAATTCACCTGGGAGTTCAAGCCTGGGGCTCTTTCTTTGCACATGCTATCCCTCACCTTGTCTACCTTGTCCACTGGGTTAATTCCTCTTCTGTTTGTTAAAGACCCAATTCAAATGCCCATATCTTTGAACCTTCTTTGATGCCACCTACCTCAACCCAAGTTGTTGTTGTTGTTGTTAGGTGTCACTGAGTTGGCTCCGACTCACAGTGACTTCATGTACAATGGAATGAAACACTGCCTGGTCCTGCACTACCCTCACAATTGTTATGCTTGAGCCCATTGTTGCAGCCGCTGTGTCAATCCATCTTGTGGAGGGTTTTCCTCTTTTTCTCTGACTTTCTACTTTACCAAGCATAATATCCTTCTGCAGGGACTGATTCCTCCTGATAACATGTCTAAAGTATGTGAGATATAGTCTAACCATCCTTGCTTCTAAAGGAGCATTCTGGCTGTACTTCTTCCAAGTTACATAGTCAATTTATCCATTTTCAGTTTTTGTATAACACATATATGATTCAACTGCTGTACTCTGGTTATTTTATTACATGTCACTGCATTAGATGTCACTACATTAAACTTCAGTGACATTAAATAATGGAAAACACAGCAAACAGTGATTTAGCTCAAATACTGAATGGCAGCCTGAAGGTCTGAAAATGAATGAAAGAAAAATACATTCTTCTCATGATGCCTGAGGGAAATGTAACACTTTTTTCTTACTCATGCTACTCTTTTACCACTAATTTGAGGAATTTAAAGAAACCACACCATTTATTGAGCCCCTGCTGTGCCACACACACATTGTCTCATTTAATCATTATTACCAGCTTTAAAGGGAAGTATTATTCCCATTTTATGACTCAAGAAACTGAGGCTCACAGAAACTAGATGATCAACATAAGACCTCTCAGCTGAAGTGACAGATGAAGTTAAAACCCAACCTCTCCCTTTGAATTTGTTTTCCCTTCAAAAATCTATCTAAATTCTCTTTGCCACAGTAAAATATGTTAGGAAAATAGAAGTTTTTAAATGAATATGTCAATTTTGCCTTTTGCTTACATGATAGACACTTAACAACATAGAGGGTCTTGATCAGTTAGTGTTCCCAAGATCTGTGTGGTCTTGCTTCTTTAATTTCTAGCACTGAAGTCTTCATTTCCCCAGAGCCCTTTACGCAGTAGCCGACATCCAGCTGACTTCACCTGGAAATCTATGCATGCCCTAACTTTGACTACAGCATTGATTAAAACCTATTACAGATAACAATTTCCCCTGAATTATTATATCAACATCACAAACATATTATTAAAGATATCTGCATCCTTCTGTCCAAACTACTTCATTCATATCCTTGAAATAACAATCCTTTTTCCCAAATGTTATGCAATTACCTCTTAAGTAGAGTTCAAGCTTACATCAGTCTTTTGAATTTCAGAAGGTAATGATGCAATGGCAAAACTCATAAATGTGGTATGAAAAATATGGTTTTAACATGCCATCGGATGGGTTTAAAGCTATCAGGAAAACACCCAGAAAAGAGAAGTTCGACAAGAGAAAAGGAAAATTAAGCAAGCAATAACACAAGCAGCTGGAGAAAGGGAAACAGAAGAGCAGCTGATGAGCAGGAGGAAAGGAAAACTGAAGCATTTCAGTGAAAACCCATTATTACTGGGAAACAATTTTTAATATGGCTGAAAAGGCTGTTTAACAATAAGAAGAGGACTTAACTACATTACAAAAAAAAAAAAAAGAAGAAGGAAATTCTGGAATCCTAAATATAGCTGATACAGAATCAAGAAAGCAAGATGTAAGATATTTCTTAAAGTCTGGGATAAGGAATGAAATTTATATCAGAAATGAGGACCATCTAAACCATAGTTTTCATTTGGGATATTGAAATACTAACAGGTAGAAGATGCATAAATGTTAAGATGTCAATCTTCCTTAAAAGTAGTGACTGCCTAAAACTAAACACAACCAATTTAACTCTTTATGGTTGTACCTCTATCTGACAGGTCATGGAGAATTATGGTGAGGGCAGTGATTATTAAACACCATAGCGTAAAATGAGTGGCATCATATCAAATAGATCAGTTTATCAGCAGGCGCTTAAGCTGGTTTTCGAATAAAGTGGTGTGTTGTCTGTTGCTGTGTAAAAAATTACCCCAAACTTAGTTACTTAAAATTACAAACATTTACTTTCTAACACAGTTTCTGAGGGTCAGGAATCCAGGGGCATCTTAGCTGAGTGGTTGTGTCTCAGAGTCTTTCAAGAGGTTTTAGTCAAGCTGTTGGCCAGAGTTTCAGTCATCTGTAAGTTTGAGTGGGGCTTGAGCTACTCACATGACTGTTGGCAGGAGACCTCATTTTCTGGCCACCTGGGCCTCTCCATAGGGCTGCCTTTCCCCAGGATGAGTGATCAGAGAGAGAGACAGAATATTAATCAAGACAGAAGCTACAGTGTCTTTTATAACCTATCATCAGAAGTGAAATACCAACACTTTTGCTATATAGCAAGTCCCTGGGTAGGAACGTCCAACTATGGACAACTCATACCCTTTAATGTTATCTTACCTACAAAGCTGACTTAAAAACACAGGAACGGATCTCATTTGTAACCTGGGGACAGTCTGTATTCTG
This sequence comes from Dugong dugon, assembly GCA_030035585.1. Classification (NCBI taxonomy): domain Eukaryota; kingdom Metazoa; phylum Chordata; class Mammalia; order Sirenia; family Dugongidae; genus Dugong; species Dugong dugon. Next base: position 103,009,865 of record CM057467.1, on the reverse strand, counting down.
TTGGTCACATGGACCAACCTTGTAGAAGGTGCAGAAGGGAACTACACTGGGATATAAACACCAGGAGGGATCACTGGGGGCCTAGCTTAGAAGCTACCTACCACAAGCATGCTGGGTAATGGTGTCTCCTGGACTATCACCTACTCTGATGGTTTCTTATGTTGTTCAAACTAGACTCACCAAAACAGCTTTCCTCTTGGAAGTTACCTGTGGGTTGGTTTGGCATCTTTCTTTTTTTGTGCTCACTGTAAATAAAAATGTTCAGCACCATTAATGTTGTTCTTTTAAAATATGAAAATTATGTATATGTATATTATATAATTACATGTATATGCATATATGGAGCCCCCGTGGTGCAGTGGTTAAGCGTTCGGCTGCTAACCAAAAGGTCGTAGTTTGAATCCACCAGCCGCTCCTTGGAAACCCTATGGGACAGTTCTACTCTGCTGTATAGGGACACTGTGAGTCAGAAACAACTTGACGGCAACAGGTATGCATATGTATTTATATGTAGATAAAAATATATGGAATGTATATATGTGTGTGTATATATATGTATGTATATATACACACATAAAATGTGTGTGTGTATGTGTATATATACATACATATATGTATATACATTCCATATATACATATAAATATATATGCATATGCATATATATGTATAGATATCACCTCTAAGTACATATCCAATGATGTGTAGATGTAAAGGGATTGTTGTGTAGTTTTAAAAATATAACGATGTCATTCTTCTCAATAATCTCTTACTTTTCTGTGAATATAATCTACTGTCTATATTAAGAGCAGGTAAATATCACTAGGCTCTTTATTTTTAATTTTGTTAGTAAAGTAAAATGATTTTTAAAACAAAATAGTCACAAAAGTATGAATACCTTTCAAGTTCCCCAGTGCTGATTTGTAAGGAGAGTAACATTTACTGAGCAAATGTTATGTATGTAGCCGTACATTGGGACAAAAGAGAAAGAATAAGAAGAAATAGTCTCTGCCTTATGGAATTTGCCATTTGATGAAAATTTATTAAAATAAAAAGTCTACAGTTATAATGTCTTCATTCTGAATATTAAATTCTCCCATTCAAACGCTCTTGAAAACCAAAGATTATTCAATATTTTCAGTACTAAAAATAATATTAAGAAAGAAAGAGCTGTAAACTATACTAGAAAAACATTGTACAGAAAAACAAACCAGGAGTCAAGAGCAATATATTAGAAAAATATCTGGTAGGTTTGTTCTTTAAAAAATTATTATGAAATATTTCAAACAAGCAGAAAAAAAAAGAATATAATGAATACTCGTGTACTGATTACCTAGCTCTAATAAATCTTTACTATTTTGCCATATTTGCTTTAGATTATTTTTTCAGAAATTAAATATTAATGTTACATTTGGAGACCCCAGTGTACCTCTCCCTCATCCCATTTCCCTTTGTCATTTACCAGAGATTATCCCTATTCTGACTTAGTGTTTATTATTTACGTGCATGTTTTTATATTATTAATATGTAAACAATATGTTGTATTGTTTTGCATGTTTTCAATCTTTATATAGTGATCTCATGATGAACATATTATTTTGTTTTTTATTGGTCAATATGTTTTTGAGATTTATCCATAGTAAAACATCTATTATCTCTGATTCACTTCAATTATTGTATGATCTTCCATTATATGAGTATAGCGTAATTTATTTATCCATTCACCTATTGATGGACAATTGCTATTTTCAGTTTTTCACTATTACATTTGGTTACTTGCTTTCTTCACTCAGCATTATGTGTTTTAAATTAATTCATGATGCTGGTTGTAATTCTATCTTTTAACTACTGCATAAAATTACTTGATATTTATTACTAGTTTCAGTTACTGAATAATATTACAACAGTGCCGCAGTGAATATTCCTTGACATGTCTCAGGGTGTGTGAGTGCAAGGGTTTCTCTGGGGTGTATGTATGGAAGGGGAATTACTAGGAATATAGGGCATGCATACTTTCAACCTTATTTGGTATTATCAACTAACTCTCCAAGATGGTTCTCTATTTACAGTAAAGAGAATGGAGTGTTGTCAGACTTGATTTTTGCTAATCTAATGGATGTAAAATGACACATTCTTTTTTTTCTTTGACTACTAGTGAGGCAAATCATCTTTTCATATTTCTTGGCCATGCTGACTTCTTCTTTCTGTGAATTGTTTATCTATATCCTTTACCCATTTTACATTAAGTTGTCTTTTTTTGATTGATTGGCAGTAGTTATATATGTATTTTAGATTATAATCCTGGTATTCTTTGCAAATGTTTTCTCCCAAACTTGATTTTAGTATCTTTGTTAAACAGGATTTTTTTTTTTAATTTGGTAAGATTTATTAATTTTTTATTTCATGGCTTGTGCTGAATATCTCTTAAATATTTTAAAATTTGCCTTAGTGCATTTATGTGTTTGTGTGTGTAATAATAAGGTAGGAATATTTTTTGCTTTTAATTGCAAAATATTTCAACAGTACAGAAAAGAGAAAAGTGGTTTTAACTATTTTTTTTATATGTAGTCCAATTGTTGCAGCTCCATTTATTGAATAGTTCATTATCCTCTTACTAAAATTTTAACATCACCTCTGTCAAATACTACATTTCCAATTTGCATGGATTTATAGACTCTATTATGTTGCATTGATTTATTCATTTGTTTAGTAGCTTAATATTTATAAAAAAAGTATTGGTTTACGTAATCCAAATATCTCTCCTATATTGATGGTGAAAGAAAAAAATAGACCTAATTAAAGATTACTTTAAAAAATTTATATTCAAAACAGTAGCCTTAGATTAGAGAAATTACAAGGACTTTCCTGGCCATATAAATATTCCTATGTTTTTAAATTTTTATAGTATCAAATTATTATAGATTGCTTTTAAGAATTCATTGAGATAAAAACATTTAAAAATTAGAAAATGAAAAACTTATAAAGTATTTCTTATTAAAAATATTCTTGGCAAGAAAATTTTCTACATCAGTTTCTCTTTCATGGTTTATACACCAAAAGGTGACTCTTCATTGAGTGGTGGCCTGTATAATACCCTCCCTACCAGTGCACACAATACCTACAACTGACTTCTAATAAATAGAGTATGGCAAAGGGGATGGAATGCCACTCCCTTGATTATGTAACATTACATAACACTCCATCTTAGCCAACTAGAGTCAGATACCCTCCTACTAGACTTGAAGGACAAAACAGCCATGATATAAACTACTTATGGAGAGGGCTATGTGGCAGAGAACTGAAGGTGGCATCTGGAGGATGAGGGCCTCAGTCATACAGCAGCAAGAAAATGAATTCTGCCAACAACCTGAGTTTGGAAGTGAATTTTTCCACAGTTGAGCCTCCAGATTAAAACACAGCCCAGCTGACATCTTGACTGCAACCTCGTGAGAACTTGAATAGAGGGCCCAGCCAAGGCATGCCTGTGTATATCATTTCTAGGTGCTAAGTATGTGGTAATTTTTATGTAGCAATAAAAAACTAATATAGCTATTATGTCACTGATACCTGGAATAGACTTTTAAGACTATCAATAAATTAATAAGCATCCAGAAAGAACTAAAGATCTTGCATATGAACAATTATACCTTCAGTTGTTGTTATTTATTTTTAAAACAGAGTAAGTCTTTTTTTCAGGATAAAGGTGGACTTTTGATTTATTTGGACTTGTAATTCCTTTGACTAAAGCACTTTTCTCTGAAGAAAATAATGTGTTCTGAAACAAACTATTGTAAAATCCTATGTCTTGTTATTAGGCATGGATTTGATCTTAACTTCTGAAATCTAATATTATTGTACTAGTAGTCTTTTTGTTTCTGTATATCTTGAATAAGGAAGTAATACTTTCGACGTTTCTTCTTTTGCTTTTTCTACTCTTATGCTTTGAGCACTCATGTGTTAATAGTCCCTCTTTCATTGTGATTATATTTCCTGCATCACTGAAAATCTACCATTTAAAATATTTAAATTAAGTATGAAATTTCAATTTTTATTTATTTTATTTTATTTTTAATTATATGAAAATATTCTCTGGCTCTGACCAGTTTAAAACATGTCCAACCAGTCTTGCCTATAAAGACAGGTACTATAGTTCATGATCATTTCACTGCAACTCCTTGCTTTCTACTTGCAAGCATCCCAGTCTCCTGGAATCTAAAACCATTATCTTTGTCAAACTGGCAGTTTGGCTTAATGTTGTTTGTGTGTAGAGATAAGCACTATGTGCAATACTAAAGAAACAGAAGATGGAATATTTACTCCCAAGAAACTGTCACACACGAGAGATATAACAATATATAAAAAGAAACATTCAAAACACTGCAGCACCTCTGAAAATCATGCCAATACTGGAGCTCCTGGCCTACTCAGACTCCCCTGATCCCTCCTCCTCTTACGTTTTCAGATGAAGTACATGACCTCCCGCTGCTCGCCATCGTTTAGAACTAAGTCCACTCTACCTCCTACCGTTTCTTTTTGTCAACCCCTAAAATGTAAGCTGCTAAGAGCGTTTCTTTCTGACTTCTCATCCCTTTACTTCTCTACGTGTCCTCCTTCTTGACCCAGGCTCCCATTCCAGTCTTCCTTCCCAGGGTTTTATTTTTTGCCTTCTGCAGTGCCCACTTCCTGATCAACAAATTCTCCTCTTTCTCTTCCCTGAAAGTCCCTGCCACTTCCTTCCCTCCAGTGAATCCTAGTGTAAACTGAGGAGCTTGCTTTGCTTTTAACCTCAGAAGAGGTCTGCTCAACCCTCTGGGTAAGGAAGATGGAATCCTATAGCATTTTTCCTACCCTGCCTTTGAATCATTTTCCATATATATTTTCCTACCCTGATAGATCGTAAGTCCTTTAAGAGTGGGGTTAGCCTTCTTTTATTCTTTATGGCCTAGCAAATTGTTCAGCATGTAGCATATTTTTGTTAAATTGGGCTGAACTGAAATGAATTGAGATGACTAAGAGGATTACTAGGAGCATCGAGAGCCCCATTCTATTTGGGCAGTGTGAATACGTGGTGTGACAGGTTGGTAGAGCTCTGTGTTTTCCTTTAGCAGTGCCCTGGGATTTAGGAAGGGAACAGAGAAAGCCAAGTGGTTTAGTGACCAACATAGAAATTCTGGACTGCTAATGGGGTTGTGTTGTGGCTGACTATACAGTCCAAGTGGTGTGGGGAAGCCATGACTGCTGGGGGTGGGGCTAACAATGAGAATCAGCAATTGGCGCAGGTTAGGTGGACCACTGCGTCAGATAAGAAAGGTAAATATGCTCAACCAGGAAGTTGTCATTGGAGAGCATCAGCACCATGTTTTAGTTTGTAAAAGAAAGCTAATACAGTATATATAAATAAAGTAGATACAGCAAGTTAACCTTTTAAAGTTTTCATTTTGTTTGAGAGAATATAAAATATTTTATATTGTACCAGGAGAGATCTCAGGTCACTAAGACAATATATGTTTTATATATAGTTTGTATATTATTTGAAAATAAAATAATTGCAGCAAATCTTGGTTTCATTGGGGCACAAATTAAAATGTGTGACTTGTTTCCCTCAATATTTACTAAAGTAGTTCTCATATATCCACCTCATAAATAAGTTGGGAGAAAAAGTTCTTATCCAATAGGCAGCTGGATATCTCCTTTTGGATCTTCCAAAATCCCTAACTCAGCATTTCCAAAACTGACTTTGTTATCATTTCTCCAAAAGTTCCCTCTCTTAGTGAGTCACCAGGCACCAGTTGTCCAAGCCAGAAACCTAGCCACTATCCATATACTCTCCTTAGCACCAGCAAAGTCAATTTCTAGGACATTGTCAAATCAATCTATCAATTTCTTGAGCATTTCTCTTGACTTCTAATTGGTTGCCCTCCTTCCAGCCTTGATCTCTTCTCTACTCTGTTGCTCTTTGTAAAATAAACATTCTTTCTTGTCCCTTGCCTGTTTAACATCCTTAAATGGTATTGTATTGTTTAACTTGGGCTGTAATGGCCACATGATTTGTCCCGTTTATCCTTCCATATATACTGCTCTTCACTATACACTTTCCTTCATTCATTCCCTCTGACAGATTATGCTTGCTCATCCAGGCCTTGCCCTTGAGGTTTCCTCAGACTAGAAGTCTTTCCTCCTTTTGTCCTACTAACTTCTTTTGTTTTTAATAATATTTTATTGTGTTTTAGGGGAAAGTTTACACTTTGGTAAAGCGCTCTTCTAACACTTTCACATATTATCAGTTTTAAATCACACAACATCACGATGAGATGGATATAATTTTTATTCCATTTTATAGAAAGAGTAATGAAACTGAGGTACAGAGAGGTTCAGAAACTTGCCCATGGCTACACTAAACAAATTAGTTTTCCATTTAACAATTTCTATACAAATTGTTCCGTGACATTGGTTACATCTTTCACAATGTGTCAACATTCTCATTATTTCCATTCTGTTTGTCTGTATGTGCCACTAACTTGTATTCATTCTTAAGGTCTTGGCTTCAATATCAGTCATGGTAGCATCTCCTCCTGGAAGATTTCCCTAACTTCTGAAGTTCACATTAGGTGCCTTTTCTGTGTGTTTATACAACATCCTGTGTTTCTTCTACCATAGCACTCATTGCACCGTGAGTAGTTTGCTTGTCTGTTACAGAAATTTATAGGTTGTACTTTTGTTGTAATTCTTTTTAGGATGTACTTTTGGTGACATGTTATTCATATGATGAGAGTTTTTGGTCAAGAACACATTTCCCAATTATAATCTGATTTCAAATGAATAAAAAATCTCCCTTTTAAAACATCTACTTTGTGACTTGGTTTTTAGGATTGCAGTGTGGCTAAAAATGGAGACAGTCTATAAGAAAATTAGAGGAATAACTGAAAGATAATTTAAAATTATAGAATTTGAGAGCTTATGTCTTGCTAATTACTGATAAACTGTTGACCTTCTCTACATAAAGCTTATCCTGGGCCTTCTGGTCAGAAACAAAGCTAATTACTAATAAAGTAAACTTGATCTTCTATTCATAAAGCTTATCCTTGGCCTTCTGGTAAGAAATGAAGCTTCCCTGCATATCTGTTTGGCACCCCTCCCTGTTGTCCTTTGGGGAATGATCATTATTGTTGGTCTCCCTTCCAACAGTTGGGCTCACAGCAGGTTGTCTTGGAGTTCTTTCTTGACTTCTGAAAACAGAAGTTTGGTTAGAACTTATACATTAGTTTGTTTGATTTATTTTCTTCGTGACATAACATTTAAGTATCCTCCACAAACCCCCTGACAAACAAAATTGTTTAAAAAGCATACATTAAAGTAATTTAGTTATGTTTGGATATAAAACATTCAAATTCACATTAATTGACAACTCATGAGGAAATAATTGATATAATTATTTATGTATTGGATAAGAAATATTATTTTTCCTCCAAAGTATACCATCGGATGAGAAGTTTTCTTTTTGCGTTCTTTTTATACCCACTAAGATAAGAATAAATCATTAGATGGTTTCTAAAACTAACTTCAGCCTTCATTCTAGTGTGAGTTTACATTTGGGAAACTAATTTTTTAGCTAATCATTGCTTAATAAACTTTGGGAAAGTGTCATTTACCTCTTCTATTTTCTCCTGTTAAGTAAAGACTATACAGACTTTAAATTTCTGTTTGGACACAACACTGACTGAACATAGAGCACTTACGTTGTAGTACTTAGGAAACTGGAAATTCATTAGAATCAAGTGGAGTACTGCCGCATTCAAACTGATGAACTGTTGCTGATTCTTTAATATCTTTAAAGGGAAAACAAGCTTATACAATCTTGGTAACCACCTTGCATCGAACTGTCACCCTCAATGTACCTTCAAGATACTTGCTTTTTCTTAAAGAGGAAGATGGGAAACAGAAAGCGTATCATTTCATTCACACGGACTTTGTCTAGAAACGCGGCTGTGATATGATTTCTGTCAGAAACAATCTGCTTGATATTTTTCTGTCTTTGCTTGGGAACACAGAGTGGCTTGTCTATTTTCTAACCCTGGGTGCTGGGATATGCTGCCTTGTCAAACAGCATTTGTCTTCACTTACTACCTGCTTGTTGAGTGCAGCTCAGCCTCGCCATGGTGGCAGAAAAAGCCTTAAGGCTGCTCAGCATCTGTCTCTTCATGTAATTAACTGCAGCCCTGGACAGGGAGCAAAACAGAGATTTTGTGCTGTGAAAGAGTAATGTGTCCAGACAGGAGTTTCTAGGCAGAGTAAAGATTGTGAGTATTTCTGTTCAAACAGGAGGGCACGGTTTTTTGCCTCAAAATGTTTTGAAGTGACCATTTCCTTCCAACACAATGATAACTGTGGAAAACTCACTGTGCGTTAACTGCTCTTTCAAAATGCCTTTATTTGACAATGTGATCATCAAAATAAAGTAGTGAATTATTGTACATTGAATAAAATAAGAGTCCATGAGTCCATACTGATATAAATAAATGAATAAATAAGTAAAATATGGAAAAGAGAAATTCTTCCTTACAGTAAATGACAACTAATAAATGTCTAAGAAACAAGGGAGTTAGAAAATCACCATTTCACAACCATGACCGTAATAATTGGTTCCAGCAAGAATTATCAATGGATGCTAGTACTAGCAGATGAAAATTTGGTGAGGATCAGGATATATACAGTCTCAAGGTGTCTCCCACAAATTATTATATATGTTATTTGTTGGGAGATACCTTGATCTATCTCTATCTCTGTCATCTGTATCTATGATTAAATAGGAAGCAAAATGAAAATAATGGTTGCATCTGGGTAAAGGGTGTATGGAAACCTTTTCGTTATCATTTTGAAACTTTCCTCTAAGTTTGAAATTACATCAAAACAAGCAAGTATCAAAAAATAGTATTCACTTGTACGCTTTTGGTTTTCTTCCCAAATAATTGGAGCACAGCTAAAGTCATGGACAGGCTTGGCTGTTTTTAACAAGGTATTAGGAAAAATATATTATGCTACCCAGAAGCTTGACTCACCAGCTGCCACCAAAGCTTCATTCATGTAACGTGTTCCACAATCAAAACCTGCTCTCTGGGGAAAAGAATGACATCCTGAATATTTACTTTTCACAGAGATTTGCTTAGAGATTTGCAGTCCACAAGAATTTTGAAGTGAAATGTGAATATCTGTATGTGTGTATCCCTGACACATTTTATAGTACACTTTGGCTTTGTAGAAGAGGGCTCTGAAATTTAGAAAATGAATGCTTGTGATCCTTCCTATGTCATTCTTAATAAGCTTGCTTTCAAGAAGTAGAAGGCAAAGAATCCTCCTCTTCTGAAACCTTATTGTTAGCCATAGCAGCCCAGACAATTGCTTAAATGAGAAAAAGAGACTAAATATTATAATAAAGACTGCAAATAGTATGGAGGCAATAATACCAAACTCTTTCCTGAATATTTTTGTTATTCATTTAATATAAAGTATTGTGATGCCTAAATGAATGGATTTATAATTTAACTTAAAAGTTGGAATTAAGCAATTCAATGTGTGTCAGAAAGGGCAGTCATTACTTGCAAACAGCTGATTAGGTGCCCTAGCATGCTTCTTTATGGAACAACACCCTTGGGGTTGCTCTTGCAATTAATGATGGGCCTAACCACTCCTTCATAGCCAGAACAGACAATCCCACTTATTTTCAGTCATTTGCTTTGACCATTTTTTTTTTTTCTGGTAGGTGACTAACAGAGGGAAGTTAACATCCTCCCCAAGAGGAAAATGAGTCAAGCCTTAAACATCAGTTCTCTTTGTAATTTGAACTAGCTTACCCATGCTGTGAGATGGTTTCTAGTATGCTCCTAAGGTCTCTGATAATTATTTAATTTATTTGATATTTGTATTTTTGGCATGTATTTTACATCAAAAAATGCTTTGAGTTTTGTACATATATATATAAGAAATATAAATACTCCTCCCTTTACCTTTTCTTTTATAATGGGAGAGAGCTAAAGAAGTCATATTGTCCAAATGCCTTATTTTAAGGATTAAGAACTGAGGTCCAGGGATCCCCAAGTTACCTAGGAATCATGCTTGTTGGCAGGACTGGAATTTGGAGCAGAGATGTCAGAATCCTAGGCTGGTGCTCTGTTCACATATTGCTGCTCTCATGAGCCTCTGTACAAGAACCTGTTCAAATTCTTAGAAATTCTTGGAAAAGGAAAGTGTAATATTTTAAAATCTCTAAGGTAATTAAATTATGCATTGTATTTTTAAACTTTCTGTTTTGAAATGATTTTAGAATTACAGAAGAATTGCAAAAATAGTGCAGAGAGTTCCTGTATCCTCTTTACCCAGATTCCCCTAATGTTAGTATCTTACATAACCATGGGACATTTATCAAAACTAACAAATTAACATTGTTTTTGTTGTTAGCTGTCGTTGAGTTGACCACCAACTCATGGAGACCCCATGCACAATAGGATTGGACTATTGTGATCCATTCGGTTTTTATTGGCTAATATTTGGAAGTAGATTACCAGTCCTTTCTTACTAGTCCATCCTAGTCTGGAAGCTCTACTGAGAAATATTCCACATCATAGCCACACACAATCCTCCACTGACAGATGAGTTGTGGTTGCACATGAAGTGTATCGCCGAGAATCAAACCCAGGTCTCCCCCATGGAAGGGGAGAATTCTACCACTGAGTCACCATTGCCCTCAAATTAGCATTGATACAATAATATTAACTAAACTACAGGCTTTATTCAGGTTTCCTCAGTTTTTCCACTGATCTCTTTTCTTCTGTTCCAGGATCTAATCCAGCATACCACATTGCCTTTTGTAGTCACACTTCCTTAGACTCCTATAATCTATGACAATTTCTTAATCTTTCCTTGTCTTTCATAACCTTGACTCCTTTTTTTGTTTTTAATTGAGTTTTTGGTGAAAATTTACATGTCAAGTTAGGTTCCCATTTGACAATTTCCACACAAATTATTCATTGACATTAGTTGCATTTATCACAATGTGTCAACATTCTCTTTAATTGTATTTTGTTTGTTCCCTTTCCAGTACTCTAGTTTACCTGCCCCCTTACCTTCTCATCTTTGCTTTTGAGAAATTGTTGACCTTTTGGTCACATACTGATGGTTTTTAAGTAGGGCACCGATCTTACAGGTAATACCCTTTATTTTGTGTGCCACTCTGGTATTTTGCTAAAAGGTGATCTGAAGGGTTAGGCTCAGTTCTAGGTTAAAGAGTGTCTCAGGGCAATAGTCTCAGGGGGTTCTCTGTTCTCTGTTGTTCCAGTTTATCTGTCTGTCTTTTTTTTTTTTTTTTCCTATAAGAATTTGAGTTCTCCATATTTTTTTCCTATTCTATCCAACTATTGTGGTCCTGGTCAGAACGGTCAGTGGTGGTAGGCAGGCGCCATTTAGTTCTTCTGCATAACCTTGTCTCTTGAATAGTGGCCAGGTATTTTGTAGAATGTCCCTCAATTAAGAGTTCATCTGATGTTTTCTCATGCTTAGGCCAAAGTTATAGATTTTTGGGACAAATATCACAAAAGTGCTATGCCCTATTTCATTGCATTATGTCAGGACTTACATGATATAAATATTACATATTAGTGGTGATGTTAACCTTGATAATTTGGTTAAGATGGTGTCTGCAAGTTTTCTGTACTCTAAAGCTACTATTTTTCCATTTCCATTACTTTTCATCAGAAGTAAATAGTGCAGTCCTCACTCAGGAGGAGGGGAATTAAACTCTACCTCCTGGAGAAAGGAGTATTAAAGAACTTGTGGTCATAGTCAAAATGCTACAATAATAAATATTTGGGGAGAGATACTTTGAGACTCTGAAGATATCCTATTTCTTGTAAAAGTATTGCAGACTAATTTAGTGTTCATCAGTGGATCTTGCCTGCGGCAATTATTGCTATGATGTCCTAGTAGTAATTTTCTATTTCCCTAATTTTTCTACATTTATTAATTGGAATTCTTTTGTGAGGAAGATCTGTCTTTTCTCTCATTTATTTATTTACTTAAAATATTATTCATATCATGTGATCTCATGGATATTTATTTTATTCTTTGGATGAGAATCCAATACTATCATTATTATTGTTGTTTATTTTTTTCCCTGCTTTTTAACACTTTCTTACTTTCTGACACTACCTAATGTTCCAGATTCATCTTGTGTTTTCCCTGCCTCTGGCATAGAATCAGCTAATTTCTCCAAGAAGCCTTGGTTCTCTTTATTGGAGAATGCTGTTTAGAAAGCAAGGTCTCAGCACTAAGTGTATTCATTGTTATTGGGGTGTATTGCTCTTAGACCGTCTCAGCAGACAGACCTAGAAAATACATGTATGTATACAAACCCTTGTGAATACACATATCTATATTTACTTCTATATCTATTTATTGATGTTGTTATTGTTGTTGGGTGCTGTCGAGTCATTTCCAACTCATAGTACCCTATGTACAACAGAACAAAACACTGCCAGGTCCTGTGCCATCCTCACAATCGTTGTTATGCTTGAGCCCATTTACCAAGCATGATGTCTTTCTCCAGGGACTGGTCCCTTCAATAACATGTCCAAAGTATGTGAGACAAAGTCTTGCCATCCTTGCTTCTAAGGAGCATTCTGTCTGTACTTCTTCCAAGACAGATTTGTTCATTCTTTTGGCAGTCCATGGTATATTCAATATTCTTCACCAACACCATAATTCAAAGACATAAATTCTTCAGTCTTCCTTATTCATTATCCAGCCTTCACATGCATGTGAAAGCATTTATTAATATGTATGATAAACATGAATTCATATTGATATGTTTGGCTATAAGTCAGTACCACAGGGTTTATTCTAACATTCTCAACTTGGTTATTTATAACTTCTTTCTCTGACACTGAGAAATGTGGCTCCCATTATGTACAATGTGCAATGAAAGCTTTGAGAGCCAGAACTTGACAGGACTATCATATTTTTCTGGTTCTCGCAAGTTTTCCACCTTTGACAGGGTACAGTCACCACTTTTCTCTTGCTCTCTACTTAGTGGAAAATATTTGAGTTTTCTTCTCTGATAGATTTCCAGCTTACACAAGTTCCAGCTTGTGTATTTACTTACTTGTTCAACTTATTATACATGTAAGAGAGTTTTAGAATTGCTAGACAGTACTTCTGTGAGAAACAAATTTAACAACCAGAATGCAGTGTTTGTGTGCAGTTCCTTTTGTCTTTAGCTTTGCAATATCTAGAAAAAAATGGGTGTTTTCCACTGTCGTTTAGGTCAGCTACTTTCTTCCCCAGTCCCTTCAGTGAGGTTATGTTATACACTTGTAATACAGTTGGATTGATTTGTCACAGTCTGCATTCCATCCTGGGTTCTCCCGCATCCCGCTTGATTTTGTTTTGTTTTTTAATTTGCAAACTGTAGAAGTCACTCTTTGTGCTGTACCTTTTTATGGGTTTTGACAAATGCATGGAGTCATGTATCCTCTACCCTAGTAGCATAAAGAACAGTTTGATCACCTTAAAATAATCCCTTGAGTGTCTCCTTTGTAATCAGCTCATCCCCTCACTCCCATTCTCTGGCAGCTGCTGATCATTTTCTGTCCCTGTGGTTTTGCCCTATCCATATCATAGAATCATACAATATACAGCCTTTTGGATCTGGCTTTTATCACTTAGAAAAATGTATTTAAGATTCATCCATGTTATTGCGTGAATCAACAGCTTGTTCCTTTATACGGCTCAGACGCATTCCACTGTATGGATATATCAGAGTTTATCTCTCCACCCGTTGAGAGCCATCTTGGTTGTTTCCAGGTTTTGGTGATTATAAATAAAGCTGCTGTAAATATATATACGCATGTTTATGTGAATATAAAATTTCAATTCACTTGGGAAAGTGTATGTTTAACTTTACAAATATCTGCCAAACTGTTTTCGAAAGTGGCTGTACAATTTTGCATTCCCACCAGAAGTGAATGAAAGTTCCTGCTGCTCTGCATCAGCACTTGGTACTGGCAGTGCTTTTTCGTTTTTGTTTTTCACCATTCTAAGAGATGTGGCCCTGGTGGTGCAGTGGTCAAGAGCAGTCTGAATCCACCAGCTGCTCCTTGTAAACCCTATGGGGCAATTCTACTCTATCCTATAGGGTCACTATGAGTCGGAATTGACTCGATGGCAATGGGTTTGGTTTTGGGGTTTAAGAGATGTGTAGGCTAGCTCTTTGTGATTTTATTTTGTTTTTTCCCCAGTAGCTAATGATGTTATTGGTTTAAAGTTAGGAAAGGTGTGTGTCAGGGTTGTATCATTTCACCATACTTATTCAATCTATACGCTGAGCACATAATCTGAGAAGCTGGACTGTATGAAGAAGAATGCAGCCACACAATTGAGGAAGACTAATTAACAAACTGCATTATGCAAATGAGACAACACTGTTTATTGAAAGTGAAGAGGATTTGAAGCACTTACTGATGAAGATCAAAGACCACAGCTTTCAGTATGAATTACACCTCAACATAAAGAAAACAAAAATCCTCACAACTGGACCCATAAGCAACATCATGATAAACGGAGAAAAGATTGAAGTTGTCAAGGATTTCATTTTACTTGGATCTACAATCAACACCCATGGAAGCAGCAGTCAAGAAATCAAAAGACACATTGCATTGGGCAAATCTTCTGCAAGAGACCTCTTTGAAGTGTTAAAAAGCAAAGACATCACCTTGAAGACTAAGGTGGGCCTGACCAAAGCCATGGTGTTTTCAATTGCCTCATACGCATGTGAAAGCTGGGCAATGAATAAGAAAGACTGAAGAAGAATTGATGCCTTTGAGTTATGGTGGTGACAAAGAATATTGAATATACCATGGACTGCCGAAAGAACAAACAAATCTGTCTTGGAAGAAGTGCAGTCAGAATGCTCCTTAGAAGCAAGCATGGCGAGACTTTGTCTCATATAGTTTGGACATGTTATCAGGAGGGACAAGTCCCTGGAGAAGGACATCATGCTTGGTAAAGTGGAGGGTCAGCAAAAAAGAGTAAGACCTTCAATGAGATGGATTGACACAGTGGCTGTAACAATGAGCTCAAGCATACTGGTTGTGAGGATGGCGCAGGACTGGGCACTGTTTCATTTCATTGTACATAGGGTTGCTATGAGACAAACTGAATTGATTTCACCATGATCTGTGTGAGAAATTAGTACTCATCTTCTTCTTAGAATGTAACATTTGAAAATAATTTTTCTCTCATTTTATTTTAGATTCTTTAGATCATGGCTAATATTGACAATCAGGAAGTAATAACAGCTTTCCTCCAAATACTATACACTGTCTTACAAAATAACCTAGACCAGCTATCTAGCTTTTGGACTTTTTGGTTTTTTAGTTTTCTTAAGGATTCAAAATTTCAGTCTTCCTTCAGCTTGCTGCCTCTCAGTGCCATCATTCCCTCTCTATACATTTTTACTGTATACATTCTGATCCTTGGTGAGGGGTGACTCAACAAATCACCATGGTGATGAGAGCAAGAGCCAGGTTATAGGAGCATCAGTTATAACCAGGTAAGACTTGGGAAGAGGCATTTTCTTTCTCAAATAGCTCACTGAAGACTGGAGTACATTCCTGTCTTGAACGGCTTGAGTCTGAGAAGTCAGGCAGATATCCATCTTTGACAGAATTGCCTCACCGACTTTGGGTTTAAAGGATTCCCTGGAGGTCATATCTTCCACTGAGCTGCAGCGAGATTACCCCGTTGCAGTGCAATACTTGCTTTTATATGGCCTTTCTAACCATGGTCTCCATTACACGTCTGTCAGTTTGTCATACTGTGGTGGCTTCCATGTTGCAGTGATACAGGAAGCTTTGCCACTGGTATTTCAAGTATCAGCAGGGTCACCCATGGTGGATTTCAGTGCAGCTTCCACACTAAGACAGACTAGGAAGAAGTACCTGGCAGTCTACTTCTGGAAAAATTAACTAGTGAAAACCTTATGAATAGCAGCAGAACATCGTCTGAGGTAGTGCCAGAAGATGAGACCCGCGGGTTGGAAGGCACTCAAAATATGATTGGGGAAGAGCTGCCTCCTCAAAGTAGAGTCAACCTTAATGATGTGGATGGAGTCAAGCTTTTGGGACCTTCACTTGCTGATGTGGCACATCTCAAAATAAGAAGAAACAGCAGCAGACATCCATTAATAATAGGAATGTGGAATGTACCAAGTATGAATCTAGGAAAATTGGAAGTTGTCAAAAATGGAATGGAACACATAAATATTGATATGCTAGGCATCAGTGAGCTGAAATGGAGTGGTATTGGCCATTTTGAATCGGACAGTCATATGGCCTACTATGCTGGGAATGACAAATTGAAGAGGAATGGTGTCATGTTCATTGTCAAAAAGAACATTTCAAGATCTATCCTGAAGTACAATGCTGTCAGTGATAGGATGATATCCATATGCCTACAAGGAAGACCAGTTAATACAACTATAATTCAGATTTATACGCCAACCACTAAGGTCAAAGATGAAGAAATTGAAGATTTTTTTTACCAACCTCTGCTGTCTGAAATTGATCAAACATGCAATCAAGATGCACTGAATGGATCTTGGATTAGAATGCAAAAGTTGGAAACAAAGAAGAAGGATTGATAGTTGAAAATATGGCCTTACTGTTAGGAATGACTCCAGAGATTGCATGATAGAATTTTGCAAGAGGAATGACTTCTCTGTTGCAAATACCATTTTTCAACAACATAATCGATGACTATACATGTGGACCTCAACAGATGGAATACACAGGAGTCAAATCGACTACCTCTGTGGAAGGAGACAATGGAAAAGCTCAATGTCATCAGTCAGAACAAGGTCAGAGGCTGATTGTAGAACAGACCATCAATTGCTCACATGCAAGTTAAAGTTAAAGTTGAAGAAAATTAGAACAAATCCACAAGAGCCAAAGTATGACCTTGAGTATATCCCACCTAAATTTAGAGACCATCTGAAGAATTCATTGGACACTAAGGACTGAACACCAGACCAGTTATAGAATGACATCAAGGACGTCATACATGAAGAAGGCAAGAAGTCATTAAGAAGACAAGAAAGAAAGGAAAGACCAAAGTGAATGTCAGAAGAGACTCTGAAAGTTGCTCTTGAACACAGAGTAGTTAAGTGAAAGAAAGAAACAATGAAAGAAAAAAAAAAAGAGCTGAACAGAAGATTTCAAAGGGCAGCTTGAGAAGACAAAGTAAAGTTTTTAATGAAATGTGCAACGAACTGGAGACAGAAAACCAAAAGGGAAGAACACGCTTGGCATTTCTCAAGGTGAAAGAACTGAAGAAAAAATTGATGATGTCAGATGGATAATGGCTAAAAGCAGAGAATACCAGAAAGATGTTTACCTGTGTTTTATTAACTATGCAAAGGTATTTGATTGTGTGGATCATAACAATTTATGGATAGCATTTTGAAGAATGGGAATTCCAGAACACTTAGAAACTGTACTTAGACCAAGAGCCAGTCATTGTGACAGAACAAGGGGATACTATGTGGTTTAAAGTCAGGAAAGGTGGGCATCAAGGTTGTATCCTTTCACCATACTTATTCAATCTGTATGCTGAGCAAATAATCAGAGAAGCTGGACTATATGGAGAAGAACAGGGCATCAGGATTAGAGGAAGACCCACTAACAACTGTGATATGCAGATGACACAACCTTGCTTGCTGAAAATGAAGAGGACTTGAAGCAGTTATTGATAAAAATCAAAGACCACAGCCTTCAGTATGGATTACACCGCAACATAAAACAAAAATCCTCACAACTGGACCAATAAGCAACATCATGATAAATGGAGAAAAGATTGAAGTCATCAAGAATTTCATTTGCTTGGATACATAATCAATGCTCATGGAAGCAGCAGTCAAGACATTAGACGACACATTGCATTCGGCAAATCTGCTGCAACAGATCTCTTTAAAGTGTTAAAAAGCAAAGATGTCAGTTTAAGGACTAAAGCGCACCTGACCCAAGCCATTTTGTTTTCTATAGTCTCATTTGCGTCCAAAAGCTGGACAATGAGTAAGGAAGACCGAAGAAGAACTGATGCCTTTGAATGATGGTGTTGGCAAAGAATATTGAATATACCATGGACTTCCAGAAGAATGAACAAATCTGTCTTGGAAGAAGTACAGCCAGAATGCTTATTAGAAGCAAGGATGGCGAGACTTTGTCTCATATACTTTGGACATGCTATCAGGAGGAACCAGTCCCCAGAGAAGGACATCATGCTTGGTAAAATAGAGAGTCAACATAAAAGAGGAAAACCCTCAATGAGATGGATTGACACAGTGGCTGCAACAATGGATTCAAACATAGCCAGGATTGTGAGGATGGCGCAGGATGGGGCAGTGTTTCATTCTGTCGTTACATGAAATTTCTATGAGTTAGAATTGACTTGACAGCACCTAACAACACCAGCCATGGTCTTGTAACTCCCACAGAATGATTGGCTGGGACTATGCAAATTTAGTGACTTATGGTCTACCAAGGGGATTAGACAGTTCATGGTCCTGCTGGGAGGGCTATGCCTTGAAATTAACAGGGGTAGGCTTATATAATGGTTAATCCCACAAAGGTTCAGTGGGACCTTACTACCATCAAGAGTAGTCTGGAGTGGAGCACATCCTTTGCACCAACGACCTGGACTCCCTGCACTGAGAACCTCCTAGACCCAAAGAAAGAGCTGCAACACTGAAGACGGCGTGAGATGGCAAGAGACATCGGCAGTGGGCTTGTCGTCCCATGGAGTGAGAGCTGAGTGCCTTCGGCAGGAGGATTGCCAGCAGAGCTAAAAGAGCTGTAACGCTTGTGCAGAGAAGAGAGGCCTGAATGTGCCCTGCACAAGGGCCACATGCTTTCCATCCAGGCAGCATGGGCCGGGGTAGTTTGGTGGCAAGAGAGCCCTGCAGGCCCTGCTGGTGTAGCAGGAGTCGGCAGCAGAGGCCAGTGAGGCCCAGTGGCAGAGCAGAAGCCTTGGGAGACATGCAGGTCCCCTGAGCAGCATGGTAGTAGCCAGAGGCTGCAGAGACAGCATCTGACATCTGATCTGAACCACACAGCATGCCTGCCCAGTGATGTAAGAATGGACATGGGTAATTTGGAGAAGGCTAAGTGTTTCCTTGGAGCCCTGATGGTGCAGTAGTTAAGAACTTGGCTGCTAAACAAAATGTCAGCAGTTTGAATCCACTAGCTGCTCCTTGGAAAACTATGGGGCAATTCTACTTGGTCCTATAGAGTTACTATGAGTTGGAATCGACTTGACAACAATTTTTTTTTTTTTTAAGTATTTCCTCTTTGAGAATCTGTTGTTATTGTTTACTGTTTGCTTTCTATAAATAATAATAATGGCTTTCACTTTGCCAACACCGTGTAAGTGTAGCACCCATAGGATAGTTGATGCCAGTGGAAGCATGTGGCTCATTCCTAGCAGTCTTATGGCTGCCTGCAAGTTTGAGACACAGCTTGTCTGCATGTACAATGTAGATAGACAGACATGAGCATATGCTGGTTAAGTAATCTTGCACGATTTGTCTTCAGTCATTATTTGTTCACCACTAGGAGTTAACTAGGAGCCCTGGTGGCGCAGTAGTTAAAGCACTTGGCTACTAACCGGAAGGTTGGCGCTTTGAACCCACCAGCGGTCTATGGGAGAAAGATACGGCAGTCTGCTTCCATAAAGATTTACAGCTTTGGAAACCCTATGCAGCAGTTCTACTCTGTCCTATAGAGTCACTATGAGTCGGAATCAACACGATGGCAGTGGGTTTGGGTTTGAAGGGGTTAACCTTCAGCCAGATGGTCACCATGTCAGGGTCTTGTTACACCTGAAAATAATATTCAGGATTGTGAGTTTAACATATGGATACTTTTGGTTATAAGTAAAATAGAGCATATCCTTTTAAATGAGTAGATGTTTGGCATTTTATGATTAATACATTTTCTTAATTACCTGCCATAACAAAAAAATAGCACAAATGGGTGGCTTTAAAGAACAGAAATTCATTTTCTCACATTTCAGGAATCTAGAAGTCTAAATTCAGGGCATGGCTCTAGGAGGAGGTCCTTCTTTGTTGGTAGCCTCTGGAGTTCCCTGGTGTTACTTGGCGCCCCTTGGCATCTATCTTCCCCCTATATGTGTCTCTGTGTATATTCTGCTCTTTTTATAACTCAGAAGTGATTAGGTTTAGCACCCACTCTACTCTGTTATGACCTCATTAATATAACGTAAGACAAGCCCTATTTCCTAACAGGGTCATATTTATATATACAGGGGTTAGGATTTCAACACATATGGAGTGGAGGACACAGTTCAATCCATTATACATATGTTCAAGTGAGATCTTGTAGAAATAAGGATAACTTTATTTATGTCTCTCTTAAAGTGCATGTATTAGTTTTCTAGGGCTATTGTAATAAATTATCACAAACTGGCTGGTTTAGACAATGGATATTTATTCTTTCACAGTTCTGGAGGCTAGAAGTCCAAAATCAAGATGTTGGCAGGGCCATGCTTTCTCTGAAGGCACTAGGGGAAGAATCCTTCCTTACCTCTTCTAGCTTCTGGTGGTCCCAGGTGTACCTTGGCTTGTGGCAGCATAACTCCAATGTCTGCCTCCATCTTCACATGGCCATCTTCCCTCTATGTCTGTCTGTCTTTGTGTCTCTTCTCTTCTTTTTAGGGTACCAGTCATATTGGATTAGGGCACAACCTACTCCTATATGACTTCATATTAATTTAATTACGTCTGCAAAGAGCCTATTTCCAGATAAGGTCCCATCTTTTGGGGGGACACAAATCAACCAATAACAATTCCATAAGAGAGAACTTTACATTGTACTTTAGTTATTTGTATATGTTTCTTAGAAAACTACAGGCAAGGAGCAGATCATTTTCATCTTTGTTTTTCCTGCAATATCCAGCAGTGTATGGCACCCAATCAATGTTTGTTTAATGAATAATAAATATCTAGATGAACTATATAGTATTCCTTCTCTTGGTGTTTTCTTTATCCTCTATTTTCAGTAGATTTACTTCTTTTTCCTATATATATATATATATATATAAAGCCATTTTTCTCTATTCCCGGTGCACTCACTTTGTCTATCTGAGAGAATGCAACTCACTGCCCTTCTTATTTAGAAAAAAAAATTGCCTGTATGTTTATTGGTAAAATATATCTAAAATAAACCTCTTTTTTGTGTTATGCCTACTAGATACCTCCATAAGTATGTATTTTTCAAGCTGTAAAGGACAAAAGGGAAACCAGAAGAGAGACAGAGGAATAGCTCAGGTGTACAGGTTTGTGCACCTGGTATAGTGGGGTTTAAAGTGACAGCAATGCCTAGTGACCTCAGCAATGAATAATGTGGATTAACATACAGCTCAAAGCTTCCTTATTCAGGACATCAGGATCCTGCTTCTGTGAAATTCTCCATCAAGTTATTTAAGAGCCTTACTGATTTTCACTGCTGATATAATTCAATCTTGGCTACTGTTACAAAGTACCATAAACTGGAAGACTTAAAATGACAGAAATTCATCGTTTCACGGTTATGGAGGCTGTTGTCGTCGTTGTTAGGTACCGTTGAGTTGGTTCCGACTCATAGCGACCCTGTGCACCACAGAACGAAACACTGCCCAGTCCTGCGCCATGCTTACAATTGTTGTTATGCTTGAGCCCATTGTTGCAGCCACTGTGTCAATTCATCTCGCTGAGGGTCTTCCTCTTTTTCACTGACCCTCTACTTTACCAAGCATGAAGTCCTTCTCCAGAGACTGATCCATCCTGATAACGTCCAAAGTATGTGAGATGTAGTCTTGCCATCCTTTCTTCTAAGGAACATTCTGGTTGTACTTCTTCCAAGACAGATTTGTTCATTCTTTTGGCAATCCATGGTATATTCAATATTCTTTGCCAACACCACAATTCAAAGGTGTCAGTTCTTCTTTAGTCTTCCTTATTCATTGTCCAGATTTCACATACATATGATGTGACTGAAAATACCATGGCTTGGGTCAGGTGCCTCTTAGTCTTCAAGGCGACATCATTGCTTTTCAACACTTTAAAGAGGACTTTTGCAGCAGATTTGCCCAAAGCAATGTGTCTTTTGATTTCTTGACTGCTGCTTCCATGGGTGTTGATTGTGGATCAAAGTA
Organism: Dugong dugon; assembly: GCA_030035585.1. Taxonomy (NCBI): domain Eukaryota; kingdom Metazoa; phylum Chordata; class Mammalia; order Sirenia; family Dugongidae; genus Dugong; species Dugong dugon. Next base: position 102,987,613 of record CM057467.1, on the reverse strand, counting down.
AAATGAAATCCTTCACAACCTAAATCTTTTCTCCGTTTATCATGGTGTTACTTATTGGTCCAGTTGTGAGGATTTTTGTTTTCTTTGTGTTGAGGTATAACCCATACTGAAGGCTGTGGTCTTTGATCTTCCTCAGTAAGTTCTTCAAGTTCTCTTCACTTTCAGCAAGCAAGATTGTGTCATCTGCATAATGCAGGTTGTTAATTAGTCTTCCTCCAATCCTGATGCCCCGTTCTTCTTCATATAGTCCAACTTCTCGGATTATTTGCTTAGCATACAGATTGAATAGGTATGGTGAAAGGATGCAACCCTGACGCACACTTTACCTGACTTTAAACCACTCAGTATCCCCTTGTTCTGTCCAAACAACTGCCTCTTGATTTATGTACAGGTTCCTCATGAGCACAATTAAGTGTTCTGGAATTCCCATTCTTCACAATTTTATCCATAATTTGTTATGATCCACACAGTCAAATGCCTTAGCATAGTCAATAAAACAGAGGTAAACATCTTTCTGGTATTCTCTGCTTTCAGCCAGGATCCGTCTGACGTCAGCAATGATATCCCTGGTTCCACGTCCTCTTCTGAATCCGGCCTGAATTTCTGGCAGTTCCCTGTTGATATACTCCTGCAGCTGCTTTTGAATGATCTCCAGCAAAATTTTACTTATGTGTGATATTAATCATGTTCAATAATTTCCACATTCATTTGGATCAGTTTTCTTGGGAATAGGCATAAATATGGATCTCTTCCAGTAGGTGTGGCCAGGTACCTGTCTTTCCAAATTTCTTGGCATAGATGAGTGAGCACTTCCAGAGCTGCATCCATTTGTTGAAACATCTCAATTGATATTCCGTCAATTTCTGGAGCTTTGCTTTTCACCAATGCCTTCAGTGCAGCTTGGACCTCTTCCTTCAGTACCATCAGTTCCTGATCATATGCTACTTCTTGAAATGGTTGAATGTCGACCATTGTTTTTTTGGTGTAATGACTCTGTGTATTCCTTCCATCTTCTTTTGATACTTCCTGTATTGTTTAATATTTTCTCCATAGAATCTTTCACTGTTGCAACTCGAGGCTTGAATTTTTTCTTCAGTTCTTTCAGCTTGAGAAATGCCGAGTGTGTCCTTCCTTTTTGGTTTTTTATCTCTAGCCCTTTGCACATGTCATTATAATACTTTACTTTGTCTTTTTGAGCTGTCCTTTGAAATCCTCTGTTCAGTTCTTTTACTTCATCATTTCTTCCTTTTGCTTTAGCTACTCAATGTTCAAGAGCAAGTTTCAGAGTCTCTTCTGACATCCATTTTGGTCTTTTCTTTCTTTCATGTCTTTTTAATGATCTCTTGCTTTCTTCACGTGTGATGTCCTTGATGTCATTCCACAACTCGTCTGGTCTTCGGTCATTAGTGTTCAACACGTCAAATCTATTCTTGAGATGGTTTCTAAATTCAGATAGGATATACTCAAGGTCATACTTTCGCTCTCATGGACTTGTTCTAATTTTCTTCAGTTTCAACTTGAACTTGCATATGAGCAATTGATGGTCTGTTCCACAGTCAGCCCCCGGTCTTGTTCTGACTGATGACACTGAGCTTTTCCATGGTCTCTTTCCACAGACGTAGTCCATTTGATTCACCATTTATGTTGGTGAAAAAAGGTATTTTCAATGAAGAAGTCATTGGTCTTGTAAAATTCTGTCATGTGATCTCTGGCATCATTTGTATCACCAAGGCCATATTTTCCAACTACCGATCCTTCTTCTTTGTTTCCAACTTTCACATTCCAATCACCAGTAATTATCAATGAATCCTGATTGCATGTTCGATCAATTTCAGACTGCAGAAGCCAGTAAAAATCTTCAGTTTCTTCATCTTTGGCCTTAGTGGTTGGTGCGTAAATTTGAATAATAGTCATATTAACTGGTCTTCCTTGTAGGTGTATGGATATTATCCTATCACTGGCAGCATCGTACTTCAGGATAGATCTTGAAATGTTCTTTTTGATGATGAATGCAATGCCATTCCTCCTCAAGTTGTCATTCCCAGCATAGTAGGCCATATGACTGTCCGATTCAAAATGACCAATACTAGTTCATTTCATCTCACTCATGCCTAGGATATTGATGTTTATACATTCCATTTCATTTTTTATGATTTCCAATTTTCCTAGATTCATAGTTCGTTCATTCCACGTTCCGATTATTAATGGATGTTTGCAGCTGTTTTGTCTCATTTTGAGTTGTGTCACATCAGCAAATAAAGGTCCCGAAAGCTTGACTCCATCCACATCATTAAGGTGAACTCTTCTTTGAGGAGGCAGCTCTTCCCCAGTCATCTTTTGAGTGCCTTCCAACTTGAGGGGGCTCATCTTCCAGCACTATATCAGACAATGTTCTGCTGCTATTCATAAGGTTTTCACTGGCTAATTCTTTTCAGAGGTAGACTGCCGGTCTTTCTTCCTAGTCTGTCTTAGTCTGGAAGCTCAGATGCAACCTGTTTGCCATGGGTAACCCTGCTGGTATCTGAATACTGGTGGCATAGCTTCCAGCATCACAGCAACACACAAGCCCCCACAGTATGACAAACTGACAGACAGGTGGGGAGGCTAGAAGTCCAAATTCAGAGTGTCGGTAGGGCCATGCTCTCTCCAAAGGATCTGGAGAAGATCCTTTCTTGTCTCGCCCATCTTCTGGTAGCCCTAGGTGTTCCTAAGCTTGAAACTGCAGCCTAACTCCATCTCTGTTTCCATCTTCACGTGGCTGTCTTCCCTCTGTGTCTTTCTGTGTATCTCTTCTCCTCTCTTATTAAGACACCAGTCATATTAGAATAGGACCCACCCTACTCCGGTATGACCTCATGTTAACCTAACTGATAACATCTTCAAAGACCCTATTTCTACACAAGTTCACATTCCCAGCTACATGGGGTTAGGACTTCAACATATCTTGTTAGGGGATACAATGTAACCCATAACAGTGAGGTTTAGAGTGACAGCAGAGCCTGGTGGCCTCAGCAGTGAATGGCATGCTCTGAGTGAACATGTAGCCCAAAGCTTCCTCATTCAGGCCATCTGGACCCTGCTGCTACTGAATTTTCCTTCGTGTGATTTAAAAGCCTTACTGATTTTCACCACTGATACAAATCAATGTTTAGAATCAGATAGTCCTTGACATTTAGCTTACTGACACTGTCCACAATCCTGGAGGTCTTGCACTGGACCCCTTTGTCTCTGTCTTGGTTCCATTCTGTAGCTACACTCACTCCCTACATGCCTCCCTGCTCCCTACGGTAGCTCTCTCACAGCACTCCCTGCTCTTTGCTCTTAAGGTCCTGGGCTCTCATTACAACCAAGCACCTGCTGCTTCAGGCCGGCCTCCTCATGGTTACCAGGGATGGCCCTTAGCCCTTCCTCAGCAAGCCTGTTTGTCAACTGCCTCACTCCCTGGCAGCACCTATTTTTATGCCAGCAATATTACAGCTTTCTCACATCAGCTTCACTTTGTAACTCTCACTTAAATGTGATTGTATTATCCTAGGAAGCTTCCCACCCCAGAATTATTTTGGAATGGCATAATTTCAAGCCTACTGGCCTGGAAAATACCACAAGAATGGGAAGTTCTCTCCCATGTTACTTGCTCAAACATAAGTTTGCTTCACTGCACTTGCGTGATTAGCGTTAGTGAAACTGTCGTATTTGTGGCATGTCTTTACTAACTGTTTAAATACAATTCCACTGTGTAGATTATCTTAATACAGTTAATAAGATGAAAATAAACATAATAATTGGTATTATAAAAACACTTGAGCTTTATTATTAGACTAAGTCAAATGTCCTCAGAGCTTGTTAGCCTGAAGTACAAATAAGGTCAATAAGGTCAATAAGGTCATACCAGGAATGGCCACAATTCCTGATAAATACCCCCCACCTGCATAACTGCAACACCTTAGCCCTTGTAGCTCTTATTCTCTACATTTCCCTGGTTATTCCTGATAATCTCCATATTGTTTCGCATATATTTATGAGCAGTCTTCCAGACTCTCATATTCTTTGTAGCTTCCTAGTTAAGGGCATGTTATTGTTATTTTAAGTTCCTGTCAGGTGAGCTCTAATTCATGGTAACCTTATGTATAACAGCACAAAGTGTTGCTGGGTCCTGCCCACCTTCATGATTGTTGCTTAGGTTTGAGTCCATTGTTGTGACCATTGTGTCAATCCATCTCATTGAGGGTTTCCCTCACTTTCGTTGACCCTTCATTTTTACCATGATGTCCTCCTCCAACATTCAGTCACTCCTAATGACACATCCAAAGTAAGTAAGTTGAAGTGTTGGACAATATACTGTGATTCATAGGGTTTTCATTGGCTAATTTTTGAAGTTAGATTGCCAGGCCTTTCCTCCTAGCCTGTTAGTCTGGAAGCTCTGCTGAAACCTGTCCACCATGGGTGATATGTGAAATACTGGTGGCATAGCTTCCAGCATCATAGCAACAGCAAGCCACGACAGTATGACAGACTGACAGACTGGTGGTGGAGTTAAGGGCATACACCCAATAAAGAAGGTTCTTACCTGTTCTGCAGGTGCTTCCATGCCAACCTTGCTCCACTGCTCCTGGGAGTGTCTCCTGGTGCATCCCAGCACTTCAAGATGTGAAATAGTGGTATGTCCTCTTTGGTCTGCACAGTGATAACTCTAGGTTTTGCACCTTGGAGAGCATACATTCAAATGAGATCTCATAGAAATAAGGAGATTTTTTTTTTTTTTAATTTGTGTCTCTTTTAAAGTACCCAGCTCATTTTACATTGGTAGCACTGCTTGTGTCTCACAATGTCTCTTGTGAAAGCATCTCCTTCAGGTCTTAGAGTTTCTTTCTTGGCAGATTTTGGGGCTGGCTGGAATAGAGATACATTATCCTTCAGTTTCTCCTTTCAAGTGTCTTGTGGTCAAGAATACATGCACACATGTACACTCAACCTGTCACCCCCCCACTCCTCCAAAGACACATGTAATCCTTGGACTTCCTCTTGCCTGCATTTACATCAATTTTGGGTGGCCTGAGAAGTTTCTAGCTCATTATTTCATAAGAGCAACCATGAATTGGGCTTATTTTTGGCATCTTACAACACCTGTTTTAAAAAATGACTTCCTAAGTAAGAGTATGTAAAATATCTTCAAAGTCTTATATTATATATTATACATAAAAGGGTGTTTTATCGAAGACTCTGAGTACATCATTGGATGCATTTGAATAGAAATAATTTTCTCTACTTGATAGTATTTGTTTTAGACTTAGAAAACACAAAAAATGCTTGCTTCAGATGTAAAACACAGGAGAGAACACAAACCCACTTAAATTAACCTTAGATGAATATGATATTAGTAAATTCTTGTGTATTAGAAATTGAGGATAAAGAGGGCATCAGATTCTCAAGTTTATTTTTATTTAAACAATTCCCAAGCATAGTGATAGGTCTGTCCAGGTGAACTTGGGAATGGAGAGAGTGGTCTGTTTGCATATGAGAAATCTGATTCTGGAATAGCATTTCACTAACACAAAACTAAATATTAAACACTAATTGTTCTTTCTGCAATATGTGACATAGATTTTCCAATGGTCATTTCTCTGTTCCTATATTATTTGATCTTTCAAAGCATTTGACTCATTTAACACCTCCTACTTGTGAAATACATTCTTCTCGGTTTTTCTCCTACATCACTGGGTACTCCTTCTCAACCTCTTTTGCTGCCTTCTCCTTTTGTTGTTCTAACTCTAAATATCAAGTATTGCAGGGCTTTGTTTTCTGACCTTTTCTCTTCTATGTCTACCTTCTCTCCCTAGATGATCTCATCTGTTGCCATGGCTTGAAATACCATTTAGATGCTAGTGATTCCCAGATCCTTAGCTCCAGTTCCAACCTTTTCATACTAGTTGATTCAATTTCATGCCAGATGTTTCCATTTGGGAGTGTAACTGTGTCTCACACTTAACATATTCCAAATAAAATGCTTATTTTCCTTTCCCAGGCTAGTGTCTATTCCAGTAATTTCCATCTGGTCACTTTCGTATGCCAAGCCCTTAGGAATTCCCTGACTTTTCTTTTTTCTTCATCTGTCCTATCCCAATACCTAATCCATCCTTATGTTTTGTTGATGAATCTGTCCATTTATTTCTATACCTAGATCCTGAGCCTGTCCATTTATTTTGATTTCTACTATTACCACTCTAAGCCTCTACTGCAGTTGATTCATAACTAACTGCTCTTCCTGCTTCCATTTTTGCTCCCATCTAGAGCTCATTCTTTCTTTTGGCATTCAAATTGCTGCTTAAATATAGCTTCCTAAGAAAGGCTTTCCCTGACCACCCATATAGATTAGTCTCATAGTCATTCCCTATCATATTAACTTACTTTAATTCCCTGCACAACACTTAACATTCTCAGATGTTCTTCATTTGTTAACTATAAGCTCCATAATAGCAGTAAATTTGTTTGTCTTGTTCATGTCTATATCTCAAGTGTTCAGAACATTTCTTGGCCTTGTACATACTCAGAAAATGTTTATTGAATGATCCAATCTTATTTAAGGTCTTCTCTTCATTTAAAAATAATGTATCTAATAACACCTTGTTTGTTTGTTTGTTTAGTCCACGTCTTAGTTATCTAGTGCTGCTATAACAGAAACACCACAAGTGGATGGCTTTAACAAACAGAAATTTATTTTCTCACAGTTTAGGAGGCTAGAGGCCTGAATTCAGGGCGATAGCTCTCAAGGAAGGCTTTTTCTTCCTGTCTGCTCTGGGGGAAGGTCCTTGTCTGTTTTAAGTTTCTGTTTCTTGGCTCCTTGATGATCTTCATGGGGCATGGCATCTATCTTCCCCTATCTCTGCTTGCTTGCTTCTTTGCTTGCTCACTCAATCTGCTCTTTTTATATCTCAAAAGAGATAGACTTAAGACACACCCTATACTAATACTGCCTCATTCACATAACAAAGAAAACCCATTCCCAGTGGGATTATAACCACAGGTATAGTGGTTAGGACTTACAACATATTTCTGAGGGACACAATTCAATCCATAACAGTCCAGTAGGAGTTCGTTTCACTAGGTCATTTCAGAAAGAATACCATTCTTTTTGATGTATTTTCCAATATAATGGGTTCAAGTTATGAGCAGAACTTTTTATATTTGGGGTTTTCTAGCTTTATTTTATTCTGAGTGCATAAATGGATCCATTTTTTTCCTCTTTGTGGAAGAGAAATTGCTTATTGCTTATCAAATTTCCATTTTTTCCTCTTCTTTTATTATCAAAACAATGTAGCTAGTCGAAATATTAAATATCCCAGCCTCCACTGCAGATAGAGGTGGCCTCTGATACAAAAGAAGTATTTGTAAATTACTTCATAAAATGTTCTTTCTTTTCATTTTAAATAAATGATTTGTTATAATTTAATTTTAGAGTTTATTTCCATAAATGTTGATTTTCATGTTCTCCGTGTCCTCTCTTTTGATAGAGGCAGTGTGACTCAGTGGGGATTTGGAGTCAGACCATCCTGTGTTTGAATCCTAGCCTTGCCACTTATCTAACCTCTGGCAAGTATTTTAACTTACCTGAGCTTCACCTTTCTCACCTCTCCTTATTAGTACTTCATATAGACTTAGTGAGGATAAAGTGAGGTGATGGACATACTCTAACACTTTTTGGGAGCTACACTTATACCCAGGTGTCTACATTTATAAAAAGTCATCATGCTGCACATTTAAGATTTGCAAATTTTACTCTAGGTAAATTATACCTTAGTTTTTTAAAAAACCTGGCATAAATAGGCACTCCATGAATGAGAAGAAGAAGAAGAAGAAAAAAAAAAAAGCCTCACATACTCCAAGAGTTTAATACAATTATCTTATCATTTCTATAACTTAAAAAAGAGATAATTCTGGGAGGAAATTTATAGATATTTTAATTTTCAAATTCAGAAACTGAGAATACGTTCTATTGGGAGTGCATACATCATAGTCACATCATATTGAAGTGCTCTCTTCTCGTTTCTGGCTCTCCTAGAGCGCCTTACCCTAACAGCTCTAAGATTCACAGTTATTGAAGCGATGTGATGTGATTTTGTTCCCTGTGTGGGAGATTTGAAGTTTGGGAATCAAATACCAAAGTTGTGTTTTCATTTAAATTAGGGAGTCAGTGTCTTCTCCTTTGGGATGATTAATAAAGGAATGATTATTCAGAGTTGGAAGGAGAGAGAGGTCATCTGAGCTCTGTAAAAAATGGTTGTAGCCAAAGTTACATGCGTAACTATCTTATTTGAGGCTCCCAGGAAGTTCACCAAGATCCCTGGATTCCTCTCCATTTAGGAGCAACAGTATTTCTTGTCTACATTTGTGAGTTGCCATCCCCAAAGGTTTTCTACTTTTCTACCCCCTGGCCCTATTGTCCCCAAGTGTACTCAATCAGCCCAGGTGAAAGCAGTTCCTCCTGTCATTTGGGAGGTGCCAATTTACTTCTGTGAGAGACAGGCTGGTTTTCACATTAAACTGGCAACTATCCTGGACCTTAAAAAAACATTGTGTGGTTGCCAGCTGACCTGCTTTCAACCAAGCAGCTGCTGTTTAAAGTCACGGATAGAGTTTGTAAATCCTTGGGCATTGAGAGTCTCTTTCTGTCCACCTTTGACTGAGAATATGACATGTCTAGGTGATGAACTATGTGAATTTCTTCCACTTTTGATGGAATCACGACAGATGATGTTTTGTGCTGATGCGTCTAATGCAACCCGCCCTAAGATCAGAATAGACAGATGTGTGTGTGTGCATCAAGAGTTTCATGAATTTGGTTATTCTCCTGTTTCTCATCAATTGCTCATAAGACTAAAATTAATGAGTTTTTCTGAGAGAAAAACCTCTCTTTCCAGGATTATTTTTGAAGCGAGGTAGTGAGAATGTAGACGGGAATCTTTTTTGTGGAATATTGATGGTATATATTTGTTGATGTGGGACAGAGGATGCCCGGTGACACAGTTCTCTCTCTCTACACACACATACACACATACACAGACACACAGAGCCTTCTCATGTGGAGTGACCGTAGCTATGGATTTAGATGTCTTTATTTCTGTCTTCATGAAATAAACTGTAAAAACCATAGAATAAACTCCATTTATTCTTGCTCTTTTTACCTCCTCACCTGTATACTGCACAGTAATTTAGCTCCCCAGGAAGGCTTTTAAGATTCTAATCTTGTTCCTGTCCAGCACTTTCCTCACAGCAGTAAGAAAGGAACTGGCATTCCTCCACTATTGTACATAAAGGAGAATCTGTTCTTGGAAATAAGAGCATTGTTTATGTTGAAATTCCCTTAGCTTAGCCGAACCTTCGACTGTATCGCCCATTCAGATAACCAGATTTCTACCCCCTGTGGTCTGTTTCCATTCTCAGAGAATTGTCAACAATTTATTTCTGCTCTGGTGATTATTTTCATGAGTGTTAGAAAGAGAGACATCTGGGAAGATTTTGATAACTGAGTCACGTATACAAAACTCTAAGTACACTTTTAAAAGATACGATGTGAGAAAATACAGCTTTTCCAAAAAAATAGCCAAGTTGAACTTAGGTACTGCTGAGGTGGCATTTGTGAGCTGTTACATTTTACTGATATAAATTGCACTATTAACGTGATTCCAGATATCATGGAAGATACTTTTGTTAGTTCATAAATCTGGAGAACATTATTATTTTAAAAAATCCAATATTTTTTTTTATAATTTCTAATGTTCCCCGTTTCAGTGGAAGTTAGGTGAATTTAGAAATGGACTGATTAAACCTAAAAGTGGTATATCAGTTTTAGGGAACATATTACTGACAATAAATCCCCTAACAAATTAAGATTTGTCATTCAGTTTTGCAAAATTTTGCTTCATCTATATATTTACTCTGTTCATTAGACACTTTTATCCAGAAGCAAAAGAATGTTGGCACAGACATGTAATGGTCAATATATTTTGCTTAATGGGAAACATTTCTGGTTATATATATTCGGAAGTTGGGGAAACATTGCTTATACATTGTCATTCCCATTGCTGAATATTTACAAAGAGAATATTCAAAGCAAATGCAATTTTTTTTTATTTTGTTAAGTTCCATGTTTATGGCATTGTGTACAAAATGCACAAAAAGGCATTTTCTTATCTATTCCTGTTATATTAGAGAAGTTCATGCCCTGCTCTTAGCATTTTCCAACACAGCTGTAGAGTAGTTTAAAGCCTATTTTTTAAATAAGTGATGCTCAATTTGTCTTTGATGATCCGGATGATTCAGGTGAGATGGGAGCACGGTCGGGCCCTTATTTGCATAAAAATTAATCACAGAAAAATGTAAATTGATAAAATTTTGCCCGGCTTTTTCCCCCTATTTGAGAACCCGTGGATGGCTCCCAGAAGCAATCATCTCAGTATGGGGCCGCATTGGATGCTGGACAAATGATCACATTTGTGTTGAATACTCACTCATTTAAATGTCAGCACTGATGGGGCGGTACATCAGTAGAAAAAAATGAAAAATAAATACACAGCAGCTGAAAACTATCAAATCTGTGGGCACTCTTTAGAGATATATGATCTAATGTGAAAAAATTGCAGGTTAATTATCCTTTTTGCAAAATGGTAATTGTTTTAGTATCACACCAGAAAAAAATCTGCAATTTATTTGGAATCAAACAAAAAACAGTAATGTTAAGTACGTCATTACATCATTGTGTTTATTAGAAGCCTACAATTAATTCCTAAGATTCCTTCGGTCTTTAAAGCTGCATAAAACAAAACAAAAGAATTTTGCTATCAATTTTCAAACAAATGCTTATCTTTCAAATCAGTTTGACTTGTGTGAAAAAAGAGGCAATGTTATGAAGTTTGGTGGATATTGTGTATTTACTTCATTTCATTGAACTGCTGATGCTTCTGATAAAATACTCACAGATCCCATTAAAGTTGTAACTTTAAAATTTGAAGGTTTTTGTTCAGTAGTTGGTAAATTTAACTCACTTTGGAGGAAGTTATGGAGAGGTGTCGTCTCGACAAAAGATGCTTTGAGAAAAACAGCAGCAGTATCAATTTGAAGGAAAATAGACAAAAACTATTTGTGTATTTGTGAGATATGAAAAATAGAAATGTTTTCAACTGCCTTTAGTGCTCCATTAAGAATTTGTATTAGTTCTTTTAAGGAAAACAAGGTCCTAAATTTTTCTTAAAGAAAAATAGGGATAGCAATGTCATTCTCGTACTAAAAATGTGTAAAAGGCATTTATTATTATTTTTATTTTACAACTGTTATAATTCATTTATCTTCGTTTCTGGGTAGCTCTCCTTGGCTTGCAATTCTCAGCGCACTGGTGTTCTCAGTGTACAGTTTGCATGCAACCTTCAAGTCCAGATGGAGATTAGTTTCTTTCTTATTATTCTGTAACTTCAGCATTGATTTTAAATGATTGAAACGCTGAACACATCTTCATTAGCCAGGAAAGACAAAGCTAAAACACGACCTTTCCGCCTGCTGACTTACAAAACTCCCATTGAATTAATGTTACATTAACCAAAGTTGATTGTGGCAACATGTTAAAAATATTTTGAGATGCTTGAAGTCTACTGTTATTACCAGAGTTGTTTTGTAGCTAGCTTAGTGAACAGCCTTTAAAATTTAAATTGACCAACACCTAGAGACCATGCCTATTTTTATGATGAACTATAATTCAGCATATAAGAATAACACTTTGGGTCACACTGTTTATGTTATTTAACAAGCACTTCCAAGTGCTGACTATGAGCCAGACACTGTCCTATTCACTTTACCAAATAATGAGATGTTTAATCTTTATAACAACCCTCTGCAGTAGGTGGTCTTATTATCCCAAGAGTAACATGTGCAAGGTCACTCCACTCGTCAGTGGCGAAGCCAAGATTTAATCCCAGGGGATTGGCATCAGATTGCTTGCTCTTAACCACTCTACTCTGCCTAGTGGGCACCTTTAGGTGCCAGGTGGCATCCTGACAAGACAGAAGTACTTTATTTTCTTGAATTTAGAATGTTCTTTTTATAATTGAAGTTTGAATCTATTTTTATTTAAAGTGAGCATGCTGTACTTACATTTTAAAATTTCATTTGATTAAGAATCTTACTTTAAAAATTTACATTTTATGTCATTTTCAGCTGAAAGTTAAAGAACTGTCTTCTTTGGCCTCTTCAAAATAGCTCATGAACAAACGGTCACCATTTTCCTGGACAATGTTGTTACTTTTGAGATGGATCATTAAAGGCATTAAAAGAAGTCCTTTTCCAACTTGACAGAATTGGCTGTTATCAGAACCTTTGAGAAAGTCTACGGGTCACCGTTCATTTTTCTTTCCCTGGTATATTTCATTGACTCACTTAAGGGCATTATTTTCATTCACTCATCCATTCATTCATTTTTTCAGCGAAGCCTCCTCCTAAAATTTGTAGCACTGTGATAAAAGCACAAATAGAGGTTTCCTATAGGGTCACTAGGAATCAGAACTGACTCGACGGCAATAGGTATTTTTACCCATGGCACACTCACCTTCTCTTCACAGCTCCAGCTCTATCCAGCACCACAATGGGCCTCCAAAGTGCACAAGTAGTTACTACAGCCCCTATGTCCAACCTCTGACCCCCCAGATGGAGCTGACCCTCAGCCACATTTTAATACTAGCAACATGATCTGTCCTAAGGAGAACAGAGCTAGGAAGGCAGTAACTGAAGGCAAGTTTGGGGCTGTTTGGGCAGGTAGTCCTAAGGTCTCAGACAGTGGTCTAGAAGTAGGGGGATATGCATGGACTCCAGGTAGGCATAACCTCTTACGCCTGTGAACTCTGCCCACTAGGACAGAGTGAATCTGGAGAGGGGCTAAAGTGAGACCCAGGGCTGGGGCCCTAGTTCCCTGGGTCTATCAGTGGTATTGCATTCTATGAATATTTATTGGGTGCAAACTCTGTGCCAGACATTGTCCTAGGTACCAGGGACACACTGAAAGAGAACAGACAAAGTCCTCATGGAATTCCAGTCTAGTGGACACCCTTTAATTAAAAGCATTTAGTTTAGTGATCAATAGTATATTTATTTTATGAACTTTTATCCAGCTACCAAGAATGATGATTGTGAAAAATGTGATTATTATGAAAAACACAATGCAAATATTATGTTAGTTTTTTTAAAAAGCGAGACAAAATTTTAAATGTAGTTTGATTATAATTTTACAACTGTTTTTAATAAAAGGAAATGAAAGAAAACCAACCCAAAAATCCAAAGTAAAAAAAAGAGTTGGAGAGGGATACACAAATATGAATTATAAAATTTTATCTATTTTTACATTCAGAAACTATTTCAAAACACAGAAGCAAGTGTTGGTCTTTGTAACTTATTTTGAAGATTATGTATTAGTTTCTTGTGGCTGCTATAGCAAATTACCACAAACCTGGTGGCTTCAAACAACAGAAGTTTAGTCTTTCACAGTTCTGGAGGCCAGAAGTCTGAAATCAGGGCTACTGGGAGGAAATCAAGGTGTAGGCAGGACTGCGAACTCTCCAGAGGCTCTAGGGGAGAATTCGTTTCTGGCCTCTGATAGCTTCTGTTGGCTTACGGCATTCTTTGACTTGTGACCACATCACTGCAATCTCTGCCTCCGCTTCGTGATCACATTGCCTTCTCCTCTTCTGTAGTGTCAAATTTCCCTCTGACTCTGATTACAAGGACACTTGTGATTGTATTTAGGGGCTACCCACATCATCCAGGAAAATCTCCCCGTCTCAAGATTCTTAACATAATCACATCTGCAGAGTATGTTTTTGCCATATAAAGTAACATTCAGTGATTCCAACGATTAGGATGTGTTATCTTTTGGGGGACCGTTATTCACCCTACACAGATTATAATGTACCTACCCTTTGTTTTGCAAGTCTTTCAATGGCCTTGGCCAAACAAATAAACCTTTCGAGTGTAGAGGAATTGACTGGTAATGATGGAATTTCAGGACCTAGTTTTGAGAAATGATTTTGAGTAAGGGGCCTTTTTGGTATCCGGCAAATTGTAACATGTATGTTACCTTTTACTTTGTATATGTGTAAGGGAATTTTTGTGAGTTTATTTAAATCTCACTTCAGATTTAAGAATGAAAGAATTTGAGTACCAATATATGGGGAATTGAGAACCCAGAATTTACTAGATAGATTTTAAATTTAGTCCAGATTAGCTCATTAATTCATTCACTAAGTAGTTAGAGTGTGTCCTGTTGGCCAGGTGCTGATCCAAGGCAATTGTGGAGACTTGGAAAGTTTGGCTAGTTGAGTTTTTGTTGTACCATTAGTTCTTTCAACTAGACCAGATGATTGAGGATAATAAGGACAATGAAGTCTTTGAAAGATGGGGAAAATTTTACATACTTCTTTAATTATTTGTCCAGTAAAACGTGTGCCTCAATCACTGCAAGGGACTCTTGGGGCTCCCCAGGTGGGGATAATGTTCTCAAGAAATTTCTTAGCCACAAAAGCAGCAGTACACTGATGAATGGGGAAACCTACCCAGTGAGAAAATCTGCAAATCATAATTAATGCAAATTTGTAATCATTTGAGGGTGGAAGTTGGATTAAATCAATTTGCCATTCAAGCATGGGTCCTGAAGGCAGAGGAAATCTCCCAGGTGGAGCTTTATAGGGTTTGTTTAAATTAAATTTGGAGCAAATAAGACATTGGGAAGCCACTTGTTCAGTGGCTACATAAAAGTACCCCCACCAATATATATATATATATATATATATATATATATTTTTTAATTTCTATCGTCTTATCTCTTCCCAAATGCGTATTCATAGGCAATGTTTCCAGCACAGGGGTATATAATGATATGGGGAGTATTAAGTTCCCATTGGGAACTGTCCATATCCCAGAGGTGGAACCTTGGGAACAGCCATGTTATTCCCATTTCTCAGTCTCATCATGTGGGGCTGACTTCTGATGTTCAAATTAATCTTTTAGGGCAACTCCTCCAGGTTTAGAGAGGTTTTCTATAAGCATATTGAAAGGTTATTCATTATCCAAAATAGTGCCCTAATGTGAGGGACTTTTCCATAACTGTTAAAAGTTTGGAGGAAGAACAGGAGTGCTATCTTCAAAACTATGAAAAAATACATGGTCTACAGCAGGGGAAAAATCTCCCCACCAATAGTTTTCCAAAGCTTAGGTCAATTCATCTGCTTTTATTCCTATATTATCATGCAAATAGCTTCGTAGCATAGGAACATGCAAGCATACAGGTAAAATAAGTTTGTTATTAGGCCTGGTCCATAAACCAGTA
The DNA here is from genome assembly GCA_030035585.1 of Dugong dugon. Classification (NCBI taxonomy): domain Eukaryota; kingdom Metazoa; phylum Chordata; class Mammalia; order Sirenia; family Dugongidae; genus Dugong; species Dugong dugon. The sequence goes on along the minus strand of CM057467.1, from coordinate 102,972,255 downwards.
ATTGGATCTTGGTGGCTACTGGTCTGTTCCCATTCTCTAATTTCCTCTTTTGGGTCTAATTCTTAGTGCGTAAGTGATTTTGAGATTTTATTTGGGTCAAATTTTGGTGGGCATCTCCCTACAGGTGCCAGCAGAGTTCTTTCATTAACATTTATTCCTTCCTTTTTATCGTGATCATGAAGAGAACTAACATGGTCATGAATGAGGGTTTTGTTTTTGGAAAGTGGTCAGGAAGTGGCCTGTTTAGCTGCTCTAACAACTAGATTGCTCCCTTTAATTTCTTCTGTTTGTGGAACCTCTTTAGGTTGTTGGGCATGAATTTTAATTACAACAATCTCAGAGGGGAGGAAAATGGCTTCTAAGAGGTCTGCCACTGACATGGTTTGAATTATGTCCCCCCAAAAATGTGTGTATCAGTTTGGCTGGGCCATGATCCCCAGATGTGTGGCTGGCCTCCATTTTGTGTTTGTAATTTTATGTTAAAGAGGATTATGGTGGGATTGTAACACCACCTTTACCCAGGTCACATCCCTGATCCAATGTAAAGGGAGTTTCCTTGGGGTGTGGCCTCCCCAAGGAAGCAAGCAGAGAGTTGGGGACCTCATACCATCAAGAAAGCAGTGCCGGGAGCAGAGCACGTCCTTTGGACTGGGGTCCCGGTGCAGAGAAGCGCCTAGTCCGGGGGAACATTGATGAGAAGGCCAACAGACAGAGAAAGACTTCCCCTGGAGCTGATGCCCTGAATTTGGACTTTCAGCCTGCTTTACTGTGAAGAAATAAATTTCTCTATGTTAAAGCCATCCACTTGTGGTATTTCTTTTGTAGCAGCACTAGATGACTAAGACAGCCACTAAGGGGCCATTTTTAATTTGGGTCCCAGAAGAGGTTTCCATAACATACCAAAATCATGAATCACCTGAATCCATACCTCAAGTCTGTGTAAAGAGTTACCAACTGCCCAGAAGCCAATTTGCAAGCCCTTGTGAGCACACTCGGTTCAGCTTGTTGAGCTCAAGTGACTTCAAGAAGGATGCCTCTTTTCAGGACCTCAGTGGATGTGGCCAAAGCATATCCTCCCTGGTAATGAGAACTGGTAGGTTCAGGCTTTAAATAAGACCCATCAACAAATAAAATCAAATCAGCATTAGAAAGTGGAGTCTCTTATAAATCTTGTCTGGGAGACAAAAGCTGCTCAGTAAGACTGAAGCAATTATGAGGTGGATAATCATTATTATCACGTGGAGGTAGAAATGTGGCTGTATTCTAAGATGTTATGGTATGTAATCAAATATTAGAAGCAGCTAAAACTTCATAAGAAGTCAGTCTGCTGGCAGAAAATTGTTGAGTTAATGTTGAATTTAAAATGGCTGACACTGCACGAGGAATGTAAACATCAAGAAAATTTCCCAAAACTGTATCTGTTGTGACCTCAACCAACCTAGCAGTTGCAGCTACTGCTCTAAGGAAAAGGGGGTAACCTCTAGTGATGGGGTCTAACTGAATGCTCTAATAACCAGTGAGTCTCTGTTGTTCTCCATGTGTTTGAACGAGGACTCCTAAGGTGTTTCCAGAGATTTCATGGGTTAAAAGTGAAAAGTCTAGATTATAATTGGGAAATCCAAGAGCAGGGGTATAATTAATGCTTCTTGTAGTTGGGTGATGGCCTTCTGGCCATCTTCAGAAAGTGGAAAAGGGTCAGGTTCTGAACATTTCAAGTAATGTTATAGAGGTTGAGCCAGTAAAGAAAAAATTGGTATCCAAGTTCTGCAATAACTGCCGAGTCCTAAAAATTCTCTCAACTGTTTCTTTGTGGTGGGCACAGGATTAGCTAAAATGGTTTCATTTCTTTTGGGATCTGTAATGAGCCCCTTAACTGAGATTATATAAACATAATATTTAACAGAAGTTTGAGCCAATTGTCATTTTTTTTTGGAGGCTTTGTGCCCTCCAGTGGCTAAATGTTGTAACAGCAAAATACTATCTGTAACACAAGACTGTTGAGAATTAGAGCATACCAATAAATCATCCACATATTGTAACAAGGTTGACTTTTGAATAAATTGTAAAAGCTGCGAATCAGAATGTAAAATTTGAGAAAAGTAGGTGGGGGATTTGGTGAAACCCTGAGTATCACAGTCCAAATATATTGTCGATCCCCCCAAATGAAAGCAAATAAATATTGGCTGTCTGATTGTACAGGTATGCTGAAGAAAGCACTGCAAAGACTGACTACTGTAAAGTGAGTCATTTCAGGGAGTACATTAGAAAGGAGTAAATGAGGATTGGGAACTACAGGGAATCTGGGAATCACTGTACAGTTGATGGCACACAGGGCCTGTACAAATCTCCTGCCCTGATTGTTGGGTTTCTTAACAGGGAATACTGGGGTGTTGCATGGACTAGTGCAGGGAATAATTAGGTATTTAGCTAGAAAATCTTGGATTATGGGAGTCAATACTTCTTTAGCTTCCCTTTTCAGAGGATATTGAGAGGGCTTACCCTAGGCAACCCCTGAGAGCCCAAGGAGATGACTGGTACTGAAGCGCTGGGTCTGTGGCTTCTTGGGAATGCAGAAGATAAGAAGACTTTGAATCCTGCCGGCCATGTCAAGAAATGTCGTAGTGTAATGAAGCGTACTCTGTTTAAGATAAAATCAAGAGAGATTTATTGAAAAAAAAAGGCAGCTCAAGCTGGAGACATGTTAGATCTCGCAAAGTGAAAGCCAACCCTCTGGGGTGCAGCAATCGTACAGGCATAGTTATAGGGCTGAATAGGGAACTAAACATAAAATATTCTGATTGGTGGGCAAGCAATTAGGGAAGTGGAAAGTGGGACATCTCAGAGTGGGGGCTTCACCAAGACTGGTTTATCAGAAGTATGTGGGCATTCTGGATTGGTGGTTTACAGTTTGTTTCAAAGTTTGTTTCAAAGCTCCTTGGGAATAAGATGTAGATAAGCTGTTTATTTTAAGGTTCCTTGGGAACTAGCTAACAATATTTTTTCTTAGCTTAACTATAAACAAAAACATTTCCTTAGTTGCAAGACTAAGTCTGTATAAAGGTTATAAGTTAACAAAAGCAGTAAGTTTTTGATTCCAAGTCTGGGCTGTCAGTCCTCACCATCAAGCACCCCAAAATTTAGGACTTTCACATCATAAATGTGAAATGACAGATAATGAGATAGTCTTTAAGTGAAGAGTAAGTAGTAAGTGTACTACGGCTTGGGTCAGGTGCACCTTAGTCCTTAAGGTGACATCTTTGCTTTTTAACACTTAAAAAAGTTCTTTTGCGGCAGATTTGCCCAGTGCAATACATCGCTTGATTTCTTGACTGCTGCTTCCATGGGTGTGATTGTGGATCCAAGTAAAATGAAATCCATTACAACTTCAATCTTTTCTCCATTTATCATGATGTTGCTTATTGGTCCAGTTGTGAGGATTTTTGTTTTCTTTATGTTAAGGTGTAATTCATACTGAAGGCTGTAGTCTTTGATCTTCATCAGTAAGTGCTTCAAGTCCTCTTCACTTTCAGCAAGCAAGGCTGTGTCATCTACATATTGCAGGTTGTTAATGAGTCTTCCTCCAATCTTGATGCCCTGTTCTTCTTCATACAGCCCAGCTTCTGTGATTATTTTCTCAGTATACAGATTGAATAAGTATGGTGAAATGATACAGCCCTGATGCACACCATTCCTGATTTTAAACCATGCAGTATCCCCTTGTTCTGTTTGAATGACTGCCTCTTGGTCTATGTACAGGTTCCACAAAAGCACAATTAGGTGTTCTCAAATTCCCATTCTTTGTAATGTTATCCGTAATTTTTTATGATCCACATTGTTGAATGCCTTTGGGTAGTCAATAAAACACAGGTAAACACCTTTCTGGTATTCTCTGTGTTCAGCCAAGATCCGTCTGACATCAGCAATGATATCCCTGGTTCCATGTCCTCTTCTGGATGTGGCTTGAATTTCTGTCAATTCCCTGTTGATGTACTACTGCAATCATTTTTTAAATTATCTTCAGCGAAGTTTTACTTGTGTGTGATATTAATTATATTGTTTGATAATTTCGACATTTTGTTGGATCACCTTTCTTTGGAATGAGCACAAACATGGATATCTTCCAGTCAGTTGGCCAGGTAGCTGTCTTCTAAATTTCTTGGCATAGACTAGTGAGCACTTCCAGCATTGAGTCCATTTTTGAAACATCTCAATTGGTATACTGTCAATTTCCGGAGCTTTGTTTTTTGCCACTCCCTTCAGCACAGCTTGGACTTCTTCCTTCAATACCATTGGTTCCTGATCATATGCTACATCCTGCAATGGTTGAATGTCAACCAATTCTTTTTGATACAGTGACTTTGTGTATTCCTTCCATCTTTTTAATGCTTTCTGCATTGTTCAACATTTTGCCCATGTTGTTGTTGTTGTTAGGTGCCATCAAGTCAGTTCTGACTCATAGTGACCCCGTGTACAATAGAAAGAAACACTGCCCAGTCCTGTGCCTTCCTCACAATCATTATGCTTGAGCTCATTGTTGCGCCCACTGTGTCAATCCATCTTGTTGAGGACCTTCCTCTTTTTCACTGGTCCTCTACCTTACCAAGCATGATGTCCTTCTCCAGGGACTAGTCCCTCCTGATTACATGTCCAAAGTACGTGAGATGTAGTCCTGCCATCCTTGCTTCTAAGGAGCATTCTGGTTGTATTTCTTCCAAGATAGATTTGTTCATTCTTTTGGCAGTCCATGGTATATTCAATATTCTTCGCCAACACCACAATTCAAAGGTGTCAGTTCTTCTGTCTTCCTTATTCATCCATTGTCCAGCTTTTGCATGCATATGAGGTGATTGAAAACACCATGGCTTGGGTCAGACATACCTTAGTCTTCAACTTGGCATCTTTGCTTTTCAACACTCTAAAGAGGTCTTTTGCAGCAGATTTGCCTAATGCAATGCGTCTTTTGATTTCTTGACTGCTGCTTCCATGGGTGTTGATTGTGGATACAAGTAAAATGAAATCCTTGACAACTTCAGTCTTTTCTCCGTTTATCATGATGTTGCTTATTGGTCCAGTGGTGAGGATTTTTGTTTTCTTTATGTTGACGTGTAATACATACTGAAGGCTGTGGTCTTTGATCTTCATCAGTAAGTGCTTCTACCACTCTTCACTTACAGCAAGCAGGGTTGTGTCATCTGCATATGACAGGTTGTTAATGAGTCTTCCTCCAATCCTGATGCCCCATTCTTCTTCATACAGTCCAGCTTCTCAGATTATTTCCTCAGCATACAGATTGAATAGGTATGGTGAAAGTATACAACTCTGACACACACTTTTCCCGACTTACCACGCAGTATCCCCTTGTTCTATTCCAATGACTGCCTGTTGATCTGTGTACAGCTTCCTCATGAGCACAATTAAGTGTTCTGGAATTCCCATTCTTCGCAATGTTATCCATAATTTATTATGATCCACACAGTCAAATGCCTTAGCATAGTCCATAAAACACAGGTAAACACCTTTCTGGTATTGTCTTCTTTCAGCTAGGATCCATCTAACATCAGAAATGATATCCCTGGTTCCACGTTCTCTTCTGATCCAGCTTGAATCTCTGGTAGTTCCCTGACGATATATTTTGCCCAGAGAATCCATCAATGTTGCAATTCGAGGCTTAAATTTTTTCTTCAGTTCTTTCAGCTTGAGAAATGCCGAGCATATTCTTCCCTTTTGGTTTCCTAACTCCAGGTCTTTGCACATTTCATTATAATACTTTACTGTGTCTAATTGAGCCACCCTTTGAAATTTTCTGTTTAGCTCTTTTTCTTCATCATTTCTTCTGCTCACTTTAGCTACTTACAGTCAAGGGCAAATTTCAGAGTCTCTTCTGACATCCATTTTGGTGTTTTCTTTCTTTCCTGTCTTTTTAATAACCTTTTGCTTTCTTCATGTATGATGTCCTTGTGTCCTTGATGTCATCCCACAACCTACCTGTTCTTTGGTCATTAGTGTTCAGTGTATCAAATCTACTCTTGAGATGGTCTCTAAATTCAAGTGAGATATACTTAAGGTCAAATTTTTGCTCTCATGTACTTGTTTTAATTTTCTTCAGCTTGAACTTGTATATGGGAGCAATTGATGGTCTGTTTTGCAATCGGCCCGTGGCCTTGTTCTGACTGTTAATATTGAGTTTCTCCATCATCTCTTTCCATAGATGTCATTGATTTGATTCCTGTGTATTCCACCTAGTGAGATCTACATGTATAGTTGCCATTTATGTTGTTGAAAAAGGTATTTGTAATGAAGAAATCATTGGTCTTGCAAAATTCTATCATTCCATCTCAAAATTCTATCATCCATCTTGATTGCATGTTTGATCAATTTTAGACTGCATAAGTTGGTAAAAATCTTCAATTTCTTCATCAAGAACCTTAAATGATGAAGTAATTTACTTTAAACAAAATAGTTGGCTAGCTATGTAGACATGTAGATATGAATCACTCTTTCTTCTAGCTAGAACTCTTTCTCTGCTCAAACAATCATAGGTTTGGAATTTTTATGGATTGAATTGTGTCTCCTAAAAAGATACATTGAAATCCTACCTCCTGCACCTGTGAACATGACCTTGTTTGGAAGTAGGGTCTTCGAAGATGTTATGATTTTTGTTGACATGAGGTCATGCTGGAGTAGAGTGGGTCCTAATTCAATATGACTAGTATCCTTAGAAGAGTAAAGAAGAGACACAGAGGCAGATAAAAAGGGAAGGTGGCCATGTGAAGATGGTGGCAGAGATGGAGTTATGCTGTAGTTCCAAGCCCATGAATGGCTGGGGCTACCAGAAGCTGGGAATGACAAGAAATGACCTTCCCCTAGGGCCTTTGGAAAAAAGCACGGCCCTGTCAACACCTTGATTTCAGGCTTCTCTCCTCCAGAACTGTGAGACGATCAATACTGTTGTTTAATTCACACATGTGATGAATGGTACTTTGTTACAAAAAGCCTAGGAAACTAATATAGATGATTAATATTTATATAATATCCAGAGATTATATTCTTTCTTGGTCTTTTGAAATGCCATCTCTCTTCTTTCTGTTCACCATCCCAAATCCCTTTTCTCTCATGCATACAAAATTTATGCATCCTACATGGACTCTCTTCCTCACAGTTTCTTTCTATAGAATAAAGCTCATAGTATTTTCTTTCCTTTTGATTACCTGTTATAACTCTTATTGAAAGCAACATTTCTTTATTCGTTACATATTGTGTTCATTTTGAAATTTTTTGCAGATTATATAATCTTTATTTCTTCCCAAAATCTGTAAGTTTCTTGAGAGCAGAAGCCCTCTCAAGCTTCTTTTGGATTCCCTGTAGTGCCTACCATAGTGCTGGGGAGAGAGAGAAGGTGTTCAATAGATTAATTTGCCTTGTTTGCACAAAAATAGATGCAGAAACTTCAGGAAGTTTATCCATCAGAGACCTGAGAAACCCTAAGTAACGTATCAGCCCCAGATAAGTGGTAAATGAAACAAAGTCAAAAACTCAAAGATCCTACGAGGTCCCACCAGAAGCAAATACTTTAGAAGGAAGGATGGGTTTTGTTTACATATCTTGCATTTGGTGGAGACTTTATTGTAGTTGCAAAGAGAGCTTTGCTTTTACACCAAGTATGAAACACTCTGACTATGGCAAATAATGATAGGTTTTTAGTGCTGAATATAGATTACTTCTATGTATCTAGAATCTGAATAACCAGGAAGCTCAACCAACTAGAAAAACAGAACAAAATAGAGCAAGTCAAAGATTCATTTTAAAAAGCAACTTCCAAGAGATGTCAAGCTCAGCTTTATAACCCATGGCTGTGGAGTCAATTCTCGTTCATACTGATCCTGTAGGACAGAGTAGAACTGCCTGAAAGGGTCTCCAAGGCTGTAATCTTTATGGAAGCAGACTGCCACATCTTTCTCCCGTAGAGTGGCTGATGGGTTCAAACTGCTTACCTTTTGGTTAGCAGCTGAGCGCTTAACCACTGTGCCACCAGGGCTCCTTCTCAGCTTTATATCCATCTGTATATCTATTTTTCTAAACTAAATGCATATCTACTGCTGTCAATTACTGTTAATGTGCTATAGGTTTCCATCATCTTTCGTAATTTATCCTTAAAAGAAAGCTTTGAGTTATTTTAAGGGGCTTAAGTAATGATTTTCAACTGAGAAGAGTGTAATGTAAAATAAATAAAATTATTACAGAATAGTATGTCTTTCATTGGAATTGTTGGACTGATTTCTCATTCTTAGAAATTCCTAGAATTCTACAAGATGGAAACATGATGATAGAGTTCTTGTTCTTAGACTTTTTGCCATTAAAATCCATTCTCAGTTTTAGGTAATTTGCTAGTTACCAAAATGATGTACACACATAGGGCAGTGAAGAACATATAATGAGATAGGTGGATGAATTTCAACTGTAATCATTAGCTTCTACAAACAATTCCAGGAATAAAGTAGAATAACATTTAATATGCAAAAGTCACTTGGTCTTTGTAAATTTTCATGCAAATTAGTAATGCTCCAGTCTTTAGTGCCTTCTTTCTCTTAGGGTGAAAACTCCAACTGCCTTTGAGTTGTCTCCAACTCATGGCAGCCCTATGCGTGTGAGAGTAGAGCTGTGTTCCATATGGTTTTCAATGACTGATTTTTTTGAAAGCTGATCCTCAGGTCTTTCTTCCAGGGCACTTCTGGGTGAACTGAAACTGCCAAACTGTCATTTAGCAGCCAAGTGCTTTCTCCTAGGGTAAAATTATTTAAAATTTAAACCTTAAAAATAATTATTTACATGAACTATAAAGTTCACCTTTAATATTCACTATAAATTGCAAAATATATATAACCTACAATATTCCATACAGTGACATTGGTCAGTGTCTAAAGAGTGAAATTTGATGGATGTAAGTTTTCAGATATGTATCTAATCTCTTAAACCTTATATAATGTTTAAGATCAAATTGTGTATGTAGTTCTCGATTTTGAATGATCTTTCCATGTCTAGAGGAATAGAACCTTAGAAATCTTCAGAACAGTTCAAATCCATAGGAATTTGTTGGGCCATTACCAAACCCCATAGAAATAGGAAGATATATTTATTCATTACTATCTGCCTATTTCTTTTTCTTACCCCTTTTTTTTTCAGAGATGAGGTGCTTGAAGTCAATCTTATACTGATTTCTAATTTTCTCTGACTAATGTATGAAATATATTATTGTGATTTATGAGTAACATGCTGTTGACTATTTGCATGAGGAACCATGCAATTATATATATATATATATTATTTTATTTTTAAAATTTTTCCCATACAAAAATTTATACATACATTGTTATGTGACTCTAATTGCTCTCTCCATACTGTGACGGCACACTCTTCCTTTCCACCCTTGATTCCCCATGTCCATTCAACCAGCTCCTAACCCTCTCTGCCTTCCCATCTCACCTCTGGACAGAAGCTGCCTGTTTAGTCTCTTGTATCTACTTAAGCTAAGAGGCACACTCCTCATGAGTATCACTTTATGTCCCACAGTCCAGTCCAATCCCTGTCTGAAGAGTTGGCCTTGGAAATTGTTTTAGTTCTCGGCTGATAGAGAATCCAGGGGCGATGCTTTCTGGGATACTTCCAGTCTCAGTCAGACCATTAAGTGTGGTCTTCTTACTAGAATTTGAGTTCTGCACCCCACCTTTCTCCTGCTCCTTCCAGGACACTATGTTGTGTTCCCTGTCAGGGTGGTCATTGGTGGTATCTGGGCACCATCTAGTTCTTCTGGTCTCAGGCTGATGAAGTCTCTGGTTTATGTGGCCCTTTCTATATCTAGGGCTAATACTTTACTTGTGTCTTTGGTGTTCTTCATTCTCCTTTACTCCAGATGGTTGAGACCAATTGATGCATCTTAGATGACCGCTTGCAAGCTTTTAAGACCCCAGATGCCACTCACCAAAGTAGGATGCAGAACATTTTCTTAATAAGCTTTGTTATGCCAACTGACCTAGATGTCCCCAGAAAGCATGGTCCCCAGGCCCCTACACCTGCTACTCTGTCCCTCAAAGTGTTTGATTGTAGTCAGAAAACTTCTTAGCTTTGGTCTAGTCCAGCTGTGCTGACTTCCCCTGTAGTGTGTGCTGTCCTTCCCTTCACCTAAGATAATTCTTATCTACTATCTACTTAGTAAATAACACTCACCCTCCCTCCCCACCCTCGTAACCATGAAAAAATGTTTTCTTCTGTGTTTAAACCTTTTCTTGAGTTCTTATAATAGTGGTCTTATACAATATTTGTCCTTCTGTGACTGACTAAATTCACTCACCATAATGACTTCCAGTTTCCTCCATATTATGTTTCACGGCTTCATCATTGTTCTTTATCGTTGTGTAGTATTCCATTGTGTGGATATACCATAATTTGTTAATCCATTTGTCTGTTGATGGGCACTTAGGTTGTTTCCATCTTTTTGCTATTGTGAACAGTGCTGCAATAAACATGGGTGTGCATATATGTATTCGTGTGATGGCTCTTATTTCTTTAGGATATATTCCAAGGAGCGGGATTGCTGGATTGTATGGTACTTCTACTTCTAGCTTTTAAAGGAAGCGCCAAATCGATTTCCAAAGTGGTTGTACCATTTTACATTCCCACCAACAGTGCGTAAGTGTTCCAGTCTCTCTACAACCTCTCCAGCATTTATTATTTTGTATTTTTTGGATTAATGCTAGCCTTGCTGGGGTGAGATGATATCTCATTGTAGTTTTGATCTGCATTTCTCTAATGGCTAATGATCGTGAGCACTTCTTCATGTGTCTGTTACCCACCTGAATATCTTCTTTGGCAAAGTCCCTGTTCATATCCTTTGCCCATTTTTTAATTGGGTTATTTGTCTTTTTGTTATTGAGATTTTGGAGTATTTTGTAGATTTTAGAGATTAGACACTGATCAGATTTGTTGTAGCCAAAAATTTTTTCCCAGTCTGTAGGTTATCTTTTGACTCTTTCGGTGATGTCTTTTGATGAGCATAAGTGTTTGATTTTTAGGAGCTCCCATTTATTTAGTCTTTCTTCTGGTGCTTGTGCATTGTTACTTATGGTTCGTGTTGTGTTTATGCCATGTATTAGGGCTCCTAGCATCATCCCTGTTTTTTCTTCCATGATCTTTATCACTTTTGATTTTATATTTAAGTCTTTGATCCATTTTGAGTTAGTTTTTGTGCATGGTGTTAGTTATGGGTCTTGTTTCAGCTTTTTGCATATGGATATCCAGTTATGCCAGCACCATTTGTGAAAGAGACTGTCTTTTCCCCAATTAAAGGCCTTTGGGCCTTTGTCAAATATCAGCTGCTCATAGGTGGATGAATTTATGTCTGGATTCTCAGTTCTGTTCCTTTGGTCTATGTATCTGTTGTTGTACCAGTACCAGGCTGTTTTGACTACCATGGCAGTATAATAGGTTCTAAAATCAGGTAGTGTGAGGCCTCCCACTTTGTTCTTCTTCTTGACTAATGCTTTACTTATTTGGGGCCTCTTCGCTTTCCATATGAAGATGGTGATTTGTTTGTCCATCTCATTAAAAAATGCTGGTGGGATTTGGATCGGGATTGCCTTGTATCTGTAGGTTGCTTTGGGTAGAATTGACATTTTCACAGTGTTCAGTCTACCTATCCATGAGCAAGGTATGTTTTTCCACTTATGCAGGTCTCTTTTGGTTTCTTGTAGTAGTGTTTTGTAGTTTTCATTGTATAGATCTTTTACATCTCTGGTTAGATTTATTCCTAAGTATTTTATCTTCTTGGGGGCGATTGTAAATGGTATTGATTTGGTAATTTCCACTTTGAGGTTCTCTTTGTTAGTGTAAAGGAATCCAACTGATTTTCGTATGTTTATCTTGTATCCTGAAACTTTGCTGAAATCTTCTATTAGTTCCAGTAGTTTTCTTTGGATTCTTTGGGGTTTTCTGTGTATAAAATAATATCATCTGCAAATAGAGATAGTTTGACTTCTTCCCTACAAGTTTGAATGCTCTTTATTTCTTTTTCTAGCCTAATTGCTCTGGCTAGGACCTCCAGCACAATGTTGAATGAGAATGGTGATAAAGGGCTTCCTTGTCTGGTTCCCATTCTCAAGGGATCTCCATTTAGGATGATGTTGGCTGTTGGCTTTGGATAAATGCCCTTAATTATACTGAGGAATTTCCCTTCTATTCCTGTTTTGTTGAGAGTTTTTATCATGAATTGGTGTTGGACTTTGTCAAATGCCTTTTCTGCATCAATTGATAAGATTATGTGGTTCTTGTCTTTTGTTTTATTCTTGTGATGGATTACATTGATTGTTTTTCTAATATTGAACCATTCCTGTATACCTGGTATAAATCCCACTTGATCATGGTGAATTTTTTTTTTTTTTGATATGTTGCTGGATTCTATTGGCTAGAATTTTGTTGAGAATTTTTGCATCAATGTTCACGAGGGGTACTGGTCTGTAATTTTCTTTTTTATGGTGTCTTTACCTGGTTTTGGTATCAGGGTTATGCTGGCTTCATAGAATGAGTTTGGGAGTATTCCATCCTTTTCTATGCTCTGAAATACCTTTAGTAGTAGTGGTGTTAACTCTTCTCTGAAAGTTTTGTAGAATTCTCCAGTGAAGCAGTCCAGGACAGGACTTTTTTTTTGTTGGGAGTTTTTAAATTACCTTTTCAATTTCTTCTTTTGTTATGAGTTTATTTAGTTGTTCTACCTCTGTTTGTGTTGGTTTAGGTAGGTAGTGAGTTTCTAGAAATTTGTCCATTTCCTCTAGTTTTTCAAATTTGTTAGAGTACAATTTTTCATAGTATTCTGTTATGATTCTTTTAATTTCAGTTGGGTCTGTTGTGATATCACACATCTCATTTCTTATACGGGTTATCTGCTTCCTCTCCTGTTTTTCTTTTGTCAGATTGGCCAGTGGTTTATCGATTTTGTTGATCTTTTCAAAGAAGCAGCTTTTGGTCTTGTTAACTCTTTCAATTGTTTTTTTATTCTCTATTTCATTTAATTCGGCTCTAATTCTTATTATTTCCTTTCTTCAGACACCTGAGGGCTTCTTTGGAACCATGCAATTTTAAATTAATTATAGATTAATTCTAAGCAGTGTACTCTTGTGGCTTAGATAAACTTAAAATATGGAAAATAACCAGTTAAATAAATAAATAAGTCTTACTGTAAAACAAAGAGTTAAAAAGTTTTTTTGACTGTAGTGAGATGTGAATCTGATCAGTTTTACATGCCTGTTTACTAGAGACTGCTGATTTGGGTTGGAGTTTGCCAGAGTATTCATTATTTACAGTTTCAGATACAAATTATATATTGTATCTTATTTTATTACTATGTTCATTACATTGTTGGAAACAATGTAATTGTGTACTGATAGAATATGTAAAAGACTGTATCTCTTAAACTGGGACACATTTAAAAAAACAAAAAAAACAATTGCCGTGGAGTTGATTCCAACTCATGGCAATCCCAGGTGTGTCAAAGTAGACCTGTGCTCTACAGGGCTTTCAGTGGCTCATCTTTTGGAAGTAGATCATCAAGGCTTTCTTCTGAGGTGCCTTTGGGTGGACTCCATTAGCAGCCGAGTGCATTAACTGTTTGTACCTGAGTGTGTAAAACATTTGTACCACCCAGGGACTCCAAGATACATTTATATTTGTTTTTATTTTACCTCTTGATTTTCAAGAGCGGAGGATAAGACTTTTTTGTCACAGTACATACAATCTTGCACACGTTCTCACCACCTGACACAATGTCAAAGTTGCATCAAGGCACTGGACTCCAAACACCTTATATAAAGTGTCTGTGTTTTACTTTTTTTGAATACAGCTTCTAGTGAAACTGTGACTTCATTAATCAAGTTGAAATTGTTATGATTAATTCTGGACTTGAGTTTTTAAGAGAGAAAGTATCTGTCAACCAAGAAGTTGAAGAACAATACTGTTTTTCAAAAATCTTTTAAATCAGAAAAACCGAACTCCTTGCCGTCAAGTTGATTCCGATTCATAGCGACCCTATAGGACAGAATAGAACTGCCCCATAGGGTTTCCAAGGAGCGCCTGGTGGATTCAAACTGCCAGCCTTTTGGTTAGCAGAGGTAGCTCTTAACCACTGTGCCACTAGGGCTTAATCTTTAGGTACAGATAAATTGGGATTGTATTATAACTTTGGTCAAATTCATAATCATAAGGGCAGATATTCATCAAGTATCATAAAGAGAATTTTATCTTTAATATAAAGGTAGAGTAAACAAAGAGACTATTTTAAATAAGCGAAATTGGCTTTGAACATTATTTGGGTGCCTTGTGGTATGTAGGTGTGTGTATATATGTGTGTGTTTTCAAATAGGTCCTTCCAAAGCCTGTGATGTTTAGTTTTATATGATGTTTCTACTAAAAAATACCAATTTTTCGAGAACACTTCTTTTCATACTGAAAAGAAGAATGGAAAATATTAAATGGAAGTAAGTTCTCCGGGGGAAGGAAGTCAGCCTAACAAGCATTGCATGAATCACTGTCTCCACCTAGTGCTAGCTTTCAGGGATTTTGATTCCAGAGTCTTTACTGATGCTGTAAAGATCTAATTTATGTTATACACATGTACAGTCATTAGAGCTGGGCCTGCTAGTACAATTTAAGTTAAGGATCTGTCAGCTTTTCATTTATAAAGTAGAATATTAAGAAGTCTATTACTTTTACATAAAATCTGCTGGAACTCTGCAGTCTAATGACCTTCGCTGTATGTGAATGTTTATTAACAGCATAAGCTAAACTTTTCTAGCTCCTTTTATACACACCCTGATTGGCTGAAGTTATGTAGGCACCATAACCAGAAGGATGACTCTTTATCCTTTCTTGAAAACTTTGGAAGTAAACTAAAAAGTGATTTACATACATATACGGTCTTTTAAATCACCTCATATGCATACCCCACACATCTGTCAGTTCGTCATACTGTGGTGGCTTATATGTTGCTGTGATACTGGAAGCTATGCCACAGGTATTTCAAATACCAGCAGGGTCACCCATGGTGGACAGATTTCAGTGGAGCTTCCAGGCTAAGAATAGGAAGAAGGACCTGGCAGTCTATTTCTGAAAAGATTAGCCAGTGAAAACTTTATGAATAGCAGCGGAACATTGTCTGATATAGTGCCAGAAGATGGGACCCTCAGGTTGGAAGGCACTCAAAATACAACTAGGAAAGAGCTGCACCCTCAAAGTAGAGTTGACCTTAATGACATGGATGGAGTCAAGCTTTCAAGACCTTCATTTGCTGATGTGGCACATCTCAAAATGAGAAGAAATGGCTGCAAACATCCATTAATAATAGGAATGTAGAATGTACAAAGCATGAATTTAGAAAATTGGAAGTCTTAAATGAAATGGAACACATAAACATTGATACCCTAGGCATTAGTAGCTGAAATGGGCTGGTATTAGCCATTTTGAATCAGACAATCATATGGTATACTATGCTAGGAAAGACAAACTGAAGAGGAATGGTGTTGCATTCATTGTCAAAAAGAACATTTCAAGATCTATCCTGAAGTACAATGCTGTCAGTGATAGGATAATATCCATATGCCTACAAGGAAGACCAGTTAATACAACTATTATTCAAATTTATGCACCAACCACTAAGGCCAAAGTTGAAGAAATTGAAGATTTTTGTCAACTTCTGCAGTCTGAAATTGATCAAACATGCAATCAAGTTGCACTGATAATTACTGATGATTGGAATGTGAAAGTTGGAAACAAACAAGAAGGAACAGTAGTTGGAACATATGGCCTTGGTGAAAGAAATGACGCTGTAGATTTCATGATAGAATTTTGCAAGACCAACGACTTCTTCATTGCAGATATCTTTTTTCACCAACATAAACAGTGACTATACATGTGAACCTCACCAGATGGAATACACAGGAATCAAATTGACTACATATATGGAAAGAGAATATGGAAAAGCTCAATATCATCAGTCAGAACAAGGCCAGGGGCTGACTGTGGAACAGACCATCAAAATTTCTCATATGCAAGTTGAGTTGAAGCTGAAGAAAATTAGAACAAGTCTATGAGAACCAAAGTAGGACCTTGAGTATATTCCACCTGAATTTAGGGACCATCTCAAGAATAGATTTGACACATTGAACACTGATGACCGAAGCCCAGATGAGTTGTGGAATGACATCAAGGACATCATACCTGAAGAAAGTAAGAAGTCACTAAAAAGAAAGAAAAGACCAAAATGGACATCAGAAGAGACTCTGAAACTTGCTCTTGAACATGGAGTAGTGTCTTAGTTATCTAGTGCTGCTATAATGGAAATACCACAAGTGGATGTCTTTAACAAAGAGAAATGTATTCTCTCACAGTTTAGGAGGCTAGAAGTCCAAATTCAGGGCACCAGCTCCAGGGGAAGGCTTTCTCTCTGTTGGCTCTGAGGGAAGGTCCTTGTCATCAATCTTCCCCTGGTCTAGGAAGTTCTCAGTGCAGGGACCCCAGGTCCAAAGGACATGCTCTTCTCCTGGCACTGCTTTCTTGGTGATATGAAGTCCCCCTGTCTATCTGCTAGCTTCTCTATTTTATATCTTAAAAGAGATTGACTTAAGACACAACCTAATCTTGTAGATTGAGTCTTACTTCATTAACATAACTGCCTCTAATCCTGCCCCATTAATATCATAGAGGTAGGATTTACAACACATAGGAAAATCACATCAGATTACAAAATGGTGGACAATCACATAATACTGGGAATCGTGGTCTAGCCAAGTTGGCACATGTTTTGGGGGGACACAATTCGATCCATAACAAGTAGCTAAAGTGAAAGGAAGAAATGATGAAGTAAAAGAGCTGAATAGAAATTTTCAAAGGGCGACTCGAGAAGACAAAGTAAAGTATTATAATGAAATGTGCAAAGATCTAAAATTAGAAAACCAAAAGGGACAAACACAGTTGGCATTTCTCAAGCTGAAAGAACTGAAGAGAAAATTCAAGCCTAGAGTTACAATATTGAAGGATTCTAAGGGGAAAATATTAAATGATGCAGGAAGCATCAAAAGAAAGTGGAAGGATTACACAGAGTCACTGTACCAAAAGAATTGGTTGAAGTTCAGCCATTTTAGGAGGCAGCATATGATTATGAACCAATGGTACTGAAGGAAGAAGTCCACGCTGCGCTGAAGGCACTGGCGAAAAACAAGGCTTCAGGAACTGACTGAATACCAGTTGAGATGTTTCAACAAACAGATGCAATGCTGGAAGTGCTCACTCATCTATGCCAAGAAATTTGGAAGACAGCTATCTTGCCAACCAACTGGAAGAGATCCATATTTATGCCCATCACAAAGAAAGATGATCTAACAGAATTTGAAAATTATCAAACAATATCATTAATATCACATGCAAGTAAAATTTTTCTGAAGATCATTCAAAAGCCATTGCAGCAGTACTTTGACAGAGACTGCCAGATTCAAGCCTGATTCAGAAAAGAATGTGGAACAAGGGATATCACTGCTGAGGTCACATGGGTCTTGGCCAAAAGCAGGGAATATCAGAAAGATGTTTACCTGTATTTTATTGACTATGCAAAGGCATTCGAGTGTGGATCATAACAAATCATGGATAACATTATGAAGAATGGGAATTTCAGAACACTTAATTGTGCTCATATGGAACCTGTACATAGACCAAGAGGCAGTCGTTTGAACAGAATAAGGGGATACTGAGTGGTTTACAATCAGGAAAGGTGTGTGTCAGAGTTGTATCCTTTCACCATTCTTATTCAATCTCTTTGCTGAGCAAATAATCCAAGAAGCTGGACTATAAGAAGAACACAGCATCAGGATTGGAGTAGGACTCATTAACAACCTGCAATATGCAGATGACACAACCTTCCTTGCTGAAAGTGAAGAGTAGTAGAGGCACTTACTGATGAGGATCAAAGACCACAGTCTTCAGTATGGATTGTGCATCAACATAAAGAAAACAAAAATCCTCATGACTGGACCAATAAGCAACATCATGATAAACGGAGAAAAGATTGAAGTTGTCAAGGATTTCATTTTACTTGGATCTACAATCAACGCCCATGGAAGCAACAGTCAAGAAATCAAAAAATGCATTGCATTGGGCAAATCTGCTGCAAGAGACCTCTTTAAAGTGTTAAAAAGCAAAGATAACCACTTTAAGGACTAAGGTGCGCCTGACCCAAGCCATGGTGTTTTCAATCACCTCATGTGCGTGTGAAAGCTGGACGATGAATAAAGAAGACCGAAGAAGAATTGATGCCTTTGAATTATGGTGTTGGTGAAGAATATTGAATATACCATGGACTGCTGGAAGAATGAAGAAATCTGTCTTGGAAGAAGAATGGCCAGAATGCTCCTTAGAAGCAAAGATGGCAAGAATATGTCTCACAAAACTTTGGACACGTTATCAGGAGGTACGAGTCCCTGGAGAAGGATATCATGCTTGGTGAAGTAGAGGGTCAGCAAAAAAGAGGAAGACCCTCAATGAGATGGGTTGACCCAGTGGCTGCAACAGTGGACTCAAACATACCTACTGTTGTGAGGATGGCACAGGATCAAGCAATGTTTGGTTGTGTTATACATAGGGTTGCTATGAGTCAGAGCCAACATGATCGCAACTAACAACAACATGTATAAAACATTGTAACTACATTACTGTGTATGCATACAGTTGAAGTTCTTTTTTGAATCTTAAATCCACTTGAAGCTTGAATCCTATCTCCAACATCTAACCTCTTTGCCAAGAGGTCATTTAGGTTTAGCATAGACACTTTTATGGGAAGATAATCCTACCTTAGAGTATAGCTGGTTTAAGATTTAATTTGTCCCTTAATGCCCCCTTTGTTTTTTTTGCATTTTAGCCCTGGTTTCCTAGAAAATAATAGCCTGGGGCAAAGCTTATACACTTTCTTTTCTTTAGAAGTGCAATCCCAGGTCAATGAAAGTGAAGGAAAAAGGAAAGTGGGCTAGGGAAGGAGGGAATAAAATCCTATGTGGAGTGTTATGGAGCTGGCCTTCTATCCAGGTTGTATGGGACCACCACATCTTGTTGAGGAAGGGAAAGGAATTTATCTACTGAATCCTTGTCTCCAGACTGTCATTAGTCAAAGTTTGCCCTGGGAGGCATTGACTCCCTGGCACTTCTGGATTATGTTACTGCCCCTCCGAGACTCTTCAGCCGGTTACTTGGGGAAGCCAGAGCCCTGTCGCAGTTGTGCATGTTTCACACGAATCTTGAAATAGTCGAAGGACTGGTCAAACCTGGGAAATGCACATGCTCTGGCTCCTGATTCAGTGTATATGAATGAGGCTGTGCCAAAGCCTGGCCCTCTTTCTGGGGATGAATGACAGAGTTGGTGCTGTTAGAAGATGAAATGACAACAGTGGTGGCCAAGATCTCTGTGGAGAATATGACCAAGGGAGGCAAACAGGCTGAGTGTATTTGGAGAAGCATGTAAACTGGACCCAGTAAAATCCACCTGAGATTCACTTATACCTCTAAGGATATGCAAATAAAGAACAAGATGCCCTCAGTTCTTCCTTAAGGGGGAAGGTAACTGTTTAGGACTTAAGTGTGGTAACCTGTCCCATTCTTCTAAATGACTTAAAAAGGATTGCAAATCAAACCTCAAACTTGAATATGTCATAAGTCAGGGACTACCTATACTTCTTTTGCCCTTTGCTTTTTTCACTTAACAATATATCCTAGAAATCACTCCGTATCAGTTTATTGAGATCATCCTCATTATTTTTAACAGTTGCTTAATACTCCATTGTGTGGATGTACCGTACCATAAGCAAACTGCTTCTGATTTTTTCTGCTGTAGATATTGGGAAGAAAGCATACATCAAATCACATACCAAGTTCCAGAGGCTGTATTGATAAGTCAAGATTCTACATCTGGCACAGCTGCTGTGATTGGAGCTACCAGTTGATTAAGTTTATGGTGGTCCATTTTTTTCTCCCGTGGTCCATCTGTTGTTTGCAGAGGCCAGACACATGAATTTAATGGGAAATTATTGGGACAATCATCCTTGAATCCTTAAATTATTTGATAGTGGAGTGAATGTTTGCCCATGATGTGGTATTGCTTCTTGAGTATTGGCTGGGGGTATAATTTCAGGGGCTTCTTGTCCCTTCTTACCATGATGGACCTTATTTCACAGATCAGGGAACCAATGTTAGGGTTCTGTCTGCTACGAAAATAACCATTCTGATTATATTTTGGGGTACCACAGGGTGTGTTTGTGGACCCATTAGATCCATTATTAGAAGGACATTGACTAGAAGTCTGTGTATTCCCTGATCTCTATAAGCTCTCACCCTACCTGGAGATCATGATGGCATATCAGCTCCCTTGGTGTCACTGTCAGTTCAGGGCCCATATCTAATAGTTTTAAAACATTCTAAATATTCACTTTTCCCCAGTGCACAGTTTAGTTCCCTAAGCAAATGGCCACAGGTCATCTTGGGAAAGGATTGAGGTAATGTTTACTTGCAATGGTATTAAAGGGTCATTCCTTGAGATAACTCAACCTTCCTTTTTATCAATGGGGTCTGTGTCTGCAAACTGCCTTGGAGCTGGAAATTGGATGAAAGACCACTGTTTCCCATTGCAGGGGCTAATAGTAGCTTTCTCTCTCTTTCTCTTGCTCCCCCCTTTGTCTCTCTGTCTTCCTAGTTGACTGTCCATCACTTTAACTTCTAGAACAGTGTGATCTGTTAGCCATCTTCATGTAGCCCAGTGAGTCAAACCATCCTGATTTCCACTCTGGCCTTGCCGCCCATTATAGTAATGACCCTTACCTTGCCTGTAATGATTAAGTGTTGCCACCTGGCTTTTGCCATTCTGAAATGCCATCATTCCCATTGATATGAGGGAATTCAGTTCTATGGAGGCATCTCCTGCTATTAATTCTGACTTGGAGAGGACTGCCACTATGAAGGAGCTGCTCAAAGGTGCCGGTGGCCACTTACCCAGTGAACTCCTCATTACCTTAATGAAGAAAATATCCTCTTGGATCTCCCAAGGCACATACTCAGGTAGTGGGTTCTTGGGTCTTATACAGTTAAGCCATTATAGCTGGTAGCTTAATCTCGTGAGACATCTTCCAGGAAAGCAATGCAGAATGATCACAGTCCATCTGGAGGAGGAAGGGAGAAAGATTTATCTGTTGACTCTATCCCTTATCTCTCATTGGTCAAAATTCTCCCCAAATCCAAACCCATTGCCTTCAAGTCAATTGTGATTCATAGCGACCCTGTAGGGAACAGTAAAACTGCTCCATAGAGTTTCCAAGGCTATAATCTTTATGGATGCAGACTTCCACATGTTTCTCCCGCACAGCAACTAGTGGGTTAAAACTGTGGACCTTTCGGTTGGCAGCTGAGTGCTTAATCACTGCACCATCAGGGCTCCAAAAACCTCCCTAGAGGACATAAATTCCCATTACCTGACCCCTCCAGATTCTTCCAGGCAGTTCATTGATAAGGAAGCCAGATTTCCAAGCCTTTGGGCACATGCTTCATCTGAAGTGGTGGGAGGAGTCAGAGTCAGTGATTCTAGTCAGGTAGGACTTGGCTACTGGAGTCCTATGACTCCTGCCACAGTGGAAAAGATGGAGTCATGCTGCAGGCTGGCCCTCACCCTGGAGATTACTGTGACATTTGGCTGTGCTAGTACCAGAAGTCACAGAGGTGTTGGCCAGTGCCTTTCAAGGTTTCAGGGGACCAGTAGGTACAGGCAAGAAAATCTGAACAGTTATATAAATGAGGTCCAAAACAGGAAGTAAAGCACCTGCTAATTTTCAGTATTATCAGGGACAGAAAATTACCTTAAATGTGGTGACATTTCCTTTAGAAGGACGCGTATAGGTTAATTTAACCAGTGGGAAAGGCTATGACAAGATATTTTGGGTTTTGTTTTTAAAAGAAAACCTGACCCACTCCTGGGTGATAACCAGGAAGGAAAAGGTGATGGAGTCCCTGGATTGGTGAGGCAGCATGTACTGGAATCCTTCTTGACCTGGTTCTACAGGGGCCAGTAAGCCTCCTGCAAATGGCTGTAGATGTGAACCTAAAGAACTGATGGCAAAGAGCTGTCATCTTGGTAACCCAAAGTGGAGTTCAGCAAAGCTTAACATTGAGGAAATTCATTTGTTTGGTTTTTTTCTTTCAATTGGTTTATTTTTAAATAAAAGTAGTATGTATTGCAATGTAAACACTGAGGCACAGTTATACTAGACAACATGATTAAGTAGGCAGATACTTGCTCCTATGCACAGAATCACCTGAATGTGTGAACTACAAATGGATGAAGTGTACAGCTGTGTTGGTGACTCAGATACCATGGGTGGTATTGCCATTAGTGATGTAGTTTTTCCAAAAGAGTGAACAACTCCTGAAAAAAAAAATCAAATAAATCTTCCCTCATTGAGACTTTGTAGGTAGTAGCATTCCTAGAAAATTCATTGCATATTAAAACTGTGGAAAAATACTGTGTGTTTATTATAATATATAGTTTGGTTTTAATTATTTTTTCCTTTAAACAGCTTTATTGAGGTAAAGTGTACAGTTTAATGGCTTTTAGCATATTCACAGATACATGCAACTATCACCACAGTCAATTTTAGAACGTTTTCCTCACCATAAAGAGAAAGCCTATTCCCTTTAGCTATCACTCCCCTACCCTCCTGCCTGAGCCCTGGGCAACCACTAATCTACTTTCTGTCTCTATAGATTTCCCAGTTCTGGAAATTTCATATAAATGGACTCGTACAATATGCGGCCTTTTGTGACTGGCTTCTTTTACTCAGCATCATGTTTTCAAGGTTCATCCATGCTGTAGCATATGCCAGAACTTCATTTCTTTTTATAGCTGAATAAATATTCCATTGTATGGATATGCCATATTTTGTTTATCCATTCATCAGTTGATGAATGTTTAAGTTGTCTCCACCTTTTAACTATTATGAATAATGCTACTATGAACATTTGTGTACAAGTTTTTGTGCAGACATATGTGTTCATTTCTCTCCGGTGCATATACCTAGAAGTGGAATTGCTAAGGCATGTAGTAACTCTGTTTAGCATTTTGAGGAACTGTCAAAGTATTTTCCTCAGTGGCTGCACCAATTTACAATCCCAGCAGCAATGTATAAGCATTCCCATTTCTCTACAACCTCACCAACACTTGTTATTGTCTCTCTTTTTGGGTGCAAACTATCTACCTTTCAGTTAGCAGCCTGAGTGCTTAACCACTGCACCACTAGGGCTCCACATTAGTCATTAGGGAAATACAAGTAAAACCACAATGAAATAACACTTCACATCCATTAAGATGACTTACATAGTTTCGTTTTAGGTTCAGATAACTAAAAACAAGTCTTTCACTTATGTGAATGATCGGAGGGACATTTGAAAGTCTTGGAATGCAGGACAAATTTTTATTTTGTAGGACCTTTCCATGTTTTGAAAGGCATTCAGTATTCTTGGCTGCATGCTAGCTAAAATGAAAGTGTTCTCTAATCGTTGTGATAACCAAACCTTGCCCCCTGTGATGGTTAGGATCGTGTGTCAACTTGGCTGAACAATGATTCTCAGTGTTTTGGCAGTCGTATAATGTTGTGATCACTTCCCTGTTGAGATTTGATACCTGATCACCCCCATGATGGGATCTGCTGTGAGTAGCCAGTCAGTTGAACGGGAGTTTCCTTGGGTGTGTGGCCTGTATCAAGTGTGGGTGGATGTTCAGGCAGGGCTCGGGGGCTTTTGCTCATTCTGGATCCTGCAGCTGGCTCCCTGTTCATCTGGCCTCCAGTTCTTGGGACTTGAGCTAGCAGCTTAACTGCAGTCTTCCCTGCTGATCTTGGAATTCATCAGTCTTCACAGCCTGTGAGTGATAGCCCTGCTCTCTGGCCTGCTGATCTTGGGTTTGCCAGCCCCTGAAGCTACATGAATCAGGAGAAGCCTCTTTCCTGACCCATGGACTTGGGATGTTACAGCCTCTACAACTGCATGATTTCCTTGATATAAATCTCTCTCTGTATATATCTATATGCTTTACCGGTTTTGCTTCTCTAGAAAACTCAGCCTAAGACACCCCCTCATCAGATTCTCAAAACACTCCCTGATACATCTGTACAGCCTTTCACCATCATTGTGCTCCGTTGATTTAGAATAATTCCATTCATGTTTTTTTGTATATTTTTCTCCAGCCACATTCAACTATTGAGGGATAGGCTTTGAGTAGTTAGAGAATTGTATTTATACAGGGCTGTTTATATTTTTTCCAAGGGAATATAAAGAAAAAAGAGAGAGGCAGTAGGTTGAGGTTGAGTGTAAGGGAGTGATTATAACACTGGACCATGAATCTTAGCTGAGTACAGAGGGAAGAGCCAACCTGGGAGAGAGGAGTATGAAACGGTGTTAGATGCAATTTCTTGAAGGGTCTGGAAGAGTTGGGAAATTATTGGAGTAGGGTTACTTAAATACGTGAACTAGAGAAAATATAGGAAATGGTGAGAGGGTGTAGTTCTTGAAATTGAGATTTTGGAGGGGGTGCGGTTATTTGTAAAGAAGGGAGGGTATAGGAGAACTGATATGACTACAACAAGGAAGGGTAGTAGGTGTTATAGTTTCTTGATATGTACTTCAAAGAAATTAGAGACTTTTGGAGGTAGACAAAGGAACAGGAATCTGGAAATGGCTATGAGGAGCAAAACAGAATGCTACTTACTGAGGATGATCAAAGACTACAGCTTTCAGTATGGATTGCACCTCAACATAAAGAAAACAAAAATCTTCACAACTGGATCAATAAGCAACATCATGATAAATAGAGAAAAGATTGGAGTTGTCAAAGATTTCATTTTACTTGGATCCACAATCAACACCATGGAAGCAGCAGTCAAGAAATCAAACAATGCATTGCATCGGGCAAATCTCTTTAAGGTGCTAAAAAGCAAATATGTCACTTTAAGAACTAAGGTGCGCCTGTTCCAAACCATGGTGTTTCCAATCACCTCATATGCATGCGAAAGCTGGGCAATGAGTAAGGAAGACTGAGGAAGAATTGATGCCTTTGAATAATGGTGTTCTCAAAGAATATTGAATATACCATGGGCTTCCAGAAGAATGAATAAATCTGTTTTAGAAGAAGTACAGTCAGAATGCTCCTTAGAAGCAAGGATGGTTAGACTTTGTCTCACATACTTTGGACATGTTATGAGGAGGGACCAGACATCATGCTTGGTAAAGTAGAGGGTAGGGGGAAAAGAGGAAGACCCTCAATGAGATGGTTTGACGCAGTGGCTGCAACAATGGGCTCAAGCATAACAATGATTGTGAGGATGGTGCAGGGCTGAGCACTGTTTTATTCTGTTGTATATAGGGTTGCTGTGATTTGTAACCAACTCGACAGCACCTAACAACAACAACACCATACCTCCAGGCCAAGGAAAACATGAGACATGGATGAAAAAACAAACACAGCATGAGAGGTCTCCAAAAGAAGCAGGTCCTTAGGGTATAGTCAGGTATATTTGTGTCCTAGGGCTGTCATAACAAATTACCACAAACTTGGTATCTTAAAGCAACAGAAATTTATTCACTCACAGTTCTCTAATGATACCAAAATCAAGATGTTGGTAGAGTTGATTCCTTATAAAGGCTCTGAGGGAGAAACCATCCCATACTTCTCTTGTAGCTTCTGGAGGTTGTTGACATTCTGGATATTATTGACATTTTATTATTATTTTATATTATTGACATTTCCTGGGCTACAGGTGCATCCCTCTAATCTCTGCCTCCATCCTGACATCACTTCTGTGCCTCTGTGTTTTCTCTCCTTTTCTTATTAGAACACCAGTTATTGGAGGTAGGAGTCACCCTAGTCCAGTATGATTTCATCTCTATCCTTAGCTAAAACCCTATTTCCAAGTAAGGTCACATTCTGAGATTTTGGGTAGACATGAATTTGGGAGGGTACTATTCAACCTGTTATAGTCTGTCCTCTGGCTCTCCCAAATTAATGTCCTTTCTACTTGCAAAATGTATTCACCACATTCCAACATCCCCAAAACTCTTAACCCATTGCAGCACCAACTCTGACTCCAAAGATCTTATCTAAATTTTGTCAACAGACAATTTCTAAATCTCATCATCTATATCTTCTAAATAAGATATGGATGAGACCCTGGGTATGGTCCATGCTGGGACAAAATTCCTCTCCATCTGTGGATCTGTGAAACTAGAAAACAGGTTATCTACTTCAAAATATAATGGTGGGACAGGCATAAGATAAACCTTCCCATTCTGAAAGGGATAAAATGGAAGGAATAAAGGGGTCACTGGTTCCAAACAAGTTTGAAACCCAGCAGGGTAAATTTCATTAGGTTTCAAGGCTTGAGAATAATCATCTGTGGCTCAAGGCTCTGCCCTCTGGGCTTGCAGCTCTGACCCTGTGCCCTTGGTGGTGGTTCCATTGTCCCCTGCATGCTTAGCAGCAGTTCTGTCCACTCTTGCCTCCAGGCCCACAGAGGCTTCTTTCCAGAGCATGCTTTCACTACAGTGGATTTCCTAATTTTAGCAATTTGGATAGGTCAGAACCTTCCCAAATCTTCAGGTGCTGGTTCGATTTTGCTTAACAGTTCCTTTCTTAATTGATCTCTTTCCTCTCACGTTTTCTTGTAAGCAACAAGAAGAAATCAGGCTGCACCTTCAATACTTTGCTTGGAAATCACCTCAGCAAAATATCCAGGTTCATCATTTACAAGTTCTGCTTTCCACACAATTGTAGAAACAATTCAGCCAAGTTTTCTGCCACTTTATAACAAGGATGGCCTTTCTTCCATTTTCCAATAATATGCTCTCCATTTCTGTCTGGGACCTCACTAGAAGCACCTTTAATGTTCATATTTCTAGCAACATTATGTTCATGATCATATATGTATTCACTAAGATGAAAGAAGCTTAGCAGTTCTCACTTCCTTCTGAGTCCTTACCAGAATTGCCTTTAAAGCCCATATTTCTACTAACAGTTTCTTCAAGACAATCTAGGTATAGTCTATCATGCACCTCAAAAATTTTCCATCCTTAACCCATTATCCAATTCCAAAGCTACTTCCACATTTTTAGAAATTTGTTGCAGCAGTGTTCCACTTCCCAGTACCAAGATCTGTATTAGTTTCCTAGGGCTTCTGTAACACATTACTACAAACTTGGTGGCTTAAAACAAAAGAAATTTATTCTCTCCAAGTTCTGGAGGCTAGAAGTCTGAAAGTTGCCATGCTCCCTCCAAAAGTTCTAGGAGAGAATCCTTCTTAAAGATGCCTCTTCCAATTTCTGCTGGCTCCTGGTATTCCTTGGCTTGTGGTAGCATAACTCCAATCTCTGCCTCTGTCTTCTCATGGTTTTATTCTCTGTGCCTCTTTGTGTCCTCTCCTCTTCTTGTAGGACACCATTATTGGATTTAGGGCCCACCCTAAATTCAGAATGATTTAATCTCAATATCCTTAACTAATTACATCTCAAAACCCTATTTCCAAATAAGGTCACATTCTGAGGTTCCAGGTGCACGTGAATTTTGGAAGGAAATTATTCAACCTACTACACCAGCTATTCAGAAATATAAAACAAAATTGATGTGACCTCAAATATGCACGCTCCTGCCACTTTTACCTGCAGTATCAGGAGTTTACCATGTTCTGAAGCTGCTCACTCATTTTCTTACAGCTACAATATGTTGTCTGAATGCATGAACTTTCCATTTCTCTTTTGACTTCATTTCAGGTTATTGGGTATTTATTTTATTGTTTGCAGCTAACACTCTGGGAAGCACTGTGGGAAAGCAAAATATATAAAAATCATTGTTTTGCTTCATGATTTTATTGCAAAAAGAAGAGAAGTGTAAAAAGGGGCTTTATTCCACCATTGCCCTAACTTGCTGCCAGCCTTCAACTTGGTTTTGCCTGGTTCCAGGTTGCTAAGGAACAGATCCTTCCTGCCACCACTACCCTTAGTGTCCAGGATCCAGTAGTTTCCAGCAAGCATGAGAAACATTGGCCCCGAACATCAAGTTTACTGTGGATAAATCTGATGGGGATGGGTGCTCTCAGAAAACTTTCAAGCTGAGATGACCATTATGGGTGCTAGAAAAATAGGGATAATATATTGCTCCTATATTCTCACTCATTCATCACGGGTGCATAATACTAATAAAATTGCATCATCTGCATTTCTAGGACCAGATTTACTTATAGTAATTATTTTCTTTCCGTGTTAAATTTTATTGGTTAATATTAATTTAGAAATTTTACATCTTTAATTATAAGTAGGATTGCTGTATAACTTCTTAAATTATCAGTGACTGACTTTACTATGAATCTCATTTCCCCTTCATGGGCTAAATTAACTAAGTTTCTATATCTTTATAGTTCAGAATATTTTAGGAAAATTATCTGTTCTGTTGCCTGTGAAGCTATATAAGCAAAAGCATGTTTTCTATTTTCTATTTCAAATTTATGAATTTTACTTTTCAGGAATTCATCCATTTTGTCAGAATTTTTGCATTTATCAACATAAACTTATGCATGATACACCCTTTTAGTCTTCTCTAAGTTAAATATTTGGCTCCATTTTCTTATTTGCTGTGCATTGTGTTTTCATTTATCTAGATTTATTTGGAAGATATCTACTATTTTATTTTTAATTCAAATAACATTTCTTTAAACAATTTTACTGAGGTTCTATTTCTATTTCCTAAATTGTTTATTTCCATTTGAATCTTGATTATTTTCTTTAATATTTCCTTTAAATTATTTTCCAGAAGACAATTTTAGATATTTTTTAGTCGAATGCTTCATTGATTTTCCTTGTCTATTTTGCTCTTAAAAAAATAAGCGTTTAATGTTATGAATTTACCTCTGGATGTATTCTGTAAGTTTTAATGTATATTGTTTTTGTTGCTTTCTAAATCGTTTTTGATTGCATTATTTCTTTCCTATCTGGTATAATAGTGTATTTTTAAAATTATCATGTGGTTGGAAGTGTAAAATTTAAACTTTCATTTATATTTAATTTTATTCTATCATTTGTCACAAAATGTGTCTTATTCAATTTTCTTTTTAAAAAGAATGAAATTGAGGTTTACTCTGTATGTGGCAAATCTTATAAACACTCCATTAATTATTGAGAAAGATGTATTCTTTGTTAGCAGGCCACAACATTTATAAATAAATGATCATACTTACATTTATTAGTTATATTGTTGTTGTTTGGTGCTGTTGAGTTGGTTCCCACTCATGGCGATCCTGTGTAAAACTAATGAAACCCTGCTTGGTCCTGCGCCCTCCTCACAATCGTTGCTATGCTTGAGCCCGTTGTTGCAGCCTCTATGTCAATCCATCTTGTTAAGGGTCTTCCTCTTTTTCACTGACCCTCTACTTTACAAGCATGATGTCCTTCTCAAGGGACTGGTCCCTCCTGATAACATGTGCAAAGTATGTGAGATGATGTCTTGCCATCCTCATTTCTGAGGAGCATTCCGGCTGTACTTCCTCCAAGACAGATTTGTTCATTCTTCTGGCAGTTCATGGTATATTCAATATTCTTCGCCAACACCATAATTCAAAGATATCAGTTTTTCTTCAGTCTTCCTTATTCATTGTTCAGCTTTCACATGCATATGAGGCAATCGAAAGTACCTTGGCTTGCGTCAGGCTCACATTAGTCCTCAAGGTGACATCTTTGCTTTTTAACACTTTAAAGAGGTCTTTTAAAGCAGATTTGCCCAGTGCAATATGTCATTTGATTTCCTGACTGCTGCTTCCATGGACATGGATTGTGACTCCAAATAAAATGAAATCCTCGACAACTTCAATCTTCTCTCCCTTTGTCATGATGTTGCTTATTGGTCCGGTTGTGAGGATTTTTGTTTTCTTTATGTTGAGGTGTAATCCATACTGAAGGCTGTAGTCTTTGATCTTCATCAGTAAGTGCTTCACATCCTCCTCGCTTTTAGCAAGCAAGTTTATGTCATCTGCATATTGCAGATTGTTAGTGAGTCTCCAATCCTGATGCCATGTTCTTCACATAGTTCAGCTTCTTGGATTATTTGCTTAGCATACAGATTGAAAGGATAAAACCCTGATGCACACCTTTCCTGATTTTAAACCACTGGGGTATTCCCTTGTTCTGTTCAAATGACTGCCTCTTGGTCTATGTACAGGTTCCTCATGAGCACAGTTACGTGTTCATAGAATTCCCATTCTTCACAATGTTTATCCATAATTTGTTATGATTCACACAGTCAAATACCTTTGCAAAGTCAATAAAACACATGTAAACATCTTTCTGGTATTCTCTCCTTTGAGCCAAGATCCATATAACGTTAGCATATCCTTTGTTCCACGTCCTCTTCTGAATCCGCCTTGAATTTCTGGCAGTTCCCTGTCGATGTACTGCTGCATTCATTTTTTAATTATCTTCAGCAAAATTTTACTTGCATGTGATATTAATGATATTGTTCAATAATTTCCACATTCTGTTGGATCACCTTTCTTTGGAAGGGTACAAATATGGATATCTTCCAGTTGATTGGCCAGGTAGCTGACTTCCAAATTTTTTGGCATAGATGAGTGAGTGCTTCCAGCATTGCATCCATTTGTTGAAACATCTCAGTTGGTATTCCATCAATTCCTGGAGCCTTGTTTTTTGCCAGTGTCTTCAGTGCAGCTTGGACTTCTTCCTTCAGTACAATCGATTCTTGATCATATGCTACCTCCTGAAATGGTTGAATGTCGACCAAATCTTTTTGGTACAGTGACTCTGTGTATTCCTTCCATCTTCTTTTGATACTTCCTGCATCATTCAATATTTTGCCCATAGAATCCTTCAATATTGCAAATTGAGGCTTGAAATTTTTCTTCAGTTCTTTCAGCTTGAGAAATGCTGAGTGTGTTCTTCCCTTTTAGTTTTATAAATACAAGTTTTTGCACATTTCATTATAGTACTTTACTTTGTCTTCTTGATTCACCCTTTGAAATCTTCTGTTCAGCTCTTACACTTCGTCATTTCTTCCTTTTGCTTTAGCTACTCTACATTCAAGAGCAAGTTTCAGAGTCTCTTCTGGCATCCAGTTTGGTCTTTTCTTTCTTTCCTGTCTTTTTAATGATCTTTTGCTTTCTTCCTGTATGATGTCCTTGATGTCATTCCACAACTAATCTGGGCTTTGGTCATTAGTGTTCAGTGTGTCAAATGTATTCCTGAGACGGTCTCTAAATTCAGGTGGGATATACTCAAGGTTGTATTTTGGCTGTCATGGATTTGCTTTAATTTTCTTCAGCTTCAACTCAACTTGCATATGCGCAATTGATGGTCTATTCCACAGTTGGCCTCTGGCTTTGTTCTGACTGATAGTATTGAGCTTCTCCATCGTCTCTTTCCAAAGATGTAGTCGATTTGATTCCTGTGGATTCCATCTGGCAAGGTCCAAGTGTATAGTTGCCGTTTATGTTGTTGAAAAAAGGTATTTACAATGAATAAGTCTTTGGTCTTGCAAAATTCTATCAAGGGATTTCCGGCATTTTTTCTTTCACCAAGGCCTTATTTTCCAACTACTGATACTTTGTTTCCAACTTTCACATTCCAATCACTAGTAATTATCAATGCATCTTGTTTGCATGTCTGATCAATTTCAGACTGCAGAAGTTGGTAAAAGTCTTCAATTTTGGCCTTAGTTGTTGGTGGGTAAATTTGAAGAATAGTCATATTAACTGGTCTTCCTTATGGGCATATAGATATTATGCTATGACTGAAAGTGTTGTACTTCAGGATAGATCTTGAAATATTCTTTTTGATGATGAATGTGACACCATTCCTCTTCAATTTGTCATTCCCAGAATAGTAGATAATATGATTGTTCAATTCAGAATGGCCAATACCAGTCCATTTCAGTTCACTAATGCCTAGAATATCGATATTTATGTGTTACATTTCATTTTTGATGACTTCCAATTTTCCTAGATTCATACTTCATACATTCCACTTTCCAATTATTAATGGATGCTTGTAGCTGTTTCTTCTCCTTTTGAGTCACGCCACGTTAGCAAATGAAGGTTCTGAAAGCTTTATTCCATCCATGTCATTAAGGTCAATTTTACTTTTGGGAGGCAGCTCTTCTCCAGTCGAATTTGAGCACCTTCCAACCTGAGGAACTACTCTTCTGGCACTATATCAGACTATGTTATGCTGCTATTCATAGAGTTTTTACTAGCCAATTCTTTTCAGAAGTAGACGGTCAGGTCCTTCTTCCTAGTCTGTCTTAGTCTGGAGGCACTGTTGAAACTTGATCTCCATGGGCGCCCCTGCTGGTATTTGAAATATCAGTGGCATAGCTTCCAGCATAATCGCAGCACACAAGCCATCACAGTAGGACAAACTGACAGACGAGTGGTGGTTATTAGTATAGTAGTCAGATATTTTATGTTCTTATTTATTATGTGAATTTTTTTACCTTGTAGTTCATAATCTTTTGGTAGTATATTATTTCCCATAATAATTGTGTCTGTCAGTTTCTCTTTGAATGTCTAAAAAGTTTTGCTTGATTTTTTTGT
This sequence comes from Dugong dugon, assembly GCA_030035585.1. Lineage (NCBI taxonomy): Eukaryota > Metazoa > Chordata > Mammalia > Sirenia > Dugongidae > Dugong > Dugong dugon. The sequence continues at coordinate 102,939,556 of CM057467.1, read as the reverse complement.
TTATGAAAGTATTGTTGTTTATATCATTGTAGTTATAACATGACTATTATTTTACTTTGCTCTTTGTCTCAAATTCTACAGTCTACTATAACTTTGACAATTTTGCTTTAATTTAAGCATGTTTACCTGATTTTGAAAAAGTGTGCCTTAATTTCTAAGTGTACTTTCTTTTGTGTTGCTTGCAAATTATTAGATTTGAGTTTTTAATTCAAACTGAGTCTGCCTAGTAGATAGCAAGTACTCAATGAATAAAATGAATATTTTAAGTGATATTTAACCTTACTAAGTACTTTTTCTCTTTTGTCTTTTACTTCATTTTAGGTGGGCCATAAAACATGAAGGGACCAATAAACCAGGCCAGTGGAAACATTCCAAAGTTGAAAATCCTTTATGGAACAAGCTGAACTATATGTGGCCAGTCCTTCCCAGCGGCCAACTTAATGAGGTTGTATTACTTAGAACAAGAGGTGGTTGTTGAGACTTAAGGCCCTGGCATTTGCCTCCTGTGCCCTTCTTCTGCAAGGCCATGGAGGTAGAAACACAAGTTGATTGGGGTTTGGCAAATTTCCTCAAGATAAAATCTGGCTTCAGCACTCTCTTCTTGGGGTCTCTAGTATATCTTACTTTATTGCTAGATCAATGACACATTCTAAAAGATTTTAAAAAATAGATTTTATCCAGAGTTCTTTAGTTGTTACCAGCAGAAGGCCAAACAACTTACCTATTTTGTCATGCTTCCTGGTCTCCACCAAATTTTTTATTTCTGCTTAAGTCATGATTACCTGTGCGTCCCCACTGATTGAATCAATGAATCTCAGTGCTTAAGGGGAAGGACAAATGGAATATGAAACCAAGAGCCCGAAAGATGGCTTATGTTTAGACTGTACTGAAGCAACAGTCTAGAAAGCTTAGTTGTTTTGAGAGACAAAGCAGTTCTTCAAAATAGCAGAGGCTATGGGGTGGGCAGCCCTAGCTAGTAGCTGGATGAATTACGTGTCTAGGACTCAGGGTTTGCAGCAATATGGAGAACCAACATGGAGCCAAGGGTGGGGTGGTGGAGTAAGAGAGGAGGCAAGTAGGCTGAGCGTGAGCTAAGAAAAAAATTGTGAGTTACAATAATTGTAAATTTTTCTCCAGAAGTTCAGGAAAGAGCCTGAAACACAGAGACCAGGCAGGATAACTTACACTTCAGCTGATGGTAAGCAGACATCAGCAGGTTGTCCAGTGGCAAAAGAGGAAAGAGGGACATTCTTAGAGGCCTACGAGAATCAAGGAGAGCATAAGTACCCACAAATAGACCATAGGCCCCTTTTTCCAATAGTATACGGTTTATTTAACTTTCATCTACGTCTGGGAACCATCTTGAGGAGAAGAAAGGGAAGGGGTACATCTCTGAAAGGGAAGAACAGTTCTTGTAAGGTGTTTGAAACTTCAATTTGTTTGTATATGTATCCAAAATGACAGAGCTTACCCCCTAAAATGCTGTTTAAATTGGCAGACAACTCTACTTGGAATATCAAGTTTCCCAACCTTCCTAATGGTATGGGGGTACACAGGTATGCCTTATAAAGAAATATACTTAAGTTATAGAGAAATAGAGAAAAAATATAATTATTGCAAGTTGCACAGATGTGGTGCTTACATGTTTTAACCTCAGTATACAAGTAAAAGTAATTCAGCTAACTAATTAACTGATTTAAATAACAAAGGATAAACTATTTAAGGAAATATAAGTTAACCAGGTTCTTTTTAATAGTTACCTTTAAAACATTAACATTTCTGCTGATTTTCTGAGATTTTTTGACAACTAAATGATCCTCAGAATGAATATGGACTACTCCTAAATTCTCTTTTCATACAAACAAAACAGTAGCTTTTCGGTAGAGGGGGTAAGTCACTGTACCCCAACAAAACTCTGACCTTCACTTGTAGAGGGAAAGAACTGAGATGCTAACTTAGCTAAAGTGAGACAAGTTGACCATGTATTTCAAAATGACTCAGCCTAAGAGTCCTATTATTGCTTGAAGTGTTTGAGGAAGAGAGGAAAATACCAAGCAGGAACTTAGATAGTTATCATTCAAATTAAATACAATCTACTTCACTGAAAGCCTGGATCCATCTTATCTGAGGGAACCATGTTTTCGTCCAGTCTCATTATTACATAATTGATATTTGGTAAAAGAAGATTCTTTTATTTCAATGTATAATTATATACAATTAATATTTAGCTTGGAATGACTTTCCAAATAAACTGAGATTAGGATATATGATTTCATATTGTGGGATTCAGAATACTTCCATCACTGTAAACGTATGTATTAATTTTATTCCAGATTTAATCTTCCAACTTTACTTATTTATCTAACCATAATTTATTATGTATTTAGGCAATGCAGACAGAGCAAGAAAGGAGATAGACATGGTCCTCATGGAGCTTAAAGTTTGTGAAATATAGGCTATGAGTCAAAAAGGAAGAAACCAGAAGGGAAGAAAGCAGAGCTGATGAATAATGGACAAAGAAGGGAGGAAGAAGAAACTCACAGAAAGTTTGATATTTTAGAAATCAAGGTTATTTGTTGAGCCAGTTCATTCAGCCCTATGGTCAGTATGAGAAAAAAATCAGCCAGGTTGATTGTACGAGTGGGCCTGAAAATTAAGTCAAAACATTGAATCTAGGAAAACCGTCTAAGAAACCTCATCCTGAAACCCCAATTCTCCTATTAATTCACTGACAAGAAGTTTCTAAACCAGAATAATGAATAAGAAAAGACTTAAGGAAATATGGACAATGGGAATCATTTTTGTGAATGATTCAAACTATAATAATACCAAACTGTTTGTATCTCATTGGTGACAGCTGCTCTAAGAAACATTTTCATGCTGTTCTCACTTTTAAATATTATTTATCCTAAAAGGTAATAGCTAACATTTGTATAAGCAAACAGCACTTAAGGTATCTGAGGATATAGTGTTTTTTAAAATATGTTAAAAGCCTTATAAACGCACAAGATTAATTCATTTTGTTTTATACTATGAATATGTTCATTGAAATAATTCCTTGGAATTCAAGTTATTTTTTCACTCCTTGGAAAAAAGTTGTAAATTGAGAAGTTGTATTTCTAAATACTTAAAGGCAAAGGGCAATGGATTTTCATTTTCAGGGATGAAATAGTTGGGAAAAGTGAGTGAAGATACATAAGATTTGGGAATGAGCCACTGGACAGTGATTTTAGAATTCCTTAAATTCCCCAAATTTTCAGTAAATTTGTACTATTTACTAAATTAAATTATATCTATTTGGAGGGACCTATGGTAAACAAAAGGGAGATAAAGTATATATTTTATTACTTTATTAAGATATAATGATAATTATGTGTCACTATAAATGGTAAGAAGGGATGTGGGAAGGCTAGAGAAAGAAAATTGATGAATCTATTAGTTTATTAATAACAAATAGATGAAGGAGGGCTGATTTCCTTAGAAACTTAGATTATTGGATGAGGGTTAAAATAGCACATTTCAGGTGTGTTAATCAGAAACATCGCATTCTGGGGATATTGGGAAAAAAAATCTTAGTTCGAGATCCTGATTCTGCTAACAAATAGTTCTCACTATTAGTTAGACTCTGCTGTTTTGCACAAGAATCTTATTTCTCTTACGTTTTCCTTCCATGGTTTAGAAATAAATAAATGGGGAAATTTAAGCTATCTTACACCAAGACTTTGATGTGACAGTAATTTTTTTAATTAAAAAAAAAGCTCTTCTCCCACATTTTTTCCACCTATCGAACCCTTGCTTTACCATCTTTTATGTTCCAAACTAGGGTAAAAGTTGATTTGTTCTGAATTGCTTAATGTTATCTTTGCTAGAAAAGAGGTACGGTTCAATACTTGCTTCTTAAAGAAGTTGTGCATCCCCACCTCTCTACCACCCCTCACATTAAGTAAAACATTTATATAATGGGAACATTTTAAATGAAAATACACAATGAGTTTCCCCTAACTTTTGATATTTCTTCTCAGTAATCCTAGTATGGGAAAGTGACCCCATGTTGCTCCATCATAAGGTAATAGACATTTACCTAAAAAAAAAACCCTTTAAAGTCTGTCGTTTGTCATGTAAAATCCATACAGGTGAAAGGTTATCATTGAAGATCCGGAATAAAATAAAACCTCATTAATTCCAATTTTGCTTTTTTAAAAGTTCGGTAAGTTGGCTTCATCGTATGCCACTACTATTAATACGTTTGCTAAACAAAATATTACATTAAAAATACAAGAGAAAAACTTAAACTGAAAAGCACTGTACTCATCAGATTTTTAAACATTTATTTTTACTGCTTTTCTCCTAATTAAATGCAGTTAATGTTGTTTATTCACCCATTGCACAAATTAGAGAATCAAAATTAGATACCATTTCAGAACACTTAATCTTCACAGTCCTTCAGATTTTGTTTATAATTTATTTAAAGCACATTTTCTTGACCTACATGATTGTTCAGTGTAATTATAAGATTCTAAAATTTTTCAAGTGATTATGAAATAATAAATTACTGCATATTTTACTAGCTTTTAGGAAAGTTATCCTCTTCCATAAGCTTAATACCAGGGATCTTGGTCTACATTGGCCTAGTGTGCCAGCACATCTCCACAACCCACATGGAGCTTTATCTTTGTCAGTTATGCACTCCCAGGACAGTAGAACCACCTGTGTAGTGATTATCTGTGGTTTTTTGCCTGCTCAACATACTTTCCACCTTCTTTGGGTATTGGCACCTATATGCCCTTTAGGAAATTTCTCACTCAAACTTTTTGTTCATGTGGATTGTGGTGTCTTTGCCCAGATTCCCTAGAAATAAAAACCTGAGACAAATGGCTTGTGCACTACCACTTTATTAGGAAGTGCAGCCCCAGGAAGCAGGAGTAGAGAACAAGTAGGGAAAGAAGTAGAGCCAACATGAGACTGTGTCATCAAGCTGGTCGCTGCTAAGTGCAAGTTGCTGTCTTCTAAGAAGCCATTAAACAGTGTTCTCAGGAGAGTCTTTTCTGGAAGAAAAAGAGGGAAGAATCTCTCTCTGGTCGAAGGTTTACCCAAGGTCAGACAACTAGAGTGGTGGGGCAAAGGTTCAAATTCGGACAGTCTGGCTCCAGAGTCCAGGCTTTCAACCATTTTACTAACTAATCTCATGAACGTTAGTCAGTGATAAGAGCTAAAGAGAGAATATAAGCATGGATAGGGGATAGTGTTGGTGGGGGGTGGGGCAGGACAGGGTTTGGAAATTTTATATAGATTGATCAGGGAAGAATTTATTGAGGTCATATTTAAGTAAAGACCTGAAGGACATAAGGGAGAGAACCAAGAAACTCTCTGGGGAGAGCGCATGCCAGGAAATGCAAAGAACTCAAGATAGGGTGTTTGAGGAACAATGAAGTAAACTATGGCAAAAACGTTGTGAGTGAGGTGTAGAGTAGCAGAAGATAAGGTCAAAGAGAAAAGGGGGTGTAGGTCATACAGGATTTTGCAGGTCACTGTAAGGACTTTGGCTTTTACTCTAAGATGGGAATCCGTTGGATGGTTTGGAACAGAGAAATGATGTGCTGTGACTTAAGTATTCCTAGGACCATTATGATAATAGAGTGGAGGGGAGCTAATGCTGAAGCAGGAATAAGCAGTTAGGAGACCTTTTAATCTCTAAGTGAGAGAGGCTAGTGGCTTGGACCAGGGTGGTGGGAGTTGAGGTGATGAAAAGTAGTTGGGTCACTGTTATATTTTAAAAGTGGAAACAGGTTTTTTTGATGTATTTAGAAATTAATAAATGATAGATAACTAGAAAAAAGCCCTGTATTGGGAAATTTTAAAAAGACATTTTTAGCTAGCTCATGGGGCAGAGAAGAAAGCATAATGAAAATTAAAAAAAATATGTAAGTACATATTTAAAATTAAAGCAAAATATGTGGGATGCACCTAAAGCATACTTGAAGGAAATCTGCAACCTTAAATGCTCATATTAAAAAAGGAATAGAGGTTGAAGATTCATAAAATAAGCATCCAACTTGAGAAATTAGTAAAGCAACAGCAGAATGAACTCAAAGAGTTAGAAGGAAGGAAATAGTAAATTATAAGAGCAGAAATTGATTAAAAAAAAAAAAAAAGGAAGATAAACATAAAATAGAATCAACAAAACCAAAAAATTGGTCATTTGAAAATATTAATAAATGGACATACCTGTCAAACTGATTAAAATAAAAGAGAGAGAAAAAATAAATAATAGGAATTTAAAAGAGATGTAAATATAAATCCTGATGAGATTAAGAAGATAAAGGGAGATATTCCAAGTAACCCTGCTAGTAAATATAGCTTAGATAAAATTGTAAAATTCCTGGAAAAAAATAACTTAGCAAAATACAATTAAGAAGAAATAGAAAATCTGAATAGTCTTGTCACCATTGAAGAAATAGAATCTGTAGTTAAAATCTCCCCTCAAAGAACACACCAGATCAAAATAGTTTTATTGGTAAATTCTATGAAGCGTATAAGAAACAAATATCCCAGAATATTTAGAAACAGGCAACACTTCAAACTCATTTCAAATACCAAACTTTACTGAGGATACTGTAACAGGCTAATCTCATTTATGACCATAGATGCAAAAATTTTTAAGAAAATACTAGAAAACTGAATTCAGTAATCTATTAAAAAGAAAATATCTAATGACTGATTTGTATTTATGCAGGAATACACGGCTTATTTAACATTTAAAAATTAATTAATGTAATTAAACACACAACTTTTGAAAGGATAAATAATCTTATGATCACATCTTAATAAATGCAGAAAAGGGATATTTATATAATTCATCAGTCAGGAAAATATCTTACAAACTGGAAATTGATTAGAAATTTGCATTAAATTCAGTATAAATGCCATTATATAGACAATCCATATCCCAAACAAACTTTTAAAAAACTAACCAAGCTGATTGTTATGTGTATATGAAATAGCAAAGGGCTAACAAGAACCAGTTCCTGAAGTAGATGAACAAGGTCGGGGTACTTGCCCTGTCAGATATTAAGACTTAGCAGATAGAAAACGATTGTAATTAAGATAATGTACAGGGATAGACATGCTTATACGGAACTGTGATATTTTATAGGATGGCCATGGCAGATTAGTGGTGAATACTGCCAGGACAATTATTTATCCGTGTAAGAAAAAAAAAAAAACAAAGTAATTGGAACCATGCCTAACAACATCATATCTGACCTCTCCTTTCCCCACTTACTCTTCCTCCACAAGTGTCTATCTATCTCTGTGATGGCATTCCATCCACCTAGTCACCCAAGCTACAAACCTGGGAGCCATCTTTGCCCCCTCCTCCAAACACATCCTATTAAAATCCTCAAGTCTGATACATACGCTGTGGAACATCCTTTCACTCCTCCATTGCTGTGCTAGCTCCTACTAAGGCTTCAGGTCTCAGTTTATATAGCATTTCTGAGTTAGGGTCTCCTGCTATGTGGTCCCATCACTCCCTGTACTTAACCCTGTTACTATTACACTTACACTACTGTAACTGCAGTTTTCTTCTAGATAGATTTTATGAGGACCCACTATAAAATCCTTGAGGGATGGTATTCCAATTTCCAGTTCCTAGCACTGTGTCTGGAATAGAGTAAATGATACTCATTCATGAACTAACTTTTAGCTCTACAACTAAAACATCTGAAATTTGTTTAAGTCCTCTTATTATCTCATTCTAGTGTTTGGTGTGTTCCCCAAATATATTCTTCTAGTTTAAGATAATATTATTTCAGGCTATTGTAAAACCACTTTTACACAGTCTTCCTTCCTTCACATTGATTAAAGATACTTCATGTATAAGCAAAAAACATTCCAAGTTAATTCAATTCTATTTTTCTAGAATGATGTTTCTCTGAAAGGGGATAAATCATCATGTTGTAACACAAAATGGTTTGTTACATGAGTTTTCAAAAATATCTTTCCTCTTTAGTCAAATAAAACATTAATTAGAAATGTCTGAAACATTTTAGGTGTCTATCACATTTTTGTTGAATGAATGCAAGATTAAAGATATAAGCAGTGTGTTTAATATTTTATTTAAATCTAGAAATGACTTTTCTTGTTTATTTATTATTATTTTTTTTCTCATTTCTTTCTGAAGAATTTTGACTGGCCAATAGAAGGACTGCTTGTTCCCAACAGTCCTCCCATGAAGAAATCCATCTGTAAGACACCAGAGCAATATGTTCCTGTGAGACTCAGAGTTTTGCGAAATGGAGACAAGAATAAAAACAGAGCTCTTTTTATAATTGGTCCAGAAATCTCACCTAGACGGAAAGCGCAGTAAGAACAGCTTGTTCCTACCTCACATTAAATACACGTCCTAGTTTCTACAGATTTTTATCTCTTGCTTGAAGATGTTTTCTGGGGGACTTCATGTTTGTTGGAAAAAAAACCTCCCATATTGACAGTTGGAGATGAAAATAGATATTAACATTCATTTAATTTCTCTTTCAGGACCTTAATTTGAACTCTGCTCTGTTAGGGTAAGCACAGGAAAAGATAGTGAGTTGGAAACAAGTAGTTTTGATGAAAAAAAGGTTCTATGATCAATATGTCCATTTTGAGTTAGCATTTCTTTTGTTTGGGTTTTATTACTGTGTCTTGAAATAATTGAACTTATATAAATTTCTTCTTAAATATAATTTTGTAACTATTTATTTAGATTGTTATTATACACAATTATTTTATTATGTTTAAACCTTTGAAATACTTGATGAAAAAATATAAAAACAAACCAAACCCGTTGCCACCAAGTCAATTCCGACTCACAGAGTTCTCAAAAATATAACTTTATACAATTTATATTCTTGCATTGGAATAACACTTTAAAACTGCTATATTTGCATTACATTTTATGGCAAAAGGAATACTAGATCATTGAAAAATTCTGACGTAGAGAATGAGTTAAACACATTGTTTCTCGTATTATTAGCAGTGATGTTACCGCTTGACCTTTCTTTTGAGATGTTTAGAATATTTGAGGCTGTGATAATAGTTTAATATTACTTTCTTCACATTGATTAAATATACTTCATACATCGCTGAACAATGAGTAACATTCAGATCGGCTGTCCACTGAACTGCCTGTAAAGATGATAAAGTAAAAAATTAATCTTCAAAGTAAAGTCAAGCCTGAAATTGAAATCTTTGACGCGTACATTTCGTAATTAGCTTATTCTGCTAGATGTAAAACGTGAGGGTAATGCCCTTAAAGTAGTTCGTGTCTTTTTTTTCTTTTTAACATCCAAAGTTAACAATTTCTGTCCTTTCTCAAATTTATTTTTTCTCTATATTTAATTGTGGATCTACATTATATACAGAATTTTTTAAATCACATTAATATTTTTAAATGCACAGTTCAAACAAGTAATCCAAACATGATTTGAGAGATTTGTTAATTTGAACAACTATTCTAGCAGAGAGTATGTGACTCTCTCCACCGTCTGCTAATGATATGATTATGGGACAGCATGTTCTGGTTAATCAAATATTCAGGTATTAGAGAGTCACTTTGTTCACTACATGAATTAATTATTCCCAAATAATTAAAATATACTGGCATACACTTTACACTAAAACTCTACTAACTACAGTTTAAATTTTCTTTGCTGATTCTTAAAGTGTTCTACAGGATCATAAATAGCATTTTTCCCCCCAGAACTATTAATAGCTAGGTTAATAGAAAGTTTAAATGGTATGAGTTTTCACTAACATTACAGAGTAGCTGTGTTGCACAGCTCCAGAGGGCACCTTTCATGTTCGCATTATATCCCGTATGAATGGCCTCCCAGAGTTGTGAAAGCTGGAGGCCCTGCTGTGTTACTTTGAATATATCCAAGCTAAATGTCTTATCTTTCAGAAGAAATAAATTCTAATGACAGATAAGGGTACATTACTTGCATTAGTCTGAAACTTAAAAAAGAAAGAGGATGGGGTTGTTTGGTAAGTTTACAAGCAAAATCAGGCCAGAATGATGAATATACATCCATTTTAACCAAATCCTGCTCTTGTAGCATGCTATCCTTTAGTTATTTAATAATTCACTCTAGGCAGTTTTAATTTTTGTTATTGGTGGTAGTTCTTCCACCTACAAAGCCAAAGAAAGATCAAATAACACTTGTTCCTTCCTCAGTTCATCATTTCTCTTAGTGAGTAACTATATCTTGTCAATGGGGCAGTTCTACTCTGTCACGTGAATTGGAATCCACTGGACAGGCCCCAGCAAATTTTGATAACGGCTGTCAAATCCATATAAACTAAGACCAGCATAATTTTTCTTGTGTCGTAGGTGACTATCATCTCTCAGAACCCTGAGTTAAGAGAGGAAAAATTTTGCAAGTGATACTTTAAGGAATTGTAAAAAGAGAGGACCATATGAAGCTATAAAATAAACTATATTTTAGATAATTTTCATGTATATGTGTGTGTGTGTGTGTGTGTGTGTGCGTATGCCTTATGTATTAATAAGTTATAATCCCTGGACTTACTCAAACTCCTTCATACAGATTTTAAGGCCCTAAATGGCCCGCCCCTGAATATTTCTTGAGCTCTATTTCCTGTCAACACTCTTCCCACTTCCCACTCTCAGACTCCCTCCCTCACTCCCAACACCTCCCATCTACCTTAATCCTAAAGGTCTTTTGAGAATGAGTTTGGACTTCATTTCTAGATGTTGACCCTGAACTTGACTCCCTCCCCTTACCTGCGTTAGCTGTAGCTGCTATGTACTTCATTGTTCCTATTGCCATGGGCTTTCCACCAGCATAGCATATACGACTCTGTTAGTGATTATCTGCTTATGTCTCCATTCATGAGATAGAGAATGGCAATGATGCATTGTTTGTTCATATATGCACTATCTGCTATGGTATATGGTCATGGAACAGTGTGTCCTGGCTAATCCAATATTAAAGTATTAGAGGTTCGCTTTGCTTACCACACAATTTAAGGCCCACAATTGGCCTAAGTCAGTCTTACTGAAGAATAAATAAATGAATAGATAAATATATTTGATCACCATTTCTAATGAAGGACTACTCAATAACTATATTTGACCACTATTTCTTTCATTTAATAAAATACAAAGATTCTAAAAATGCACAGAAGAGCTTTGTAACTTGAAAATTTGAATGGGTGTATGTTCCAGTGAAGCATTCTTTTTCTAAGACCATCATTGTTTATTTTTTCAGTTTAAAAATGTTTAAGCATGAATTGATAATAAAAAAATATATTAATAAAACATCATAGGCAAAATGAATGTAATCTCTGCATTGTCTTCAAAGTTGATAAATTCACACCTCAGAGTGTTCAATATTATTAGAAGAGGATTAAAATATTGGAAATTATTTTCTTACAAGATTCACTTATAATGTCAGTGTTTATAAAGTTTAATATTTAATTTGATAGTTTTCAAAACTCATTTTTTTTAAAAAGGCAGATTATTTTAGGGAAAATCATGATAAAATAGGACCTCATAATTTTTCACATATTGAAGCAAGTTGAAAAGATAACTGACAATGTGTACTGACATATCAATCAAATCTTGGATCATTTGTTTCAGAAATGTCGACACTGAAAGGAAAGAAAATGTGAAAATCCATGTCACTAAATATTCTGAAACAGAAACAAACCAGACTGGGTTTCTTCAGTTTTTGGAGAGGTAAATATTTAATATCCTAAATATAAAGCTATTTTCTATTCAAATGGCTGAATGATTATGTATAAAGCATAACACAAAATACATATGTCTACATAAGAAAACAGTTGCTAATATAATGATTCTGGAATTTTTAATCTGGGAATTATATTAACTATGTGACAGTCCAGGATACCAGTGCTGATTAATATGAAAATAATCTTTTAAATTTCAAGGTCTGGCAAGTTCCCATAGCTTTCTGAACTACCAGTTCTGTAGATATAAATTACTTTCTTTTTTTATCCATTTCACAATTTTACAACAACATCTTTCTTTGGTTTATATTTGCCTAAATTGAGGGCAGGGTAGTTGCATTTTTGTATTTTATGTGCTCTAAACCAAATTTTTAAATATCACAAAACTGCATCATATTTTAAAGATAGTATAATTTTTCTTTTGATCAATATTTTCTCACCAAAACAAGAATTGTTTCCATAGACTTCTATCACTGTTCAAAGGTAGAGCACCTGATATGAATTTTATTTGTTTAAGATGTCTTGTCAAATATAGGGAAGCAGTTTTATAGAATTTAAGGAAAATTGTGTGTAAAAACTCATTTTAAAATAACAGATATAGAACTTTTTTGTTGGTACCTACCTGTGAAGTTTTAGACAACATGGAGTATTGGAAAAACCATTGGCTTAGGAGGCTGGGGACCTGAACTTTAACCCTAGGTTTGCCATTAACTAACTGGGAGGTAAAGCCCTTCTTAAGGCTTGGTTTCCTCATCTGTTAAACAGGAAGATAGGAAGAGGAGCTAAGAGGATAGAAAGGAAGAATTTGATTATTTTCAACAGGAATCTGTTGTGTTCATATTATGTGCATAGATCAATGTTGGATGTTCTGCAGGAGATTTAAAAACAAAACAATGCAAGGCAAGGCATTCTTTGCTCTTAAGAAACTCACAATTTTTTTGTGGAATAGAGTTTGCTTAGTGAAATAATTAGAAAGCCACACATGGCAGTACTTACTGAATGGAAGTGAAAATGATCAAGTGACAAAGGTATATGACATGTTGTGGTTAACCAGGAAAGAGAGGGAGCCTTGTGAGGGGCAGCTGCCAGTGAAGACCAGATGGAGAGAGTGAGGCTTAAAATGGGCCTTGATGAAGAGGTGAGAAAGTGAGACAGAAGATAAAGGAAAAAAGCACATACCCATAGCTTCATTAGGTCTTGCTACTCTTTGGAAATAACTGGAACTCATTTTGCCAACTTGGGGAACTAGGGCTGAAGGAAAAATGCGTGGGGCTCCAGGGAGGAGCATCCTGGTGAGTGGTTGGAGGAAGGAGGTCTCCATTATTGCAGAGCTGTAGCTATTTCTGGGTCTGGAAGACACAGCTCCTTCTTATCCCTCCTGCCCTTTTCTCTCAGGGACATCCTGGGTTGTATGATAATGCAGTCCTCAGGGAACCAGCTCCATCTGATGCTTCTCTGTTCCATCCCTGAGAAAGCAAAGTCAGAGATAAGATTCTGCTTTATAAACTCAAGTGGGCCATGGAGTTATCCATGCTAATTTCTGGGTGAGAGTCAGGAGACTTTATTTCTATGGCTTTGCCTTCACGTAGCTGGGAAATTCTGGACAGTTTAAGCAGCACTTCATGCCTCAGTTTCCTCACTTTTTAAATCTAATATCTATCATTCTATGATGATGCCCACTGAGGAGGCCATGTGATGTAGTAGTAAAAAATCCAGAGACATTTAGGTTTGAATTTCATCTCTCTTTCATCTCTAATTACTAATTTCATCTCTAATTACTAGCTATACAACCTTGGGCAAGGAACTTAATATCTAGGCTCAGTTTCCTCATCAGTAAAATAGGCTTCTCAGAAATGGTGTGAGAATTAAATGAGAAAGTAGACCTGAAATGCTTATAGTCCTCAGTCCATTGTAATAATGTGTTTCTCACATTTTATGTACCAGGCACTTATAGGTATTCACCCACTTAATCTGCAAAATATCCCTATAAGTATTACTGTATCTGTCTTTTACTGATGGAGCAAATGAGGCTCAGAAAAGCTAAGTAATTTCTCCAAGGTCACTCAACCAGCATGTGAGAGGGCTAGAATTTGAATCCTGGGAGTCTGACTCTGGAGCCCACACACAATATTAGATGCTTAAGAGCTAATTCTTTTCTTCTCGTCTCTTCTCTCCACATTTATTTTGACTGGCACATGAGCTAGCTAGAGGAATCAAATACAGAAGAAACAGCTTACCCCAGTCCTCTCCACCTAAATGTGCCAATCAAATTCAGCACTCTGAAAACAAAGGTTTCAAAAAAAAAAAAGAGAGAGGAAGAAAGACTTGCCAACCACCTATTCCTTCTATTCTCCCACTTGTTGCCGGAAAGCAACATATTCCCATGTTCCAAACATTCTCCCAAGAATAATTGAGTAGGGGCAGTAACTCTTGTAATGGCCATCCTATAACCATGCTTGGACCCACGAAGAGACCATCTGGGGAAAGTAGAAGGAATTAGGCATCATCCAAACAACAGCAGGAAAATCTTGTGACTGGGGTCAATCCTCTCACAGTTCCCTTCTACCCCACCCCACCAGCTCCTACCGATGAGAAACATGGCCCAGTCCTCACCAGTTGTTCATCAGACTGCAGGGTTGTTACATGAGAAGCAGGGACTTAGTTCCCTCCCACTGGCTTCTTTCCTTCTAAGACTCTCTCAGAGAAATGGAGGTCCTAATTATTTGCTCAATTGCTTTGTCCCAGTAAGGGAGTAAAATTTAGAAATATTCTCCACACAGCTGAATCTTGCTAATAAATATAAAGTCACCTCTAATTTGTTTACTATAAATGGTACATTCTAACATAAAATGTGTTCAGCAAGAATCTTTTACTTTCCTTTTTCCAAAGGCAGGATTGTCACAACAGTGCTTTTTAGGAAATGTCCCATCACTGTCCCTTAGTTCTACTTCCCCTTCCTCACATTTTTACCTCTATCTTAAACTGGCCATAGGGGTCCTAGCCTCTGCCACCTCCAGCTCATCTTCTCCTCTGACAGAGTTAATTTTCTAAAAACAGATCTGATAACACAATACCTCTGCTCTCATATCTTCAATGGCTTCTTGATATTTATGGAATAGAGGCCAAGTTCATTAGCCTGGCATCCTAAGTGCTTTCAAATTGGTACTCATGTTCCTTTCCAACTTCATCTTTCTCCTCCTCCTCTTCATATACTTAGTTCCAGCCAAACGAAACTCTTCCTCTGTGTCCTACCATTGCTTGATGAACTCCTGCTCAACCTTCAATGTCCAATCCAAATGTTTTCTCCTTAGATGACTCTCCCTTGGAGGGATTTATTGTGTCTTTCTGTGTATTCTCACAGCACACTGGCCAGATTCCTATGACAGCACATAGGACAGTTTGCTGACCTGTTTCTCCCCCTTTCTGGACAGAGAACTCCTCAATGAACAGGGAAGCTATGTCATTTATCTTGGTATTCACAGGGCTGACCCAGTGCCTGTTGGGGAACAAAATCACTGTTTGGTGTTTAACCAGGCTAAAAATTTCTTTTTAGTAGGTAAGTTAAAAGTCTTGAGATATCACTCCTGGTGGAGAGAGATAAGGAAATGTTTGGTGAAGCATTTGGAGGGCTTGGGGAAGGGGTAGAACTTCAATGGAAAAATCCAGGGAAGGTTTTTGGACAGAAGGAAGAGCATGAGCAAAGGCTCAAAAATAGGAGAGTACAGGGGATACTGAAGAATGAAAAGTCAATTATGATATGTCTGCTTATTTATTGATCATGCCCAACACTGTGCTAAGCACTTTTCAACATTAATACTAATCTTCACAACAACTCTGGAAAGTAAGAAATTTAGCCTCAGAGAAGTTAAATAATTCGCTCAAGTTTCACAACTTGGAGAGGGGCAGAGAGACTCAAAAGTGTCTGATGGACTCCAGAGCCCGGCTCTTGACTGTCTCCCAGTCCTGCAGAGGGAGTGGCCGTTTAGAGATTCAGGTCCTTGATATCTTTTATTTTCTCTCTTCTCTACTGGAAGCTTGTTCCATGCAAGGTCAATTTGTGTGTGTGTGTGTCTCTCATTACAGGTGCACTGAAAACTTAAAATTACCTTCTGCAGCTCGGAGATTGTTCAGTGAAAAGGGGAAGGAAATCTTTGCTTTAAAAGACCTGCAAAGAGATGAACTGGTAAAGACGTGAATTTTTGGTGTATGTCTTTCGCCCATTTGGAAAATTTTCAGGCCATTATATCTTTGAAAACTTTTTCAGCCCTGCCCAGTTTCTCCTTTCTTTCAGGAACTCAAATAGCGTGAATATTAGATCTTTTTTTATAGTCTAACAGAACCTGAGCCTCTAGTCTTTTTTTTGTTGAGACTATTTCCCCTCTGTTTTTCAGATTGGTGATTTTTATTGTTCTATCTTTCAAGTCACTCATTCTTTCCCCTGCCTTCTCCACTCTGTTCTTCATCTCATCCACTGAGCTCATTCACTGAGCTTTTTATTTCAGTTTTTGAATTTTTCAGTTTCTAAAATTTCTGTTTGTTTCTTCTTTATATCTTCTATTCCTTTGCTGAGTTTTTCTAATTTTCATTACTTGAAGTTTGATCATAATTGCTGTTGAAGCATTTTTATTATGGCTGCTTTAAAATCCTTCTCAGATAATTCTAACATCTCTGTCATCTCAGTGCCGGCATCTATTGGTTATCTTATCTCATTCAAGGTGGATTTTCCCAGTTATTGGTATGATGAATGATTTTCGATTGAAACCTCGATATCTGAGGGTATTATAAGACTCTGGATTTTATTAAATCTTCAGTTTTGGCTAATCTCCTTTGACACTTCTCTGGCAGGGGAAGGGGTAGTATTGCTTTGTTACTGTCAAGTTCGGGTGGAAGTTCAGGTTTCCCGCTTGGTCTCCACTGATATCTGGGGGGCAGAGGAGCTCCTCATTACTGCTGGGCAAGGATGGGTGTTCTGGTTCCACACTAGGCCTCTGCTGATACCACCTTGGCTGGGAGGGGCAGGAATGACTTATTACTGCTCATCATATGTCATTCACTGGCACCAGGGCAGGGGTCGCCTCATTATTGCTGGGCAGTGATGAAAGTCTTAAGTCTCCATTAACACTCCCCTGCTATCACCCCAGCAGGGAGCAGAAGGGATGTCTCTTTACCACTGGGTTAGGGTAGAAATCCATGCTGCCCATGCAGGGATGGGAGTAAAGGGGTTGTGTATCCTCATAACCACACAATGGGGGTGAAAGTGCTTGCTCCTACTCTGCTTTCTCTGACACCATCCTGGTGGTGGTGGTGGTGTGTGTGTGTTGGGGTGAGGGTGGTTAGGAGCTTCATTATAGCCTGGTAAGGACTGTAGTATAGGCTGCCCATTTGGCCTTTGCTGGTAGGGATGGAAGAAGGAGAGTTTTTTCTGTGGTGTTTGGATATAGTGGAATGGTTATTGTCTAAAAGTTTCCTGTCTTTCTAGATTGCCTTTTTCTTGATCCTTTGGCTAGAGACCAGTCTTTGGTTGGGTCTTTTTTTTTTGTCAGAGCTCATTGGTATATCCAGGTCGCCAACTTCACCAGCACTGAGTCTAGGATCTCTGAGGCAAAAGGAAACCCAGAGAACTACCACCATGTTGTTCCTTGGATCCCAAGTTCCCAGGCTGGACTGCTTCATCTCTCCATCCTTCAGAGTCTTCTTACGTTTGTTTTATACATAACGGCCAGGAATTTTAACAAGAGGAATAAGGAGAGGTACTTTTTCATCTTTCTGGAAGTGGAAGTCTTTCCTTTCTTTCTTAATGGAAGCAGACAATACATAATACTTTGTATTCTGCTTTTTCATTTAATAAATCATGAACATCTTTCTATGTCATTACATATTCTTTTATTTTAAATAACCACATATACTTCTTTGTGTGTTTGCAGTTTTACTTATTCAAAACTCACTTATTATTGCATATTTGGATTATTTCTAGGATTTTGTTATTATATATAATGCTACAATGAACACTCTTCTTCAAAAATTTTTCCTATATCCCGGATTATTTCCTTATGCTAAACTTTTAAAAGTAGAATTGCTGTCTCAAAGAATATATATAATTTTCCTGATTTATTTTGCATAGATGTGTTTCATGTATCATCCTTAAGGGAAGACTGATGGCACACCACAAAAATACAATTCAATAAACACACTTCTTCTACAGACTCAAAATACTACCTGAGTGGGTAGCTATCCATTGATCCAAGTTAATCTATGGACGTTTACTACTATGACACTTAATGAAAGCCATAGACTACCTCTACAACTTATTTAGTTTACCTCTTTGTTTTAAGCTGGATAATTTTTTAACTTGCTTGAATCAGAGACTCATTTCTTTGACAGGTATATGTTTCATGTGGAGAAAATTGGATCAATCCTGACCTGTCCATTTGTCAGCAAAAGAAGCAAATCTTACTTAGGAACCTAGCATTAGACATTTCCAAAATTCAAATCTTCTGCAGTATGCATAAGAAGGAGGGTAAGCATTGGAAATATTTACTTTAATATGTATGGCCAAAATAAATTTTGGATGCTATTGCTTTTTTAAAAAAATAGAAGGTTTTTTTTTTGTTTGTTTTCAAGAGACCATTTTACTCCTGCATTTTGCTGTTTAGCTCTTTAGACTGCGTATTTAACAGGATGCCTGGTGGCACAGTGGTTAAGTGCTCAGCTGCCAACAGAAAGGACAGCCGTTCGAACCCATCATCTGCTCCTTGGGAGAAAGATGTGGCAGTCTGCTTCCATAAAGATTACAGCCTTCGAAACCGTGTGGGGCAGTTCTACTCTGTCCTACAGGGTTGCTATGAGTAGGAATCAACTCGATGACAGTGGGTTTATATGTTTACCAGGGTTGTGCTGTAATTTACACTACAATTTGGATATGCAGAGAAAATATGCTTAATTTTGTACTTTGTAATATACTTAATTTTGTGAGCCCTATGCACCCCATCTAGGAAATAATTAAATCTCCAATCAGGTCTAAATTTTGTCCAATCCATTAATTTAAATGCTCCCTTTAAGATGGGCTTTCCTATTTCTGTTTCTAGACCCTCACTGTAGTTTTTCTCTAGGATGGAAAGCATGGTAGAAGGAAATACCTTGGGTAGAATATCCTCTCACTCCCTGGGCCTTGCTGGCTGAAGTCCACAGCTGGGTTGATTTGTAGTCCGTTATTTTGGTGTAGGAAATGCTTTGGGTGGGTGGAGCTTCCTACTTGATTTGACCTCCTATCTACTCCCCATGCCTCTCTGAGGCCTGGCTGTGACTGAGTGGCCATCCCTGCAGCCCTTTTTACAGATTCTCCTCACCCCTGCTTAGTGTCACTTCTGGAAAGCTCCCCAGAAGGGCTCTCAGTAAATCCTGGGTCATGGCTGCATCCCCAGAAACCAAGTCCAGCTTCACCACTATGTTCTCATGGTTGTGCCTATGTTGGACTGGCAAGGGCAGCTTGAGAGGTGACCTCCTCATAATGTCCTGAACTTTAAACAGTGTCTCAGTGTTTCCTTGGCTTAGCTATCAGAAGGGAAGCCTGTAGGGGGAAATCAGGATACTATGTGCTAGTTAATGCCTTTCTCTGTCTTCTACCCTAGATTCCTTCAAGTCCCAAAATGGTGGGTGTTCTCCAGGTCAATTCTGAGGTTAACCTTTTATATGCTAAAAGGAAGCTAAAGGCATCTGGACAAATCCTAAGTCATAACAATATCCTTACAGCGCTGTTGTCTTATGGCAATATCGGGTGCTTGAGTGTCAGACTCGATCTTTGCACTCTTGATTCCTTTTGTAACATTTCTCATCTCCTCCTTTTCCTCCTCCTTCTCTTATGGCTGCCCTAGAATAAAGGTCAGGGAGCGAGAAAGGGAATAGAGAAAAGCTCATTAGTGTAATTTAAAACATTACCCCATTATATATATTGAACACACTATATCTTAAGTTTTGCATTTCTCTTTATAGGCACTGGGGAGTTTCACTGATGATTTGTGATCCCAGAGAATGATACACAGGAAAAAAAAAAAGTTGCTCTTGTATTGATTTCAACTCCTGACAACCTAGAGAGATTTATATAAATAATGTGGTCCGTTTGAATAATTACTGTTTAGAATAATTAATTTAGGAGAGAAGGACCTATTTTTTAGTACTTTTTGCATAAAAATATTTTGAGAAGGAAGAATCTGCAAGAATTAAATTAACAGAAATAAGTACAACTTATTAGTTTACAAAGCAACTATCGATTACTCTTAAAATTCTTTCTCTTGCACCAAATAGCTAGCGCTCTGCAATCATGACTAACATGTTGTTGCAATTTGTGCATTTCTGCTCAGATCTTGTTTTAGAAGTACAAAGTGACATTATATCTGGAGCCGCGCTTGCTGTGCATAAACCTGTAGCAAATTTTGGAAAAGAGAAGCAAATTGTAGACCCAGAGGAAAAGCAAGTGCAAAAAAATGCTTCAACAAGGGAAAATGCTTCCGGTGAAATTCTGTAAGTAATCCTTGTGGCCAGAAAAGCTACAGAGTTGCTATCTGAACTCAGCTCATTAGCCTTTTAACAGCCTGGAGCCCATGCAGGGAAAGCAAGGCAAGTTTGTGAAACTAATGTCAGGTGAACAGCTAGAATTTAATTAGTTTTTGGCAAACCAATGGAACTGGAGTTTCAATGTTCTACTTTCAGTAATTTTGTTTTGTTAGTATTATTTTTAAAAGACTAGAAGCTTAGAATTTTAGACAGTGACATGAAGAACTAATCACATTTTGTTCCATAAATGTTGACTTTAGGAAAAATCAAGCTTCTTCCCTCATATGGGTTCAAGTTAAAACCCACTGCGTCGAGTCAATTCTGACTTATAGTGACCCTATAGGACGGAGTGGAACTGCCTCATAGGGTTTCCAAGGCTGTAAATCTTTACAGAAGCAGACTGTCACATCTTTCTCCCTTGGAGCAGCTAGTGGATTCGAAGCATGGACCTTTCAGTTATCAGCAGAGTGCTTTAACCACTGTGCCACCAGGGCTCCTTAGGTTCGAGTTAGATGCATGTTAATACGCATTTATCAGTCTTTCACCTGGACCATTGTAACAGCTTTGTGATTGGTCTCCCTATTGTCATAATCCCTTGCCTACTCACCTCTAAGTTCTATCTTTTGACAATTATCTTTCTAAAACACAATCTTTTTCATAGAATCTTCTAATAACAACCTATTGCAGGCAGAAAAAAAGAAAACAATTTTGTCTGAAATACAAAGCCTTTCTTACCCTAATCCAGGCCTGACATTGGCCCTCGTTTATACTCCCATGCCTACTTCCCCTCTGTATTTTTTCTTTCAGCCACATAAACTCCAAGTTCTAGCTCAGCCACTACAGGTGCCCCCTGAATGTGGCACACTGTATTTCCACTTTACTGCAGACCCCTGAAAAGCAGCCCTGGTGGCACAGTGGTTAAGCGCTCAGCTAACAGAAGGATCAGCAGTTTGAACCCACCAGCTGCTCTGTGGGAGAAAGATGTGTCAGTCTGCTTCTGTAAAGATTACAGCCTTGGAAACTCTATGGAGCAGTTGTGCTCTGTCCTACAGGGCTGTTATGAGTTGGAGTCTACTTGATGGCAAGGGTCTGTTTTTTTGGTTTTGGCAGGCCCCTGAGCCACATATTCAGTTTCTTCACCTGGAGTGCCTTTACTTGCCACATACTCACCTGTAGAATGATTCTTCATCACTGAAATCAATCACAGCAATGACTGTATGTAGCAGAGTACTTATCAGTCTCCTTCCCCCAACCTGAGAACTCCTTGAGGGCAAGGACTCTGTCACACATGCCCTGTGAAGAACCTCTGTCACACATGCTCTGTGAAGAGTGGAGTAACTGGCTTTAAGAATTATTTACTGAATAAATGATCAAATGAGGTTCCAAAGAGTAAAACCAAAAATAGCTGGTCAATTAATTTTGCAATAATTGTGAAAATTAACTTACATATCATTGTTATAAACCATTTTTAAAAGATTGTCTTTATGCTAAATTATAAGAATATCAACTTTTATTTTAGGAACCAAGTTCCTTCCTTTGATGGGTGAGACATCTGGTCCTATGTTTTGACACTAACAAGAAGCACCAGAAAAAAAGAAGCACCAGAAATCACTTTTCAGAGAGAATGTATGATTTGACCAATCTGGTGTCTTCCCCAATGGTTAGGGAATTTACTACAAACTTTCCTAAAAGCCCCTTAATAAATTGTTTTACCTTCCATTACTCTTCTAAAGAATCATCTAGCCTCTTCATTATTAGAGTGCACTTGGGGAAAACAACAACAGCAGCAAGAAGAAAAAACAAACAAAGAAATGTCATTGAGAGCAAAGATCTGTGTAGTCTTGATTCATAGATTTCATCAAGTCCTGGAGGTTAAAATCATTGGATCCACAACACAATGCAGGAATCTTCTGCACGTTCCAAGCAGGGTTTTGAACCTGTTCATTCTGTTTCAAACTGCTGCTGAAAACAAGTTCCTTACTGAGAATTTTCATTTCTAACAAGTTCCCAGGAAGTTATACGTAAGAATCACCTGGGGGTCTTGTTAAAATGTAGATTCTGATTCAGTATATCTAGGGTGGAAATGCAAATTCGCAGCAGGGTTTCAAACCAGAACAAACTGATTCAAAGCCCTAGTTCCAGGCAGGCTGTCTCTGATCCAGCTCTTTTTGATTATTCCCAATAACGGGGAGATCACTGTTTAATAAAGTAGCCCATTCTAATTTCTGAATAATTAACTACCTAGAATATCTCCATCCTATCATTTCATCTGTTTGTCTGTACTATTCTCTATTCCTCTTCTGCTTTAAAATCCTTAAAATAGTCAATGCTCGCCATCATCAGTCTTGTGTGTTATCTGTTTTCCAGGCTAAATCTCACCAGTTCTTTGAACCATTTCTGATGACATGCTCCTAATTCATCTTACATTGGCAAGTCACTCTAAGATTTTCTCAGACTTTCTTAGATATGTGGTGATATCCAAACCAAAACCATTGCTGTTGAGTTGATTCCAACTCATAGCAACCCGGTAGGACAGCGTAGAACTGCCTGTGATGGTTAAGATTGTGTGTCAACTTGTCTGGGCCATGATTCTCAGTGTTTATATGTGATCACCCCCATGATGGGATCTGCTGTGAGTTGCCAATCAGTTGAAAGAGAGTTTTCTTGCGCATGTAGCCTGCATCCGAATATAAGCAGATGTTCTAGCTTTTGCCTGCTCTGGATCCTGCAGCTGGCTCCTGTTTGTTTGACCTCCGGTTCTTGGGACTTGAGCTAGCAGCTTACCTGCCAAACTTGGGATTCATCAATCTTCCCAGCCTGTGAGCAAGAGCCAGTCTCTCCAACCTGCCCATCTTGGGTTCACAAGCCCCTGTGGCTACATGAATCAAGAGAGGCTTCTATCCTGATCCACAGACTTGGGACGTTCCAGCCTGTACAACTGCATGGGCTGTTCCCTTGGTATAAATCTCTCTATATATATATTTATATGCTTTACCAGTTTTGCTTCTCTAGAGACCCACCCTAAGATATTTGGTACCAGGAGTAGGGTGCATCTAGGCACTTATCAGTGGAGCTACAGACCTTTGGAACACTTGCCCCAGTAGGGCAGACACAGACCCCATGGGCTGAGAGACCAAGGAACCAGGAAGCAAAAGCTGAAGAGACAAGGAACACAGGAAGCCGAGCTGCCTCTGTCTCAAAGTGCATGGCCACGACCTCTGGGGCTTCAAAAGGTGGAGACATGGCCTCTCGTGTTTCTAAGGGTAGAGTCACCACTTAGATGAACCAGGAGAATGGGGCGCCTAAAGCAGAGTTGCTGTCACAGTGGGCCTGGAAGGTGGAGCTGAAGCCCAGGGCCGAGGGGCCTCCACTCAGAATCCGGAGAGTGTGGCCAATATGGAAAGTCTGGAGGGCAGGGCCATTGTGTAAATGGTCTCAGAGAACAGAGGATTATTTTCAAGGTTTGAGGGCTAATGTAATGTGTTCTACTGACTTGCTTGGTGCCTGTTATGCCTTCTTCCCCTCCAATTTCTCCCATTTGTAATGGAAATATCTAGCTTGTGGCTATTCTACCATTGTACTTTGGAAGAGACAACTTGTATTCTAGATTTCACAGATGAAGAGGAATTTTTTTTTTTATTTTGGACTTGGGAGTTGATTTAAGACTTTTGTTATGATATGATGGAGTGAATATGTTTCACATGTGGCAAGGACATGAATTTTCGGGGACCTCATACCACCAACAAAGCAGCACTGGGAGCAGAGCATATCCTTTGGACCCAGAGTTCCTGCACAGAGAATTTCCTAGTCCAGGGGATGATTAATGACAAGGACCTTCCTTCAGAGCCGACAGAGAAAGCATTCTCCTGGAGCTGATGCCCTGAATTTGGACTTTCAGCCTACTAGACTGTGAGAGAATAAACTTTTGTTTGTTAAAGCCATCCACTTGTGTTAGTTCTGTTTCAGCAGCACTAGATGACTAAGATGCTGCCCCATGGGATTTCTGTCATGGATTGAATTGTGTCCCCCAAAAATATGTGTCAACTTGGTTAGGCCATGATTCCCAGTATTGTGTGGTTGTCCTCAATTTTGTGATTGATATACTTTTCCTATGTGTTGTAAATCCCAATCTCTGCGTGTGGTTAATGAGACAAGATTAGATTATGTTAAAGAGGATTAGGGTAGAATTGTAACACCCTTACTAAGGTCACATCCCTGATCCAATGTAAAGGGAGTTTCCCTGGGGTGTGGCCTGCACCACCTTTTGTCTTACAAGAGATAAATGGAAAGGGAAGGGAGCAGAGAGGGGGTGACCTCATACCACCAAGAAAGCAGTGCCGGGAGCAAAGCGTGTCCTTTGGACCCGAGATTCCTGCTCAGAGAAGCTCCTAGACCATGGGAAGATTGATGATAAGGACCTTCCTCCAGAGCTAAAAGAGAGAGAAAGCCTTCCCCTGGAGCTGATGCCCTGAATTTGGACTTCTAGCCTACTAGACTGTGAGAGAATAAAGTTCTGTGTGTTGAAGCCATCTACTTGACTAAGACAATTTCCAAGGAGCAGCTGGTGGATTTGATAGCCAACCTTTAGGTTAGCCACCGAGCTTCTTAACTGGTGTGATAGTAGTGGCGGATTAACCAGTAAGCACAGTATACACCAGCTTACAGTAAGCAAAGTACACACTAGCTTAACTGTGTTTATTTACTAATCTGTAGTGAACAATTTCACATGGTAAAAAACAGTGAAATTGTGCACTACAGAGTAGTAAGTAAGCACAATTAAGCCCGTGCATATCTTGCTTATTGGGTAATCCATCCCGGGGTGATAGCTTTGTCTGGAGGCTTTCATATATTTGAGTAATGGGGAGATTTAAGGAGGGACATCCACACAGCAAGAGGCTAGAACATAAATCTAGAAGGAGCCCTTTTGATCACTAGGCTCTATGTAAATACGTCTGGTAAAAATTATAAGAAGCACAATGGAAAAGAAACTCTGGGAACGCATTGATGCTTTATGGAAGAGAAGGTGTTTGGGACAAAGTGCTCCTGGGAAAATTCTCAGTTCTTCACCGAATTACATGAGCAGGCCCTGCCCACCTTCTGAGCCTCTTACTACCCTTCTCCTCACTCACTGCATACTTGCACAACCATCTCAAATGGGCCCAAAGCATTCTTGGTTTAGGGCCTTTCCATGTGTTCTTTACCCTCCCTGGAATGTTCTCCCCTCATATCTTCACATAGCTGGCTCCTTCCCATTGTCCAGGTCTCAATTCAAGTGTCACCTCTCAGAGGAGCATTCTCTGGCTCTACTGCTGAAGTATACCCTCCCCACCCCAGTCAATTTCTATCATGCTACCCTGTTTTATTCAAGTTGCAGCATTTATCTTGTTTATTTATTCATTTATAACCAACATTCACCTGTTTGTTATCTGTTTCCTTCCCACTCGAATGTAATTTCCATAAGACCTGAGAACTTACTTACCTGTTGTTTTTATTCACCATATCCCCAGCACTTAGAACTCCATGCCTGTCATATAGCAGATGCTCAATAAATATTAGTTAAAGGAATGAACGACTAGTTAAATAATAAATTATTACTATAGGTAAATGAATGAAATAATGAACAAATGAATGAATTAATACAGCAAGATGGATTTAAAAATGGCTGTTCCAAAACTGACTTGACAGTACTTCATTTGTCAGGAAGCCCCATATCTAACCCAATAACCCAATAGACAGATAAATTCCATGTAAGTAAGAAAATTAAACGTCTGGATTGTGGAGAAGAATCTCATTTGCACCTTTCAAATTATATTAAAACTAAGGATGAAATTTTTTTTCCCTTTTATCTTCAAAGAAATGGAGTTGATGGGAAAGCTGTGTTTCTGGTTTTGAACACAAGATGGCACTGTTGCTTTTTTAACTGTTAGTGAGTTTTCCCCTTAGAAGGCTTATATTGCAGTTCTGAATGAGGCAGTTGATACCCACCAGTTTCATAGCCGCGTGTAGTACTTTTGTTACATTTGAAAAGTGTGCGGTCAGCTCTGCTAACCCTGGGAACTGTCCCTGAAGATTTTGGTAATTTGATATTGCTTGTAATTACATAAAATTATCACAAGCACTGTGGCGATCACAACGTCCCCCAGAGAACTTTATGTACACATGTCCAGGTTTAGAGTGCTGAAATGTGCTTGCTGCTTTCCCTGTATATTTTTCTCGCCTTCAGCCAAGCAGACCTCAGATTGCGTCATGAATCACACTGAAGGCAAATGTGCCCAAAACAGTGTGTCCCGGAACTTGTTATATATGAATCTATATGGTGACTATCGCTCCTGTTCACATCTTCATCTTAATAAGAAGTCAGAAGGCTGTCTCAATTGTTCACTCTTAGTATTTACTCTGAATGTCTTAGTATTTTATTCTCTATCAAATGTTGGCTCTTATGTTCCGATGGTATTTAATTCTCCCTTGATTTCTCTATTGAGAGGAAAACTTAATTAAGATTTCTTAACAGTATCTAATGAATAGTTTATGAAACCCGTAATCTAACGTACTGTTCCAGATAGAATTATGACCCATTTAGGGGGTAGATAGAGGAAGTCTTATTACATGTTAGTTATTCATTTCTTAACCTACTGACTAGCCTTACTCTCTGCATTTTTGAAATCGAATACGTGGCCCTACTTTTTCTGAGTAAACATCACAAAGTTGAATGCTATGTATTATGCAATGAAAGAATTTTATTTGTAGCCTTAACATTAAAAGATTTAATTATGTGTATTAGTAGGATGTGGATTTTTAATGTTGGGCATCTCAACAGAAATATGACTTACGGATCTGTCAATATCCTACAGGATATGATCAGACTATACCTCAGAAAAAATTCTTTGAGCCCAAATCAGAATTCTTAGACTTGTGTTTACTTCTGAACCTTGCTAGAGATGCGCATGCAAGAGCCCACCTCCGAATGAAGGCTTGTCACACAGTTCTCAAGTATGCCTGGCAGGAAGCTTCTCATGACTTTGATAAGGACGATAGTCTTCCAAAGAAAATGGAAGAAGAGCTCTTTGAAAAAGTGGAGCCACAGAAGAAATGCAGGTAAAATGTGGCAAGGGATTCCTGTTAGAGATTTCTATCTGGTCTTAGATTTGCTTACTTTGGGGCAAAAATATTCCTGAGGGTTAACACTCCTGTTAGCTACTGTTTTACATCAGCATACATATTTTGTCTTTATTATGTTTTTAATTAAGATGTTTGCAAGTATTTGTGGGAAAGCTCTTTTCTTCTTAGTTTTTTTATATGCAGTGTAATTTCTTGTTCACTGGTGTGTCTTTTCTATTAAACAATAAGCTTCTCTGCCTTTGCCTCTTGAGAACTTGCACAGGGCCTATGTATTTGTTGAATGAATGCATGAGTGAACTTATGAGGAAGTATGTAGAATGCCCTGAGATGTCTTTGAGAAATTAATAAAATTCATTTTCTTCCTTTTTAATTTCTATTTTTTCTGGCCAGTGCCAGAAAAAATGACAGAAATCTACAGTACTTTTTATTATTCCATAATTTCTAGATATTTGCTTAATATTATAACACTGGAAATTGTGAATTCACTAATTTTGGCACTTCAACATTAGCATAAGTCCATACATACAGTAGGTATAGATGTTTATAGACTAAATGCTAACACATTGTGATGTTTAATAAGTTTAATAAGTAGCTTAATACTTTAAGATCTTTAAGTACCATGTTTTTACGCAAATAATGCACCCTCCTCCCATGAGGCGCCCTCACAAGTGCTGCCATGCCAATGCTCTTCCACATGGTGCTATAAAAAAAATTAGCATAGTGTCTTGGTTATCTATCGCTGCTATAACGGAAATATCACTAGTGAATGGCTTTAACAAAGAGAAATTTATTCTTTCACAGTCTAGTAGGCTATAAGTTCAAATTCAGGGCGTCAGCTCCAGGGGAAGGCTTTCTCTTCCTGTCGGCCCTGGAGGAAGGTCCTTGTCATCAATCTTCCTCTGGTCAAACAGCTTCTCAGTGCAGGGACCCCAGGTCCAAAGGACACACTATTCTCCTGGCTATTCTTTCTTAGTGGTATGAGGTCCCCATGTCTTTTTGCTCGCTTCTCTCTTTCATATCTCAAAAGAGATTGACTGAAGACAAAATCTAATCTTGTAGATTGAGTCCTGCCTCATTAACATACCTGCCGCTAACCCCAGCTCATCAACATCATAGAGAAAGGATTTACAACACATAGGGAAATCACATCAGATGACAAAATGGTGGATAATCACACAATACTGGGAATCATGGCCTAGCTAAGTTGGCAGGTATTTTGGGGGGACACAGTTCAATCTATGACATTCCACCCTTTGACTCCCCAAAATTCATCTCCTTGCCACATGTGAAACACATTCACTCCATCATATCATAGCAAAAGTCTTAAATCAACTCCAAGTCCAAAATCCAAAAATTCCTCTTCATCTGTGAAATCTAGAATACAAGTTATCTGCTTCCAAAGTACGATGGTGGAACAGCCACAAGCTAGACATTTCCATTACAAATGGGAGAAATTGGAGGGGAAGAAGGCATTACAGGCACCAAGCAAGTCAGCAGAACACATTACATTAGCCCTCAAGTCTTGAAAACAATCCTCTGTTCTCTAAGACCATTCACACAATGGCCCTACCCTCCAGACTCTTGGTATTGGCCATACTTTCCAGATTCTGAGTGGAGGCCCCTCGGCCCTGGGCTTCAGCACTGCCTTTCAGGCCCCCTGGAAATACAACTCTGCTCCCTCGACTTTAGGCCCACATTTCTCCTAGTCCATCTGAGTGGCGACTCCACCTGTAGAAACACCAGAGGCCATGGCTCCACCCTTTGAAACCCCAGAGATAGTGGCCATACCCTTTGAGACTGAGGTAGCTCAACTTCCTGTGTTTCTTTTCTCTTCATCTTTTGCTTCCCGGTTCCTCGGCCTCTTGGCCCTTCAAATCTCACTGCCTGTGTCTGCCCTGCTGGGGCAAGTGTTCCAAAGCACTGTAGCTCCACTGATAAGTGCCTGGAGGCAGCCCACTCCACCAGGAAGCCTCCTGTGCAGAGGCATTCAGCTCTCTGGCTCCGTGGGTTGGCTCCAGTGCCATCTCACTCTGGTCTCCTGGTTCTGCCACTGCCGGTTCTCTGCTGCTGCAAGTTCTCTGCTGCTGCTGTGCTGCTGGTTCTCTGCTCCTTCTCGCTGTCTGTGCTGTCTCCAGTGAAACAGCTCTCCTCATTTCCTTTTGAGTCCTCTATCCGTTCACAGTTTCAAAACTGCTTCCACATTTTAGGTATCTATCAGAGCAGCATCCGACTCCTGGTACCAAATTCTGTCTTGGTTATCTAGTGCTGCTATAACAGAAATATCACTAGTGGATGGCTTTAACAAAGAGAAATTTATTCTCTCACAGTCTAGTAGGCTACATTCAAATTCAGGGCATCAGCTCCAGGGGAAGGCTTTCTCTCTCTGTTGGCTCTGGAGGAAGGTTCTTGTCATCAGTCTTCCTCTGGTTGAGGAACTTCTCAACACAGGGACCCCAGGTCCAAAGGCTGTGCTATTCTCCTGGCTCTTGTTTCTTGGTAGTGTGAGGTCCCCCTGTCTCTCTTTTATATCTCAGAAGATATTGGTGTCAGACAAAATCTAATCTTGTAGATTGAGTCCTGCCTTATTAACACATAGCGTGCTTACAAAAATACCTTTGAGGGGGAGGGCATGGCTGGCAAACAAACACAGAAGGTGTGCCTTATTTTTGTAAATATATGGTAAAAGATTTTTTTCATTAACTTATCATTGTATTATATTAATATAATATGGATATGAATAAGAATCATTATATTCTATGAATAGTTAGGGAAGGTTGAAAAACTTGGAGAATAAATTCTATTTGCCAGCAATACTGTACGTAGATAATAGAAACAATCATAATTTGAGCAGAACTCATTTGTTTCCCTCTGTTTGATTTCATATCCCCCCGTTGTAGTTTCCTAGGGCTGCCATTACAAAATGCAACAAAGTTGGTGGCTTTAAAGAACAGACATGTATTGTCTCACAGTTCTGGAGGGTAAAGTCCAAATTCAGAGTTTCTGCCATGTCGATTCCTTTTGAAGACTTAGAGAAAGGGACTGTTCATTCTTCTCTCCTAGTTTCTGGTGGCTGCCAGTATTCCTTGGCATCCCTTGCCCTATAGAAGGATATTCACATGCTGTCTTCCCCCTGTATGTGTGACTCTGTTTCTGTGCCTACCCTTCTCTTATATAAAACACCATTCAGAAGGGATTTGGATTAGGGCCCACCCTACTCCAGTGTAACTTTATTAGTTTAACTGATAACATTTACAAAGAAAAATCCTAGTTCCCCAAACAAGGTCACATTTCCCCATTTCAGAGGTTAGAACTTCAGGCATTTCTTTTTGGGGAAAATAATTCAATCCATAACACCCCCATCTCATTCTCCTATTCTTTTTCACAGTTTTCTTTTCCTCTCTAACTAAATTACCTGTTCAACTGAATTTCTTTTCACTCTGCTGATAAATTTCTCATATGATCTCCTGGATAAACATTTATTTCAGTTACAGAATATATTCAGAATTCCATTTTTTACATCAAGTTGGAAGTGTAATGCTAATGGTATTGCTGCTGTTAGGATGATGATGCCTTACTATTACACGTTAATATGATTCACAGCGGGTCTCTCGCCAACAGAACTTACAAGCTACACTGCATCAAATGCATGGGACATTTTTCTGCCACTGATGAGGTTTTCTTTATTTCAACCATTCACCAAGGCATAGAAAATTGCAGAAGATTTGCCATCAACAATTTGAATACAGAGATGGGCAGATTATAAACCATGCTGCTCCTCAGCTTGTCTTGGGGGTACGAGATCCCAACCTCCGTTCAGGCACTGAAGTGGTTTTGGTAGAGAAGAAATCTGATGATAGTCATCAATGCTGGATACACAAGGAAAGCAGCAGGTAAACCCATTATGTTTGGGGATTAATATATCAAAAACTGAGTAGGCACCTAAAATGTGTGGCATGGTCCCCACAGAGCAGGCAGGGGTGTATTTGAGGGCTTCAGATGTTCTATTTAACTTGGCTGACAATTTTTTTTTTTTAATCTTAGCTAAGCAAGCGAAAGAGAGAATAATATCAAATGTAAATGCTCAGTAGGCTACACACAATTTATCCACGATCAGATTCAGATAAAAACTGTGTAGTCTGACCTACTGAATGTATATTTTTACCTGGCCATTGCGGTTAAGAGAAGACTGGACTCTCATCTAATTGTATTTTTATGATATGAAACACTCAAGTAAGAATTCTAAAGTCCTCAGTTTTTAAATTCTGCAGTAATTTTCGTTAACTTAATCCCCTATACGCATACCTTCCTCCCACCTCGAGCTTCATAAAATAACCAACAAATATGGCTTTCACCCACACGGTAAAACCAAATTCTTAATAAGTATACCAACCTAACTCAATGCCTGGCCTTTGTTTGGATCCAGATTCAAACCAGTCACTCTTAAAAGGTTATTTTTGAGATGATCAGGGTCTGGATATTAGATGATATTAAAGAATTCTTGTTAATTTTGTTAGGTGGGAAAATAGTTTTATGATTTTGTTTAAACAAAAAAAAAGTCCTAATCAGTTGGATATATACACAGTATTTACAGATAAAATTAAAAGACATCTCAGATTTTCTTAAAATATTCTAGCAAGAACAAAAATAAAAAATTTGGGGGAGAATGAATGAAAGAAGAATGGCAGAATGTTGATAGTTATTGTCCATGGTGGTTCATTATACTATTCTCTCTGTTTCTGTGCATGTGCAGACATTTCTTTAATCTAAAAAGAGAAAGAAAAAGGAAAAAAAAGAAAAAAAGATTGGCTTGCTTCAAATTCTACTGTTAGTGTTTTATGGTGGGGCTCCAGAGGCCTCTTCATCCTTTTGAAATATTATACAAAGTGTTGTGTGTTTGTGAATCTGTGCAAGAAAAAGATTTTTTTCCTGAGGAAGGGCTGTGGTTTTCATTGGCTTCTCAAAGGGTCTGCAATGCAAAAGGCTTATGAATCATTGCTTTGAGTGAGATTGCATAAGCTTCAGCAGGCGGCAGCGGCAGGCCCAGCATGGGCAAGAGAGGAAGCTCGCCTGACTGTTCACTGCCTGAGATGAGCAAAGCCGCCAGCAAGGAGCACTTGCTGGGCTTGTTCTGGAGAAGGCTGAAAAGCCAACTGTGTAACAGACCTGGTGAGTGTGTTCCTTCACTCCATCCACCCCATCTAGGCTGCCTTCACCACACGGAGCCAGGATAACAGCCTTTTGTCCCTGCAAATGGTTTGTTACACGGGATCAAAACTTATTCATTCAGCCATAAAGGGTTATTAGGGGAAGTATTAGGTGCTGGTGCCTTAGCAAAGAACCAAGCAGTCAAAAATCTCTGCCTTTATAGAACTGACATCCTAGTGCTACCCCATCTCTATGTTTCTGGGATTTGGCAATACTTCTTACTGCCTCAGCTTTCTGTATTATATAGTAGAGGTGCCAGCTTGAGCCTAAACTGAAATTTGAGCACGGCTGATGAACTGGGGTGGACATGCCCAGGGAATGAGAGAAGTGACCTGAAGGCAACAGAAAGCCAAGTGCAGTGAGTACGACTCAACAAAAGAACTTGGTCATTGGAGGAGAAGACTAGTTCTGAGCTCTGCTCACTATCTGTCACTGGTTTTGTCTTCCGGTTCTGTCTTTCATTCTAAGTTCTGTGCGGAAGGGGTCTGTAAGTAAAACAGAAAGAGAAGTTTGCCCAAAACTCTGTGCGGCATTGGGCCATGAGCAGCACTGCTTTGGAATGTCTAACCAAGTATAGCACAAAAGAGGAGAGAGACAGTCTTTTCCAATCTCCTTCCACTTTCCAGAACACTCTGCAATTTTATCATCTTGAAACCCCCTCATGTCCAGCCACAGCACGGGAGAGGGACAGTTGGTGGGAGGAGATGGCATTAATTCATGCTTCAACAGAAATTTGAGTTCAGAGAGAAGACGCGGAGCAGCAGAGGTAGCTTGTGGGACAGGATTTGCTCATGATCATATGAGTCACCAGAAACACTTGGGCAAGGGAGATTTTGCAGAAGTCCCGATGATTAAGTGCAGGCAAGATTCAGAGTAATTTAAGTCCCATGGCGGAGGCGTATCTGCATAGTAACAATGAGTCTGAGTTTTGTCCGCATTTTCCCTTGGCATTTCGCTTTGTGCTCTTTCATGTAATTGGATATTGAAACCTGTTTGTTCTGATGGGCTGGTGAGACCTAGAGAAACTTGAGTTACACTATGTATCAAAATCCTGTAGAAAATTCAGTTTATATTAACCAGAGTCTTTCTTCCATTTTATTTTGCCCTGGCAGCAAGTTGATATTTGGGGAGGAAACTGCTCATCCAGAATTTGTATAAATAGAGTGTAGACGGAGTAGATGTCTACCAGCATTAAGGAGGTGTCGCTATGGTTGGAATTGACTCAGTGGCAACAGGTTTGGTTTTTTGGTTTGGTACTGAAGGAACTACAAGTCTGTTTAAAAGTAAAAACAAGAGTTTTATTATGGCAAAAAAGCATTTTGCAAAATGGAAAACACAATGCCAGAATAATCTGCGTAAAGGGCTTCAGGGGACTGCAATGATACATATGCTTATGAAGAAAAACAGACACACACACACAAACAGAAAGGTACAGCTAAAACATTTCTGATTGGTTAACATTTACAAAGTTGCAGGTGGCAGAGTCTTGATTGATACCTTTGGAGGACCTGGCCTCCTTTGCCAGGATGGCTCCAGGTGACAGGATTTTGGCTGACCACTAAAATCACATGTTTCCTGGCATGTAGACATGTGCAGTTTCTGCTAAACTGAGTTACTTTAGCATTATGGTGGTGAGTTCTGTTGAAATATAAAAGTAAAGAGCCTGTTGAAGGAATAGGAGTGAAAATGCTAAACATCAGCTTATTCTAATCATAAGTTGAATTAACTAGAACAAGGGTTTGGAAAATTACAAGTATGGCCAAGGGTGGTTAGAATAAGGTCATGGAAGAGTACAGGGCTTTATAAAGACCCAGGCACAGGTTAGAAAAACATTTTTGAGAGGGAGTGAAGGGGGCATTTTCTGAGAATTGGCCGACACCAAAGTCACATGTTTAACACATTGTCTAAAACCTGTACACCATTGGATAATCTGTGCTTAACATCAGCTTTTACTAACCACAAACTCATCTACAAGTGTAGCAGAGTGGGCAAAACTGCATTTTTCTGTAGAATCTGCTCGTATCTAGGTCAGAGGTACAGTGGAAAATTTTATAGAAGTGACAGGCTACATTGTGTGACAGAATCTGTATTTAAAAATCCAAAATGGAGTCTCTTAGGACAAGAAGGGATTTGGTTCAGACCCCAGTCAGAAGTCCCAGTCATGTCAAGAGCTTTAGTTTCGGAATGGTCTTCCACAGGGGGTACCAAGTGGCACGATCCAGTCATGATTTAATACTCAGTGACTATCACTGTGTTGAAAGTTTTCTACCTCTAGCAATTAATTCAGTCCTTGAGATCTTGAATTATCTTTTCATTTTGGTCTTCTATTTAAAACAGAAAGTAACTAGGAATTCTAATATCCTAAGCAAGTATCAGAAATTATGTTTGTGAGAATAAGGCGTTACTGGGAGAGCACATAGTCCAGGCTAGAAGTTCAAGCAATGAGAGAGAAGGTACTGCAAAGGTAGGAGGAGAGTGCCAAAAATGTACTCACTAGGTTCCAGGCTCACAGAAGGATGGTCCAGGTCAACTTTTGAGATAGTCTGTTACCTTCTCCCCTTTTCACCTGTCATACAACCTGAATTAATCATTTGATCTGTAATGGGAAGTATGAGAAAGTCCTCAGGTGTAATGAAAAAAAAAATTCCCTCAACAGGACTCAAATTCATAAAGGGAAAAATATAGTGCCATGAAATTTGGAGCTAAAAGAGCTCTTTAAAATCTTCTAGTCATAGTCACTTGATTACAGTGCTATGTAAACTGAGGATTGAAGAGATGCACTGAGACTTGTATGCTCTCAAATTGTGGGTTAGTGAAAGAGACGGTGTGTCATGCTGGTATTGCTGGGAAACAGAGTAAATTCCCACTCTGCTGCTTGGCACATAGGGGGCATTGCATAACAGTCATAAGCCTGGGCTTTGTGCAGAAGGCATGTGCTCTTCCGCCATGGGCAAGTACTAGTTGACTGTACTGTTTAAAAGTGAAAAGGAAAAACAACAGTATAGTGGCTGAGCATGGCCATGAAGCATGGAAGAAGTCACTATGTCTATTCTAGGCAGGAAAAGCACAGAGCTAGCTAGGTGGCTAGTCTTGGCACCTCAGTAGGTCATTGCAGGAAATATGCAGACAATCATTCATTCATTTGAATAATATTATTGAGTGCCAATAAAAAGACAAGATGTAAACTAAGCAACATGCTTGGACTGCAGAGATTAAACAACACAGAGGACCAGCTCTTGTGCAATACTGTCCTGATAAGTGCAAAAAGTGTGTTTCATGAAATCAAATACCTCTTCTGTATTTAAAATAATACCTCGTTAACTAGCCACAGAAGGAAGAAATATGTTATAAGATTAATAGTGATTATCTTGTAGAATTGTGAGTGATCTTATAATTCTGTTTCATTTTTTTACTATATTTACCTGTACTTTCTAAATTCTTTACAATGTGCTTATATTGTTTTGTGTTCAAAATATGTAGATTCAGTACCTTGAATTTTTTAAGTTTTGAGAGGAAAACTATACAGCGAAACCTGTAAGAGCTGGAACTTGACAGAATTGCCTTGTTTTTTCAGGTCTCACAAGTTTTCCACTTTTGACAGGGTGCAGTCTTACTACTTGTCTATTGCTCTCTTTTACTGGAAAATATTTGAGTTTTCCTTCTCTGACAGATTTCTTCCTTACACAGGTTCCAGTTTTTGAAGGTTTTACTGTATTACTTTTATAGCAATCCCCCACCTTCGCTTTCTCCCCCCTCCACTCTCACATCATTAAACTTTCAGAAGGAGTGAGTTATATTTTCCACAGCAGGAATGCCACTACTGTTCTGTAATGCAAATATCTTGGCAGAAGAACTGGCTTTTCTACACAGACAACAGTGTTGAATGTTTGGTTTATTTTTGTTTTTAAGTGATGCAAGCAAAAGAATTTGAGGGTTTTAGATAGATAATTTTCACTATGTTTTTCAGTCAAGGAGACTTTATATTAGCTCTAATACAAGGTCATATAAAAATATTCAACATGCATCTTGATCTTCTAAGGAAAACGTCTTTAGAATAAAAGAATTTGTGGTAAAGCTACAAAAAAATCACAATCACTAGTAATAGTAGCTGATGCTAAGTGCTATGTGCATGACAACATTCTATGTATTTTATATGCATTAACTTATTTAATCCTCACAACAGTCCTGTAAGGTATGCACGATTACCCCATTTTGCAGATAAGGAAACTGAGGCACAGAGTCATTAAGTAAAGCCATGAGAGGTGGATTCAATATTCAAAACCAGGCAGTGTGGCTTCATAATCCATGCTCTTAGTAACTTTGCCACATGGTCTCTCATAATAACAAAAATGGTGAGGAGGGTGTATTAGTCTGGGTAAAATCAGGAAGTAGAAACTACACAGTGATTTAAATAAGGGGAGTTTAATATAGAGAATTCTTAAACTATCATAAAGGAGTAACTGTCAAATATAAGAGAACTCTACATGGTACCCGAGGGCTGAAACAGAGTACCCAAGGAAGAAGAAATGTGGAATTGGGACCCCCTCCCAAGGCTGGAGTTTAGACCTCATTGGAAAAGGTGTGATTGCAACTCACTGGATGGCAGAGAAATTTGCCAGTTTTCCCAGGCCAGAGCTGGTCTGTGGTCACTGGGCAAGTAGGAGCAACCCTCTGAAATGAATACAGGGGTGCAGCTGGTGGCCAGGCCACGGGAATGCAAAAGGAATGGGGCCCTGATGCGGCCAGAGGTCTGGAGCATGTGGTGTCCACATCAAGAGGGCCATGCCAGGCTAGGGCTACAAGGGTACCAAACAACTATGCACTCTGGGCACCTGGCTGGGGCAGAGTATCACTGGACATCTTCATTTCCAACTGCTGACCGACTATGAAACAGCTGGAAACAGCAGGAGAGCCCCTTCCTCCTGCAGTGTTCTTGCAGCACTCACTACTGAGAAAGCTTAACATTGCGCTTACTGTAGAGGAGAAACACTTAACGGATTCTCATCCATTATCACAGACCAGGTACTGGAGGGTGAATTTGGAACCAAGAGGTGACACATTGGTAAGTGGCACAGACGGTTATCTAATCTGGTCATGCTACTTTGTAATGTGACTAATCCTGTGTTTCCAAGGACCTTTCACCTGGTGAGTAACCCAGACCTTGTGCTGGCAGTGTCTATGACCAAGGCTGGAAATGAAGTTGATGGCTATCCAGTTATTGTTCAGGTAAGATATGTATAGGCTAAAGAGTAATCATGACTCCTTGTTTAATTAAATTTAAGTAAAACTCTATGCTTTCTTGTTGCGTAGAAAGACAATGGCTATCATAGAATCCTATCTTGAGTATCATTGCTAAAACATTTACATTAGTCTGCTTGGATTTCAAATTGAGCATGTTCATGTAGCTCTTAATTTAGTTTAATCCAACAGATGGTGATTGTGGGCTTGCTGCAGGCCAGGCGCTATGCTGGTTACTGAAATCCAGTGGTGACCACGACAGACTGTCCCACAGCATTCACAGAGCTAACAGTCTCAGTGGTGGGTGCAGTCAGATGAATGCCTGTTAGATTCGTGAGCTTTAAGTCTGATGATAAGGGGCACATGCAAGTCCCCCTACTTGGTGACCAGAGGGAGGAGATATGGTCAGGGAAGCCTTCCTGGAAGATGTGAGCTTATCAATGTTAATTCTTCTAAAAGTTTCATTTCAAAGACAATTTTGCAAATGCTTGTAGCATCAAAACAATTTTTGAAGACTTCAGAGAATTCTGACTTTGATTTGAGTTTTGTGCAAAGACGTAAGGAGTTCTTTTTTCATGTTTTCCTGTCATCTTCAGTTATTTATAACCAGAAACATTCCTATAAGGATATATGTTTTTCCTTGTGAGGAGGAGAGAAAGTTTAGGGAAGTCCCTGGTCTGCACTTACTTTCTGGATCCTCCACAGTATTTGCCATCTTTTTGTTGAACAGAATACGTCATCTCCAGATAACAGTGGTTTTATTCCATGTTTTTAATAGCAATGAGGCAACTTGTTTTGTAGGTCTTGAATCCAAAATTGGAATATAAGAATCTAGACAAATATCAAAGCTTAATTAAGTCTTTCATCCTGATGATAAATATGGACTCTTCTAGCAGCCATGGTATATATAACATTACATTCTTCTCTGTCAGGTGCCTCTTCGGCACAGACTACACTGAGATAAAAATCTCATCTGGATTCAAACTTAGTACCTTAACCAGTCTCAGAAAATTATAGATATGAATATTTTCCTCTAAGATTCCCACTTTATAAGAAATGAGTTTGATCTAAGGCAATTTATATGACCTTTCAAGGTTTTTTTTTTCCTCTGCTGGTGTTTCATTTTTATTTCTTGAAGCAATCAGCTTATGAGAAAATACTAAAGTCCGTGTAAAATAATAAAAATGAGGCATGTGATGTTAATGCTAGTAGACCATTTCTTGTTCCTTGAAAAAACAGTCTTTGATTTTCCAGACCTTTGAGAGAAACTCTATTGTATGACCCATTAAATCAGTTCTTAGGAGTTGTTTATTTCCTTCTTTATTATCAATCTCTCGCTTGGTAAAGTAGGTGTTATTAATTATAAAGTTCCTTGAAGTGTCATGATATGTTTAGTTGAAACTAATTTACTGGTTCAAATTCTGTTAAATTGAAGCTATTCATTTCTTTGCTTATACTTGAGCCCAGTTTTATAATTAGAGGTATTGCCCATTTTTGGCAAGAGTTTGAGGAAAAATGATTAGTTTTATATACTGTTGGTGGAAGTCTAAACTAGAATAACCTTTCTAGAAAGCATTTTGATATGATATATTATAATCTTTAAAAATTATCGTATTCTTTTATCAGTGTTTTATCAGTGTTTCCACTTGTAGGAATTTGTCCTAAAGAAATCATCATGGATATACACAAAGATTTAGTTGCAGGGTTGTTCAACAGTATTTTGCTCATAATGGGGAAAATTTGAGAAAAACCTACATGTGAAACTGTTGGAGCCTTGGTGGTGCACAGGTTAAGAGCTCGGCTGTTAACCAAAAGGTCAGCAGTTGGAATCCACCAGCTGCTCCTCAAAAGCCCTATAGGGCAGTTCTACTATGTCCTATAGGGTCACTATGAGTCGGAATCGACTTGATGGCAACGGGTTTTTTTTTTTGTTGTTGTTGTTATTGGGAATTAACTCTATGGAGGAATTAATAAAATAAAATATCCCTAAAATGAAATAGTATATATCATTAAAAGACATGTCAGGAAAAAGCTCATGGAATATTGTTAAGGAAAAAAATGCAGTTACCAAAGTGTAAGTAATTTGTGCTTCTGTTTTTGTAAATCAAAGAAAGTATGTGTATAAAGATTGTTTATATAATCACCAAAATATCAGCAGTAGTTATCATTGGATAGTGGAATTATGAGTGAAATTTAGAAAGTATCTGTACTTCCTAAATTTATATAATGAAAGATAGTACTGCTATAACCATCTCATAAACTCTCCTGTCTATTTGACTCCATATTTTACCCATTTTTTTTTCAGAAATATAAGCCATATAACAATGGGACTTCCAATCAAAAGTGGCATTACATGGAAAATATGAAAGCTTTTATGGCTTTTCATAGCACTGCACTGGATAAGGAAATCACAGCAGCAAATTATGCTGGTATTTGCACATCCTCTGTGATTAAAGAAGAAAACATTGACCAACCAGTAAGTGGGTCCTTCCTCCTAAAGATACAGGAAAAATGGAGTAAAATAGGATGATTAGTAAAGCCAAGACCTTTTTTTTCCTAGAAAACCTCATGTTAAAATAAGTTGAACACTAATCTCTTAGAATGTGAATCTGGTTAGGAAAAAATGAAGGAAAATGGATGTTACTGCTCTGCTCATGTTTTTTCTGTGGCTCTCCATCACTAGCACAACCTTTGGCTCAACAGTTCACGAGAACACACATGAGGGAGTATGTTCACACATACTACACTCCCACAAGTGTGCCTGCCACACTAGATGTCACTCCACTCCAGAAATTGTATTTAAAATGCAAATGATTGTAAGTGACTTTATATTACATTATACCAAGTATATGGCTAAGCATGAATATAATCCAATTTCTAAAGGAAATAATTTCTCAACTTTGGTCCTTTAATTCTTATTAGTAAAGTATTACTTGCCTCAGACTTCATAGATACGATATGACTCTGGGACAGTGGGTCAAGTCATCTTGCCATTGTTGATGGCCACTGGCCTACAGAAAATTGATATTTCATAATGCACCCTACAAGACCTTCCTTACTCTGCGCTTCAGATGTCTCTAAATTGCTGCCTCTTTTCCTTCACCTGTCAATCCCTAGCTCTTCTGAATAATTTTCAGTTTTCCAAATGTGCCATACCATTTTGCACTTCTCTGCCTTTGACTGTGCCACCTCCCCTTCCATCTTTTTCTCTTTTGTCTGTGAGCTCGTATCAGTGAGTAAAGAAGCTATCAAAGACTACTAAGGTCATCTCAAAAAGATTCAGGAGCCAACTTCAAAAGGCTCCCACTGTACAAAGCCAGAACAAGTTAGGCATCAACAAGACAAATGAATGCAGTGGTTTGAATACATAAACCAATTGCCGTCGAGATGATTCTGACTCATAGCGACCCTAAAGGACAGCGTAGAACTGCCACATAGGGTTTCCAAGGAGCAGCTGGTGGATTCAAGCTACCGACCTTTTGGTTAGCAGCTGTAGCTCTTGACCACCGCACCACCGGGGCTCCATTGAATATATAAGGTATGTTTAACTTCATATTTTCATACTGATATTAAACAACAACAACTCATCACCCACAACTGGACGATGTTAAAGAACCAATTAGTTACTTTGAAAACTGGAATATAAAGAATCAGGCATTTATTCTTCCTTTCCTTTATGAACTGTACCTAAGGATAACTAAACAGTTGGTGAGGATAAGTTTCACTTCATAGAAATATCTCAGGTAATTAATGAATATGGTATAAAATAATCATAACATCACTGTTTTGCAACTTTTAGTAAATTAGTAGATCTAAGCAATGAGCAGAGTCCCTGGGTGGTGCAAACAGTTAGGCGCTCGACTGCTAGTCACAAGTTTGGCTGTTTGAACCTACCACAGGCACCTCAGAAGACATGCCTGGAGATCTGCTTTTGAAAGGTCACGACCGTGAAAACCCTGTGGAGCAGTGCTTCTCGGCACACGTATGCCCACTATGAATTGGAATCAGCTCTCCAGTAACTAGCAACAATAACAACAACGGGCAATGAGCGTCAGTAGTTACTAGCATTACAAAAAGAAACACAGCAGATATTATGTGTCCCCTGATGGAAGCAACAATACCACTTAATGAAATGTTCTTGCCAAAAAAAAAAAAAAAAGAAGACCTAAGCAGAATTTAATCAAGTCTCTTGTTCTATCTACTAATTCACCACAAATACAGGAGGCAGAAGAACAAGTAAAAAGACACAATGAGGTAGTCAGCAAAATCCTAATTGAGAGAAAGGCTACAACAAATAAATTTCAAGAGAAGAAAAGAGAAAGAGATATAGGGGTAACTGGAGATTAAAAGAAAGAGACAT
Organism: Dugong dugon; assembly: GCA_030035585.1. Classification (NCBI taxonomy): domain Eukaryota; kingdom Metazoa; phylum Chordata; class Mammalia; order Sirenia; family Dugongidae; genus Dugong; species Dugong dugon. The sequence goes on along the minus strand of CM057467.1, from coordinate 102,897,330 downwards.
ATAAGCCAATTATAATGTATGGATCTTATTTCAATTCTGTTTCAAACATTGCAGAGAGAGTGACAGAGAGGATTGGAGAAATTTGAATACTGATTCAATAATTAAATTAAGGTGTTATCATTACTAATTTTCTGGTATGATACTGTAGCTATGGTAAAAAGAGTCCTTATCCTTTAGAAATACATACTGAAATATTTAAGAATGAAGTGATACAATGCCTGGGATTTGCTTCAAGATAATCCAGGGTGAAGAAGGAAGTTGGTAGGGATACAGAAGAAACAAGATTGGTAATTGTTGATAATTGTTGAAGGTGGGTGAAGGGTACATGTGGGTTCATCATAGTTTTGTATGAGATTAACATTTTCCAGTGATTATATAATTTGTGCTTTTATTGAAAGAGATAGGGAAGGAGGATTATAGGACTGGTGGGAAAGGAAAGGAGAGAGAAATTATAATTAGATCATAGAATCTAAGCTGAGTTTAGAGGGAGGTGACATAAAGGTATGATAAGCCTCTGGGTTGGAGGTCTCAGTGGACACTGCTGTTTTGCTCAAGAAAAGTTTAACACTTTAAGTGCCAGAAATATTTTTTTTTGTATTCTTTTTTTTTATTTTTTAAAATTCTTTATATTTTATTGTACTTCAGGTGAAGGCTTACAGAACAAATAGTTTCTCATGAAACAGTAGTACATGTGTTGTTTTATGACGTTGGTTAACAACCCCACAACATATTAACCCTCTAAATTCTCAACTTTTTTTTTTTTTGTGAAAACACACATAGCCAAAGATACACCATTTCAAAAATTTCTACATACACAGTTCAGTGACATTGACTACGCTCTTCCAATTGTGCTGTTATTCTCACTTAAGATGAAGGCTTACAGAACAAAATAGTTTCTCATTTAACAGTTACTACAAATGTTGCCCTATGACAATGGTTAACAATCTCACAACACATCAACAATATCCTAACTCAACCTTGGGTTCCCTATCACCAGCTTCCTTGTCCCCTTCTGCCTTCTGGCCCTTGACACTGGACTCCTGTACCTCATTAGTCTCATTTGGTTTTACGGGGCTGTCCACTCCCAGGCTGAACGGTGAACCTCGGAGGTAACTTCCCCACTGAGCTAAAAGGGTATCTGGGGACCATACTCTCGAGGTTTCTCCAGTCTCCTTTAGGCCAGTAAATCTGGTCTTTTTTTTGTGAGTTAGAATTATGCTCTGCATCGTTCTCCAGCTCTGTCCAGAACCCTCTGTTGTGATCCTGGTCAGAGCAGTCAGTGGTGGTAGCCGGGCACCATCTAGCTGTACTGGACTCAGTCCGGTGGAGGCCTTGGTAGCTGTGGACAATTAGTCCTTCGGACTAATCTTTTCCTTGTATCCTGTTCTCTTCATTCTCCCTTGCTCCCAAAGGGATGAGACCACTGGAGTATCTTAGATGGCCACTCACAGGCTTTTAAGACCCCAGACACCACCCACCAAGGTAGAATGTAGACCATTGTCTTTATAAGCTGTGTCATGCCAATTGAGCTAGATGTTCCCCGGGACCATGGTCCCCACAGCCCTCTGCCCAGCAATTCAGTCCCTCAGGGAGTTTGGATGTGTCTATGGGGCTTCCATGACCTTTCCTTGTACAGGTTGTGCTAGTTTCCCCTGTATTGTGTACTGTCTCACCTTTCACCCAAGATACCACTTATCTATTGCCTATTTAGTATTTCCCCCCCACACCTCCCATCCCTGGTAACCAACAAAGATTGTTACATTTTGTGTGTGAACTTCTTCATGGGTTTTTACAGTAGAGGTCCCATACAGTATTTGTCCTTTTGTGATTGACTTATTTCACTCAGCATAATGTCCTCCAGTTTCATCCATTTTATGAGATGGTTCACAGATTCCTTGTTGATCTTTCTCGTTACATAGTACTCCATTGTGTGTATGTACCATAGTTTATTTATCCATTCATCTGTTGATAGGCATCTAGGTTGTTTCCATCGTTTTGCTATTGTGAACAATGCTGCCATGAACATAGGTGTGCATATGTCTATTCGAGTGACGACTCTTATTTCTCTAGGATATATTCCTAGGAGTGGGATTGTTGGATCAAATGGTATGTCTATTTCTAGCTTTCTGAGGAAGCGCCATATCATTTTCCAAAATGGTTGTATCATTTTCCAAAATGGTTGTATCATTTTGCATTCCCACCAACAGTGCATAAGAGTTCCCATCTCCCTGCAGCCCCTCCAACATTTTTTATTTCCAGTGTTTTTGATTCATGCCAGTAATGCTGGGGTGAGATGGTATCTCATTGTTGTTTTAATTTGCATTTCTCTAATGGCTAGTGATCGCTAGCATTTCCTCATGTGTCTGTTGGCCATTTGAATGTCTTCTTTGGTGAAGTGTCTGTTCATTTCCTTTGCCCATTTTTTAATAGGATTATTTGTCTTTTTGTTGTAGAGGTATTGGATTTTCTTGTAGATTACGGAGATTAGACCTTTGTCTGACTTGTACTGTCCAAAAATTTTTTCCCAGTCTGTAGGTTCTCTTTTGACTCTTTTGGTGAAGTCTTTTGAAGAGCATAGGTGTTTGATTTTTAGAAGATCCCAGTTATCTAGCTTATCTGTTGGGTTTTGTGCGTTGATGGTTATGGTTTGTATCCTGTTAATGCCATGTATTAAGGCCTGAAGTGTTGGTCCTATTTTTTCTTCTATGAACTTTATAGTTTTAGGCTTTATATTCGGGTCTTTGATCCATTTTGAAGTAGTTTTTGTATACGGTGTGAGGTATGGGTCCTGTTTCATTTTTTTGCAAATGGATATCCAGTTTTGCCAGCACCATTTGTTAAAAAGACTGTCTTTTCCCTATTTGATGGACTTTGGGCTCTTGTCGAAGATCAGGTGACCGTAGGTAGATGGATTTACATCCGGGTTCTCAATTCTGTTCCATTGTCAATGTATCTGTCGTTCTACCAGTACCAGGCTGTTTTGACTACTGTAGCTGTATAGTAGGTTCTGAAGTCAGGTAGTGTGAGTCCTCCAACTTTATTCTTCTTCTTCAGTAGTGCTTTACTTCTTCGGGGCTTCTTCCCTTTCCATATAAAGTTAATGATTAGTTTTCCCATCTCTTTGAAGAATGTTGTTGGTATTTGGATCGGAATTGCATTGTGTTTGTAAATTGCTTTGGGTAGAATTGACATTTTCACCATGTTGAGTCCACCTATCCATGAGCATGGTATGTTTTTCCATTTATGTAGATCTCTTTGGGTTTCATGCAGTAGTGTTTTGTAGTTTTCTTTGTATAGGTCTTTTACATCCCTGGTCAGATTTATTCCTAAGTATTTTATCTTTTTAGGGGCTATTGAAAATGGTATTGTTTTCCTGATTTCCTTTTCATTGTTCTCCTTACTGGTGTATAGGAATCCAACTGATTTTTGAATGTTTATCTTGTATCCTGCTACTCTGCTGAATCTTTCTATTAGTTCCAGTAGATTTCTCGTGGAGTCTTTAGGATTTTCTATGTATAGTATCATATCATCTGCAAACAGGGACAGTTTAACTTCTTCATTACCAATTTGGATGCCCTTGATTTCTTTTTCTTGCCTTATTGCTCTAGCTAGAACTTCCAGTACAATGTTAAATAGGAGTGGTGATAAAGGGCATCCTTGTCTTGTTCCTGATCTCAAGGGGAATGTTTTCAGCCTCTCTCCATTAAGAATGATGTTGGCCATTGGTTTTGCATAGATGCCCTTTATTATGTTGAGAATTTTCCCTTCTATACGTATTTCATTGAGAGTTTTTATCAGGAATGGGTGTTGGACTTTGTCAAATGTCTTTTCTGCATCAGTTGAGATGGTCATGTGATTCATGTCTTTCCTTTTATTTATGTGGTGGATTACGTTGATTGATTTTCTAATGTTGAACCATCCTTGCATACCTGCTATGAATTCTACTTGGTCATAGTGTATTATTTTTTTGATATGATGCTGAATTCTATTGGCTAGAATTTTGTTCAGAATTTTTGCATCTATATTCATGAGAGATATTGGCCTGTAATTTTCTTTTTTTTTTGGTGACATCTTTGCCTGGTTTTGGTATCAGCATTATGCTGGCTTCATAGGATGAATTTGGAAGTGTTGCTTTCTCTTCTATGTTCTGAAATAGCTTGAGTAGTACTGGTATGAGCTCTTCAGTAAATGTTTTGTAGAATTCTCCAGTGAAGCCATCTGGGCCAGGGCTTTTTTGGTTGGGAGTGTTTTGATTACCTTTTCAATCTCTTCTCTTGTTATGGGTCTGTTCAGATTTTCAACATCACTTTGTTGTAGTTTGGGTAGGCTGTGTGTTTCTAGAAATTTATCCATTTCCTCTAGGATTTCAAATTGGTTGGAGTTTAGTTTTTCATAATATTCTGTTATAATCCTTTTAATTTCAGTTGGGTCTGTTGTAATGTCCCCCATTGCATTTCTTATTTGGGTTATTTGTGTCCTCTCCTGTTTTTCTTTTGTCAGTCTGGCCAGTGGTTTGTCGATTTTGTTGATTCTTTCAAAGAACCAACTTTTGGTTTTGTTGATTCTTTCTATTGTTTTCCTGTTCTTTATTTCATTGATTTCTGCTCTGATCTTTACTATTTCCTTTCTTCCGGTGGTTGTGGGCTTTTTTTGCTGTTCTCTTTCTATTTGTTTGAGTTCTGTAGTTAATGTTTTGATTTTGTCCCTTTCTTCTTTTTTGATATGTGCATCTATTGCTATCAATTGTCCTCTGAGGACTGCCTTTGCTGTCTCCCAAAGGTTTTGGTATGATGTGTTTTCATTCACATTTGATTCTATGAATTTTTTGATTCCATCTCTGATTTCTTCTATTACCCAGTGATGTGTAAGCAGGGTATTATTCAGTTTCCATGTTGTTGATTTTTTTTTTTCCTTGCTCTTTCTATTGTTAATGTCTATCTCGATGGCATTGTGGTCAGTGAAGATACTTTGAATTATCTCAACGTTTTGGATCTTGTTGAGGATTGCTCTGTGGCCTAAGATGTGGTCTATTCTGGAGAACATTCCATGTGCATTGGAAAAGAATGTGTATTTTGCAGCAGTTGGATGGAGTGTTCTATATATGTCTATGAGGTCAAGTTGGCTGATTGTGCCCTTTAGGTCTTCTGTATCTTTGCTGAGTTTCTTCCTAGTTGTTCTGTCCTTTACTGAGAGTGGTGTGTTGAAGTCTCCCACTATTATTGTGGAACTGTCAATTTCTCTTTTCAGTGTTGTTAGAGTTTGTTTTATGTATTTTGGAGGCCTGTCATTGGGTGTGTAGATGTTTATTATGGTTATGTCTTCATGATGGATCGTCCCCTTAATCATTATATAGTGTCCTTCTTTGTCTTTTATGGTAGATTTTGTTTTAAAGTCTATTTTATCTGAGATTAGAATTGCCACTCCTGCTCTTTTTTGGTATTTGTTAGCTTGATGTATTTTTTTCCAACCTTTGACTTTTAATAAATTCACATCTTTGTTTCTAAGGTGTGTCTCTTGTAGACAGCATATTGATGGATCCTATTTTCTTATCCATTCTGTCACTCTCCGTCTCTTTATGGGTGCATTGAGTCCATTTACATTCAGTGTAATTATTGATAGATGTGGGTTTGTTGCTGTCATTTGTAGTGCTTTTTTTGTGGTGCTGAAGTTTTCTTTTTTCTTCTTACTCTCTTGTGCTGAGTTACTTTTGTTGGTGGATTTTTTTTCATTTCTTTTGTTTTTCTAGGTTTTGTTTTTGCCGAGACTTTATGTTTTTCGTCTTTATTATTATGAGTATATTTGTTAACTTTCTTTGTGGTTACCATGAATTTTACCCTTATCTTTCTAAGTTTGAAGCAGTCTACCATTACTTGGTATCGCCTTGCCTTCCTCTCCATTAGAAGGTTCTATAGCTATGCCATTTATTCCCTCTTTTATTGTTTTGATGTTGTTGTCATTTATTGATTAACTGCTCTGATTCCCTGTTGTAATTCTTTTGGTTTTGGATAGTCCTCGAGAGTTCATTTCCTAGATTGGTATCTGGCTCGTACGATCCTGCATCCTAGATTCTGCCTGTGAGCTGAAGCTGTTTGTCCTCAGATCGAAGAACTCCCTTTAAGAATTCTTGTAAGTTTGGTTTGACTTTTACATATTCCCTTAATTTCTGTTTATCTGGAAATGACCTAATTTCACCATCCAATTTGAACGAGAGTTTTGCAGGCTATATTACTCTTGGCTGACAATTTTTTTTCTTTCAAGATTTTATATATGTCATCCCATTGCCTTCTCACCTGCATGGTTTCTGCCGAATAATCTGAGCTTAGTCTTATTGTTTCTCCTCTGTATGTGACTTCTTGTTTTTCACGAGCTGCTCTCAGGATTCTTTGTCTTTGGTTTTGGCAAGTGTGAATATGATATGCCTTGGTGATTTTCGTTTGGGGTCTCTTCTATATGGGGTTCATTGAGCTTCTTGTATGGCCAGCTTTTCATCTTTCATGATATTGGGGAAGTTTTCTGTCAGCAGTTCCTCAATGATCCTCTCTGTGTTTTCTGTTTTCTCCCCCTGTTCTGGAATTCCGATCCCTCGCAGAGTTTTGCTTTTGATCATATCCCACATAACTCTCAGGGTCTCTTCATTTTTCTTTGTTCTTTTTTCTGAGTTTTCCTGAAACAGAGTTTTATCCAAGTGTTTGTCTTCAATTCCACTGATCCTGTCTTCCACCATTTCAAATCTGCTTCTCAGCCCTTCTATGACATCATCCATTTCTGAAATCTTATTGTTTATCTTTTGGATTTCTAATTGTTGTTTTTGTATAATTTGTAGTTGTGAATTTATTTTGGCATTTTGTTCCTGCATCATCTTGCTGAACTCTTCCAATTTTGTGTCTGTATTTTCCATGAATTTGTCTATTATTTCCTCATGTTTGTCAGCTTTTTGCCTCAGTTCTTGGAGAATTCCGAGTATTAAAGATTTGAATTCCCTATCAGGTAGTTCTAGTGCATTTTCTTCCACAGGAGAGTCATCTGTTGTTTTATTTTGACACCTACTGGAACCATCCTGTCCTGTTTTTATAAATGTTTTGATATTGTCTGCTGTTTTCGGGGCAGTCAGTAGTTATTTTTCTCATTTATTGATTGTAGATTTGTCTGTTTCATCCCTTTTTTAAAAAAAAAAATTGACTATGTCTGAGCAGGCAGACTGTGTTTTCTTTGCTATTTGCTCATCTGTGCGCTCAATACTTTTCACCTCATTCTCCAACTGGCAGGGTCAGTCACTCAGATATGGTACAGCAGGGCAGGTCTAACTGAAGAGGAGTTACTTGGACGGGTTGTTTGTGGCACTTACTACAGCCACCAGAGCGGGTCGGTAATCAGTGCAGGGCAGGTTCTAGTAGGCCGTGCCTGTACTGCTTGGTGGTGTGATGTCAAGCGCACGGTGCAGGTAAGCAGGATGCAGCAGGGAGATTGTTATGTGTGGAGCTAAGATGGATATGGGAGAGAGGAGTGAGGAACAGGAGCCAAAAACATACAAACAAACAAAAAAGAATGCTAGGGGAGCTTGCTGTTGGAATGGAGAGATGAGAGACTATGAAATGGAGAAAAACAGAAAGGGGATGAGGAAGAAAAGGAAAGAATGAATAAATAAAAATCAGAAAGGTTAAAGAACCACAGAGTTCCCAGGGATCCTACTGATGCAGCTTTGAGGTCTGGGGACGTCGCTCTCAGGTGTTGCAGTACAGCCTGGCTAGAAGGCATAGAGGTAGACAATGCCAGGTATTCAGGGATCAGAAAGAGAAGGAAGATATAGAGAGACGAGAAACTGAGCAACAAAGAAAGACAAAAAGGGAAAAAGAGGGAAAAGAAAACAAAGCAATTTAAAAAAAAAAAAAAGAACAAGAAAGCCCACCCCAAAAAAATAGAAGGAAAAAATAAAAACAACGAAAAAAGAAATATCCTCAGGGATCCCTCTGCACGTCTGTGGAAACTGAAGGGGAGATCCTTGCCACGCAGTTCCGCCTGGCCAGAAACGGCTACCAACTCAAGAAAATGAAAAGAAAACAAACAAACAATTCAAAACGAACAAAAGCCCTGGGATCCCACCAGTGCAGTAGCCCAGACCAGGAAGCAGCTCCACACTCGAATGGAGCTCCGCAGCCCCTCAGGAAGAAGCAAAGATGGCGCATGGAGCCAGACACTCGAGCGAAAGGAGGGGGAGACGGCGAGAGGCAAGCAAGAAATCCAAAGAAGCAGAAAGGAAAAAAAAAAAGCAACACCAGCAGCGAACAAATGGCACTCAGAGAGCCAACTAGTGCGGGCTGGTGTTTCTGGGCAAGAGACTGTGTCCGCAGGAAGCAGAGGAGGCCGAGTGTGGGTGAAGAAGGGTAGAGAGTGGGAAAACGTATATCACAAATTGCCGGTGCTCTGGAGCCCCTCAGGAAGAAGCAAAGATGGTGCACGGAGCCAGGCACTTGAGTGAAAGGAGGGGGAGGTGGCAAGAGGCAAGTGAGAAATCAAAAGAAGCAGAAAAAAAAAGCAACACTAGCAGCCAACAAATGGCACCCAGAGAGTTGCCTGCTTGGGTGTGTGGAATCCAAGCAGCAGGCGCTTCCCGGTCAAGAGACCGTAGCCACGGGAAGCAGAGGAGGCTGAGCCGGGGCGAAGAGTGGTGGGGGGTGGGAAAGCACACATGGCAAATTACCGGTTGTTTTGTCTCCCGCTGGATGCTCCGTGAGGCTGCTTTCTCGTATCCCAGTTTGCTGGTCTCCGATAGGAGTCCAAGATGGTGGATCTGCGCTGCGCTAGCTGGTAGGGGACCTCTGCATGGATCTCTCCTCGCTCTCCATTCTCTGTCAGTTTTCTTATTCCATTTGGTGCTTGGCTGAGTTCTTTATCTCTTCATTTGATGTTTTAGGGTTTCAGGATTGTTGCATTCTCTGTTCGGCTTAGTTTTTTGGATCTTTGCTGTGGAGGGATGGCGTGGTGCTTCTGCCTAGAGGGCCATTTTGCTGGAACTCTTCCTAAACACCAGAAATTTTCTACTTGATTTTTTTGTTATAAATCTTCTTGAAAATACTTTCCAGTATTTTTCCTCTAATAGCATGTTCAGAACATCATTTAACCCAAGTCAGGACCATCAGCATGCTGGTTACACTACCACACAGGAGATAATTGGCACTTTGGCTTTAATCTGAATGCATCCTAAAATCATACATGCAACTTGCTTTCTTAAAAACAAAAAATCCTCGAAGGCCATTTGCTTTCCACCATTTTCCTTCAAGCCTTCTTACCCATCTGCTTGCATCACATTTGCTAATACTACATTGACCAAAGTCATGTGACCTTGCTCAGATTCAAGAAAAGGAAAATGAAACTTCATTTCTTCAAGGGAGGAGCAGCAAAGTCACATTTCAAGAGGGCATGCCAACAGGGATGGGAGAGTTTTATTATGGCCATCTTTGCGAATAATCTGCCATACTTTCTCATGGCCAATTTTCAGAGTTAGAAATTGGTGCCAACTTACTTCCAATGGTCTCCAATGAGTTATGATTTTGTTTTTAAAATTTTTATTTTTAATATAATTATGAACTTATGACATTTTACATACCTAGCGTGCTTTGCTTATCGTTCTTTTTGATGCTCCTAAATTATCCTACTTCATGTTGTTGCCTATGTCTTTTTGACATGCTCCCTTTACTTTCTAATAACTTCCTTTCTTTCTGGGCACAGCAAGATATCCCAGGCTAGCATTGTATATTCCCTGCCCCAAATATAGACTTGGCCATTCCTCCAAGAAAGCCTCATTCCAGACCTGGCTATGCTCATTGATACTGGAATGTCATTGTCTCTAGTTTTTCAGTTGACAGATCTTGCAAATAGGCTTTTGATTTTTTGGGAGGAGGAGGTAAATATTATAATTGAAAAAGAGGAAGACCTTCAATGAGATGGATTGACACTGGCTGCAACAGTGGGCTCAAACATAGCAACGATTGTGAGGATGGCGCAGAACCAGGCAGTGTTTCGTTCTGTTGTACTAAGGGTCACTATGAGTCAGAATCAACTCGACGGCACCTAACAACAACAACAAATGTTATAATTAAGAAGCAAAATAATGCATTCATACTGATATTTCAAATTTTGCATTTGGAGATTATAAAAGTGCTTTTTAAAATATTGTACAGTGTTCTACAAACATGCTATCATTATTTAGATGTATGAAGACATCTTTGTCTACCCTTTTAGGGATATTATTATCTCTCATCTGATGGAAAGAGAAAAACGATGCTCTGCTTGGCTTGTGGACGATCCATGAGAGCAGAGAAGGGACTGAAACAATTGCTACCAGGGGTCCCATTCCTCTGTGCCTCCGGCTGTAAGACACAGAAGCCCTTCTCACTAGGGCCCTTCAGGGTCATCACTGTGGCCAAGGTGTGTAACGATCTGAGCTCTGTTAATACATGTGTGGTAACAGTTTGCAAACTTTGATGCATTCATTATCTGCCTTGCACTCAAGTTCGTCTCCACTCATCCAAATTTATCTTCCTCGATTCACCTTTACCATTCTACCTTCATTGATTTCCTTTTCCCCATTGTAATTTAAAATACACTTTCTATTAATAGTTCAATACACCCTTTGAAGTTAATCGGGCACTTCTGCTGCTTTAATCATCTACTGACACCTTTCACTGCTCTCTGTGTTGCTTTTAGGTGAGGAAATAACTGCAAGTCTTTACTTAGTGGAGCAGCTTTTTTGCCTCTACTCACAGAGTAAACTCCTTTTTACTAGCATGGAACATTTCAGGGAGAATTTGACATGTTGTTGCTAATGACTGTTCAGGTTTGGTGCCTGAATTCAAGCATCCATGTCTAATACTATTTACAGCTCATGGAGAATAAATCTCTGCACTCTCCTGTGATCTTAATTTAAACTGGCACCGGTTTAAAAACCCTTCCCTTCAAGTTTAGAAGTGAGAAGACCTAAGGGAAGCTTACACACCTGTATAAAAAGGGGCAATTCCTGAGAGGTGAGAAACTTTCAGAAGATAAATCAGCAAGTGGTGCGCTCCTCAGGGCTTACCTACCCCATTCCCACATTACTCCTCTTTCCCCTCCAACCCCAATGCACCTGGGGGAGGAGGAGCAGGTTAAAAGGAATATCTGCTGAAACTGTAACTCTGAAGGAGAAGGGAATTCAGTCCACTGGGGGAGCCTGAAGGCATTTGGCTTTGTTTTAGGATCAGAGGAGTGATGTTTAGGAGGTGGTATGAGCTGATTAGAAAGGAGCTTAAATGTATTAGCATCTCAGATAGAGCTTTCTCCCTCAGAACAGCATTGGGGTAGGGATGGGAAGGGAAAGGGGAAGCAGGGTGTTTCATACTCATTACCTTGTGGTTAAGGCTGCCCTCATTCCCCTACCTCTTCATCAATATCTGCTAGCACGGTGATATCATCCTAAAGTTAAGAGAATATCTGTAATGTTGGTGTCCCACTACTTCAACCCTAGGCTGTCTCTGGCCCTGACATACTTCCACCCTAACTTCTGTCACTGGGGAAAATCAAGAGAAAACAACAGAAGCCTAGAAACACAAGCCAGAGGCCCCAAGTCACCTAGTGACTCAGTGGCAGGGCTGGGAATAGAACCAAACCATTCTGACCCAGTGTCCTTCCCACTACAGCATAATATCTATAGCATTTGAAGTGAAGATTTAAAAATTTAGATGTTATACATATGGAGACATACATTTATTAAATGAAGAGACTAAAGTACACCAAAATGACAAAATTAGAAAAAAAGTTCATGAAATGTATGATTTTTTTTTTTCAAATCAGGCTGATTTATCCTCTTACGAGGCTGAGAAAACTCTAAGTTATTATGAAGGACTCCTATTATCTTCACGGATGAAGACCTGCACACGAGCTGTATCTCATAGTGGTGTGGCAACTCCGCACCAGAAGGCGGTGAAAATAATTGCGTACAAAAATGGGAATGGATATCATAATGGAAAGTTAATTGTGGCTGGAACATTTCCCATGGTAAGTGACTATCACTTAAATGCTGCTTGTATCCTCAGAGGTAATGATAATGGTTACTCTTCTTACAAGAAGAAAGCAGTGGGATTGAGTGATAAATATCCCTGGCCAGTTTCACCAATTTGAGCTGATGAGATCAAGATCTTTGTTTTGTTAAAGACATTCTCTTTTATTGTATCTCTTTGGATGCAGTCTTAGAAAAATGAGCCGCCAGAATATGGTTTTTAGATTGGCTCCAGAGCAAAGATGTATAAAAGAAGGGGGAAAGAAAAGATAACAGATTTTCTTAGTTCTTGTGATGGAGTGCCTTTTTCTGTCTTCCTTCCCATGTCTGCTTCAAGTTGCTTGTTGTCTGAATATTCTAAGAGATCCCACCTCCTTTATCATCTGGAGAATCAGAGCACTTATTTGTTGATAGGATGTTTTACTTCATTTTCAAATTGGAGAAGCAGGTTGTGCTGGGAGGTACTTTTTGGTCTCTGTCATGGAGACTGCTCCCCATAGATGTAGAAAGGGAAAACCAAGAAGTCCCAGCATTTTCCTCCATTGCTTGGTGATTATATTGTCTATACATTCTGGCTAATATTTTTAACAAAATATTTTAGAAACTATGTTAAATCTCATTAAGAGTTATCTTGAAGACTTCCTTGCAAACACACATACCCATTGTCTTAGTTATCTAGTGCTGCTATAACAGAAATACCACAAGGAGTGGCTTTAACAAACAGAAATTTATTTTCTCACAGTTTAAGAGGCTAGAAGTCTGAATTCAGGCTGCTGGCTCTAGAGGAAGGCTCTCTCTGTGTGTCCACTCTGGGGGAAGGTCCTTGTCTCTTTTCAGCTTCTATTCCTAGGTTCCTTAACAATCATGTGACTTGCTTACTTGTTTGTTTTCATGCTTAATCTGCTCTTTTATATCTCAAAAGAGATTGACTTAAAACACATCTTACACTAATACTGCCTCATCAACCTAACAAAAAAACCCCACTCCCAGATGGAATTGTAACCACAGGTAGAGGAGTTAGGATTTACAACAAGTATTTTTGAGGGGCACAATTCAATCCATAACACCCATTCACCCACCTCTTTGGTTGAATACAAATAGATGTTTTAATAAGACATTGTTGTTAAATGGACTAAGCAAAGCACAGAAGTTAGCAACTCCAAGATTCACCCTCAGCTCCTTAGTTGACCTTTGTGGTCTTGGGCAAAAAATATTAACCTTTCAACCTGTTTTCCAATCTGCGAAATGGAGGTAATACTATGTGTCAGTTCTTGGTTTGAAACTTAATCACTCATTTATTTTAAAGCAGTTGGTAAGTATGAAGTAGTATAGCAATTTTATACCTTATAAAGTAACAAAATTGAAAATGGATTTCTAAGTTGAACATCTCTTAAAAAATACTCTGATGTTAAAACGTATTAACATATGTCAGCTGCTGTGTTAAAATTCTGGAGTTAGGAATTTTCCCAACTGGATTGGACTAATGTTGTGAGATTAGGTAGGCCAATCTAATGTCAAAAATGGTCTCTAATCAAAGAACAATATCGGTAGTTACTCAGCTTTCTATTTTCTCAAAGGATTTTCTGTCTTTTAAAATGACAAGTTCTTCATGATTATTCCCAGTTCTACTACAATTTCCTCTCAGTTCCTCACAGTCTGCATTGTCTAGCTTCTTACAGAGTGCACAGAACAACTTGGTCTTTCCAGAGCAGCCTCCAGAGTGTATACTAAAGATGGAACCACAATTCTTACTTTGCATGATTTGGTTTTATGGGCTCTTCATGAATCCTTTATCCAGAAAGACTCTGAGGATCAAAAGAAACATGCAGCCCCTGTTGGAACAGAAGAGGCAACTGTTAAAAGTATGGAAGCTTGGTTACATTCTGCAGGAGTTAGCTAGTTCTATTTATATTTAATCATAACAAAGTTAAAAATATGACTTTCATTCACTTACCCCTTCTAGGATTTCAAAATCGTGTGAAGCCACTTCATTAAATGATCCAAGAGTATCAATGGGATTCTCATGTTATTTTTACCTTGCAGAATAATAAGAAAAATAAAAAGTTAATGAACTTTTAATAAATATTAGTACTCTCACAAAAATCTTGTGTAAATTTTGGCTTTACCACTGAAACAATAAATAATTGCATTGAACTAATAAAATATTAACAGTTTAGCTACTTAATGAAACATGAACAGCTTTTGTTCTCAAACGCAGTACCAAAACCAACTTAAGGAAGTAGGGCTGGATCAATACAATTTTTTTCCCTACCATTAGAAGAAAAGATATCCTCTCAATGCCTCCTGACCTCCAATCCTGTTCCTGCCCATCTCCACTTCTCCTATAAACTCCCAGAATCTCCACTGAATGCCCTTCAATTGTAGCACTGACCACATTGTATTATAATCATCTATTTACATCTGTGTGTGTCTCTTTGGGCTATGTACTACTTGAGCGAAGGGCTGTGTCCCAAATGGTAGTTTGTTAAATGAAAGGGAGTCTTGCTAGTAGTGATTCAGTAGCATTACCTCAGTGAGAGACCATCACACTATTATTGTATTGAGAGGTATGGTGTAGAGGTTAAGAACTTGGCTTTTAGAGCCAGAATAAAAGCAATTGCTATTGAGTCAATTCTGACTCATAGGGACCCCATGTGTGTCACAGTAGACTGTGTTCACCAGGATTCCAATCCTAGCTCTATTACTTGCTACATGAATGACTCTGGGCAAGTTGCTTAACCTCTCCGTACCTCAGTTTCCTCATCTGTAAAATGAGGACACTAACAGTCACTTAGAGGCCAGTGGTGGTTCAGTGGTAGAATTCTTACCTTCCATGAGGGAGACCTGGGTTCAATTCCTGGCCAATGCACCTCATGCACAGCCACCACCAGTGGAGGCTTGTGTGTTGCTTTAATGCTGAACAGGTTTCAGCAGAGCTTCCAGACTAAGATGGACTAGGAAGAAAGGCCTGGTGATCTACTTCCAAAAATTATCCAGTGAAAACCCTGTGGATCATAAAGTCTGATTCCCAACAGATCATGGGGACCGGGCAGCATTTTGTTCCATTGTGCTTGGGTCGCCACGGGTCAGGGGCCAACTTGACGGCAGCTAACAACAACAATAATCACTTACTTCATGGAATTGTTATGAAAACCAAATAAACAGATATGGAAATATATGTAATATATATATATTACATGTATATTCATACCTGTTTATTTATATATCTATACACACACACATGCACGTGTATAATCACTTAGAACAGTGCCTGATTAACATCTCCCAGACACCCAATGACTGTTAGCTATCATTATTATGTGTAGGGTATTATTTCTTTGTTTTCAGTTGGGTTTTTAAAAATAACTGTATGAACATTTAATGCCCAGCTGATCACTAAAGCATATAGTTAGCATACTAAAATATCTAATCTCTAGTTTCTTGGAGATTATAATGTCAAACTCTCTGCTTTCAAATTCTTACTTAAAACTTGGTTGAAAGTAATGTTATTCATGCAGGGTTACCAAAAGGGTATAGCCATCCCTTTTCCTCTGTATTCTAAAGGTTATCCTTGAATCAGACAGGGACATTAGAGCATTTGTTGTTATGCCTTCAGTTTGTGCTGAGAAACTTTAAAGAAATAGCCACTGAAACTCAGTAGCATGCTTACTGTGGAGGTGATATGAAACAGTGGTTAAGAGCACAGGGTTTGGAGGCAGGTGGCCTGGATTCTAATCCTAGCTCTGCCACAATCTAGCCTCAGTTACCTTATCTGTAGAAGAGGGATGGTAATAGCACTTACCTCAGAGTATCAGTTTGAGAGTTACATGAGATGATATATATGGATGATAAAATGCCCAGCACAAAGTAAGTTCTCAATTAGTGTTAGTTTCTATTTCAGGATGTTATTATTTAAATTACAAATAACTCCTTCAAAAGAACGTTCAAATGAATTTCTCTCAGGTCTCAGGACCAGGAGACATGTGTCTTCTGAGAAATTTGTCCTTACATTTGGACTGTGTCAATCCTGAAATTGTGTTTTCCTCTTTGCTTTGGTCATTAGGAGGCTCAGAACTCAAATTGTGCTTTAGCTTCAGCAAACAACAACAGTGTGTTATTCATTTCCATTTCATAATAAAAACAGTAGCTAACATTTATTGGATGCTTGCCCAATAAAATAGGCCAAGCACTATTTCTCTGAAGCATTTCACATTTTTCTCCATTTAGTCTTCCCAATAGCAGGAGGAGATGAATACAAATATCCATTTAAAAGAGGAGGACACTGGGATGCCTTATCTGTGACTTTAGTCTATCCCTCTACCCCTTTTCAGCTTTACTTGGTGTTCTTATCTCTTTATTTTACCCCTTCTTAGAGTAGATCTTTTTGGCAAGCTACTTCAAATTTCTTTCAGAATCAAGCAAGGTGTAATAAAGAAACTTACAATAAGATTAGTTTAAATTCTTTGGCTGCATAAGGACTTTCTGGCAAAATGTGTATGTTAGCATCTGGTTTGGGTATTGCATGTTTTAATCAAGTTGTTAATGAAGAATAAAATATTTTGAATAAAGAAATGAAGTCAGTAAGCAAATTTATTTTTCATTGGGTAATGGTGAATGTGTCATTTTTTTCTTAGAAAACCTGAGAACAAAAGTGAAAAACAAATCATTTTCAAAGTCTGTGACATCTGATAGCTTAAATGGTATAGACGAATCTTTGCTTGACCTTGTCCTCAGAAATCCTATTGCCATCTGGGTGTCTTGTGGTGAACCATTTCTACCTCTGAAAGGTAAGATTTTTTTGCTTTTTGCTTTCTTTCAAGCAAGTGTATGAAGGGAGAGAAAAGTAAATTTTGTTGCCATAAGCAAATGAATTAAATGTGTATAATGTCAACATAATAATATCACATTTATTCAAAGAACAGGAGGTTCATCAATTAACATGTGCACAAGGATAGCTATATCTCCCATATATTCACAATTGCCTGTTTTTTTTCTTACTGGAATGGAGTATTCTGCGTGGAAAATGTCTAATTTAGTTGACAAAGAGATCTTTGGTCTATAAGACTGAGAATAATGGTATATATTAGAAATAACAAATGAGTTTAATTCCCACTGAGGATGACCTGTCTGCACATTTTCATTTTTAAGAATTGCACCCTTTAGGCAGTAGGTGGATGTTTAAAAAATGAATGGTTCCAAGCCAGTCTTTCATCGCCTCCAAATAGTTTGTGGAAGTGGCAGATGAAATATGAGCATTGCATATGGTAAATCTATATAATAAAACAACAGTGTTTGTCTTCTTTCCCCCCTCTATTCATAAAGAAATGCCTCAAGTCCTGTCATCTTTCAAATAAGGTTTCTTTTAATGACCCTTACTTTTAATTACTTGTTTTTAACTGAATCTATTTCTTGGAGCAGAAAGTTCTTTATAAATTATTGGCTTGCATGATAAATTACTGTTGATAAAAGAATGTAAGATAAATATGCATTTTTATTCTTCTAGCTTTGGAGAAAGCAGAAAAATTGACGAAACAGAACTGGATAAAAAAGGACAAAATTTTGGCTGATCTAGATACTATGAAACACAAAATGAGGCAGTTAAAAGGTCAGCATGAACTAAATCAAGCATCACTAAGTTTACTTCTAAGTATAATCTCTATTTGTTGATAGTTATTTTCTATCACTAAATACCAGGTATTTAACTAATGTACACTGTATAAATATTGTGTTACAAAAGACACTTAGCAAGTTTAAAACCTAATATTATATTTTCAATATTTTATTTATATTTGTACATTTTATATTACAATTAATATCATATGCCTTATATATGCATTAAAAAACTTGATGGAGGGTGTCTGGACCATGTAACCATCCTGCTGGCTTTGAAATAGTCCCTGAACTGACATTTTGTGGTATTTAGAATTAGTTTTTAAACATACTTACTGTCATTACTTGGATATTGCTGGAGAAGAAGGTCGTATACAATCTGAGTGAGGAAGTAATGAAATCTTCAAAAGTCTCCAAAAGACTTCACCTTGCAATCCAGCATAAGATATGCCACTCATAGTCAAGGTGATCAATTGGCAATATTTGTCCTCTTCTTCCATTCTCTTTGTCATATAATCTTTGGTTCCTGACCTTATACTATTCCAGCACTGTGCTATCAAATGGTTCTCTGGGTAGAAACAATGTATTACGGACTTTAGTCTGGCCAGGAATACATTTCAGGTTCTGTGATTGCCATAGCAGGATTTCAGTTCTTGAGTACATATATTGTCTGGTGTCAAAAGCATATGACTTTTTCTTCAATCAATAATACAACTAGTCCTGAATGCAGTAGACAGAGCTCTAGTTTGAAATAGCTATTACTATCCAGTTATTACCAAAAGAATGATGTATGTAAATGAAAAGTTATCTGCTACTACTACTGACCTCCACTCTCCTACTAGACATTTTCACCTGAATGTCCTATGAGCATGCCAAAAACTAAAGTTACCATATCACCCCCACGTCAATCCCTCCTTCATCTCCTCTAGAAGTGTTGGTACTACCTTCTACCCTGGTGTTTCAACTCAGAACCCTGGGAGCCATCATTGGCATCTCCCCCTCTCTTACCTTGTTGCTTCAAAACTATTAATTTTATCTCAAATTCATTTTAAGCCTCTTAATCACCACTATAATTATCCTAGTTCAAACTACTTTCATCTATTCCTTGGATTACAGCAACAATTTCTAACTTGTCTTCCTGCTTCTACTCTTGACGGTAGCTTTGACAGTATGCAGAATGTTGATATTCTTCAACAACTAGAGTTATCATGCAGAAATGCAAGGCTGATTATGGTACTCCAGGCTTAATATCTCTCAGTGATCCCTATTATCTTTAGGACAAAGCTGTGGTCTTAATGTGGCCGTATATGATTTGGTCATCAGCCAGCTTCTCTCTCTTCTTGCCCACTACACTCCACCCATTTGGACTTTCTTTCAGTTGTTCAGACATAACAAGAGCTTCTCAACTCTGAGCTGTTGCCTGCATTAAGTTTTCTCTGCCTAGAACTTGCCCCTCTCCTATCCTCTTGGATTTCTCCTACTCATTCTGTGTTTTTCAGCTTAGTTGTTAGCTCTTCCCGGTAACATCCCAAGTCTGTGATAATGTGGCTCTATCACACCCTAAATTTCCACTCTGGTAGGACTTATCACATTATTATAATTATCTAGTCATGTGACTGCCTATCTTATGTTATGTTATAAATTCTATACTCTTCTCATTTGTTCTCTGAATAGTTGTAGAATTATTGAAATAATGAATGAATGGAA
Organism: Dugong dugon; assembly: GCA_030035585.1. Taxonomy (NCBI): domain Eukaryota; kingdom Metazoa; phylum Chordata; class Mammalia; order Sirenia; family Dugongidae; genus Dugong; species Dugong dugon. Next base: position 102,877,982 of record CM057467.1, on the reverse strand, counting down.
TTTCAACCATTTACTCCAATGAGTATTCTAATCTCTATCCCTGTATCAAGTTAAGTTACTAGAAAACAACATACCAGAAATAGCACCCGACAGAGCTGTGCTTTCTTCAGCTTTCATTAAAGCTAGTTAATAAAAAGGCATAAAATCCATTTGGTAACATCTGTAATATCACTGCTAAAAACAATGTCTGTTTGGTCATTCGATGTCCATTCTGGAAAGAACCATTGAAGTAGTTTTTCTTAGAATTTAGTGCTCGGGTAAATCTTGTCTCTACTGACAAACTGTTATATTTTCTGCTATTAAATAAGAATCAAACACATGCTTATAAAATACCTACTCTGAGAAAGATCTTTTTCTAGCTTTTGGAATTATGAGGATGGACAAGACCAAGTCTTACCTCAGTTAACTGGCAGTCCCTGTTAGATTGTGAGCTTCTTGTGGGCTAGATGAAAGAGGAGGTATGGGAGATAGGAGTAGTTGCTGAATCAATTAGTTCCTATTATTATAGCCATTGATAAATGCAACAAATGTTTATTAAGCATATAGTATGTATAAAGCACTGGGCTAAGTTTATTTTACATTTCATTTAGAAGCATGACCATTGCTAATATTAATATTACTAATATTACTAAAAACTACAAGGCTGTTTTGATTAAGTAACAAATTGCAAATATTTATTATGTGACTGTCACATAATAAATACTCAATAAATATTGGTATAGAGGTTCTTGAGAAGGCAGCCTATTTTCCCAATTGGGGTCTTAAAACTTAGTACATGAAACTAAGGAATAGCAGATCAGGCTCAAACTATCACCTTTGTTACATATATGACAACTCTGGAGCATTTCATTTAGTGTGACAGCTAAATAGGTCTGCTAACTGAACTCCCAAATTGGGCGGACCAGATGATTCTGAACCGGGTGGACCTCCCAGTAAGGGAGGGAGATGAGGGGAGTTGTCCAGGTGAGACTTATAGCATGAAAGAACAGGAAAGCACCCATGTTCTCTAGCTTGTGAGAGAAAAAAAGGTGAAAATAGTCTAAGAATCCTCCACTTATTTTTTTCCCAATTTCCAATCAGAGAAATCATTTGCAATACCAGTGGAGCTCCATCCTTTAGAAAGAAAACATTAAGAGCAGAGAAGAAGCATTCCCCATAAATAGTTAGCTATTATCATTACTACCCCTTGATCTCATGTAAAATAAAATAGGATATATGGTAAAATGTAATAAAAAAAAATAAGAAATAATTTGTTGAATACATTTTTTACTTGTTTTCAATTTCTGTTATCCCTACCTACATAAATAATGTTTGTTATGAAAACCTTTCTCAAAACTAAAACCTTTTCTGATGACATGCCTTTTTATGAAATTTATAATGCAAAAGTGTATTCATTTTCTTAAGACCATTGGAAGCAAGTTGACAAAAAACAGATAATGCATTTTTTTTTCTCTTTCCCATATTCAGTTCCTGGCTGTCAACAGTATAAATCATAAACTGTTGCTGAATTCTCTGTAGTTGAACAAAATCTTAGTGTTCAAAATGCATTATAAACAAAATATATATTGAAATATTATCTGTAAGAATTTGTCATAAATTATTGTCTGTACTTTATGAATATAATTGAGTAAAAACTATATTTAATGTAAATCTGTGTTATGTATTTTGTCAGGTATCACTGTGGGCTTCTCCAAAGCTTGTTGCCTAGTGACATTGTCATTGTAACTCATTGGTTGATTGATTCAATTATGTTTTCTCCACACCCATAAATTGCAATATGAATGCTTATTAGGTGCCTAGAATTCTGGTTTCCCTGAAAAGTCATCAGTAACTTTCTATTGCTGTTATTTTTATTGCTGGTGTATTTCCAAAATTTGAGCCACATCAGTACAAGTCCTCAGCAAGTACAGAATTATCTTCAAAGAGTTTTGTTCATAGACATAGTCTGAAAATCTGGACATTAAGAGCACCTTGACAGTAAAATTGGGACTCAACTTCATTTTAGTATTTTTATTATTTCATCAATCTAAGTGTTACTTTCTCAAAGAAGCCTTCTTTGACCTGTTAAGCTAGATAAGCTGCCCCTGTTAAATTCCTTCATAGATCCTGTAGTTAGCTAATACAGCATAATTACAACAAATTATTAGTGTAACCATTTCCTTAGTTTCCCTTCCCCACCAAACTGTAAGCCCTTGAGTCAAGAAATTGATCTAGAATAATTTGATGTATTTGCATCATCCAACACTGTGCTGACACATAGCTGGTGGTCAATGTAGGCTTCTGGAAGAAATATATAAAAGAAAGCATTATTTTTACTTTAGAAGTTTAAAGATCAGCATGAAGCTCAAAGCCGAGTTTATCTTCAACACCAAGAAAGAAAATGATTTCATAAGTGTGACTTTTTTTAACCTGTTTTTTAGCTATTTTTAAGTGGTCTAGCTGAAAGAATGTATAAATTTGAATCACCACACTTATTAAATTATGCCTATGATTCTTTAAAATGCAGTATTGCAATAAATATTTTCTCTTATGACAGCCTCTTAACATCGTAAAGGGCACAGCAGAGGTGTCAGAAACCAATCGTGTTCACAGGGTATTATTAGATAGAAAAAAAGGGGCTCCTGTCTCTTGAGTTAATATTATTTTAGAAGTACTTAATCCACAGGCCACTAAGCTAATTGTGGGGAAAAGCTTATTATTAGTGAAGAGAACAAAACATATGTTCCAAGACTGAAGGAGATGATGGGGACTATATAGGTCATGAATTCTATTTGACTAAATTACTGCTGAACCATGTCATGGATGAGAGGCTGGGGCTAGTGTGAAAGTCAGCATGTTATCTTTCTTTTCCATATGTAGAATATGTGCATCCTGGCTCTTTAAAGTCTCAAGCTCCCATATGAAGAGGTATTGCTAGATATTACTACCTTAGGCATCTTTGCTTTTATGACATATTTAGTATTTTAGCCTATGCTTCTGGGTGGAATGATTTATGCATAGAACATGAATCCAATTTATTTGAAACCTGAAAAGTCTGTCATCAGAAACAACATTTCCAGAGACTTCTTTCCTCAGGGCGGCGAGTAGCAGCATGTCAGCCAGCCACCATGGTTCCCACCAAAAGCCCTGTGCAGCCGGTGGTGGTGGAGGGAGGCTGGACTGAGCAGACTCAGGAGGAAATTGAACTCATGGAACTTATAAAACATACAGAGGTACATTCTTTAGGACTGTGGACATTAAAGACCCTGCCTCTTTTATAAGCTTTTTAAAGTGCAATGCTGAATATTAAAATTATGCTATTAATATATGCTCGGCATCTGGTCAGTTATGACCACATCAGCATATGCCAAGCATTGAATTGGCATTTGGAGAGTAGCTATCTAAAAGACAGTCAGCTCATATGAAAGTGTGTTTTGATTGAATGGAGACCAGAAATTATGACCTTAGCAAAGAAGAGAAAAAGGCCCAGTGGATATGTACAAAGGTAATTATAGTAAGTGTAGTCAAGTTGAGCGTTATGGCTTCACTGCTCATCACTCCTAAGGGTATGTCTCAATATGTAAAAAGAGCAAAGAGCAAAATACTAATTGCAATGGAGACATTCAGAAGTGAGGAATTCAAAAAGTGGTTTCAGTCCAATTGGTCAATCAGTCAGGATTGCCAGACATAAAGAAGTCGAGAAAAGAAAGGTCAGCTGTGGGAGAGGATTGAGGACAGAAACCTGGGATAACTTTTTGCTTTGTCAAGTTTTTCATCAAAATGATATGTTCCTATTTAATAGGGTTTCTCTAATTCGTGCAATGTGGTCAATCTAAATCTTAACAGTATGCCCAAGTCAAGGTTACTAGGAAAAAAAAATGACATCTCTAGAAATACGACTTTTTGCCAAGCTAAGAAGGATAAATCACTGGCCAGGGAATGAGTGCAAAGCATTGAACTAGTACATGTTGAAGTAGGATGAAAAGCTGCCTGGCAGGGATCTGGCAACGTATAAGGGTTGCTACAGTATTTTAAAAGACAGTGAGTAAGGACTTAAACAACAGTCGTGTTCACTCCCTTAAGCATTTCTTAGCTAGAGGAAATGATGTTATGATTCTAATTAAATGCTCATTTGTTAGATGCAGAGAAATCACTCAGTAGGAGAAAGACCATGCAGAAGTGCAGAAACATCTCTATTCATTTCTCCGAATTATAATGAAAGTTAAGTGCTATGCCAAAATAAGCGCTTTATTATTATTACTATAATTATTGTTATTATTATTGCCTTAGTGAGTCCTGTCATTGAGGCAAGAGTAATTTGCATAGAAGTCAGTGAAGGGAGAGGCTGATGCACTTAATGGTTGCTTCCTAAAATCTATTCAGTATAATTTAAAATTATAAGATATTTGTCTTTTGTCACATTTTTCACATACACAGTAAACAGATAATTCACTGAACATGGAATTCTCTGGATTTTTCTTGACAGGCACACCTTTCTGAAGTCCAAGAAGTGCAATCCAAAAGAGGGTCTCCAGTTTCAACTAAACATATAGCAGTCAAGCACAGCAGCCTATATATGCAACCCAACACAAAACGAGTATGGGTTTATCTAAATGGAGGTAGACCTGAAGATGGCACTTACGCCTGGGGCAAAACTATTTCAGAGGTAAATCTGTTGTGGAAAGAGAGTGTTTCATAGACCTAGGTTTCAATACCAGCTCTGCCATTTCTCGATTGTCCTGTCAGGCAAATTACTTTACCTCTCTGAACCTCATTTTCTCCTCTGTAAAATTGAAATAATACTTTTATCATGGGGTTGTTGTGATGATTAAATGAGCTTATATGTGTGAAAGTGTGGAGTCCAGCTGCCTGACACGTGTGAATCTGAAAATGCCACTTGGCCAGCAGAGAACAATGACAAGAGTACCTACCAGCAGAACAGTACAGCCAAAGAGCAAAATCTATAGTTTAAAATAATTTTTCTCACCCGTTTTCAACACAGTTCAGAAAAAAAAAGATCCCCCCCATCATAAATTATTTGCTACATATGTTCTATGTAATGAAAATAATAGTACTTACTAGAGAAAATCTATAATATTCTTACTACCCAGAGTCCTAGAAATCTGGAAAACTTTACACTTTTCAAAGTTAAAACATTGACTAAGAAAAAGGTGAGTAGGAGTTCATTTATTGTTTGCAATTTCAGGGGCGAATTTCTAAAATTTAACACTTTTCTTAATCTTTAAATGAAGACATTAACCAGTTGCCATCAGGTTGATTACAGCTCATGGTGATCCCGCGTGTATCAGAGTAGAACTGTGCTCCACAGGATTTTCAATGGCTGATTTTTTGGAAGTAGATCACCAGGCCTGTCTTCTAAGGTGCCTCTGGGTGGACTCAAACCATCAGCCTTTCGGTTAGCAGCCTAGTGTGTTAACATTTGCACCACCCAGGGACTCAATGAAAATAATAAATGGATTTTATGGTCTTTTAAAAATTTTTTGACTGTGGTATTTTTAATAGTGGTTTGGCTTTCTTGTTTCCTGAAACGTTTTCTGGGATGAGAGGAAGTCACAAGAAGATGGGATTTGGGGAAGAAAGAGGAGGCAAGATGGTACAATAACCTCAATTAGAGAAGTCCACGAAGTTGATAAGGGTACCTAGAGTAGTCCTAAAATGCACTTATCCATTGTAACTAGAATTGATAAAATAGGGAAAGATCATGAAGATGATTAATACACAGATAAAGAGGAAAGCAGAGACAACGGAGAGAAGACATCCTGTAGAACTCAGGGTAGCAGACACAATAACATCGACAAAGATTACCTTTTTCGGGTGTATGGGGGAGTGAATCTTGATTTATGAGCCTCTCAGTGTAACATATAAAAGATACTCAATAAATTTGATTCCATGATCAAATTTTTTAATGAACTTTGTGCATGAAGGGCCCTGGATACTGTGAAGAACTCTAATTTATGTATGTGAAAGATTGTGTAAAGGTAATAGTGCTGTATGAACGACAGGTTAACATCAGTAGCAGCAGTAACGATAGCAGTAGGAAGAATAAGGTATCACATGGTCTCTGCTCTCATTAAATTAATATTTCAAATTGGCAAAGCTTTTAGAAATACTTCCAAGATTTACTTAGGTTTGTAGAGAAATGGGCACTTTCATGTTAATGGAAGTACACTTTGTTGGAAGATGGTTTGGCTATACATTTCATAAGCAAATGAATTTACACAAAGATTGATAAGAACATTTATCATAGGGTTATTTATAACAGAGGTAAATTAGAGCTAACTTAAACGATCATCGATAGGGAATTGGTTAAAAAATTATAGCAATCGGATGGAATATTATAACTCAATTAAAACCAACTTTTAGAAAAAATAACAACAATAAAGGTATTCAAGATATACTAAGTGAAAGAAGCTGAATATAAAGCAGGCAGAGTTAGATTTTAGATAAATACATGCACACACATAGAAAAAAGATTGGAAGGATTTATTGTTGGAGGTATTTATGTTACGAGTGATTTTTATTCTTATTTCTTTTTTGTGTTCTCCATATTTTTTATGATGGACATGGTTTACCTTTGTAAGAAAAATTTACTTGATAAGGAAGCTGACATTCACCTTAGAGAAGTCCTAACCGCATGTGATAAAGGTCAAAGTAGTAGTACAGGCAGGAAGATCAGTAGAAGTTCAGAGGAGGGGGCACCGTTCCCACCTGGGTGATGAAGAAAGGCTCCGCAGAGGAGTCAATCATGACCTCCAGTGGAATGTGAGAAATAGGTAAGATTCAACATCTTAGGCAGAAAAAGCATGATCAAGGATGAGGGGCACCAGGCACAATGGTACGTGTTGGAATGCATAAGGCATATTAAATAGGTGGTGCTTGGGCTGAGAAATAGGGAGAGATGACTGGAGAGATTGGTTGCAAGCATATGGTGGCCCCTTCATGCTCCCCCAGACTAAAGTATTTAAACTACTGTGTGTCTCAATAAGGAAATAACATGTGAAAGTAATATTTTTGGTAGATTAACATGGTCTCGGTTTGTAGAAAGATACTTAGGGAATGGCTGGAAAGTTTTGGGCGTATTATTTCTTCCTTTGCTTTATTTAATTTTTTCTCTTTCTGTCCTCTTCCCTTTTCTTCTCCATGCTATTTTGTCTTTAGGGACCTGCATGAGATTATTTGTGATTAGTTAGAAATGTATCCTTTCAGACTATCTGGCTGTAAAGCATACCTCTGGAGAATGGGCTGAGTGTAGAACAAACAGGCAGCGGGAAGAGGAGGGTTTAGATTTCACAGGGGGAATCTGGCTGATGACATAAATTCCAAAGAAGATCACAGTTTCAGTGGTTGGTACTTTTACCAGAAGAAAGAGAAACAGAGCACATTTCAAAGTGCTTCACTGTACCTACTATAATGAAACCCCCAGATGGTATTCGAGTCCCATCCAATGCCGACTTTCCCTCAATTTCTTTCGCTGCTGTGGCCATTCTGGATGATTTAACCACTTTCTTCTCACCCACTCTTTGAACATTGCCAGAGCAACTCTCATCTCCAATTGGTATCGGCTCATCTGTCAACACACCAAGTCAGTTCTTTCTCCAGGGTTAGTGGCTCTTCCTTCAGGGCAAACATTTGTCTCTGATTTATGATTGCTCGGGCTCCTTCTTCCATGGTCCTGAAGCATTTGTCTTCTCCCATCCCTGCAACATCTTTCTAATTCTACAGAATCTCAAAACCAATGCTCTCTTTTTCAGCCTGGGAACAATTCTGAATGCACGAGTGGGAGGTGAAAGAATGAGAAACAAGTCCTTTTGATTTGTAGAGGCAAGCACCTCATGCACACCGGGAATGTGCCATAGTTTGTGATGCCCAAGTGCCCTGCCCGAGAAGACCTGATCTATGAAAACCAAACTTGCAAAGTAGACTGTAGTCAAGGAATTATTCAAAGAACGTGTGTGCTTTTAATAGCAGCTTTTGTTATTGCAAAAATACAAACATTTAATTTTTATTATCCACGTTGAAGAAGATATTTGAGTAAATTTAGATATATTTGAAAAACTGAGAGTTAAGAATGCCTTTAAAGGTTATATGCTGAGTAGATATTTTAGAACCTAATTGTTCTGAAAATGCCTTATTTTCAGATTTCTAATTTATTTTTTAAAAAATTTTTATAAACTCACTGACTTCATTTTATGTAAATACATCTTGTAGTGAAAACCCAGGGAAATAGCTATAGATTTAATTCATATTTTGCATTTAGTATATGTATTTAATAAATAATGTTCTTTTTTTATTATAAGACAAAAATATGATATCTATAGAAAAATAACTTTTTTGTGGTAAAATAGGGAAAAATTTAAGAATTACATTTTGTGAAACCTTTCAAATAACACAAGATCCACCCGGAGACTTCAATACATATTTCTAGGAGATCTCTCCCCTGCCCCCAGCCCAGATAGAAACTCAGCTATCATACTCTTAGGGGGCTTCGGAACAGAAAAAAGTTAGTGACTATTGTTATGGAGAATTTAGAAAAATCACAAAGGAAAATAATATGAATCTACTGCAATTTCAGTTTTGAAAATAATCGCTATGCATCTTTTTTCATTATTTGAATAAAATTTATTGATTTTTAATTATAAAACAACACAGTCATTGCATTAGAATTAGAAAAGATATAAATGCATAAAGAAGGAAATGAAAATTCTGTCACCCATAAATAACCATAGTTATTATAATTTTAGTATATATATATATATTTCTAAGGTTTCTATGCAGTTATACTTTTTTTTTTACCATTGCGATCATAGTAGATCATGTAGTTTATACAGTTTTACAACCTGCCTTATTCACTTAACTATTGTGACTTTTACTCATATTATTTAACATTCTTAAAAAACATTATTTTCAATAGCATCATAATAGTCTGTCACATAGATGCACTGTAATTTATTCATCCAGTTTTCTATTGTTTAACGTGTAAGTTGTTTTCAATTTTTGCTATTATAATGAATGCTCCAATGGGCATATTTATATATAAAATATTATGTAATTTTCTAATTATTTGCCCTGAAAGAATTCCAAAAAGTAGAATTTTTTTCATATTGATTTAAAAGTTTTCTGTTCTTAAAAATAGTATCAGATTCATTGTAACAAATTTCAAATTCACCATTATATTTATGGGATTTTTTTAATAAACAGAAATTAATAAATTTTATAAGTTTTTTCATTGCTTTTAATGCTCAGATAGTTCTTTAATATTCTTAGGTCATATACAGATTCATCCAATTGTTCTTTTAAATTATTTTTTTTAATATTTTATTGTACTTTAGGTGAAGGCTTACAGAACAAATAGTTTCTCATGAAACAGTAGTACACGTGTTGATTTATGACATTGGTTAACAACCCCACAACATATTAACCCTCTAAATTCTCAACCTTTTCTTTTTTTTTTTTGTGAAAATAAACGTAGCCACAGATACACCGTTTCAAAAATTTCTACATACACAGTTCAGTGACAGACTATGCTCTTCCAATTGTGCTGTTATTCTCACTTAACATGAAGGCTTACAGAACAAAATAGTTTCTCATTTAACAGTTACTACAAATGTTGTCCTATGACAATGGTTAACAATCTCACAACACATCAACAATATCCTTACTCAACCTTGGGTTCCCTATCACCAGCTTCCTTGTCCCCTTCTGCCTTCTGGCCCTTGGCACTGGACTCCTGTACCTCATTAGTCTCATTTGGTTTTACGGGGCTATCCACTCCCAGGCTGAACAGTGAACCTCGGAGGTAACTTCATCACTGAGCTAAAAGGGTGTCTGGGGGCCATACTCTCGAGGTTTCTCCAGTCTCCTTTAGGCCAGTAAATCTGGTCTTTTTTTTGTGAGTTAGAATTATGCTCTGCATCCTTCTCCAGCTCTGTCCAGAACCCTCTGTTGTGATCCTGGTCAGAGCAGTCAGTGGTGGTAGCCGGGCACCATCTAGCTGTACTGGACTCAGTCCGGTGGAGGCCTTGGTAGCTGTGGACAATTAGTCCTTCGGACTAATCTTTTCCTTGTATCTTGTTCTCTTCATTCTCCCTTGCTCCCGACGGGATGAGACTAGTGGAGTATCTTAGATGGACGCTCACAGGCTTTTAAGACCCCAGACACTACTCACCAAGGTAGAATGTAGAGCATTGTCTTTATAAGCTGTGTCATGCCAATTGAGCTAGATGTTCCCCGAGACCATGGTCCCCGCAGCCCTCTGCCCAGCAATTCAGTCCCTCAGGGAGTTTGGATGTGTCTATGGGGCTTCCATGACCTTTCCTTGTACAGGTTGTGCTAGTTTCCCCTGTATTGTGTACTGTCTCACCCTTCACCCAAGATACCAATTATCTATTGTCTATTTAGTATTTCCCCCCCCCCACCCCTCCCATCCCTGGTAACCAACAAAGATTGTTACATTTTGTGTGTGAACTGTTCATGGATTTTTACAGTAGAGGTCGCATACAGTATTTGTCCTTTTGTGATTGACTTATTTCACTCAGCATAATGTCCTCCAGTTTCATCCATGTTATGAGATGGTTCACAGATTCATTGTTGTTCTTTCTCGTTGCATAGTACTCCATTGTGTGTATGTACCATAGTTTGTTTATCCATTCATCTGTTGATGGGCATCTAGGTTGTTTCCATTGTTTTGCTATTGTGAACAATGCTGCCATGAACATAGGTGTGCATATGTCTATTCGAGTGACAACTCTTATTTCTCTAGGATATATTCCTAGGAGTGGGATTGCTGGATCGAATGGTATGTCTATTTCTAGCTTTCTGAGGAAGCGCCATATCATTTTCCAAAATGGTTGTATCATTTTCCAAAATGGTTGTATCATTTTGCATTCCCACCAACAGTGCATAAGAGTTCCCATCTCCCTGCAGCCCCTCCAACATTTTTTATTTCCAGTGCTTTTGATTCATTGCTGTTTTAATTTGCATTTCTCTAATGGCTAGTGATCGCGAGCATTTCCTCATGTGTCTGTTGGCCATTTGAATGTCTTCTTTGGTGATGTGTCTATTCATTTCCTTTGCCCATTTTTTAATAGGATTATTTGTCTTTTTGTTGTAGAGGTGTTGGATTTTCTTGTAGATTACGGAGATTAGACCTTTGTCTGACTTGTACTGTCCAAAAATTTTTTCCCAGTCTGTAGGTTCTCTTTTGACTCTTTTGGTGAAGTCTTTTGAAGAGCATAAATGTTTGATTTTTAGAAGATCCCAGTTATCTAGCTTATATGTTGGGTTTTGTGCATTGATGGTTATGGTTTGTATCCTGTTAATGCCATGTATTAAGGCCTGTAGTGTTGGTCCTATTTTTTCTTCTATGAACTTTATAGTTTTAGGCTTTATATTCGGGTCTTCGATCCATTTTGAAGTAGTTTTTGTATACGGTGTGAGGTATGGGTCCTGTTTCATTTTTTTGCAAATGGATATCCAGTTTTGCCAGCACCATTTGTTAAAAAGACTGTCTTTTCCCTATTTGATGGACTTTGGGCTCTTGTCGAAGATCAGGTGACCGTAGGTAGATGGATTTACATCTGGGTTCTCAATTCTGTTCCATTGGTCAATGTATCTGTCGTTCTACCAGTACCAGGCTGTTTTGACTACTGTAGCTGTATAGTAGGTTCTGAAGTCAGGTAGTGTGAGTCCTCCAACTTTATTCTTCTTCTTCAGTAGTGCTTTACTTCTTCGGGGCTTCTTCCCTTTCCATATAAAGTTAATGATTAGTTTTCCCATCTCTTTGAAGAATGTTGTTGGTATTTGGATCGGAATTGCATTGTGTTTGTAAATTGCTTTGGGTAGAATTGACATTTTCACAATGTTGAGTCTACCTATCCATGAGCATGGTATGTTTTTCCATTTATGTAGATCTCTTTGGGTTTCATGCAGTAGTGTTTTGTAGTTTTCTTTGTATAGGTCTTTTACATCCCTGGTCAGATTTATTCCTAAGTATTTTATCTTTTTAGGGGCTATTGAAAATGGTATTGTTTTCCTGATTTCCTTTTCATTGTTCTCCTTACTGGTGTATAGGAATCCAACTGATTTTTGAATGTTTATCTTGTATCCTGCTACTCTGCTGAATCTTTCTATTAGTTCCAGTAGATTTCTCATGGAGTCTTTAGGGTTTTCTATGTATAGTATCATATCATCTGCAAACAGGGACAGTTTAACTTCTTCATTACCAATTTGGATGTCCTTGATTCTTTTTCTTGCCTTATTGCTCTAGCTAGAACTTCCAGTACAATGTTAAATAGGAGTGGTGATAAAGGGCATCCTTGTCTTGTTCCTGATCTCAAGGGGAATGTTTTCAGCCTCTCTCCATTAAGAATGATGTTGGCCATTGGTTTTGCATAGATGCCCTTTATTATGTTGAGAAATTTCCCGTCTATATGTATTTTATTGAGAGTTTTTATCAGGAATGGGTGTTGGACTTTGTCAAATGCCTTTTCTGCATCAGTTGAGATGATCATGTGATTCATGTCTTTCCTTTTATTTATGTGGTGGATTACGTTGATTGATTTTCTAATGTTGAACCATCCTTGCATACCTGCTATGAATCCTACTTGGTCATAGTGTATTATTTTTTTGATATGATGCTGAATTCTATTGGCTAGAATTTTGTTCAGAATTTTTGCATCTATATTCATGAGAGATATTGGCCTGTAATTTTCTTTTTTTTGGTGACGTCTTTGCCTGGTTTTGGTATCAGCGTAATGCTGGCTTCATAGAATGAATTTGGAAGTGTTGCTTCCTCTTCTATGTTCTGAAATAGCTTGAGTAGTACTGGTACAAGCTCTTTGGTAAATGTTTTGTAGAATTCTCCATTGAAGCCATCTGGGCCAGGGCTTTTTTGGTTGGGAGTGTTTTGATTACCTTTTCAATCTCTTCTCTTGTTATGGGTCTGTTCAGATTTTCAACATCACTTTGTTGTAGTTTGGGTAGGCTGTGTGTTTCTAGAAATTTATCCATTTCCTCTAGGTTTTCAAATTTGTTGGAGTATAGTTTTTCATAATATTCTGTTATAATCCTTTTAATTTCAGTTGGGTCTGTTGTAATGTCCCCCATTGCATTTCTTATTTGGGTTATTTGTGTCCTCTCCTGTTTTTCTTTTGTCAGTCTGGCCAGTGGTTTGTGGATTTTGTTGATTCTTTCAAAGAACCAACTTTTGGTTTTGTTGATTCTTTCTATTGTTTTCCTGTTCTCTATTTCATTGATTTCTGCTCTGATCTTTACTATTTCCTTTCTTCCGGTGGTTGTGGGCTTTTTCTACTGTTCTCTTTCTATTTGTTTGAGTTCTGTAGTTAATGTTTTGATTTTGTCCCTTTCTTCTTTTTTGATATGTGCATCTATTGCTATCAATTGTCCTCTGAGGACTGCCTTTGCTGCATCCCAAAGGTTTTGGTATGATGTGTTTTCATTCTCATTTGATTCTATGAATTTTTTGATTCCATCTCTGATTTCTTCTATTACCCACTGATGTGTAAGCAGGGTATCATTCAGTTTCCATGTACTTGGTTTTTTTTCCTTGCTCTTTCTATTGTTACTTTCTACCTTGATGGCACTGTGGTCAGAGAAGATACTTTGAATTATCTCAACGTTTTGGATCTTGTTGAGGATTGCTCTGTGGCTTAAGATGTGGTCTATTCTGGAGAACGTTCCATGTGCATTGGAAAAGAATGTGTATTTTGCAGCAGTTGGATGGAGTGTTCTATATATGTCTATGAGGTCAAGTTGGCTGATTGTGCCCTTTAGGTCTTCTGTATCTTTGCTGAGTTTCTTCCTAGTTGTTCTGTCCTTTACTGAGAGTGGTGTGTTGAAGTCTCCTACTATTATTGTGGAACTGTCAATTTCTCTTTTCAGTGTTGTTAGAGTTTGTTTTATGTATTTTGGAGGCCTGTCATTGGGTGCGTAGATGTTTATTATGTTTATGTCTTCATGATGGATCTTCCCCTTAATCATTATATAGTGTCCTTCTTTGTCTTTTATGGTAGATTTTGTTTTAAAGTCTATTTTATCTGAGATTAGAATTGCCACTCCTGCTCTTTTTTGGTAGTTGTTAGCTTGCTATATTTTTTTCCAACCTTTGACTTTTAATAAATTCACATCTTTGTTTCTAAGGTGTGTCTCTTGTAGACAGCATATTGATGGATCCTATTTTCTTATCCATTCTGTCACTCTCCGTCTCTTTATGGGTGCGTTGAGTCCATTTACATTCAGTGTAATTATTGATAGATGTGAGTTTGTTGCTGTCATTTTGTAGTGCTTTTTTTGTGGTGCTGAAGTTTTCTTTGTTTTTCTTACTCTCTTGTGATGAGTTACTGTTGTTGGTGGATTTTTTTTTCATTTCTTTTGTTTTTGTAGGTTTTGTTTTTGCCGAGACTTTATGTTTTTCGTCTTTATTATTATGAGTATATTTGTTAACTTTCTTTGTGGTTACCATGAATTTTACCCTTATCTTTCTAAGTTTAAAGCAGTCTACCATTACTTGGTATCGCCTTGCAGTCTATCATTACTTGGTATCGCCTTGCCTTCCTCTCCATTAGAAGGTTCTATACCTATGCCGTTTTTTCGCTCTTTTATGTTGTGATGCTGTTGTCATTTATTGATTAACTGCTCTGATTCCCTGTTGTAATTCTGTTGGTTTTGGATAGTCCTCGAGAGTTCATTTCCTAGATTGGTATCTGGCCCGTAAGATCCTGCATCCTAGGTTCTGCCTGTGAGCTGAAGCTGTTTGTCCTCAGTTCGAGGAACTCCCTTTAATAATTCTTGTAAGTTTGGTTTGACTTTTACATATTCCCTTAATTTCTGTTTATCTGGAAATGACCTAATTTCACCATCCAATTTGAACGAGAGTTTTGCAGGCTATATTATTCTTGGCTGACAATTTTTTTTCTTTCAAGATTTTATATATGTCATCCCATTGCCTTCTCGCCTGCATGGTTTCTGCCGAATAATCTGAGCTTAGTCTTATTGTTTCTCCTCTGTATGTGACTTCTTGTTTTTCACAAGCTGCTCTCAGGATTCTTTGTCTTTGGTTTTGGCAAGTGTGAATATGATATGCCTTGGTGATTTTCGTTTGGGGTCTCTTCTATATGGGGTTCATTGAGCTTCTTGTATGGCCAGTTTTTCATCTTTCATGATATTGGGGAGGTTTTCTGTCAGCAGTTCCTCAATGATCCTCTCTGTTTTTTCTGTTTTCTCCCCCTGTTCTGGAATTCCAATCACTTGTAAATTTTTGCTTTTAATTGTGTCCCACATAACTCTCAGGGTCTCTTCATTTTTCTTTGTTCTTTTTTCTGAGTTTTCCTGAAAGAGAGTTGTATCCAAGTGTTTGTCTTGAATTCCACTGATCCTGTCTTCCACATTTTCAAATCTGTTTCTCAGCCCTTCTACGACATCATCCATTTCTGTAATCTTGTTGTTTGTCTTTTGGATTTCTAATTGTTGTTTTTGTATAATTTGTAGTTGTGAATTTATTTTGGCATTTTGTTCCTGCATCATCTTGCTGAACTCTTCCAATTTTGTGTCTGTATTTTCCATGAATTTGTCTATTTTTTCCTCATGTTTGTCAGCTTTTTGCCTCAGTTCTTGGAGAATTCCGAGTATTAGAGATTTGAATTCCGTATCAGGTAGTTCTAGTGCATTTTCTTCCACTGGAGAGTCATCTGGTGTTTTATTTTGGACGCCTACTGGAACCATCCTGTCCTGTTTTTGTAAATGTTTTGATATTGTCAGCGGTTTGGGGGGCATTCAGTAGTTATTTTTCTCATTTATTGGTTGTAGATTTGTTTGTTTCATCCCTTTTAAAAAAAAAAAAATTGACTATGAGCAGGCGGACTGTTTGTTCTTTGTTGTTTGCTCATCTGTGCGCTCAATACTTTTCACCTCCTTCTCCAACTGGCATGGTCAGTTACTCAGATATGGTATGGCAGGGCAGGTCTAGCTGAAGAGGAGTTACTGGGACAGGCTGTTTGTGGCACTTACTACAGCCACCAGAGCGGGTCAGTAATCAGTGCAGGGCAGGTTCTAGTAGGCCGTGCCTGTACTGCTTGGTGGTGTGATGTCAAGCGCATGGTGCAGGTAGGCAGGATGCAGCAGGAGATTGTTATGTGTGGAGCTAAGGTGGATATCGGAGAGAGGAGAGAGGAACAGGGGCCAAAAACATACAAAAAA
Organism: Dugong dugon; assembly: GCA_030035585.1. NCBI lineage: Eukaryota > Metazoa > Chordata > Mammalia > Sirenia > Dugongidae > Dugong > Dugong dugon. The sequence goes on along the minus strand of CM057467.1, from coordinate 102,861,770 downwards.
ACAAAAAAGAATGCTAGGGGAGATTGCCGTTGGAATGGAGAGATGAGAGACTATGAAATGGAGAAAAACAAAAAGGGGAAGAGGAAGAAAAGAAAAGAATGAATAAATAAAAATCAGAAAGGTTAAAGAACCGCAAAGTTCCCGGGATCCCACTGATGCAGCTATAAGGTCTGGGGAAGTCGCTCTCAGGTGTTGCAGTACAGCCTGGCTAGAAGGCGTAGAGGTATACAATGCCTGGTATTCAGGGATCAGAAAGAGAAGGAAGATATAGAGAGACGAGATACTGAGCAATAAAGAAAGACAAAAAGGGAAAAAGAGGGAATAGAAAACAAAAAAATTTTTTTAAAAAAAAGAAAGAACAAGAAACGCCCCCCAAAAATCAGAAGAAAAAAAAAAACCAACGAAGAAAGAAATGCTCTCAGGGATCCCTCTGGACGTCTGTGGAAGCTGAAGGGGAGTTCCTTGCCACGCAGCTCCGCCTGGCCAGAAAGGCATCCCAACTCAAGAAAAGGGAAAGAAAACAAACAAACAATTGAAAATGAACAAACAAAAAGCCCCGGGATCCCACCAGCGCGGTAGCCCAGACCAGGAAGCAGCTCCACACTTGAACGGAGCTCCGCAGCCCCTCAGGAAGAAGGAAAGATGGCGCACAGAGCCAGGCACTCGAGCGAAAGCAGGTGGAGGCGGCGAGAGGCAAGCAAGAAATCAAAGCAAGCAGAAAGAAAAAAGAAGCAACACCAGCAGCCAACAAATGGCACTCAGAGAGCCGCCTGCTTGGGTGTGTGGAATCCAAGCAGCAGGCGCTTCCCGGTCAAGAGACCACGGCCACGGGAAGCAAAGGAGGCTGAGTCGGGGCAAAGAGGGGTGGGGGGTGGGAAAGCGCACACCACAAATTACCGGTTGTTTTGTCTCCCGCTGGACGCTCCATGAGGCTGTTTTCTCATACCCTGGTTTGCTGGTTTCTGGTAGGAGTCCAAGATGGTGGATCCGCGCTGCGCTAGCTGGTAGGGGACCTCTGCATGAATCTCTCCTCGCTCTCCGTTCTCTGTGAGTTTTCTCACTCCATTTGGTGCTTGGCTGAGTTCTTTATCTCTTCATTTGATGTTTTAGGGTTTCAGGATTGTTGTATTCTCTGTTCAGCTTAGTTTTTCGGATCTTTGCTGTGGAGGGATGGCGTGGTACTTCTGCCTAGAGTGTCATTTTGCTGGAATTCCTCTTTTAATTTTTTATAATTGTGTTATTCCCTTTTGTGTTTTATACTGTGTGAATTGTTTTTCTCATGTAAAATTTGAGTGAAGCTTTTTTCTTTGCCTTATTTGTTGGCTTAAAATTGTTATCTCAGCATATCTACTAATCTTTTTTTTTTTCTCCCCAATGAGTTGGAATACCAACTTTATAATATTCAAAATTCTTATATATACTAACTTCTGTTTTTTTGAGCTATCTATTGTATGTAATACTTTTAAAATTATTATAACTGTGTAATATATATTAATATGTGATAGAAGTAGCCCATGTTGCACTGTCTTAAATTTTACTTGAATATTCTTGCCTGTTTATTGTTTCAACTGAATTTTAGAATTACATTCAAACACCATACATTCATCCTACAGGGAATTTGACTGTAGTTGTATTAGGCTATTAATTACAGTGAAACTCATGAGAGCTGGAACTTGACAGGACTGCCTTGTTTTTCCGGGTCTTGCAAGTTTTCCACCTTAGACAGTGTGCAGCCTTACCACTTTTCTATCACTGTCTTCATTTGCTGATGTGGCACAACTCAAAAGGAGAAGAAACAGCTGCAAACATCCATTAATAAGTGGAACATGAACTGTACAAATTATAAATCTAGGAAAATTAGAAGTTGTCAAAAATGAAATGGAACTCATAGACATAGATGTCCTAGGCATTTGTGAGCTGAAGTGGACTGGTATTGGCTATTTTGAATTGGACAATCATATGGTCTACTATTCTAGGAATGACAAATTGAAGAGTAATGGTATCGCATTCCTGATCAAAAAGAACATTTCAAGATTTATCCTGAAGTACAACACTGTCAGTGATAGTATAATATCCATATGCCTACAAGGAAGACCAGTTAATACTACTGTAATTCAAATTTTCACACCAACCACTAAGGCCAAAGTTGAAGAAATTGAAGATTTTTACCAACTTCTGCAGTCTGAAATTGATCATACATGCAATCAAGATACATTGATAATTACTGGTGACTGGAATGTGAAAGTTGGAAACAAAGAAGAAGGATCGGTAGTTAGAAAATATGGCCTTGGTGAAAGAAACCATACTGGAGATGACATGATAGAATTTTGCAAGACCAACGACTCCTTCATTGCAAATACCTTTTTTCAACAGCTTAAACATCGACTATATGCATGGACCTTGCCAGGTGGAATGAATACACAGGAATCAAATTGACTACATCTGTGGAAAGAGACAATGGAGAAGCTCAGTATCATCAGTCAGAACAAGGCTAGGAACAACTGTGGAACGGACCATCAATTGCTCACATGCAATTCAGGTTGAAGCTGAAGAAAATGACAGCAAGTACACAAGAGCCAAAATACAACCTCAAGTATATCCCACCTGAATTTAGAGAACATCTCAAGAATAGATTTGACCCATTAAACACTAATGACTGAAGACCAGACAAGTTGTGGAATGACCTCAAGGACATCATACATGAAGAAAACAAAAAATCATTAAAAAGCCAGGAAAGAAAGAAAAGCCCAAAATGGATGTCAAAAGAGACTTTGAAACTTTTCTTGAACATAGAGTAGCTAAAGCAAATGGAAGAAATGATAAAGTATAAGAGCTGAACAGAAGATTTCAAAGTGCAGCTCAAGAAGACAAAGTAATATAATGAAATGTGCAAAGACTGGGAGTTAGAAAACCAAAAGGGAAGAACATACTTGGCATTTCTCAAGCTGAAAGAACTGAACAAAAAATTCAAGCCTCAAGTTGCAATATTGAAGGATTCTACGAGGAAAATGTTAAACAACACAGGAAGCATCAAAAGAAGATGGAAAGAGTACACAGAGTCACTGTACCAAAAAGAATTAGTCAACATTTTACCATCTTGGGTGGTAACATATGATCAAGAACCGATGGTACTGAAGGAAGAAGTCCAAGCTGCACTAAAGGGAGTGGCGAAAAACAAGGCTCCAGAAATTGACGAAGTACCATTTGAGATATTTCAACAAAAGGATGCAAGGCTGGAAGTGCTCACTCATCTATGTCAAGAAATTTGGAAGACAGCTAGCTACCTGGCCAACCAACTGGAAGAGATCCATATATGCGCCCACTCCAAAGAAAAGTGATCCAACAGAATGCAGAAATTATTGAAAAATATCATTAATATTACACACAAGTAAAATTTTGCTGAAGATCATTCAAAATTGGCTGCAGCAGCTGGTGGACTGGGAACTGCCAAAAATTCCAGCCAGATTCAAAAGAGGACGTGGAACCAGGAATATCATTGCTGATGTCAGAGGGATCCTGGCTGAAGGCAGAGTATACCAGAAAGACATTTACCTGTTGTCATGGATTGAACTGTGTCCTGCAAAACTATCTGTCAACTTGGCCTAGGTCATGATTGCCAGTATTGTATGATTGTGTAATCTGATGTGATTTCCTTATCTGTTGTAAACTCTATCAAAATGATGAGGTTATATGTGATCTCCTTATGTGTTGTAAACCCTATCACTATGATGGGGTTGTACTGATGACGTCTACAAGATTGGATAGTGTCTTAAGCCAATCTCTTTTGAGATATAAAAGAGAGAAGTGAGCGGATACACCTGGGAACTTCATACCACCAAGAAAGCAATGCCAGGAGCAGAGTGCGTCCTTTGGACCTGAGGTTCCTGTGCTGAGATGCTCCCAGACCAAAAGAAGACTGATGCATCACAAGGACCTTTCTCCAGAGCTGACAGAGAGAGAAAGCCTACCCCTGGAGCTGATGTCTTGAATTTGGACTTGCAACCTACTAAACTGTGAGAAAATAAATTTCTCTTTATTAAAGCCATCCACTTGTGTTATCTCTGTTATAGCAGCACTAGATGACTAAGACGCCTGTGTTTTATTGATTATGCAAAGGCATTCGACTGTGTGGATCATAACAAATTATGGATAACATTGCAAAGAATGGGAATTCCAGAACACTTAAACGTGTTCATGAGGTACCTGTACGTAGACAAAGAGGCAGTTACTCCAACAGAACAAGGGGATACTGCGTGGTTCAAAGTCAGGAAAGGTGTGCATCAGGGTTGTATCCTTTCACCATACCTATTCAATTTGTATGCTGAGCAAATAATCTGAGAAGTTGGACTATATGAAGACCTCCAGGATTGGAGGAAGACTCATTAACAACCTGTGATATGCAGATGACACAACCTTGCTTACTGAAAGTGAAGAGGACTTGAAGCACTTACTGATAAAGATCAAAGACCACAGTCTTCAGTATGGATTACACCTCAACATAAAGAAAACGAAAATCTTCCCAACTGGATCAATAAGCAACATCATAACAAACGGAGAAAAGTTTGAAGTTGTCAAGGATTTCATTTTATGTGGATCCACAATCAACACCCATGGAAGCAGCACTCAAATCAAATGACTTATTGCATTGGGCATATCTGCTGCAAAAGACCTCTTAAAGTGTTCAAAAGCAAAGAGGTTACTTGGAGGACTAAGGAGCTCCTAACTGAAGCCATGGAATATTCAGTCACCTCTATGGATGTGAAAGCTGGACAATGAATAAGAAAGATGGAAGAAGTATTGATGCCTTTGAATTATGGTGTTGGCAAAGAATATTGAATATACCTGGACTGCCAGAAGAAGGAACAAATCTGTCTTGGAACTAGTACAACCAGAACGCTCCCTAGAAGAAAAGATGGTGGGACTTCATCTTATATACTTTGGATGTGTTACCAGGAGAGATCAGTTCCTGGAGAAGAATATCATGCTTGGTAAAGAGGAAGACCCTCAGTGAGATGGATTAACACAGTGGCTGCAACAATGAGCTCAAGCATAACAGTGATTGTGAGGATGGTGCAGAACTGGGCAGTGTTTCATTCTGTTGTACATAGGGTCGCTATGAATGGGAACTGACTTAATGGCACCTGACAACAACATTGCTCTCTGTTAGTGGAAAATATTTGAGTTTTCCTCCTCTGATAGGTTTCCTCCTTACACAGTGTTATAGATTGAATTATGTCCCCCAAAAGTGTGTGTTGCAAATCCTAACCTCTATGAAAAGAGCTGTATTTATGCCTATTCCCAGGAAAGGTGACCCAACTGAATGTGGAAATTATCAAAAAATATCATTAATATCACACACAAGTAAAATTTTGCTGAAGATCATTCAAAATTGGCTGCAGCAGTTAATGGACTGGGAACTGCCAAAAATTCCAGCCAGATTCAAAAGAGGATGTGGAACCAGAGATATCATTGCTGATGTCAGATGGATCCTGGCTGAGAGTAGAGCATACCAGAAAGCTGTTTACCTGTGTTTTATTGGCTATGCAAAGGCATTTGACTGTGTGGATCATAACAAATTATGGATAACATTGCCAAGAATGGGAATTCCAGAACACTTAATTGTGCTCATGAGGTACCTGTACATAGACGAAGAGGTAGTTGTTCCAACAGAACAAGGGGATACTGTGTGGTTTAAAGTCAGGAAAGGTGTACATCAGGGTTGTATCCTTTCATCATACCCATTCAATCTGTATGGTGAGCAAACAATCTGAGAAGCTGGACTATATGAAGACCTCCAGGATTGGAGGAAGACTCATTAACAACCTGTGATATGCAGATGACACAACCTTGCTTACTGAAAGTGAAGAGGACTTGAAGCACTTGCTGATGAAGATTAAAGACCATAGTCTTCAGTATGGGTTACACCTCAACATAAAGAAAACAAAAATCCTCACAACTGGGCCAATAAGCAACTTCATGATAAATGGAGAAAAGTTTGAGGTTGTCAAGAATTTCCTTTTACTTGGATCCACAATCAACACCCATGGAAGCAGCAGTCAAGAAATCAAATGACTTATTGCATTGGGCAAATCTGCTGCAAAAAACCTCTTTAAAGTGCTGAAAAGCAAAGATGTCACCTTGATGACTAAGGTGTGCCTGACCCAAGCCATGGTGTTTTCAATCACCTCATATGCATGTGAAAGCTGGACAATGAATAAGGAAGACTGAAGAAGATTTGATGACTTTGAATTGTGGTGTTGGCAAAGAATATTGACTATACCACGGACCGTCGAAAGAACGAACAAAGCTGTCTTGGAATAAATACAACCAGGATGCTCCTTAGAAGCAAGGATTGCCAGACTATGTCTCACATGTTTTGCACATGTTATCAGGAAGGATCAGTCCCTGGAGAAGGATATCAGGCTTGATAAAGTAGAGGGTCAGTGAAAAAGAGAAAGACCTTAATAAAATGGCTTGACACAGGGACTCCAACAATGGCTCAAGCATAACAACGATTGTGACGATGGCGCAGGACTGAGCAATGTTTCAATCTGTAGTACATAGGGTCGCTATAAATTGGAACCGACTTCAAGGCACCTAACAAGAAGTCTGTAGTTATAATCCCATTTGGAAATGGATTGTCTTTGTTATGTTAATGCAGCAGGATTAGTGTAGGTTGTGTCTTGAGTTAATCTCTTTTGAGATATAAAAGAGATTAAACAAGGGAACAGAGTAGATGAGGTTAAATAGATGCCAGGACACATGGAGATCTTTAAGAAACTGTGAAGCAGAAACTCAAGAAACAAGAACCTTCCTTCAGAGCCAACAGAGAGAGAACGCCTTCCCCTAGAGCCAGTGCTTTTAATTTGGATTTCTAGCCTCCTCTAAACTGTGGTGCAATGGTTCAGAGCTACAGCTGCTGACCCAAAGGTCGACAGTTTGAATCCAGCATCTCTCCTTGGAAACCCTATGGGGCAGTTCTGCTCTGTTCTAGGGTCACTATGAGTTGGAATCAACTCAATGGAAACAGGTTTGGTTTTGGTTTAAACTGTGAGAAACTAAATTTGTTTGTTAAAGCCATCCATTTCTGTTATAGTAGTACTAGATATCTAAGACACACAGGTTCTGACTTTTGCAGATTTTACTCTAATTTCATAAGAATTGACACCTTTTACAATATGCAATGTTTGTAGACAGATATGTGACATTTACATGCATATATGTCTTATCTTTTTGTCCTTCAGTAAAATTTTACCGTTTTTAATAAGGGTCTCACATTTTTTAATAATTGCTATTCCCAGTTGCTTTTGTTGTTGGAATGGTTTTCTCCCCGCTATACTTTCCATCTACTTTTAGTGAACAGAAAACTATTGATGTTTTAAATTTATCTTGTGTTTGCCCACTTTATTAAGCTCTTATTTTTGCTATTAATTTTTCATTTGTTTTACATATGTTTTCTAAGAATGAAATCGTACTAAGTTCATATGATGATCTTAACTATTCCTTTACAAGAACTATTTCTGTTATTCTGATTTTATGTTTTATTGCATTGGCTATAATCATATAAATAAATATTTTTTTAAAAAAGAAAAAGGAAGAAACAGCATATTTTGTCTCTATAAGTAACAAGAAAATTAGAATGCTTTGATTTTTCCTTTGCTTGCCCACCTTCCCTTTTGATGCTGGTTTACATTATTTTTTATCTCTATAAAGACTTATTTTTAATTTTTCTCATTTATTTCTGACCATTTTTATAACTGATGTATCATGTTTTAATGTTCTTAAAGTTTAGTTTTAATCATTTTATATTATTACTTTTCCATAGTCAAGGAATTCTGACTCATTTCTTAATAATTGAGATATATGTGGATGGTATATTTTCTGAGTTTTTGTATACATAAGGATACCTTTTGTTTCCCTTTAACCAAAAATAATAACTCGACTAGATACAGAATTCTTGTGTTTAAACCTAAAAACTTCATAAATTTTGCTCCATTTTCTTTGGTATTCTGTATTGCAGAAAATTGAAACACGAATGGATTTTCCCCCAATGCTTGACATTCATTCTTTTCAACTGGTTATATTTAAATGTTAGTAACGTTTTCATTAACTTTACCTTATCCTGGGTTAGCCTATTTGATCTGAAGACATATGTCTTTATTTGGGATAGGAAAGTTTTTTTCTTTTCTTTTTTTTGATAATTGCTTAAGTTTAATTGATGCTTGATTCTTCTTCAGTAAAACCAATAATGTATAAGTTTCATATCTGATCTTCTGACATTCCAGCTGCTTAACTTTTCTGTCTCATAAATTTCATCTCTTGTCCTTTCCTTATAACCTATAATTTCTTCTTAACTTAGTCCTCCCCAATACTGATTTTATTTTCTGCAATATTGAGGCTTTATTTTCTACTTCTAACACAGATTTTCATTCTACTATTGAGTCTTTTGTTTCCTTACCTTCTCTCCTTTTCTCATCCAGCTATCTATTTTTTCCAACTTGAAACCTTGTTCCTTCTCTTACTAGCTGTCTGGACTTGCTTATGATATTTAACCTCTCTGTTCATTTTTCTCATCAACAAAAGGGGAGGGGGGCGTAATAATTCTTTCCACAGAAAGAAATCAGGTAGTCCATGAAAGCTTTTAGCACAATATCTAGCACTAGGAAATGTCAATTAACTTTAGCTGCTATTATTGTTAACATCATCTTCATCACCTCTACCTATATCTCAGCAACTCTCCTTTCTTTTTTTTCCTTTTTTGTTTATTGTTGTACTTTAAGTGAAAGTTTACATTTCAAGTTAGTCTCTTATACAAAAATTTATACATACATTGTTATGTGACTCTAATTGCTCTCCCCATTCTGTGACAGCACACTCCTCCTTTCCACCCCTGATATCCCATGCCCAGCTCCTAACCCTCTCTGCCTTCTCATCTTACCTCCGGACGGAAGCTGCCTGTTTAGTCTCGTGTATCTACTTGAGCTACGAAGCACACTCTTCACGAATATAATTTTATGTGCCACAGTCCAGTCCAATCTTTGAAGAGTTGGCCTCGGAAATTGTTTTAGTTTTGGGCTGATAGAGAATCCAGGGGCCATGCTTTCTGGGGTACCTTCAGTCTCAGTCAGACCATTAAATCTGGTCTTTTTACTAGAATTTGAGTTCTGCACCCCACCTTTCTCCTGCTCCATCAGGGACTCCCTGTTGTGTTCCCTGTCAGGGTGGTCATTGGTGGTAGCTGGGCACCATCTAGTTCTTCTGGTCTCAGGCTGATGAAGTCCCTGGTTTATGTAGCCCTTTCTGTCTCTTGGGTTAATATTTTGCTTGTGTTGTTGGTGTTCTTCATTCTCCTTTACTCCAAGTGGTTGGGAACAATTGATGCATCTTAGATGGGCACTTGATAACTTTTAAGACCCCAGATGCCACTCACCAAAGTAGGATACAGAATATTTTCTTAGTAAACTTTGTTATGCCAGTTGACCTAGATGTCCCCTGAAAGCATGTGCCCTAGACATCTACCCCTGCTACTCTTTCCCTTGAAGTGTTTGATTGTAGTCAGGAAACTTCTTAGCTTTGGTTTAGTCCAGTTGTGCTACTTCCCCTGTAGTGTGTGCTGTCCTTCCCTTCACCTAAGATAATTCATGTCTGCTATCTCGTTAGTAAATAACCCTCACCCTCCCTCCCCACCCTCGTAACCATAAAAGAATGTTTTCTTCTGTGTTTAAACCTTTTCTTGAGTTCTTATAATAGTGGCCTTATACAATATTTGTCCTTCTGTGACTGACTAAATTCGCTCAGCATAATGACCTCCAGATTCTTCCATGTTTATGTTTCACGGCTTCATCATTGTTCTTTATTGTTGCATAGTATTCCTTTGTGTGCATATGCCATAATTAGTTTATCCATTCGTCCATTGATGGGCACCTAGTTGTTTCCATCTTTTTGCTATTGTGAACAGTGCTGCAATGAACATGGGTGTGCATATATCTATTTGTGTGATGGCTCTTATTTCTCTAGGATATATTCCAAGGAGCAGGATTGCTGGATTGTATGGTACTTCTATTTCTAGCTTTTTGAGGAAGCTCCAAATTGACTTCCAAAGTGGTTGTACCATTTTGCATTCCCACCAACAGTGTATAAGTGTTCCAGTCTCTCCACAACCTCTCCACATTTATTATTTTGTGTTTTTTGGATTAATGCTAGCCTTGTTGGAGTGAGATGGTATCTCGTTGTAGTTTTGATTTGCATTTCTATAATGGCTAATGATCATGAGCATTTCTTCATGTGTCTGTTAGCTGCCTGAATATATTCTTTGGCGAAGTCCCTGTTCATATCCTTTGCCCATTTTTTAATTGGGTTTGTCTTTTTGTTGTTGAAGTTTTGCAGTATCTTGTAGATTTTAGAGATTAGACACTGATTGGATTTGTTGTAGCCAATTTTTTTTTCCCAGTTTGTAGTTTGTTTTTTGACTCTTTTGGTGAAGTCTTTTGATGAGCATAAGTGTTTGATTTTTAGGACCTCCCAGTCATCTAGTCTGTTACTTATGGTTCGTATTGTGTTTATGCCATGTATTAGGGCTGCTAGCATTGTCCCTATTTTTTCTTCCATGATCTTTATTGTTTTTGATTTTATATTTAGGTCTTTGATCTATTTTGAGTTAGTTTTTGTGCATGGTGTGAGGTATGGATCTTGTTTCAGTTTTTTGCAGATGGATATCCAGTTATGCTAGCACCATTTGTTAGAGATTATCTTTTCCCCAATTAAGGGACTTTTGGCCTTTGTCAAATATCAGCTGCTCATAGGTGGATGAATTTATGTCTGGATTCTCAATTCTGTTCCACTGCTGTATGTATCTGTTGTTGTACCAGTACTAGGCTGTTTTGACTAGCATGGTGGTATAATAAGTTCTAAAATCAGGTAGTGTGAGGCCTCCCACTTTGTTCTTCTTTTTGAGTAATGCTTTACTTATTTGGGGCCTCTTCGCTTTCCGTATGAAGTTGGTGATTTGTTTTTCCATCTCATTAAAAAATGCTGGTGGGATTTGGATCGGGATTGCATTGTATCTGTAGATCGCTTTGGGTAGAATTGACATTTTCACAGTGTTCAGTCTACCTATCCATGAGCAAGGTATGTTTTTCCACTTATGCTGGTCTCTTTTGGTTTCTTGCAGTTTTCATTGTATAAATCTTTTACGTGTCTGGTTAGATTTGTTCCTAAGTATTTTATCTTCTTGGGGGCTATTGTAAATCGTATTGATTTGGTGATTTCCTCTTTGAAGTTCTCTTTGTTGGTGTAAAGGAATCCAACTGATTTTTGTATGTTTATCTTGTATCCTGAAACTTTGCTGAAATCTTCTATTAGTTCCAGTAGTTTTCTTGTGGATTCTTTGGGGTTTTCTGTGTATAAGATCATATCATCTGCAAATAGAGATACTTTTACTTCTTCCTTACCAATCTGGATGCCCTTTATTTCTTTTTGTAGCCTAATTGCTCTGGCTAGGACCTCCAGCACAATGTTGAATAAGAGTGGTGATAAAGGACATCTTTGTCTGGTTCCCGTTCTCAATGGGAATGCTTTCAAATTCTCTCCATTTAGGTTGATGTTGGCTGTTGGCTTTGTATAAATACCCTTAATTACGTTGAGGAATTTCCCTTCTATTCCTTTTTTTTTTTTTTTTTTTGAGATTTTTATCATGAATGGGTGTTGCACTTTGTCAAATGCCTTTTCTGCATCAATTGATAAGATCATGTGGTTCTTGTCTTTTGTTTTATTAATGTTATGGATTACATTGATTGTTTTTCTAATGTTGAACCATCCCTGCATACCTGGTATAAATCCCACGTGATCATGGTGAATTATTTTTTTGATATGTTGCTGAATTCTATTGGCTAGAATTTTGTTGCAGATTTTTGCATCAATGTTCATGAGTGATATTGGTCTGTAATTTTCTTTTTTTGTGGTTTCTTTGCCTGGTTTTGGTATCAGGGTTATGCTGGCTTCATAGAATGAGTTTGGTAGTATTCCAGCCTTTCCTATGCTCTGAAATACCTTTAGTAGTAGTAGTGTTAACTCTTCTCTGAAAGTTTGGTAGAAATCTCCAGTGAAACTGTCTGGGCCAGGGTTTTTTTGTTGTTGTTGGGAGTTTTTAAATTACCTTTTCAATCGTTTCTTTTGTTATGGGCTTATTTAGTTGTTCTACCTCTGTGTTAGTTTAGGAAGGTAATGAGTTTCTAGAAATTTGTCCATTTCCTCTAGGTTTTCAAATTTGTTAGAGTACAATTTTTCATAGTATTCTGTTATGATTCTTTTAATTTCAGTTGGGTCTGTTGTGATATCACCCTTCTCATTTCTTACACGGGTAATCTGCTTCCTCTCCTGTTTTTCTTTTGTCAGTTTGGCCGATGGTTTATCAATTTTGTTGATGTTTTCAAAGAACCAGCTTTTGGTCTTCTTAACTCTTTCAATTGTTTTTCTATTCTCTATTTCATTTAATTCTGCTCTAATTCTTATTATTTCCTTTCTTCTGGCGCCTGAGGGCTTCTTTTGCTGCTCTCTTTCTACTTGTTCCAGTTGTAGGGTTAATGTTTTGATAATGGCCCTTTCTTGTTTTTGGATGTGTGCATTTATTGCTATAAGCTGACCTCTGAGCACTGCTTTTGCTTGTGTCCCAAAGGTTCTGGTAGGATGTGTTTTCGTTCTCATTTGATTCTATCAATTTCTTTATTCCATCCTTAATTTCTTCTATAACCCAGTAGTTTTTGAGCAAGGTGTTGTTTAGTTTGCATGTGTTTGATTTTTTTTTCCTTGCTTTTTCTATTATTGATGTCTATTTTTGTGGCTTTATGGTTAGAAAAGAAGCTTTGTAATATTTCGATACTTTGGATTCTGTTAAGGCTTGCTTTATGGCCTAATATGTGCTCAATTCTGGAGAATGTTCCATGTGCGTTGGAAAAGAAAATATACTTTGCTGCTGTTGGGTGAAGTGTTTGGTATTTGTCTATGAGATCAAGTTGGTTGATTGCAGCGTGTAGGTCTTCCATGTCTTTGTTGAGCTTCTTTCTGGATATTCTGTCCTTCACCGAAAGTGGTATGCTGAAGTCTCCTACTACTATACTACTATTGTGGAGCTGTCTATCTCTCTTTTCAATGCTGTTAGAGTTTGTTTTATTTTTTTGGAGCCCTGTAGTTGGGTGCATAAATATTTAGTATAGTTATGTCCTTCTGGTGTATTGACCCTTTAATCATTAATAGTGTCCTTCTTATCCTTTGTGGTAGATTTTACTTTAAAGTCTATTTTGCCAGAGATTAATGTTCCCACCCCTCGTCTTTTTTTTAGTGTTGTTTGCTTAATATATTTTTTTCCATCCTTTGAGTTTTAGTTTGTTTATGTCTTTAAGTCTAAGGCATGTCTCTTGTAACTCTCCTTTCTTTTCAGCTGTTGTCCTTTCTCATTTCAGAGAATTTTCCTTTTTTCATGGAGTCATATTTTATTGAATATTTGGGAAACACAGATACGCCCTAAAACATACTCCTGCAATAAATCTTTCTTCTAAATCTTCACCTTGAGTACAAAATATCCCTTTTTGTGTTGTAGAATATTTTCATAAGTGTCACATTGTTGCTATTGTTGATTTGTGCTATGTATACATCTTTGTACAACAGAGATCTTTTGACAGTAGACAGGATAAGTCAGTTCTCATTGGTCCACCTAAATATCTGCTTGGAAGCTTTTAGAATCCTCCTCTTAGATCTATGTTGGAGGGCTTGTTCATAAGCACAGTATTCAGTCAAATTGCTGGTGATTGGCTGCTGTGTAGCTAGAGGCATAGGGCTGTATTTAAGACCACTCTCTCATTGTACTTCTCTGATTATTTCATGCTACAGATGAGGATGTATTCTTGGATAATTTCAAGTCATTTTTAATTCTTCTCTTGCTCAAAACAGTGGGCAAAAAAACTGCCCTCTTTGAATTGCATTGCTGCATTGCTCATGCTGTTGCTCCATGCTACTGATTCCTTTTCCAGATACGTGTCATCACGGGTCCAGTTCTGCCCTCTACCATGCTGCATTGATGTGAATCGTAGTCCCTAAATAGATTTATAAAAAGAAATGCTGATGGTGGTTTGGGACTGATGTATACTTGCCACCTATATTTTTGGGGAATGGGCTTCTGGCCCTCTGACAGGTAAAAGTCATGCAGGGAAGTGTGTAGAAACCTCTTCCTTTCTTTCTGCTTGCTGCTATTATTTTGCCTTAAAGCCTTATTCACACTTTAACGGAAATGCCCTCAGGAGTTTGGCTGCATGTTGACTAATCTTTCTGGTCCCGTTGACACTTTGTGTCGGTACAGTGTTTCATGAGTATTTAATGGGAAATTTAAGATAAGTTGAATAAGACCTCTCCAGATAGTTTCAAATTTTGCCAATTTTTTAAAAAAGACTTTCTGATCATACACTCATAGAGCTGGGGGTAGGCATGGGGTTTCTTAGTCCCAAATTTTCATTTTATAGTTGAGGAGACTGTTTCTTCTTGAAGTTGCTGGACTTTTTCAAGGTCACACAGAGGCCAGACCTCAGGCCTCCCACCTCTTGGCCAGTGGTTTTATCATTCTAGTTCCTTGATTGTTGCCCCCAAAATTTTTTCATTGAGTAATTATGACAAGTCTGCATCCTCAATCTAGAGTTAATTATATTCAGGATTTTTTAAATTGTGTTTTATATATATTAGTTTCCATATATATATGTTAGGTGCCATCAAGTCAGTTCTGACTCATAGGGACCCAATGTACAACAGAACAAAACACTGCCCAGTCTTGCACTATCCTCACAATCACTATTATGCTTGAGTCCATTGTTGTAGCCACTGTGTCAGTCCATATATACACATATAATACATATATATATATATATATATACACACACACACACTTACTTACATATATATATATGTGTGTGTGTGTGTGTGTACCGGAATCAACTTGACAGCATCGGGTTTATATATATAACAAAATATTTGGCATTTCAACATTTTTGCACATACAATTCAGCAACATTAATTACATTCATCACGTTGTGCAACCATCACCACTGTCCTTTTCCAGAATTTTCCATCACCCTTAACAGAAGCTCCAATGCTCCCTAAGCCCCTAAGTATGAGTACTTCTTTCTTAAACAGCAAGAAGCATTGTGTCACATAGAAAAATAGAGAACTACAAGGAAAACTCCATCAAAGAGCACTAAAGTTTCTCATTATTTAAACACTTTAGGGAACATTTCTATACCTTTCTTCCCATCTCCCTCTATACATGTTTCTAGCAGTTTCAAGGAATAAATACTCAAGTTGGGATAATAGCTCTCTTAAATGAGTTGATTCTTTAATACTTAATTATTTTGTGACATTCCACATTCCAATGTGGCTGTCCCTTGGTGTTTCAGCTGCTGGATGACTGCTCATCTCGTCTCAAAATGGCCCACGCAGCCAGAACGCTGTACACCCCAGACGGAGAGCAGATTCAGTCGTGGGACGACATAGAGCGAGACATGGTCATCTGTGTGTCCATGGGACATGGCTTTGTAACCCAGAAAGGTATGGGTAAAAGTTTCTTTTCCATCAAGTTTTTAGAGTTAAAACATCAAGTCTTTTGTTCAAAGAGCCTACATACTTAGTTTTGTATTCCATTATGATGATTTTTAATAATTATCCTCCAGCCACATTTTTCTTCTCCCGTATGACTAAAGTTAAATTTGTATATTTATGCACTGGCACCTCATCGTTAACACTGTCTGCTCTAAAGAAGTCAACCTAAGTTCAGTTAGTCTTGAACCTTATCCAAGGGGCTTATTTGCAGAAATACTAAAAAGGCTTCATTTCCCTGAGGAAAGTAAGGATCTGCTGGCTTGCTACTTTTCAAGTTATTTAACCCTTAAAGTGTTATTAATTGTAGCTGTACAATTTTTAGATTTCTTTAGTAATATGTAAATATATGCTGGTTTTATTATCCTGTCTATTCTTTGATTATTTTGTGTGATAAATCACAGAAATTAAAAGGAACATGTATTTGTTATTGAATCAGCTCTTGGCCCTTATCCTATTTATTTTGAAGAATTTAAAGCCCCTTCTGTAGGTAGTTATACGTCAGCAATGACATAATTTTCAGGAAATTTTGAAGAACCTTGATATCATTTTAAAGGAAAGTGAAAGATTAAGAAGTGAATTGCCTGGCATCCCTAAAATTATGATGCTAGACTATTTCTTTTAAGAATTCAACATAAAATTATTATCTCCATGTTACATATAAGATAGGTAAACCAAACACTTTTAAAACAGTCCCAATCATACCTTTATATTTAGCCCAGAATGTACAAAAGCATAGAAATGAAGACCCAAAAATAGGAAGACAAAAATTTATTGGGATGCTTAGCACTGTTCTTAGGGATGCTACAAATAGTCCTCCAACACCACCCTATGTAAAGGGAGAAGCTCCAATCTGTCCCCATCATCCATGATTAGCCATCATCCCAGTTCTTGTTGACTCTCCCTATATTGTTACTTAGAAGATTACACCAATGATGGGGTTCTTATCAGTCAGTATTAGCTGGCAGTTTTCTGTGTTCCCACAATGCATAGCCTTTTAGAGTTTTCAGTCTGTTTAAGGATATGAGCACGCTTGAAATGACTGCAACACAATTGAATACTAAGCAAACAGTTGGTGCAATAGGAGGTACCTTCCCAGTCCTCAATTACTTATCCTTAGTCATTCATACTCTTTGGATGGGCTTCTGTTGCTTGGACACCATTCTCCGTGCCTCTTGTGTTCATTGGGCCTGTCTGATAAATAAAGCTAAAGTATGCTTCAGGCAACCTAGCCAAAAGGGTATCCAAAACATAGGGAGAAATGTCGGCTGCCTTCCCAGAAGCAAGCCTGTCACCAATAAAAACTGTGAAGGGAAGAGAGAAAGTTGGAAATGCAAATATTACTCAACCTACCATTTTCTTCCACCTAACAAGGCTTTGTAGACGACAGCTCATTTTTGCATCCTCTGTCTGTAACCACATGGATTACTATGATATGGATGTTGATTTCTTTCCTATGAAAATAGGTCCCCCATATTATCTTCACAGTAAAAGGGTTAATGGCTTTCCCTAATTGTCTAAATTCTTTCCAGTAAGTGATATATAAGTGATTGGTTGCAGAATCTAATTTAGTTGCTCTTTAGAAACTTATTTTACTATGTTGGTTGCCATTGTGTTGTTTTTCCTGATAAGTGTTAGAAATAATCATTTTGTAGAAATGTAAATATTCAGTGTGCTTTGAAAAGGTCAAGAGAGAAGTGTCACTAGCACATGTATATTTATAAAAGGACATTTAACTAATTAACCATTCCATCATTCCACTCATCATTTTTCTGTGATCTATTGGCTTAACTATGTAGCAAGAAAATAAGACAGCCTAGGACTTTCAAAATCAAGCATTCTGTAGTAACTTATTTTATGATTGTATTATAATGCAAAAACATTTAGCATGTGGACATTAGTTCATCAAAGAATCACACAGATTTTTTGAAAAATGAATTTGATTTAGCAAAACAAACCTAATGCTTTTAGAATGGTTCCTTTCGTACAAACCCCCAACAAAATTAAAAAAGCGCCTTATGCCATTTGCCATCAAATCTGCACACTGTTCTCACTACTGTATTTTTCTTCTTTCTAGTGGGTTCATTTTTTAGACCACTCTTAGGTTAGCTTCCAACCCAGGCTTTAAAAAAATCCTGGAAGGAAGCCCTCCCTAGCAACTGCCATTCTCTAGAAATCCAAAGAATGTTAACACGTATCTGATATGATAAGCAAGTCAAGTGTGTAATTAAAGAGTCCAGGGTGGGAGCCAAGGATTTCTAAGTGATCTTCAAGTTTTTCATCATCCTGGGCTTTTAATTATTTTCTATAAATACATTGACTTGTCTCTCTCAAAAAAAAAAAAAATCTTTATTTTTAAACAGAGTTAAAGCAACTGATGGAGGTCAGAGCCAATTATGCCAGAATCCGAAGGCAGGAGGGCCCTCAGGCCACAGATATCATGGTGTCTCCATCATCGAAGCTGCTATCTCTGGTACATCTATGCAATTAATTCCTCTAAGAACCATTATATTTTCGTTGCATTTCACTGTTATAGCGTCTCTGTACATATTTATATGCTTGTTACAATATAATTGTTTATCTGTTTTAATTTCATTCAGTCACTTTGAAAGCTATTGCCTTATACATTTTGTATAGTTGGCATTTGATGCCTCAAATCTGTTCCTGGAAAGCCAACAAAACTAGGCAAAGTAATGCCAGTAAGGTGACTACCTTAACTGTATTTTCTTCCAGGAAAAGAAAAAATGTAAACTATTAGTTATTATTGGAAAATAATTTAGTGGGGTCAAGTAGCTCATACATATGTAACATTTGATAGTAAAATGGATTCTTTCACCACCTAACACCAAATTTGATCCAAACTGACATTTGTCTGGCTCAGTCACCATATTTTCAAAACCTCCGTGTTTAAATCCTACATTTACTGAGTGAAAATGGAATGGCTGGTGGCCACAGAATGCCACACGAATCTCTCTTTACTCCTCTAATTTCTCTTCAGTTTGGCCTGTGGTAACAGTGCAGGACCCTTTGTGGGCACGATTAGATGTTGTTCATGAGAGTGAAGATGGAAAATTCTTGACAGATTGGTCAGTAAGCAAAAGTTGTAGACTATGTCTTCAGTATGGAAACTTAGGGAAGGAGATATGTACGTTTTCAAGAAAAATCATGTGAAGATTATTTTTTTTAAAAAGAGGTTGAAGGTGATCCTTAGCAATCTTAGGTAGCATACAGGAAGAGAACTTACCTGTTAATCTCTTCCTGGGATAAAGAATCTTTTTGTTTGTAAAAGCAGAGACAAATCAAAATTTGGCTTCTGTTCCTGGTGGAAGTTTTTCAGAGAAATGCCCTTCCTCCCTCTCTTCCTCTGAAAGCTGCTCATAGCTCTGTCTGAATATAAATTTTTTTGCAACCTGACTAGGTATGTACAGAATGGCTCAGCCACGCTCGCTCCTCTATCAGCCTGTTTAATGTGATGCAGGAAGGCAGTAGATCATTTCTACTGAAGGGGGCTCTTGGTGATCGCTGCAAAAAAAGGCCTGCTATTTACTCCCAGTCTGCAGATGGGCACAGCTAGCTGCATGAATGCATTCCTGCTGCCTCCAACACCACTAGAAGCAGAGCACACTACAGTGACATTTCACAGCATGTTACATCAACAGCAATTTGCCCCTTTGCAGACATTTTCTCTATGAATTTTTGCAATGTTATAGATGTGAGGGTATTCCAGAGCAGCTTTGTGACATGTAGGGAAAAAAAGATTGCATGTGATCCCCATTTTTCTTTCTTTCTTTTTTTAACAAGAAGCTCGAAACAAGAAGGGTTAAGGACCCTCCCAGTTGGAAAGTGGTCCAGCCAGTGGGACTCTGATCTGCCAGGCTTCTCCTTAGAATGACTTGACCACAGTCCCCATAGAGACAGAACTTATTTTTTCTCCAAAATTCCTTGAAAACAAAAGCATTTCTCTAGGTGCAAAAGTACCTATCATTTTGCTGCCAGAGAAAAGTTGATTTGCTATGAAAATGGTATAATTTCACCCCGGATCAAATGTGCAAATCTTGTGAAGTATTTCGTTCTTGCATGCGAATAGCCTAAAGCGAAAATTGGTAATATCACACAACGCTGTATCAAGCACCAGGAGACATAAGGCAAAAGTCTTAACTGAACTTTTCTATTACTAGTAAATGGGATTTTAGATGTAATCTAACAGTCATCAACACATCGCATTTCACCAGCAAGGCAGCAACACTTACATTGTGGACAAAGGTTTGCCAGGGGTATCTCGGAAGTTCATAGCTACTGTTAACTTAGATGAAGAACATCCCTGCTCTTTTCCTTATTTCTTCTTTAGTTGGCTGCAGGATGGACTGGGGTGCAGTTACTCTACCTTCAGCAAGAACTATAGCTCGAGACTATTGCAATTCTGTTCAACCTCCTAGGCTTTTAATAAACCCAGTAATTTCCTTTGGGGGCATGTTTATCAAATTTGAAACAGCTTTATATATGTAAGTCAGATTTCAATATTTTTCTGTCAACTGAAAACCATTTATTGTTAAATACTAAAGCAACCATCCCTGAGTCCATAGCCTTCTCCAGAAATTTATTTCCTACTGGTTCACAAACACCCTTAAGGTGATCCAGATGTTCATCAACAGTGTACCAGCATTTGTGATTATCCACAGGAGAACTGGATTTTTCTCCCCACCTCTAGCTTTTGTTGCCTGATTAAGTGTTGGGATGAAGTTGTGTGTTTCTAAACAAGCTAACTAAAAGCAATATGCCTGGAAGTTTGACAAACATTTAGAGATTAACTGACGGTATTTATAAACAAGAAGCTTTTTTGCCTGGGTGCTTTTTCAGCATTGTGAAAAAAGAAAACATTAGTAATGATTGAAAATTTAAAGGAAGTTTTGTAGGGCTTCATCAGTTTATAGGAAGATATATTTGAATTTCCATTTTTTTCTTGATCATTAATAATAATTAATATTGTTTCTGTGGATCAAGAAAACAAAGCAAAACTACCAAGAACAAAAGAAAAAGATAAATTTGTTCACTTTTGCCAGTGGCTGTTGCAGTATTTTGGAGCTAAGCTTCAATAATAGCCCAGGTGTGCTGAGTGTCATTGAGAGATCTGTGATTCACCAAGGCAGCAAATTTTTCTGGCATCATTTGGAAGGGAGTGATTAAAAAAACTCAAGTGCGTGTTATTCTAGATCATCATCAAATCAGGTGCAAGTGTCCTCAGTTAAGCAGAATTTGGACCCAACGGTAATTCTCAGTTGTTTTCATTAGACCAATGGCTCTGGTTCCCTCCTGGCTCAGATCACATCTCTCTCCTCCTACAACTAGGTACACAGAAAGAAAAGAGCAGCAATTTTGTTCTCAACACAACAAGCTAGAATCCAGCATAAATGACACTGTCTGGGGCTGCTTTGCCATAAGCAACTGCAAAGCAAGATCACACAGACCACTCAGGCGAGGGCTGATGAAAGTAAATGGCCCAACCATGTACCGATGTGGGTTCAGTGGGTGCCTGCTGCCAGCTATAGTATTTCCTAATTCTGTGAGTCTGTAATATGAAACTACTATCAATAGGCTGTCACCTTGCACCATATGTGCAAATAGAAATATGAGGAGAGATGAAGTGCTTGTGCCCACAATGCAACTGGGTCGGTGGGGGGAGGGAGGAAGAGAGGAGGCAGAAAATGTTATTTATTTAGTGAGTAAAACAGTGACTCTGAACTGAATGAGCTATCACTTATTGCCTGCTGTAAATCCATCTGCCAGTTTGGGAGTAAATATAAGATTCAGTAAACTTGCTGGACCTGTTGTTATTGTTAGCTGCCACTGAGTTGGCCCCATGAACAATGGGATCAGACCAGTGTGATCCATAGTATTTTCACTGACTGATTTTTGAGTCCTAGCTTATCAGTCCTGGAACAGAGCTTTCAAACTTGGGAATTAATAGTGGGGTTTAAGCTCAGGTGCTATGCTTAGGAATATCAGCTCTGTCAGACTGACTGAGACAGTTGGTCAGTCTGTAGGTGCCACTGCTGGCAGCTATGCTTTGAAGGAAATTGCCCAAAAGCAACTGTCCTTAACCTGCAGGCTATGCTGATGAAAAGTAAGAGAGAGGAGGGAACCTCCCAGAACTCCTAGGGTTAGCCAAAAAAACCAAACCGACTCATAGCGAACCTATAGGACAGAGTAGAACTGCCCCATAGGGTTTCCAAGGAGCAGCTGGTGGATTTGAACTGCTGACCTTTTGGTTAGCAGGGTTAGTGCCCCCAAAAGTATAAAACTTGATTATACAGTATTTCTGTTCTTATTTCCAGCACTTGTTCGCCTCTTCCCTCCTCTCTCCCTCCTTGCCTTCTGGCCTTCTCAGTCTTCCCTACTTTTCTCTTCTAAGGGTGTTTACATCCTATCTTTTCATTTTAAAAAATCCTCCCTGGAGCAATTTGTGGATCAGCAAAGGATGCTTCCCTTATATGATTCTTAAATTTTAGTGTGTATGAGAAACACCTGGGGAGATTGATAAAATGCAGATTTCCAGGCTCAAAGCCAGAGATTCTGATTCAGTAGGTCTGAGGTGGAGGAGGGAATCTGCATTTTAACAAGCACCTAGGAGGAAGAGTGGTAGCTGACCACATTTTGAGAAGCTCTGCCATGGGCTTTGTGCCTATCAAGGAAATCACAGTTTGCCATCAGCTGGGTGTGGCCCAACAATATGTACCAGTTTCTAGAAGACTGTCGACCATTTACCCTTCCATTCAGTCTATGAAGGCAAAGAAGCATTTACTGTGTGTGTGAGGATTTGAGTCTAATAAATGTCCTCATGTTTTTCCTTAAGAAATGATAGAAGGTTTCTGGGATTGGGACTAAATACTCAGAGATTATAACTAAAACCTAGATACTGGAAGGCTGAACGAGTTTGAGGTGCTGAAGCTGCCCATGTTAATTAAACTGCCTTCAGTGCTGGTAAAATCTTGCAATTTTAAATGTCACAGGAATGTCAGTGCTGTGCTACATACATCAAGGAGCAAAATAATTTTGAGGGTCAGGAAAATAACCAGCTTCCTGATGTTTTTTTGTGCATTTTTATGTCTACAAAAAGGATAGCTTGGGAGAAAGGCAGGGCTCCTGTTAGAAAGTGGCCTCCTTTCCAGTTGAGGAACTACTTACATGGGGTGGGGGGAGGGGTGTAAGGCTAAACCTCTCTGTTCTGTGTTTGCTGTAAGTCTAGTTAACATGCAAGCCTGAGCCCCCCAACCCTGGGAGACTCTTCTGAAACTGTGAAGTTCCACAGGATATGATTTCTCTTCAATAAGAAATGCCCTTAGGAAAAACTAATTCACATAAACGTAGATACAGATATAGATAGTGAGGCATTGTTCTAGATGTGTTGGGCATGCAAAGATTAATGTGATAGATGTGGCCCCGTCCTTGTGGAGTTCATGGTGTGTGTGGGCGGGGCTGGGGAGGGGAGGGTGCACTCAAAGTTAAGTCAGAATAATTACATGCAACAAATAAAATAATTAAAAAGTGTGGTAAGTTCTTATGAAGGAAACCAAATTGAGTTAGAGGATAATTGGGTTGATGGGATGACATACTTCATGCATGACATACTTAAAGACTTCTATAAGAAGGTGACATAGAAGGAAGATGAGAATTAGCTAGTCATACCAACGGGGAAAAACAGGGGGAGTATTGAGGCAAGTAACAGAGTTCCAGACAAAGGTAACAATCAGGAAACAATCACGCTCAAGGTACTGAAGGAAGGAAGGCCAGTGTCTAAAACAGCACTGTCCGTTATAAATACAATGCGAGTTGCATGTGTAATTTAGAATTTTCTAGTAGTCATGTTTTTGGAGAAAGTAGAATGAAACAGGTGAAATAAATTTTAGCATTATATTTTATTTTACCCAATATATCCAAAGTGTTAAAATTTCAACATATAATCAATATAAAAATTATTAATGAGATATTTTTGAATTTTTTCATTATTATTCTAAGGCTTTGATGTCTGGTGTATATTTTACACTTAAAGCATGTTTCCATTTGGACTATCTATATTTCAAGTGCTCAATATCCACTTCCTTCCTTTAAAAAACTAATTTACTTTTATATTTAAAAACAAAAAACAGTGCCAGGCAGCATTCTAGGTGCTGGGCATGCAAAAATGAATGTGATAGTTGTAGCGGCTTGGGCAGTGCTGACCTAGAATGTTGTGAGTAACAGGCATGAGCTAAGGTGGGCATGGGCTGGATTGTGGAGAGTCTTGTAGGTCATGCTAAAGGATTTGGATTTTTGTTTAAATTTTTTTTATTGTACTTTAGATGAAGGTTTACAGAACAAATAGTTTTTCATTAAACAGTCAGTATACATATTCTTTTATGACATTGGTTAACAACCCCACTTGTCAACACTTTCCCTTCTTAACCTAGGAGGACCTTTTTTCTGGTGAAAATATACATAGCCAAAGTTACACCATTTCAAAAGTTTCTACATGTACAATTTAGTGACATCGATCACATTCTTCCAGTTGTGCTGCTATTCTCACTATCCTTTTCCAAATTGTTCCATCACCATTATCTTCAACTCACTGCCCCCTAGGCTTCCCATCAAACCTTTTGAGTTGCTGTTGTCAATTTGATCTCACATAGATAATTCTTTTTTTTTTTTTTGTACCTTAGATGGGGGTTTGCAGAACACATAGTTTCTCATTAAACATTTAGTACACATATTGCCCTATGACAATGGTTAACAACCCCATGACAGTCAACACTGTCCCTTCTCAACCTTGGGTTCCCTATCACCAGCTTTCCTGTCCCCTCCTGCCCTCTAGTCCTTGTCTCTGGACTGCTGTGCCTCATTAGTCCCCTTTTGTTTTATGCAGCTGTCCAATCCCTGGCTGAACAGTGAACTTCGGGAGTGACTTCACCACTGAGCTAAAAGGGTGACTGGGGGCCATACTCTCGAGGTTTCTCCAGTCTGTCAGGCCAGTAAATCTGGTCTTTTTTTTGTGAGTTAGAATTTTGTTCTACATCCTTTTCCAGCTCTGTCCAGGACCCTCTATTGTGATCCTGGTCAGAGTAGTCAGTGGTGGTAGCTGGGTACCATCTAGCTGTACTGGACTCAATCTAGTGGAGGCCATGGTAGCTGTGGTCCACTAGTCCTTTGGACTAATATTTTCCTTATATCTTGTTCTCTTCATTCTCCCTTGCTCCCAAAGGGGTGAGACCAGTGAAGTATCTTAGATGGCTGCTCACAGGCTTTTAAGACCCCAGATGCTACTCACCAAAGTAGAATGTAGAACATTGTCTTTATAAACTGTGTCATGCCAATTGAGCTAGATGTTCCCCTAGACCATGGTGTTCACAGCCCTCTGCCCAGCAATTCAGTCCCTCAGGGAGTTTGGAAATGTCTATGGAGCTTCCATGACCTTTCCTTGTACAGGTTGTGCTGGCTTCACCAGTAATGTGTACTGTCTTACCCTTCACCAAAGTTACCACTTATCTATTTGTCTATTTAGTTCCCCACCCCACCCCTCCCATCCCTCATAACCAACAAAGATTGTTTCTTTTTGTGTGTAAACTTTTACATGAGTTTTTACAATAGAGGTCTCATACAATATTTGTCCTTTTGTGATTGACTTATTTCACTCAGCATAGTGTCCTCCAGTTTCATCCATGTTATGAGATGCTTCACAGATCCATCATTGTTCTTTATCTTTGCATAATACTCCATTGTGTGTATGTACCATAGTTTGTTTATCCACTCATCTGCATCTAGGTTGTTTCCATCTTTTTGCTATTGTGAACAGTGCTGCAATGAATATGGGTGTGCATATGTCTATTTGTGTGACAGCTCTTATTTCTCTAGAATATATTCCTAGGTGTGGAATTGCATTTTGTAGTGCTTTTTTTTTTGTGGTGCTGATGTTTTCTTTGTTCCTCTTACTCTCCTGTGCTGAGTTCCTTTTGTTTGTGGATTTTTTTTTTTCATTTCTTTTGTTTTTGTAGGTTTTGTTTTTACTGAGACTTTATGTTTTTCTTCTTTATTTTGATGAGTAGGTTTGTTAGCTTTCTTTGTGGTTACCTTGAAATTTACCCTTATCTTCCTAGAGTTGAACCAGTCTATTATTACTTGGTATCACCTTGCCTTCCTCCCCATTAGAAGGTTCTATACCTACACCGTTTATTCCCTCTTTTATTGTTTTGATGCTGTTGTCATTTACAGATTAACCTCTCTGGTTCCCTGTTGTCATTCTTTTGGTTTTGCATAGTCCTTAAGAGTTCATTTCCTAGGTTGGTATCTGGCTAGTACAATCCTGTGTCCTATATTCAGCCTGTGGTCTGATGTTGTTTGTTCTCAGATCGAAGGACTCCCTTTAATAAGTCTTGTAAATTTGGTTTGGTTTTTACATAGTCCCTTAATTTCTGTTTATCTGGAAATGACCTAATTTCACCATCATATTTGAATGAGAGTTTTACAGGATATATTATTCTTGGCTGTCAGTTTTTTTCTTTCAAGATTTTATATATGTCATCCCGTTGCCTTCTTGCCTGCATGGTTTCTGCCAAATACTCTGAGTTTAGTCTTATTGTTTCTCCTCTGTATGTGACTTTTTGTTTCCTCGAGCTGCTCTCAGGATTCTTTGTTTGTCTTTGGTTTTAGCAAGTGTGATTATGATATGCCTTGGTGATTTTCTTTTGGGGTCTGTCTTATATGGGGTTCGTTGAGCTTCTTGGATGGCCAGCTTTTCATCTTTCATGATATTGGGCAAGTTTTCTGTCAGCAATTCTTCAATGATCCTCTTTGTGTTTTCTGTTTCCTCCCCCTGTTCTGAAACTCCGATCACTCACAGATTTTTGCTTTTGATTGTATCTCACATAAATTCTCAGGGTCTCTTCATTTTTCTTTGTCCTTTTTTCTGATTTTTCCTCAGAGTTGTAGCCAAGTGTTTGTCTTCAGTTTCGCTGATCCTATCTTCCATCATTTCAAACCTGCTCCTCAGCCCTTCTATGACACTGTCCATTTCTGAAATCTTGTTATCTTTTGGATTTCTGATTGTTGTTTTTGTATGATTTCTAGTTGTGAATTTATTTTAGCATTTTGTTCTTGTATTATTTTCTTGAATTCTTCCATTTTTTTGGCTGTATTTTCCATAAATTTGTCTGCCTTTTCCATGAATTTGTCTATTTTTTCCTCATTTTTGTCTGCTTTTTGCTTCAACTCTTGGATAATTCTGAATATTAGAGATTTGAATTCCCTATCAGTTAGGTCTAGTGCTTTTTCTTCTACTGGAAGGTCATCTGGTGTTTTATTTTGGACATCTACTAGAACCATCCTGTCCTGTTTTTGTAAATGTTTTGATATTGTCTGCTGTCTTCAGGGCATTCAGTGGTTATTTGCCTCATTTATTGATTGTATATTTGTTTGTTTCATCCTGCTTTTATGTTTTATTTGGTTATGTCTGAGCAGGAGGGCCGTGTGTTCTTTGCTGTTTGCTCATCTGTGAGCACGATACTTTGCACCTCCTTCTCCAATAGGCAGGGTCAGTCACTCAGGTATGGTACAGCTGGGCAGGTCCAGCTGAAGGGAGTTGCTGGGATGGGTTGTTTGTGGCACGTACCAGGGCTGACAGTGCAGACTGGGAATCAGGGCAGGGCAGGTTCCAGTAGGCTGTGCCTGTGATGATTGGGAGTGTGATGTTCAGTGCACAGTGCAGGTAGGCAGGAAGGAGGGGTAGATTGTGATGTGTGGAGCTAAGATGGGTATGGGAAAGATGGGAGAGAGGAGAGAGGAACAGGAGCCAGAAACATACACACAAACAAAAAAGAGTGCTAAGGGAGCTTGCTTTTGGAATGGAGAGATGAGAGACTGAGAAATGGGGGAAAACAAAAATTAAAAAAAAGAAAAAAGGTAAAAGAAAAAAATGAATAAATCAAGAAACTGGAAATGAAGACAAAAAGGGAATAAGAGAGAGAAGAAAACAAAACAAAGAAACAAAAACAAACAAAAAAATAAAAAAAGAAATGTTTTTAGGGATGTCCCTGTGCGTCTGCGCAGAGTAAGGGAGTAGCTTCCAAACCACATGGTACTGCCCGGCTAGAAGGGGCTCCCAAGCCAAGAAAAGAAAAAGAAAACAACAAACAAATCAAAACAGAACAAATCAGAGGCAACAAACAAATAAAAAAAAAGCCCACCAGTGTGGCAGCATGGGCCAGGAAGCAGTTTCACAGTGGAGCGGTGTTTCGTAGCCTTTCAGGAAGAAGCAAAGATGGCTCACGGAGCCAGGTATTTGAGAGAAAGGAGGGGAAGTAGTGAGAGGTAAGGAAGAAATCTAAAGAAGTGGAAAAAAGCAACACCAGCAGCCAACAAAAGCCACTCAGGGAGCTGGCCAGTGTGGGGAGGTGGAATCCAAGTGACATCGGGGTGAAGCTGATGCTTTCCAGCCAAGAGACTGTGGTTGCAGGACACAGAGGGGGCTAAGTGAGGGTGAAGAAGGGTGAGGGGTGGGAAAGCCTGTATTGCTGGTTACCGGTTTGTTTGTCTGCTGCTGGAAGCTCCCTGAAGCTGCTTTCCCATACCCCCTGTTCACTGAGCTCCAATAGGAGTCCAAGATGGTGGATCTGTGCTATGGTAGCTGATAGGGGACCTCTGCATGTATCTCTCCTTGCTCTCTATTCTCGATCAGTTTCTCATTCCATTCAGTGCTTGGCTGAGTTCTTTATCTCTTCATTTGATGCTTAGCATTTCAGGATTAACGAGTGACTCTGTCTGACTTAGTTTTTCTGATCTTTGCTGTGGAGGGATGGCATGGTGCTTCTGACTATAACGCCATGTTGCCTGGAAGTCTTAGAATTTGGATTTCCATTTTAAAGTGCAGTGGAAAGCCATTAAAACAAACAAATATGAAAGTTGAACTAGACATTATATATTAAATTGAGCTGTTTCAGATTACAAAGTACAGGGGCACACTCGATTTACCTCCAGTGATGGAAAATTGTTGTGAGGACTATCAACGAAGTGAGGAAACACAGGAAAGCCCAGCAAACAGGCTTCATGGTGGGTTCTGTTCAAGATGGGCAGCCTGTCTGTGTCTCGATGGCAACCCCATTAGTCAGCCATTCCTGTGCTTGGCTTCCCTACATGTCTCACTTCTCCTGTGGATTGTCTGCTTCTCCTGGGGCCACTCTGCTCTACGCCAAGTCATGGTCTTGCCTCTTCATGGCTTCTGCTGCTTCGTGGCTTCTGTTTCCTCCCTTCTCTTTGTGTTTCTTTAGGCCCCAGAGCCACTCTGCTATATGAATTACTTTCTTTGTGTCTTCCAATGAAAGGTTGAATGGCTGGAGGCCAGCTGCATTTTACTCACTCCTTTAGTAAGATGTTAGGGGCTGCATGATACAAAGCAAGGCTCCTCTGTGTCTTACTGACACTATCTTACTTCAGGCTATTGCCATCACTCACTCAGATAATACCAAAAGTTTTCTAACTAGTCATTTTATTGCCGGCCTTGCTTCTCTTCAATTCCTTGTCCAAGTTGCAGCCAGAATGATCTTTCTAGAATGGAAATTATATCACATCACTCCCTTGTTTATGAGCCTTCAGTAGTCCTCTATTGTCGTCAGAATGAAAAACAAATTCCTCCCCACAATATCCGAAGCCCTTTGGAATATGGTCCTCCCCTGGTTGTACGGTCTTGGTCTCACCCCTTTGCTCACAGAGCTCCATGTTCCACCCATCCTAAACATTCCCCCAGCTCCTCAATATTGTGTGTTCACTCTACTTCCATGCCTTTGCACATTCTCTTCCCACTCTCACTTTCTCAGGAAATCTTCCTTGACCACTCCTCACAGGAGACTGTGTTAGGAACTCCCTCCCATGTACTCCCTCTGTGCCCTTTGCTTATCTCAATTATAGACTTACCACTGGGGACATACTATGTTTCTCACTGGCCTGGAAACTAAGGCTGGGCTTGTTTACACTTGTATTCCCAGTGCCTCAATATTCCTTACTATGTAGCAGGTATTCATGAATATTTGTTAAATGAATATAAAATTTAAGGTAATTTGTTGGTTAAGAAAGTTTTTTTTTAAATCATGTACTGAATTACCTACTTTTTAATATAGTCATATGTATTGAATCAGAGCTTGACTTTTTGTAGAACTTTCTTTTCCTCATATGTCAGTCCTTAGAAGATCACATAGCCTCTTATAAAATATGTCTTACGCTTGCTGATATGACAGTGTAGACTGAATTCCCTCTATCGAAAGGCAAACCAAAGCAATGTTGATTGTGATTCCTTCTTCATCGACTATAACTTTCAAAATACTCATGCAGCCTGATACAGTAAAAAATATTCTTCTCCCATCAGAGCCCAGACAAGCCCTTAACTGCTCAGCTGCCTCTGCTGTGGGCTGCCTGACTTGGCAGAAAGACATGTCACCCCCTTTCAGAAGTGTGATGATTTGTGGCTGAGTAGGGAGAGCCTGCTCTCTGAACCACATGCCCCCTGGTGCAGGCAGGCTAAGGAAAGATGAATGGCATTATGAGACAGACATCTGAATGTTTCGTATTAAATTAGTCCCACAGAGCACCCAGAATTCTCATTCCATAAATCACAAAGTAAAGTAAACTCACTTTCAGGTTAGCTTGCTGTGACTTTGGCCTGTGGTGTCATAGATAATCAGAGAACAGTTAAACATTTGTCTGAAATAGTCATAATTTTCAGTATGTTTACTCAGTGGCATAGAGGTGACCCGACTGATCTCTGCTGCCAGAAACAGCATGTAAATGGGAGTCAGCCAATTTAGGAGATTTCCAAACAGGAGTCATTGCCCCTCACCCCCTCTGCCTACTCCAAAACTGCCATGAGCTCTTTCAGGAGTTGCTAAGTACCGGGCCTGAGATGAGCAAACTTCATCCCCTCCAGACAGTAAGTGGGAAAGAGCAATAATGTGCCCCTTCCGTTCTCTAAATTCCAGTAACTGTGCCATTTTGAAATCCATCTTCACCTTGTCTTGGTCTAAGCATCATAGAACTAGAAAGGACCTTAGTTCCACCAAAGCCACATTTCTCTTCAATGGCAAACTTATTCTGATAATATTTTACATATCCTTGGAGCTATTCTGGTTCTTCCATTTCTCTGCTGACACTCTGGGTACATTCCTCTGCTGACATTATGGGTACTGGGGACACTGTGGGCATTGGACTGGAGTTCATGAGAACATACAGCTCAATGCTAACTGCCTGAGGGACCATCTGTACCGCTGCTTCCTTTTCTATAAAATGAGGAGAGTATAGTCACTCTTCCATTTCTAAAGTCACACCCAACTTTAAATATCTAATTCAGGGCTTTCTATACACCAGCAATAAGAAAGCTAAAAGGGAAATCAGGGAAACAATTCCATTTACAATAGCACCTAAGAGAATAAAATACCTAGGAATAAATCTAACTAGCAAAGTGAAGGACTTATACCGTATTTTTATGCAAATAACATGCACCTTCTACGTTTGTTTGCCAACCACACCCTCCCTCCACAAGATATTTTCATAAGTTGTTATGCTAATTTTTTTTACAGCAACATGTAAAAAAAAATTGATGTAGCGGCACTTACAAAAATACCTCCCGGTGGGGGGGGTGTGGGCGGGTAGGGCACAGTTGGCAAACAAACGCAGAAGGCACACGTTATTTGTGTAAAAATATGGTACAATGAAAATTATGAAACTGCTGAAAGAGATTAAAGACTTAAATGAATGGAAAGATGTTCCATGTTCTTGGGTTGGAAGGCTTAATATTATTAAGATGTCAATACTACCCAAAACAATCTATAGATTCAACACAATCCGGATCAAAATTCTGACAGCCTTTTTACAGAAATGGAAAAAAACAATCTTCAATTTTATGTGGAATGGCAAAAGGCCCCAGATAGCTAAAGCAATGTTGAAAGAGAAAAACAAAGTAAGAGGACTCACACTTCCTGATTTTAAAACATATTATACAGCTACAGTAATCAAAACAGCCTAATACTGGCATAACAATAGACACATAGACCAGTGAAATAGAATTGAGAGTCCAGAAATAAATGCACACATCTAGGGTCAACTGATTCTCGACAAGAGTGCTAAGTCCATTTGGTGGGGGAAAGAAGAGTCTGTTCAATAAATGATGTTGGGAAAACTGGATTTCCACATGCAGAAAAATGAAACAGGATCCATGCCTCATATCATACACAAAAACAAATTCAAAATGAATTAAGGACCTAAATGTGCAAGCTAAAACTATAAAATTCTTAGAAGAAACTGCAGGGGCAATCCTTTCAGGTGTAGCTCTTAACAGTGGATAATCTAATATAATAACAAAAGCACATACATCAAACGACAAAAATAAATAAATGAGACCTCATGAAAATTGAAAACTTTGTTCATCGAAAGACTTTACAAAAAAAGTGAAAAGACAAGCCACTGACTGGGCGAATATCTCAGAAACCATACATCTGATAAGAATCTAATAACCAAAATATATATAAAACTTCGACAACTTAACAACAAAAAACAAATTACCCAGTCATAAAATGAATAAAGGACTTAAATAGACATTTACCCAGTGAGGGCATTCAGATGGCCACCAAACACATGAAAAGATGCTCAATGTCATTAGCCATCAGAGAGATACAAATCAAAACCACAATGAAATACCATTTCCCTCCCACTAGGATGGCTAAGATTAAAAAAAAGAAGAAGAAGAAGAAAATAACAAATGTTGGTGAGGATGTGGGGAAATTGGAACCCTTACCCATTGCTGGTGGGAGTGAGAATGGTACAGCCATTGTGGAAAACAGTGTGATGGTTCCTCAAAAAGCTAAAAATAGAACTACCATATGACCCAGCAAGTCCACTGCTAGGTATATACCCAAAAGACTTGAAAGCAGAGACTCAAAGGGATACTCGTACACTAATTTTCGTTGCAACACTATTCACAATAGCCAACAGAAACAACCTAAATACCCATCAACAGATGAATGTGACACATACATACAATGGGATACTACTCAGCCAATAGAAGAAACGAAGTCTTGATACATGCCACGATATGGATAGAGCTTGAAGACGTTATGCTGAGTGAGATAACTCAGTCATAGAAAGACAAATATTATATGACCTGACTTATATAAAATGACAAGAAAAGGCAAATCTATAGAGACCAAAGTTTATTAGTGATTACCAAATGAAGGAAGGAGGAAGAAAGGAGGGGTTAACAGTGATGGAAAAACCACACTGATTTAAGGGTAGTGTTGCACAGCTGATTATTGTAATTGCTGTCAATAAGTTGTGCACCTGTATACCTGTAAAAAGTTGAACTGGCAAAAGTTGTGTGGTAGATATATTTACAGCAAAGACCAAAAAAAAAAAAAAAAAAGAGTAGCTGCTGAGGCTGCTTATGTATAACCTAAAACCTCTTGGGATTTTGTTCCTTGGTTTGGAGGTTTAGGGTCATGGTTACATGGGACATCCCAGTTAATTGGCCTATTAATGTGCCTATCTGAGGGACAACACTTGGTCTCTCTTTGCCTGGAGCAACAAAGGAAGAAGGAGAATCAGGAACAGGAGAAGGATATGGAATATGTGGCTAATTGCTTCCATGAATAACTGCTTCCTTTGCCATGAGACCAGAAGAACTGCATAGTGCCCAGCTACCATTACTGAACATTTTTATCAAAAATTCTATAGAAGAATCCTGATCAAAAGGGGGAAAATGCAAAACAGAATTTCAAATTCTCATGGATTCCAGACTTTCTGGAGCCAAGGGGGCTAGATGAACCCCTGATACTATTACCCTGAGATAATCTTTAAGTCTTAAGCCAAAAATATCCCCTGAAGTCATCTTAAAACTGAACAGTAGTTTAGCTTAACTAGTAAAAATGTCTGCCTTGAACATTATGATCTTTTAAGAACTATCCATATGGGATCAAAGTAACAACAGCAACTTGAAAGATTAAATAGGAACCTTAGGGGGCAGTGAGTTTATGTTAATGGGGGACAAACAACTCAGAAAAGGAGGATGAGAATTGTTGCACAACTCTAAGAATATAATCAGTGTCATTGAATGGTACATGTAGAAATGGTTGAGTTGGTGTATGTTTGGCTGTGTATATTCTCAACAACAGCAAAATAAAAAAAAAATAGATTGGAAAAAAATCTAATTCTGATTCAGTAGCAATTGGAAAAAAAAATCTAATTCTGATTCAGTAGCAAGATATGATTAGGCAACAAGAGTGTGGCAGCCATGATTCCAGATGACCCCTGGAAACCTGCCTCCCTGCTTGATAGGGCCTTTCTACAGGTGTTCACTAAGAGTCACCTTCCCCCTCAGAGCCTAATCCATACCTCGCCAGAACAGCAGAGGGAGGCCGCAGCATGGCTTGATGGTAGACAAGGACTGGAGGATGCCCTCCAGGAAAAGATCTCTGGACGTGGAGTCAGAAGGCCAGGATTGAGTCTTGCCTCTTCCAAATCCCTTGGTATAAGGTCAAATGAGATTATAAACATAGAAAGGGAAGGACACTAATACTTTTAGATTGTCTACATATTCCAGGCACCATGCTGGACCTTTATATTGTGTCGTCTGTCTCCTTGAATACTCATGAGTCTACCCTATGAGTCCCTGGGTGGTACAAAAGGTTAATGCACTCGACTGCTAACCAAAAGTTAGGAGGTTCGAGTCTACCCAGAGGGGCCTCAGAAGAAAGATTTGTCAATCTACTTCCAAAAAATCAGCCATTGAAAACCCTTTGGAGCATAGTTCTACTCTGACACACAGGGAGTTTCCATGAATCAGAACTGGCTGGAAGGCAACTGTTTTCTACTGGTTTTGACCACCCTATGAAGTAGATATTTCTTCTCCTACTTTTACATTTTATAGAGTGGGAAGCTGAGTTTCTGAGAGGTGAATTATCTTGCCCAAAGCCACCAGCCAATAAGAGGCAGAGCTGGGATTTGAACTCCGATCTATCTAACCCTATGATTTTTCCACTATACCACCCTGGAAACTGTAAATTTTCAATGCTATAGAAATGTCAGCTATCGTTATGGGTATTGGGCAGGTATTTGTGATTCTAAAAATGAGTTTGCAGGATGCCTTCAAGGAATCATTGTATGGTTTAATCACTGCCTACTTGAATGATTTTCCTGATGACAGTTAAGTTAAGCAAGATGAACTACACTTGGATGCCCATTTCATACTGTGAGGGACCTTGCCCTGTGCATGTGAGTGGCCCTCACTCTCTCATTAGGACATAGAGAGGCAACAAGGGTCTCACCTGAGCTCTTTCCCTGCCCCAATGACTGTATATATAAGTAACAAAAGTCACAAACCTCATCCACGTAAGCACTTTCTCTGAGCACAAGTGTCTACCATTAAAAATCACAATTTTTTTTTCTGAACGACATGTCTCTCTCCTTTATGCCTTTCTTTCTTCTTACTAACACTGAAGTTGGATATTAATGGAAAAACCATTTAAAAAAAAAACAACTATTACCCTATGAGGTAAAGTGGATGCACTCAACTGTAGAAGGAAGACTTATCGATCAATTTTAGTTAAACCTTGCTTGTCTGACACTTTGCAGCTGAGGAGTGTGTTTTTATTGCCTGGCCAGATAGTTCAGATTTCCGGTCAGTCTTAGTAAAGACCCCTTTTATAACACTGATAAAATTTTATCACAGAGCTATGAAAACAGAATTAGATTTCATAACTCACATCAGGCCTTGAAGGGGATGCCTCTGTAAATTTTACAAACCTTATCAAGCTTTAATGTACCTATTCTGATAAAGTGTTTTTTTAATAGCAACTTTTACTGAACTTTATAGATATGTATGTGTGTATATAAAGAAATATATGTGTATTTTTTTTCTCTCTACCTTACAGGAAAGAAAACTTTCTTTACCTACTTGTGAACAGAAGACTGTGACAAACAAAACCAATTATTTAGATGACTGAAGACTCTCTGAATTTAGGCAAATCCACTTCTAGTAAAACAAATCTGCATAATTTATTTAAAATTTTAGTCCCAAAACTTATCCTTAAAAAAAGCTGGATTTTTCATAGGTAAATTTTGCTGACAAATCAACTACAATATATTCGTAACTTCATAGTAAGATATCACATAATCAAGGGTAGTGTTAGCCATAGGGATTTTGTATTCCAGTGAAATAAATCCTGTACACATTTTCTAGTTGTCCTAGTCTGTAGAGTGGCCTGTAAAACAAAACAAAACAAAACTGCACATATATTATATTGTGTGCATGTTTTGTGTCCCCAGCAAGGTGGTAAGTGCCTAGAGGGCAAAGAACCTTGTTTCTATTTAATGGGACAGGGCTCTTCCCACAAGGCTCAAGTACTGGTATTGTGCCGCGCAGGCCCATTGCCACAGCAACATAATGGGAGGATCAGGTACGATCATCTTCTACTCTTGTGCTGGGCCACCACACAGAAGTTACCAGAGTACAGTGAGAATAGCCCATCTGCTTCAGAGAATTTCTTTTCAGTCAGCTATTCAGAAACTGCAATCCTCAGAGTAAAATTGAATTATAGTTAGATAGTCCTTTTCTGCTTTTCAGTAGCAGGAAACACTTCTCACAATTGTGCAAATGAAATCAATGTTGTGGTATAAACTAAGCATTTTACATTCCTAAAATATATCTTTGATGATTACACATTTTGGTTTCAAATGCCAAGTTTGAAGAAACATCCAAAAATTATGTGAAATTACTTATAAATGAATTGACAACATCCAAAACCTCAACAGACTATTATAAAGCAGAAGTCTCAGTCTGTTTGGTTCATGGACTCCTTTGAGAATCTTTTGAAAGCTATAAACTCACAACATGCACGTACAAAAAATGTTGTTTCAGACCATTTCATGGGGTTAACGGTTCTACCTAGAAAACATCTATTAACTTCCTAAATAAAAAAGCTTCTGATATAAAAGAAGATACTTCTGATATCCGTAATCTTTCAGGTTTGGGGGACATAGAATCTGTATCTCTCAAATAGAAGATTTCAGAATACATGTGAGATGAAGCACATTCTTTCACTGTGGTAATATGTTATCTTCTTATAGTCAATAATAATAAACCGTGAATGTTTATTACTTTTGAATGTAATTTTTTTGCATATATGAATCTTAAGTGAGAAAAGAGAAGGATATATAAACTTTCTCAAACAGTATTGTTAATTTCGGGCATTCCTTCGAGAAAATCTTTATTACCTGGAAGAAAAAAAGCTAATTAAGTCGACATTTCTTACAATCACAGAGCCATTTTACTTGCTACTCTTACAGGCAGAAGGGAATACACGCTGTTTCTCTTTTGTCTGTCAGGAGAATAATAGGGAGTACTGACAGACATGGCAGTTGGGAGCTGAAACTCCGCAGAAGAGTGGCTGCGGGTGTCTGGAGGGAACCTGCCTGGAAATCACTACTTCCAGGCCATAGAAAATTGGGGCATTCAGCTGCTAACTGAAAGATTGGCAGTTTGAGTCCACCCAGAGGTGCCTCAGAAGAAAGTCTTGGTGATTTACTTCCAAAAATTCAGCCACTGAAAACCCTACAGCGCACAGTTCTACTCTGACACACATGAGGTTGCCATGCATTGGAATCTACTCAGTGGCAACTGGTTTACTGGTTTTAAGTTGGAAATCCTGGCCATCTCCACTGTTGTGCTTTTAAGGCTTTTATATAAGATGGGATTTTTTCTAAACTTTCAGAAAACTTTCTGATTATTTTTTTCCAGATCAGGTTATAACTATACTTCAGTTAATTTCATCAACACTTACTGAACTCTCAAAAATCATCAGGTATTGTTTAGAAATATCTCTAAAACTGTTACATTTTAATATGAAGAGTATATTGAGTTATGTGACTAACTGTTTCTGAAATCCATGTATGTGAACCTGAAAAAATCTCAGATTTAATGTTGCCAGAGTCCTCAGATTAGACTAGGAGTGCTTCACTAGGAGTCAAAAGGTGCTCACCTGTCTGTTGTATTCTCTGCTTTGTTCCCAGAGCCCAGCACAGTGTCTGGAACATAGTAGGTGCTCATTAAATCTTTGTTAAATATCAAATGAAGAGCTGAGTTTCAACCAACTTTGCTTCCTGCTACCCATGATACGCGTCTATTTTCTCATCTCTGAAATGAGAATAACAATATTTCCCTCCAGCCCCACAAAATTGTTTTTTAGCATCAGATGAGATAAAGCATGGAAAAGCACTTTTCTTTCTTAAGAAAGAAATAGTCTTCAAAATTAGGCATATGTTCTCATGCCAATACACAAGAAGTAAATACCATTGTATTATCCTGGGGGAATAAAGAGACCACAGACATAGAATTTAGAAGATGTTGCCTTTTGTAAGAACTTTAATGCTGAAAGGAAGGAGGGAGTGCTTGGCAGCCAGAGGTTAGGAACCATCCATCATTCCCTAGGCCTCGAAGCATGAAAGTTCTGAGCTTTCCATTAGTTACATGTACCACCTAAGCCATCTCTGAGCTGCCTTGTGGCCAGCAGAGGGGCATGGGAGGTTCCATGGCACTCAGGTAAGTGCAGGAGAAAGGACCTTCTGATCTTTGACAGGGAAGGGAAAGGGGCATGCTGTAGGTGAGATCCAGCAAAAATTATTTTAAAGGGGTGCTGATAACATACATTTATAGGATTGTGGTTTCCTTAGGAACTTGAGAAGCAAGGAATACCCCAAACCCAGAGGGAATTGGGCATCATTTATTCATGGAGCAGGTATTTATGGAATTCTGGGGTATGCCAGCACGACTCTAGGTGCTGGGGACATAGTGACGAACAAGCCGGAGTCTTAGCTGTCATGGGTCCTACCATCCTAGTGAAGGCATAGAAAAACAAACCAGTTCCCATTAAATGGACTTTGGTGCATGCTTTACATGCATTAACCTGTTTAATTCTTGCAACTATCATTAGCTCCATTTTGCAGATCAGGAAACCGAGGCACCAAAGTTAAGTAACCTGCCTAAGAGCTCTTTGCTAAGAAGCGGCAGTGGTGCCTGATGTTAAAAGCATAGGCACTAAACCTCTGCACAAATGATTACCCACTTGTTCACTCCACAACTATTTACTGAGCACCTACAAATGGTCTGATCGGCAACAAATCACAGGGATGACGCTGGACCAGGCAGCATTTTGTTCCGCTGCGCATGCGGTGGCCATGAGTCAGGGGCCAACTCAAAGGCAGCTAACAACAAACAAAAACACTATGTGCCAAGTACTTGTTATGCCAAGTTCTGTTTGGCATTAGGCAGGTAACCCTCGTTCGTGTCAAGAGAAAAGTGCACAGAGGAGAAAAAAGGAGAAGGTGACTACAAAGTATTCCCTACTCGTTCCTTTGATTGAGCTCAGGGGAAACAACATTTTTTTGCTACCACTCTGAGCTGCTGGAATCTCTCTGTCTGCTCTCTGTTTGAACTTGGGCAAATATAAAACTTATATTTTCTCTGTTCCCGGAGCTTTCAGAATCCCCAAGCATTTGGTTTAGATTAAGTCAGTTGACCAAGGCATTATAATTCTCCTTCGACACAGACGATCCCATCACCAGTCGCCTTATCTAACCTAACCACTTATTACAGTAACAAGAGTACACTAGTCAGGGGACGGGGTGGGGGTGGGGGCCAGAAGGTCGCTCAGGTTTAGCAGCCACATGCACACAGCAGGGTGGTGTCCTTTCAGAATGGAGAGGAGTGGAGTCATAAAATCCAATCAGGAGCATGTGTGCGCATTTATATAAGCCTTTTTTTCTTTTTTTTTGCCTGAATCTAAATTATAGAGATTTTAATAGCTCCAGTAATTAGACAAGTATGCAGTCAACCTCGTTATGTTTCTGTGTAATATCACACTCCCTAGGGTCCACCGTCCTGCTAGCTGGGCTCCCTGCATGGGCCTCTTTCCCCTTATTTTCTACCACAGGGAGGCAGTTTTCTTTTCAAAGAGCTCACTGTTCACATTGTTTTTGTTCCCTCAATCCGGAGGTTGGATTTGCTTTCTCAGGGGTTTCATCATTGCGCTGCCCAGTTGTATAAGAAAAGAACAGAGCGGGGTCTGGTGGTTCATTTGCATTCCCCAAAGAGCCTAGAGAAAGCCAGGGAGCACAGTGGAGAAGGGACTGTTGAGAAGGGACTTAGCACAATGCCGGGCACAGGGCAGACACTTCAAAAGTATTTATAGCTGAGTCTGTTTACAAAACACTTCATGGTTCAATTATTACTTGACCTTAAGGGAAGCAGAACAAAATGCCTGGAGTCACTACCTTAAATCACAAACTCTTTCGTAGAAAACTGCCTCTTTAACGCCACAATTGCCCCTCGTTATTTTTTTCTCTCTTGTTTTGTAACTTTATATTATCCATAGCAATATTTCAGTCCATTAGCATGAATACTTTCCCTGTAGGTGCTGAGGACTATATCTTGAGATATATTGGACATCTGGGATCTTTCTTATTGCTGTTTCCTCCATAACTAAAGGAAAAAACCCTTTTGGTGATTTGAAATTAAGGACAGGATATGCTACATTAATAAAATAATGCAGTTTATCTAATCAAGAGATTGACTGTTTCCGTACACATACACATATTTTCTAGAGGTTATCAGAATGCAGCTTTCGTCACCTTTTTTTTTTTAATGAAGCTGTTTCCAAGACTAATTAAAGACCTCTGCAGTTCAATATCCTGAAGTCACCTTTTGCTATTCAGCCAAATAAATAAATAAGAAAAAAAATCAAAATTATTCATCTTTCCTTCACAGGGATCTGAATATTGTCCCCTGAAAGCAATTCTAGAATTCTATGAACTTTGCCTGGATAAAACAACAATAACAACAAAACACACACACAACAGTGTAAAATCAAATGTTTAAGCCACTCTCATAACTGAGTTCATTTTAATTGGCAAACTGATATCCTCTTGTTCTATACAGTGGGTATCAGGCAGGCAGAAACAGTGGTGTGGACAGAGGTAGAGGGACTTGAAAGTTAGCAGTATTTTCTAAGACTACATCTAAAATCTTTTCTACAAAAAAAGAGTATAAAGAGTAATGAGTTGAGGTATTTTTTAATGGTTTCTCACAATTTATAACTCAAATAAATCTTGTTTTACAATACGTGTGTTTTTTAGGCTCTTGTGACTGAGAATATTAAACTAAATATTTTGTTTAAACAAGTAAAGACGGAGGGGGTATATGAGCAAATGGGAACGCATGAAAGCCGCCTCTGCCTCAGCAATTTCCTCTAGAACAGAATGGCTAAATTCATACGCGAAGTGTTCTAGTCACTCCTTAGGAGACAGGCTGCCCTGGGAGGGGCTGACCGTTCAGCATTTTGTTCCTAGTCAGGATTGATTCCAGATGTGGGAGGGAAATGCTAGAATGGGTTTGGAGAATGGAGTGGAAATGAAAAATCCTGCAGGCCATTTGAGTGTTGATGACAGATGAGGCAGGTATTTTCAGGTAACTAATGAACTTGCTGGGAGCTTGGAGAGTACTTAGTCCAATAGATGTTTGACTGGCAGGAAAGACCCAGCTAAGATATCACGGCTGCCCCATGCCCTGTGCACCCAGAGCAGGGGGAATGTGGAGTCCTGATATTAACACATAAATAGCAAAAGCCAAGACACAGCTGCTCCGTAAATTAACTGAATTTAAGTCTTTTCCTAAAGCTAGTGCGTAATTTGTAAATTCATATTTTTCAACTTCCTGTTATTTGATTTATGGTGACTATTTCACTATTTGAAGAAATATTAAGTGTTTACTATACGTAAGTCAGTAAGGCAGAATAGATGCAGAATAGCAGAGTGGTGACAAGCCTTGAGTTAAATATAGGCTCTGCCACTTCCAAACTTGATCTTGCGCAAGTTATTCTAGGCCTTAGCGTCATTGTCTTTAAAATGAGTATACTATTAGCAGGGGCAGTGGTGGTTCAGTGATAAGGAATTTTCGCCTTCCATGCAGGAGACTCAGTTCA
Organism: Dugong dugon; assembly: GCA_030035585.1. Taxonomy (NCBI): domain Eukaryota; kingdom Metazoa; phylum Chordata; class Mammalia; order Sirenia; family Dugongidae; genus Dugong; species Dugong dugon. Next base: position 102,820,104 of record CM057467.1, on the reverse strand, counting down.
ATTCTTGGCCAACACACCTCATGTGCAGCCCACCATCCGTCAGTGGAAGCTTGTGTGGTGCCAGGATGCTAAACAGGTTTCAGCAGAGCCTACAGACTAAAATGGACTAGGAAGAAAAGCCTGATGATCTACTTCTGAAAAAGTCAATGAAAACCCTATGGATCACAATTGATCATGGGGATGGTGCAGGACCGGGCAGCATTTTGTTCTGTTGTGCGTAGGGTTGCCATGAGTTGGGGGCCAACTCTATGGCAGCTAACAACGAACACGTAATATTCGTATCTATTTTAGAAGAGTTGTGAGAATTAAATGAGATGATGTATATGAAGCATTGAGCACAATGCTTGATACAGAATAAAACCCAAACCAAACCCATTGTTGTCGAGTCAATTCTGACTCATTGCAACCCTGTAGGACAGAGTAGAACTTGCCCCATAAAGTTTCCAAGGAGCAGCTGGTGGATTTGAACTGCCGACCTGTTGAATAGCAGCCAAGCTCTTAACCACTACGCCACCAGGACTCCTGATACAGAATAAGTGCTCAATAAATATTATTAAATCTAAAATTATAATTATTGTTATTTTAGAGTGAGGATTGGGCCAAGAGGTGATACATAATCCCAAAGTGGAAAGAGTTTAATCTGTACTGGTGAAGATTTTATGATTTATAAGTCATTCATATATTTAATAGATGTCTACTAGCTTCAGTTTTAATATTGATATTGGCAAACAACAGGAATTTACTATTGGAAATTTAAGCAAGCAAGAAATTGTTGGGAGGCTAATAGGGAGTTCACAGAATTGAAGGTATGTCAGAGGACAAGCCTTGGAAATGGACAGGAAACTCAAGAAGCAATAGGCGGGAAGCAGACTAGGAAACCCTGCAACCCTATGGTAGGCAGGGCAGCTGGGCAGATGAATGATTTCCCATCATTCCCTTTGGTCCCACATCACTAGCCCAAAATTTCATCACAGGAAAGGAGATTATGCCTGATTGACCAAACTCAGTTTACATGCTCAACACCTGCTTGTACAAGGGGTTGGATTTGTAGTAGTGCAGTCTCTGGGCTTACCTTCACAACTTGATCACAGACACCAGAGGAAACTGGGACACTGTTAAGAAGAAAAATGCCTGCTGTGTAGTCAAAACTCATAAATGTCCATCATTACTGATCCAACCTTCTTTAATGCATTCCACAGAATTTTCACTTTGTTTTACGCCATGTGCTTTTGGGTAGAGGTTCATGTTGCATAAGTCACATTCTTAGGTTACAAGAGCCAAAGAAGATTGAAAGGCAGTCGCCAGTTTCTCTTGACTGAGTTTGAAAGAGAAAGCAGTGCTCACACTCCATCTCTAACCTGTACTTCTCCAAGACTTACCTGGTAGATTGCTGATCAGGTGACAATGCTCTAAAAAGAGAGACCACCTACAAACACAAGCACAAGCCTACACACTCAGAGGAAAACGGCCAGAAAGTTAAAGCCAGGATGGCTGCATATAGTTGTGCAGGTTATATACTACACATGAGTGCCCAGCTGAGAAGGCAAGTGGGGGCTGAAATTCAGTCTTCACTTCTCTCAGTACACCTCTGTCAAAAGGAAGAAGCTCCTTTAAAAAAATTTCATGAAGACACCACGATTTTGTCAAGCCGTGACCTGTGGTGCTGCTTCAGCTAGAAGGAAAGCCATTTTCTAATTTGTACAAAGGTGCTTCATGGGCTAAAGTCCATACCACCCAGAAGGGAAGGAGGAAGGGAAGAAAACAGAAATAGCTGCCTTGCTTTATCTCTTCCCTTGTCACCTCTGACTTATCTTTCTCTTCTTCTTTCTCCTAGAATCAGAGATTCTTAGGATCGAAGGAGACTTGGATGACCTTCTAATCCACATACTCATCAGATGTCTGAAATGTGACCCCCTCACCAACATAGCTTCCTTGACAACTGATCATTCAGATTTAAGCACTGCCATGGACAGCCCTGGTGATATAGTGGTTAAAAGCTGTGGCTGCTAACAAAAAGCTTGAGCTTGGCAGTTTGAATCTACCAGCCACTCCTTGGAAACGCTATGGGGCAGTTCTGCTCTGCCCTAAAGGGTCAGTAGGAGTCAGAATCGACTGGACGGCACGGACAGGAAATTTATCGCCTTTCCAGACAGCCCAGTTCTACCCTCTGACAGTTCTGAGGAAAATCCTTCCTTATATTGTCCTAACATATATCTGCTTGTAACTTTCATTCACTCTGATTAGTTCTATGTCTGGGGCTACAATGGACAAACCTAACTCTTCCTTCACACAAGAGACCCTCTAATAGTCGAAGTCGAATGTGATGCTTCTCCAAAGCTGCAACTGTCTCACTTCACCTTGTCCTCAGGCAATGTGATTTTATGATACATCTGGTCCAAAGTTCTTTGAATTCCTCTTCATTTGTCATCACAGCCCTTTTATAATGTGTCATCCAGAACTGAACGCTGTTCAAGCATTATCCAAATCTCACTGTAGCACTGAATATTAATAATCATAAAAGTCATAAAAGTAACAGCTATCTGAGCTAAATGGAAAAGTTACTATTTGTCAGGCACTTATGATATTTAATTTAATCCTTATAACAACCTTTTCAGAGACAGCCTGTTATTATCCCCCTTTTACAGGTAAGGAAACTGAGGCTCTGAAAAGGTAAGTCACTCACCCAAAATTCCCACTGCTGGTAAGTGGTAGTGATGGGATTCAAACCTGGGCTTTCTTGAAACCAGAGCTGACACTATATCCTCTTGACTCTGCTTTTCTTAATGCAGCTAAAAAGTGCATTTGTTGTTTTTTGTTTGTTGCCATTCCTCCTGACCTCTTCTCACCAAGATTTCACAAACCTTGAACAAAATGGTTGATGACATGCAGTGCCAGGGCTTTCATTATGGGTACATTTAACTTGCATGAAACATTTTTGATAGAGATTATACCGCTGGATCCTAAGACCAAGGGTAAATCAAAAGTAGAGAAAGGTCATGGGCGAGTAGAAAGTATTGCATCTACGCTTTCATTATTAACTCTCTTTTACTCAAAGCATTAGGTTGCTCTTTAGACTTGTTGGATGGCTTGGAAAGTTTGGTAGTGATTTCAGGAAAGTGGTTCAGGAAGCCAAGGGGAGTTGCAGGACAACTGATGCTTCAAACAAGGTGGTAGATCAGCAAGAAGTTCAGCTCAGCCCCTCCCCGCAGCTTCTCGCACTCTTCCCTATTTGCTCACTTAATTCTGGGGAATTCTCTGAATTAGGGTGTGCTCAATTTTCAATGTTTCAAGCACTCCACGGATGGTGACCAACTCTTTGGCCTACCCCAGGTGAGTACAAAAAATTCTCCCAAAACACCGTGATTGCAAGAGGGAAAAATGTCTCTGACATTTAGTCACAGTAAAGATCAAACTGCTTCAGTAAGTTTATATAGATACAATAGTTCCTCTAACAGTTCTGGAATTCTGAAGCATCTGCGAGCTCTAATCACCTTAGCAGAGTTTTCTTTGGCCTTTAGTAATAGACCAACAATTGCATTAGAATTGCAGCAAAGAAAACATGGCTGAAATAGTGACATAATTCCAATTGTGAAATTAGATGGCAAAATCCAGAATGTTCTGAGGTAGTATCTTTCTGCTTCTTGAGGGCAGGGGTCCTGTCTGGTTTTGCTCATTCTTGTGTCTCATGCCCAGCTCAGTGCTCCACACACAGTAGACAGTCAATACACATTCTTTGAACATCAGCCTTCAGCAGATACACCACTTGCCATAGAGTCAATTCCAACTCATAGCGACCCTATAAGGCAGAGTAGAACTGCCCCATAGGGTTTCCAAGGAGCCGCTGGTGGATTTGAACTGCCGACCTTTTGGTTAGCAGCCAAGCTCTTAACCACTGCGCCACTAGGGCTCCTCACCAAACATGTTTTTTTTTAGGTGCCATCGAGTCGGTTCCAACTCATGGTGACCCGATACAGCAGAGGAGAACTGCCTTGAGATGCATTAAAGATGCTTAATCCTCTAAGGGGTTGTGAAGCATAATATATCTATAAAATAACCTACTTTAAATTCTGAAATCTGGTTTTTCTATTTGCTCCAAATCTTAATCACCTTAGATAAAAAAAAAAAAAAGGCTACTTTTATTTTGCATCAACCTCTCTTTCCACTGCCACCAATGATAGCTCAAAACCAACCCCTTGATGTGCATATTATCTGATTCACAACTTTTAATTCTCCCCTGACAATGTTTAAAGAGAATCCCAAACTTTGGTGCCTTTCAAGCTGACCCTGGAGCCCTGGTGGTACAGTGGTTAAAGAGCTCGACTGCTAACCAAAAGGTCAGCAGTTTGAATCCACCTGCCGCTCCTTGGAAAACCAATGGGGCAGTTCAACTCTGTCCAGGGTCACTACGAGTCGGAATTAACTCAATAGCAACGGATTTGGTTTTTGTCTTTGTTTTTCAAGCTGACCCTATGCTGAATACATAACCTTTTAAATCTGGAGATTTTGCTAGCAAAGGAGATTTGTCACTCAGACCTCAGATTTTAGGAAGAAAATGCTTAATTATAATTTTTAGAGGATTAGTTTTACTTTTAGTCCACTAGGTGGCATCTCAACACGTAAAAAACTTGCTCCATGCTCTATGCACTGGTTGTAATATTACTAAAGCTCTCAGCAATTGTAGACTGGGAAATTCTGTGGCAAAGGAGCTAACTTTCTGTATCAGGTACGAGAAGTGCTGGTAGGATCCTGCTACTCTTCTGATGGAGTGCTGTTCTGAAACTGTATCTAAGCACGTGGAAAGTTGGTCCGGCACACCTGTCAGGTAGCTCCAGGTGCTGTAAGGTATGGTTAAAGGAGATATAAACCAGCATAAAATGTGATACAAATGACATGTAAATAAAAAATTAGACTGTCTGATGTCGTTGAGGTTAGCTTTAGAAACACGAGAGGCCCTACAGCTTCTAGCCCTCCTGACTCAGGAAGCAGTTTGGGTAAGACAGGGAATGTACCAGCACAATTCCTCCTCCAGGGCGGTGCCTCTGAAAATGCCCATCTCCCAGCTGTGGCCCTTATCCTGTTCAGATAACTAACCATTTGACCAAGAGAATATTGGAAAGATCGTCTGTCATCTTTCAAGTGTAATAAAAATGGCTTTAATGTAATAGCTAGATCCTTAGTGAAGTAATACAGTGAAACCTGTGAGAGCCAGAACTTGACAGGACTGTCTTGTTTTTCCAGGTCTCTCAAGTTTTCTGCCTTTGACCATATATAATCATACCACTTTTCTATCTGTCCTTTTAGTGGAAAATATTCGAGTTTTCCTTCTCTGACATATTTCTGCCTTACACAGGTTCTGGCTTTCCCAGGTTTTACTGTATTTATCATTTTCATTAGAAAAATTTCAGTTGTTCAAAAATTTTACTTTATGATCCTAGATCTCTTCCTTGGTCTTCCTTGGCTCTCTAGGCCTGGGAAAATTGCCCCTCCCACGTGTTCCCATAACCAAAAACCAAACCAAACTCATCGCCATAAAATCAATTCCGACACATAGTGACCCTATAAGACAGAGTAGAACTGCCCCACAGAGTTTTCAAGGAGCAGCTGGTGGATCCAAACTCCCGAGCTTTTAGTTAGCAGCCAAGCTGTCAACCACTACACCACCCACCAGGGCTTCTTGTGATCCCATAGCATCCTATATTTCTGTCATCATCGCCCCTATTACACAGGATTACAACTACTTGTTTAACACTTGTCTCCCTCTCCAGACTGTAAGCCCAGTGAGGACACAGAGCTTCACTGTCCTGCACACTATGATGTCCTCGTTGTTGTTGTTAGTTGCAGTTCGGCTGGTTACAACTCATGGCGATCCCATGTGTGGGCAGAGTAGAACTTCTTCATAGGGTTTTCAAAATGGCGACCTTTCGGAAGCAGATCGCCAGGACTGTCTTCCAAAGCACCTCTTGGTAGGTTTGAACCACCAACCTTTGGGCTAGTAGTTGAGTGCTTAACCACTTGCACCACCCAGGAATCTCACCATATCCTCAGGCAGGTGCATAGCTGTGCCTGGAACTCAAAACATATTTGCTGAATTAATCAGTGAATTACTATGGAAGAAAAAGAGTATATTGATTTCTAAACTAAAAGCCTTGAAATGTTTGCAAGGACCAGTCCACATCATACAACTCAAAGTTACTCCTCCCTTCCTTTTTATTCCTACAGATACCAATCTCTATTATGATGATGATTCTGGCCTTTTGCATTAAATCGCCACCAGGAGCAAATGACATCCAATGTCTGCCATCCAGAAATAACCCTTGGCTGTTATTGAATTGAATGCATTCAACTAAATTAACATATATTGACCACCAGTGGCTATGGAGAACCAAACTCTACTGGAAATATTTGGCATTTTGCCCTTACCAGGGGTGCCTCCAAAGGCACCATAATACATCAAAATGCCTTCCCGTCTTTCTTTAACTGGATGTGAATGGATGAATGTACAGGAAAAAGTATACATTGTAAAACAAAAAGTTTTTCATAATTTTGTCACAAAAGATAACCTTGTAAACAGGACTGGAACTTCTGTCTGCTTTTGGCAAGGAAATTTTGTAAATGAGAGTCTTTGTAGCAAAGAGGTCATGAGCTTAGGCTCTGGAATTGTACCAAGTGAACTGGAATCCCAGCTCCACCACTTCCTGTCATGAGACCTTGAGTAAGTTACTTAACATCTCAAGAAGCTATATTTTTAAAAAGGGCAAAAAATAGCATCTATCTTACAGAGCTGTTGGGAGGATTAAAGAAATGACATGCATAAATTCTTGGCATAGTGACTGGCCCATAGCAGGAGATCAATAAACATTAGCTATGATTATTATTATTACTCTTTACCTGAATGGCTTCTCTTAGAAGCCCTTTGTAGTTAAAGGCAGCCAAAGTGATTATTCCATAGATTCCCTCATACATCTTTTGGTTCTACCCATTAGATTCTGATGTTGTAGCTATAAATAATTATAAATGAACCCTAGGCTTCATATATTTAAATCATGAGACAAAGAATGATGATCTACCCCCCTTTTCCTTTTTGGACTATGCACATTTTCCTTTCTATTGTTTCCCAGATTAGGTGCCTGCCCCTCCCCCCATTTACCTATCCATTGATCTGTCCATTCAAACAGGCATTTATTAGTGAGTGGTAGGTATTATGTATCCATGAAGTCTAGCTCAAAAAGTTTACAGTCTAGAGGGAAAGATGAACCATGCACACACACAATTGCAAAGAAAGGTAGAAAAGTGATGAGTGTCAGGAGGTAGGGACATAGCACAGTAGAGTTCAGAAGAAGTGGAGAATTAACGCTATTTCAGGGCTCACAGTGTGCCCATCTGCAGCTCTGGTGGCACAATGGTTAAGAGCTCAGGCTGCTAACCAAAAGCTTGGTGGTTTAAATCCACCAGCCGCTCCTTGGAAACCCAAAGGGGAAGTTCTACTCTGTCCTACAGGGTCGCTATGAGTCAGAATTGACTTGAAGGCAATGGGTTACTGTGTGCCCATATAGACAGCAAGATGCTACTGAGGATACAAGAAAAATGGAAGCCACTGTCTTTGTGCTTAAGGAATTTGGAAACTTGGAGGAAGAAGAAACTAAAGCCGCTAGTGATTTCAGTCTGTACTCCAGGAGTAGCATGGTGCCTAGCCCTCTACAGACCTTCAGCTGAAGAAAGAAATATCCCAAAGGCTACCTGTAAAAAATAAAAATAAAAAAAGGCACCTCCTGCCTGAATAAGGATCCTTCAAGCTGAAAGGAGAAAATGAAAGTCATGTTTCCTGCCTCATCACGGAGAGCAGGGAAGGCTCACACAGCCTGGGTTTGAATCCCAGTGGCCATCAAAGTTTCTTAAACCTCTAAGAGCCAGTTTTTTCATCTGCAAAATCAAGACAATTATATCAACTTCATATAATTATTGTGGGGATTAAATGAGATCAGGTATTTAGAATGTTGAGCATAATGATTGGCAATGCAAAATATGTGATTATTCACTGAGACAAATTAACCAACCACATTAAGGGAAAGAGGGGGGATCCAGGTACACCTACTATTGCCATTTGTACTGATACGGTTGCTGGGCTTCCCTTGGCGGGTCCGTGGCCAAACCTCAGCTGCACACATCTTTCCTTTTGCTGGGTAGGATTTCTGTCCGCCAACAGGGGTCCTGTTCGCATTTCTCAGCTTCATTCCCACACTCTTTTCACTCAGACTTCTCCAAGTTCTCTCTCCCACATGTGAATCTGCATAGCTAGTTTATTGAGTTGAGCCTACTAAAGGATTCCTAGGCAAGAAAAGAGAGAAATGACTTTGTCCACACTATCAAGAAGCCTGCTTTGTGGGTAATATCAAGACAGATAGTGCAGCAAATTGGTGAAGGCCACACGGTGTGTCAGAAGGTATGTACAGTGATTGAAAAGTATTGTTTGCACATTTTCAGTATCTGGGCAATCTCCCAGCACACAATGGCATCAAGGGATAAACTGAACCATAAAGGATGGATTCCAGCTGCATCCAGGACAGATGTCATGCGCGTGCCCCGAGGAGTGTAGGAAGGGCATCAACTACTCTAATGGTTTCCAAGGGAGATGACGTTCCTGTTTTCCCTGAGGTAGAGACAAGAAAGGAGCTTTGTAAAAACAGCCTCTGTGCTCGCATTTCCCATTTTTAATTGGGCTCAGCATTATATACTTCCTTGGATGCCCTCTTGGAGATGCATTGCTCTCTCTCACCCTGGTGCTTTGTGAGGGCTTCCAGAGTTCCGTCTAGCTCTCTTGCTACTCCCTAATCCCCACTACCAGGCTCAAATCATCCGTTTCACCAAGTGTCCCCCACCTGGCTGGGGGCTGTACCATGTTTCCACAACCACCATAGGGATGATAAACTTACTTTGCAGAAGACTGAGCAAAGACTTTGCTTTGCCATATGAATTTCTTCATTTGGTGTACTTGGCTTGGGCCTGACTGGATGTGCATTGATTAGATTTCAGATCTGAGATTGAGTTCCTAGGAACTCCACTGGGAGCCTAAAGAAGAATGAGGTGACAGAGGGACTGCTGATCTTTGACCCCAGCCCATTGATGGCGGTTGTCATCACTGTAGGTGGCTGCCCTAAACAAGAAGGCATTGTCTCTCCAGCTATTGTGGCCTTGCCTTCACAGTCAATCTTCACAGGGTGCTGGATGTAGCTGTTTAGTCAGGGAATGTGTCCTTCCACCTAGGGCAAAGGTTGGATGAGGAAGGCAGATCATGGAAGTGTAGCAAGACTCAGCAAATCAGGACCTGAGAAGGGAACACTAGGGAAAATGATAGTGTTAATAAAACTAACGTCTATTGAATATTTCAGATAAAAAAATCTGAGGTTTAGTCATTTCTTAAAAGTCAATAAGGTAGGTAGAGCTATGGTTTGATGCCTGGCAATGAATCCAGAGTCTGAGAATGTAACTACTACTTGGTGCTGCCCCATGAATCAGGAGAGAATTTGAAACATAGAGTGGCTTTAGGACCGCCACTAAACCAGTTGCCTTGAATCAAGTCTGACTTATGGCGGCCCCACCTATATTAGAGTAGAACTGTGCCTCATAGGGTTTTCAATGGCTGATTTTTGGGAAGTAGATTGCCAGGACTTTCTTCTGAGGTGCCTCTGGGTAGACTCAAAACTCTAACCTTTCAGTTGGTCACCGAGCACATTAACTGTTTGCACCACCCAAGGACTTCAGGAGCTCCACTAAACCTGTCGTTGTCAAGTGGATTCCAACTCAGAGTGACCCTAAAGGACAGAGTAGAACTACCCCATAGGATTTCCAAGGCTGTAAATCTTTATGGAAGCAGACTGCCACATCTTTCTCCTGAGGAGCAGATGGGTTCGAACCGCCCACCTTTTGGTTAGCATCCAAGCGCTTAACCATTGCACCACCTCTCCACAATTCCTTCCTCAAAGATTTTCTGAATTTCCATAATCCTCTTTTGTAAGAATCGCTTCACCCTAATTAGCTCAGGAAATCTTCACAACCCAAAAACCAAACCCACTGCCGTCCAGTCGATTTCCCCTCATAGCGACCCTTTAGGACGGAGTAGAACTGTCCCATAGGGGTTCCAAGGAGCAGCTGGTGGATTTGAACTGCCATCCTTTTGGTTAGCAATCATAGCTCTTAACCACTGCACTACCAGCTATTGCTATTTATTCCATTTTACCGATTCGAAACTAAGCATAGAGAGGGTAAGCAACTCACCTAAGATAGTATTTAACTGAGCCTGGATCTGAACCAAGGAGACCTGACTCAAAACCAGTGTGCTTTATATGTTACATTGTCTCCCCTCAATGAAAAGCTGTATGATATACTTTATCAATCAAGTGACCATATTATTTGTTTTCTTTTCTGCGTGCCCAGCCGTCCTTCCCTTGGCTCTCTAGAAGAAACAGAAAGTGTTATTCAAAGAACCGGCGAAAACTTTTGTTTAAGTCTTATTTGTGTAAATAAACTATAAGCACACTTGAAATTTAAGGAAAATTGCAGGCGAAGGAGTGTACTCGGCTCAGGCTTCAACACCTTGTTCCAGATCATCCTACAGGACACCTTCCTAACCCCACATAGGCTCCAACACCCTGTGCCAGGCTCCCACCTCACACACATGGGGCTGCCCCCGGCCTCCTCTCACCTCCCACCTTCCTTACCTCATTTGTGCTCTGACACCTCAATCCTGCTGGAGACACCTACCTTGCTAGGCCCATTTAATGGATTTTGGACCAAATTGCTCAGAAAAGGAAGAGTAAGGAAAGGAAGGGAGGAATCAGGGAGAGAAGCAGAGGGAGGAGGAAGGAAGAGAAGGGGAAGAGAATGAGAAAATAGAAGGAGAAGTGAAAAAGGAAGAACTTGATTATTTTTAAATCTTGTTAAAACTAAAAATGCATATTAAAATTTTGAGGGCAATCCATAAAGCACAGAGATAGAATATATAACATCCAAAATAGTAGAAAGAAAGAAAATGGGAAAAATAAAAAGTACTAAATAAATTGGTAGAACTGAATCTAAATATATTAGTGATCATAATCAATGAAAAAGAAATAAACTAGTTAAAAGATATTGTAAGATTGGACACAAACACAGAATCCAGCTATATGCAGTTCATAGGAACCACACCTAAAACATTAGGATACAGATAGTTTGAAAACGTCCTGGGCCTGTTTCCCCCGGACTCTGGTCCTTATTCTCCTACTCTGGAAAGTAGAAAGTGTTGGAACCCAAGTGGTTAAGGAGGGCTTCTCCTCAAGACAGTGGCTCTGTGTAAGGTGTCGGAGCCAGAGCGGGGTGAGGAAGAGCTCCTTGCAGGGGATGCTGGGAAAGAATAAGATAAGCGTGGGACACGTTTTTGTGTCATCAAGTAAGGGAATTCTCAAAGAATGATGGACGCATGTCAAAAAGGCACAAAGCTCAACACGAAGGGGCTCCTAATGGGTCAAATCAAAATGATGCTGATCTCTGAGGGCTACCTTCTCTGGGTTTCTGTCTGCGTTTGGTCAGTGGAGAGCGAGTTTGCACCATCAGTGAAAAGCAGTAGCCAGGGGTTGCTTCTACTCTCCACTTTAGGCAGAGTCTTCCAGAATTGGGGGTATCTCCTCCACTGCTACAGCTCCTACTTGACAAGCTTCTGCTGGGTAGCTATCACCCCTAGGTTCTGTCTTAGTTTCCTAGTGCTACTGTAACAGAAATACCACAAGTGAGTAGCTTTAAAGAACAGAAATTAGTTTTCTCACAGTTCAGGAAGCTAGAAGTCTGAATTCAGGGCACTTTCTGTAGGCTCTGGGGGAAGATCCTAGTGTCTTGTAGCTTCTGTAGCCCATGCATTCCTCAGTTCCTTGGCAATATTTATATGGCGTCTATCTTCCCCTGTTAGTGTTCTCTTCTGTTCTAACCTGCCCTTTATATTATTCAGAAGTGATTAAGTTTAGGACACACCATATGCTGATATGGCCTTATGAACATAACAAAGAAAACTCTATTCCCAAATGGGATTACATCCACAGGCATAGGAGTTAGAATTCTAACATATTTTGGGTGGACACAGTTCAATCCACAACAGATATCATTGCCTCTTCCCCGCAGGGCAAGGAGGCAGATGGAAAGGTGAGGCACATAGGAAGTTTTAAGTTATCAGCAATATTCTCTTTCTTAAGCTGTTTGTTTGGTACATAGGTGTTTAAAAATTATTATTATTATTTAAAATACCCATTCTTGAGCTGTGCATTCTTTTGTCTATAGTCTGTATTTTACCAAATAATTCCAATACAATGTGATAAGGACAACTACAGAGGTAAATTTAAGACTCAAGAAGAGTACCCATGAAGGAAAATATGATCAACTTCTCTCAAGATTCAGAGAACGTGTCACAGAGGGGAATATAAGTGGACATAGTTTTGAAGGATCCATACGAGGTCACCAGGTAGAGAAGCAGAAGAGGGTATTTTATGCAGAGGGTTCGGATGCATAAAGTATCTTGGGCTTTGGAGGAACTGTGAGAAATTAAATATGCTTTGGAGCATTGAGTGTGGGGAATAATGTGAACTACTGATTGTCAATAAATGCAGAAGTATTAAAACTACAGAAAAAAAAAAAAGGACATTATTACCATAAGTCTTCACGGTAAGTTTTATCTCATCTCTAACGCAGAATAAAGTGGTCTGAATCTCCCTTGTAAATGAAACTCCCAGCTCCACCTCAGAGCTTAGAGTTCCCATCCTTGGCTAAACAAGCTCTGAGTTCTCTGCTGCCATCTCTACCCACCCAGCCCTCTTCCCACTTGGCCTTGCAAAACTGTTCTTTCTCAAAGTTCAAGATTTTTAATCCTTCTGGGCAAGGCTTCACTAATTAAAGTCCAAACAACCTTAAAAGCAAATGAGCGTTTGGGGGCACCGGGCACCATTCCATGGCTCCAGGTCCATTGTTTTTATTTCTTAACACTCGAAAAGACTGCTTTGTTTAATTCTGAGTTTCCGTTAAGTGCCTTTTACTCACTTTGGGTCTCTTCCCTCCCTTCCAGCTCGAGTTTAGCTCACCACAATCAGTCTAACAAAATTCCACCTAAAAGCTCATCTTTTTGGAGGTCACATAATTTGATTCTCTTTGTAAATACTCACTACGTAGGTCAATCCCTCAGCTCAGCAGCCACTTGTAATTGTTTTGCATGTATATTTCCCAAGACAGAAAATACAGATGCACTGTGTATGCTAAGTGCAAAGAGCAATGCACTCCTGATAAAAGAAAAAGGGATTTGGAAAGTAACTCTTGATGCTCTGTATGCAGATATTTCAAGGGCATCATAGTCCGTGGGTAAGCCTTTTCATTCCTCCAATTTCCGTTGGCATACCTGGGAAACGAAAGCAGAAGCGCTAGAGAAAGGAGGAGGCTGTTTCTCCAGCAGCAAAGTTTATATGTGTCATCAATAATACGTAAACTTCTGACACTTGCTAGGTGGATTACTAGTGGGGAGAGAGAGAGAGAAATGTTAGAGACACACAGATCCTGGGACAGCCTGATCTCTTTACAGGTTAAATGCATTGCATTTTGATCGTGCATGGTTTTTTCCTCTGTGACAAGCCTTAACTTTTTTACCTTTGATGGATAGCATTTTTATTCAAGGATTTTTCCATTGTTGTCAGTTAAATTGTTTCTTTTCTTTTTTTTTTTTTTTTAATTGTACTTCAGGTGAAGGCTTACAGAACAAATAGTTTCTCATGAAACAGTAGTACACATGTTGTTTTATGACGTTGGTTAACAACCCCACAACATACTAACCCTCTAACTTCTCAACCTTTTTTTTTTGGTGAAAATACACATAGCCAAAGATACACCGTTTCAAAAATTTCTACATACACAGTTCAGTGACATTGACTACGCTCTTCCAATTGTGCTGTTATTCTCACTTAAGATGAAGGCTTACAGAACAAAATAGTTTCTCATTTAACAGTTACTACAAATGTTGCCCTATGACAATGGTTAACAATCTCACAACACATCAACAATATCCTTACTCAACCTCGGGTTCCCTATCACCAGCTTCTTTGTCCCCTTCTGCCTTCTGGCCCTTGGCACTGGACTCCTGTGCCTCGTTAGTCTCATTTGGTTTTACACGGCTGTCCACTCCCAGGCTTAACAGTGAACCTCGGAGGTAACTTCACCACTGAGCTAAAAGGGTGACTGGGGGCCGTACTCTCGAGGTTTCTCCAGTCTCCTTTAGGCGAGTAAATCTGGTCTTTTCTCTGTGAGTTAGAATTATGCTGTACATCCTTCTCCAGCTCTGTCCAGAACCCTCTGTTGTAATCCTGGTCAGAGCAGTCAGTGGTGGTAGCCGGGCACCATCTAGCTGTACTGGACTCAGTCCGGTGGAGGCCTTGGTAGCTGTGGACAATTAGTCCTTTGGACTAATCTTTTCCTTGTATCCTGTTCTCTTCATTCTCCCTTGCTCCCAAAGGGATGAGACCAGTGGAGTATCTTAGATGGACACTCATAAGCTTTTAAGACCCCAGACAATACTCACCAAGGTAGAATGTAGAGCATTGTCTTTATAAGCTGTGTCATGCCAATTGAGCTAGATATTCCCCAAGACCATGGTCCCCACAGCCCTCCGCCCAGCAATTCAGTCCCTCAGGGAGTTTGGATGTGTCTATGGGGCTTCCATGACCTTTCCTTGTACAGGTTGTGCTAGTTTCCCCTGTATTGTGTACTGTCTCACCCTTCACCCAAGATACCACTGATGTATTGTCTATTTAGTATTCCCCCCACCCCACCCCTCCCATCCCTGGTAACCAACAAAGATTGTTACATTTTGTGTGTGAGCTTTTTCATGGGTTTTTACAATAGAGGTCTCATACAATATTTGTCCTTTTGTGATTGACTTATTTCACTCAGCATAATGTCCTCCAGTTTCATCCATGTTATGAGATGGTTCACAGATTCATTGTTGTTCTTTCTCATTGCATAGTACTCCACTGTGTGTATGTACCATAGTTTGTTTATAAATCGTTTCTTAAAAGTAATTGCAATGTCCCTACTTAGTAAATCAATACAAAAAAAGAAGTGTGCCCACTATGTGGATCTTTGTCTCCTAAAGTCATAAGTAGCATGTGTGACACAAATTAACAGAGTCCAAAACAATGGAACAGTTTTGTCTCTTTTCCCCCATGATAAGAAAAAATCAAAGCCTCCCTAATGAATGCTCAACATTTTTGCTTTTTAGATCTGGGTATTAGTTGTGTCTTTGAAAGCGATTGATAGCCCTCTACATAACAAAATGATTCCTTCCCCTCCTCATTCAGAAAATCCTCAATTAAGTTTAGTCTGGTGCCTTGGAGGCTTCTGTGGTGTTATTACCTTCTCCCCACATTTGGGGAAGCAGCTAGCATTGCCTGCCTATATTAATTACCCATCAGCACAGTGGTCAGGAATAAGGTTAACATCTGAATTGACTTAGAATGAGGGGCTTTAGTTGCTTGATATCCTATTTTGACCTTGAAAATAAACCAAGTGTCACCCAAAGATCAGCCAAAGCTAGGTTACCTTGTTTTAATATTTAAATTAAAATTATGCAAGCCTCTACCTTACAAGTCCGTGGAACCCAACAACAACTGTCATCCTCCCTGATCCATCCAGTGTCTCTGGGGTTTCTCAAGGGCTTACATTTCTCATAGTCATCTTTGACTCTTAACCTCCTCTTTCCTTTGAATTCTCACTCTCACAGGTATCTCCTCTCTGGAAGCTGGACTCTTCTTTCAGTATAATGCTAGGAGCACAGACTCTGGAGTCACTAGCAGCAGGGTAACTTTGGGCAAATTACTTATCCACTCTCTGCCTCAGTTTCCTCATTCATAAAAGGGGATAATAGGACACCTCCTCATAGGTTGCTGCCAGCATTAAATGAGCGTAAAGCACTTAGAAGAGGACGAGCACATAGGAAATGCTCTATAATTATTAGCTTTTATTCTTTCGGCTCTACTCCATCCCAAAGGGACCACAGCCCTTTCTCCTTCACTTCCCTGACGCAGCCTTTGCTAGTAGAAAGGTTTTCCTGACATTTCAGGAGTAATAGAGGTGTTTACAGTTAAGTACCTGATTTTGCAACGACCACATTCTCTCCTCAGGTCCTACTGAGGGCGTGCTCACTGGTCACCTCCTCCTCTGGACCTCTGGTCTCTTACCAGGGTACTCGAGCCTCCCTTCTTCCATGCCCTCCTTCTCGCCCCTTCCTCCTCCTGCTCCTTCTTTTTAACCCACCTCACAGCCTTCCCGGTTGATGAAAGACACCAATGCACATGAGACTATAGAAGGTCCCTTTTGGAGATATGGAAGCTCCGCTCTGGGAACTCTCCTAAACCTCGCTGTGCATCTCTTCATTTGTAATAAAACGTAATAAAACTGCAATTGTAAGTCTAGCACTTCCCATGAGTTCTGTGAGTTGTTCTAGCAAATGATTGAACCCAAGGGAGTAGTGGCAGCCCACAGGCGAAAAGTGAGGCGGGCTGAGAACTCCGGAGCTTACAGCTTGTATCCTGAGGGGTTAGAGGGAACCCCCTTATTTGTAGCCAGCGGGTCAGAAATGAACATGTCATGGGGACTCCAAGGTTGTGGCTGGTGTCTGAGGTCTTGGGTAGACTTGGCAGTCCAGAAGACCACCCCTTTATCTTGTGAGTTGACCTAGCTCTGGGTGGTTAGGGTCAGAGGAAGAAGTGCTGCATGTGCAGCTGATGTCAGAAAAGAACTGGAATTTTGATTTTTCCCAGTGCTAGATTATGTAGAGCTTCTTTTTAAAAGACCGAAGTACTTAGCCCCCATTTGGGGATGGAACCTGCCAGATAGAGCTAAGTAGCTGCTGCTTCTCTGGCATAAGGCCCCTACTTTACCATAGACTCCACCATGCTGAGCTTTTTTAAATTTTACCATTCTGAATCCATTTGCATTTGTACCCCCGTCCTCATGGTGGCTGACTAAGATTATACCCTTCATTGATTTCAGTTAAGTAGCAAATCATCCCTTTACATGATTCAGCAGAGACTTCAGGAGACCCTTCCTGAGCCGGACTCAGTGGTGCCATGATAACAAAATGCGCAAAATGCCCTGTACGACGGAATCTTGAACAGCTGCTTCAGAACTGCCTCTCTGCTTGTGCTGGCTGCTGTCAAGTGAACTGAATTGAACGACTCTCCACAATTGCTCAGGTCATTTACTCTGAAAGCTCTATAGCAGTTCTGAAACCTCTCTAAAGATGTCCATGGCCCAGGTCTGGACACAGCTAAAGAGTTTGTGGTCATACTCATGACAGGTCTGCTTAAGACATTTTCCAGAGTGCACTTCCTTAACTCATTGCAGCAGGATACTAACCAGCCTCCCCACCACCAATTCCCACCGCTTCAATTCATCCTGGATTCAACTGACAGAATAATCTGTGTCAAACTTCCATCTCATTACAACCCTTACCTGCTTCAGACCCTGCAAAGACTCCCTACTGATGCCTGCAGCCAATTTACCCTTTCCAGTCTAGGATTCAAGGCCCTCCATCAATTATTTTGTCCTCCAGTGAAAAATCTCCAGGCTTACTAAGTTTGTCTTTAACTTGGCCCCTATGCTGCAGGAAAACCAATCTGTTGGCTCTCTGTACTTTTGGGCCACCATTCATGCTTCACCTGGTAGAAGCCATCCCTGACTTCCCTCTAATCTAATCACACCCTTTTTTTCTATATCCCTTCATCATGTACAAATCTAATAAGTATCATGTTCCCCAGATTAGCTCAGTTTTCATCCTTTATCCAAAGACAGAGAAACTCTACACTAATGATGTCTAGACTTCCACTTTCCCTCTTGTGCTCGTAACAGACATTACTAGTCAATCATGGCACATTTTCTCACTGAGCTGTTCACAGCTTCTAAATCTTTCTCAACAATAAGCTCCAGGTAACCAGTACCTGCCAATTTGTGTTGACATATGATATGAAACCTATTTGTCATCCTTTTTCTAAAGAGTCATCATAGTTTTTTGACCTAGGTGGTAGAAATGGGAAAGTTTAACAAAAGGACAGGGACAAAGAAGAGCACCTAATTTTTTTTTTTTTTCCATATTTTCTCCCTGATGTTCAGGGCTCTATATCTAGGATGAGTAGGTCATGATCAGTAGAATCATATTGTCTTCAATATTAGTGACTACTCCTCACCAATTCTCAAAGGGTACCCAGGCTCTGTTTTAACCTAGAGCAAAATTTCTCTAGTGACAAGGCCACTCAGGCAACTCGAAGTAATGGACAGAGCCGGGAAAGATACAGCTAAGTTGAAATCACTACTCCCCCATACAGGCTTTGTGACACTGGACAAGTTACTTAGCTGTCAGCCTCAACATTCTAATCCATAAAATGGAGTTGATAATATATGTAATAATAAAGACAACAACAAAAGTAATGAAAACAGAACAGTTATTATACAGCTATAATAATAGTTATATTTTCAATGCCAAGCCCTATGTGTACACTATTTCTTATCCTTTATACAACCCCACAGTTGTTTTCACAAATGACAAAATTGAGGCCTAGAGAAATTAAATTACTTTTCCAAAGTGATACAGGCAGTACATGGCAAACAGGAATTCTACATGCCCCTTTCCCAATATCCCTATCCTCTACAATGTGCCCATGTGCATTCACTCACACACACACACATACATACATACACACATATGCATATAGCTCTGCTGTATCTGGTTACACACACACACACATAGCTCTGCTCTCTATGGTTCCAAAGTGTATATGTTTTCCACTGCACATCACTGGGGAGATACCTAAGGGCCATAATAGGTGCTCAACAACGTGAGTTCTCATCCCCAACTTCCCTTCCAAAAACACGTGCTGAACAAGATTCTCTCATGTCTCATTCAGGGAAATAAGTGTCCTGTTATATTCTCACTTTTTCACTTCATTTTTTCTCTGTTGCTTGACTTCCCCGTATAGCAGATGTATGGAAAATATTTTCAAAATATTTGCTTTCTGCTCATGGTATCAGGAAATTTAGAATTTCCTCTAAGCTCCTTCAGGTACCTAATGCTTCAGGGTCTTCTGTCAATCTTGTACCTCCACTTAAAACCTACTTTTCTGAAAAGATCTTCTAAATTAATTTCCCAAATTTGTAAATTATTAATAATTAAGTTAAAGTGTCATCCCTCCTAGGAGTATTTGCATTTTAACAGTTCTAAGTCAAAGGGATAAAGCAATAAATCAGCATGTATAGAATCACCAATGGTTGGCATTTCAATCTAAAGGGCCTGAGAGAACCATATCACATTTAAAGTCTACCTACTCTAAAAGTAGGGCTTGCCTCCCATACCAACGACTGGATTAAAGAAGATGAATATGTGTAATAACGTTCATGAGGCCTCAATTACAGATCCAAATATTTACTCTATGGCAGTGACCAGTTCCTAGATTAGAAAAACTCAACACTCTCCAGGTTAAATTATCATTACACTTAATTTAGGAGCACTTCTGCAGAATCTCTGGATCTTACCTCCTGCTCACTTGAAGGCTAATGGAAAAAGTATGGATTTTTTTCCCCCAGATGCCCCATCAAAAGGCTCATTGTGTATTACTGGCTCTGGTTGGGTCACATGCCTATTCTTGAACTAATCTCTCAGACCATGGAAATGTGCTACTCTGATTGGCTAAGCATGAGGGTCCCATGTTCCAGTCCTAAACATGGAGGTGTTGTGAACTTCACCTGAAGCACATTGACCAAATAGGAGTATGTCAAAGAGGTAAGTCACAAGTCACTTAAAAGTCAGTATAGTTTAGTGGACAAGAGCATGGGCTTTGGAGTTTTCCTGGGTCCAGTTACTACTTCTCTTTTTTCCTAGCAAGTGACATTTGGCAAGTTATTAACCTCTTCGAACCTCAATTTTCTCACTTGTAAAACCCTATCTCATGGGGTATTATGGGCTTCCTGAGTTAATACTTGTGAAATGCTTAGTACAGTACCTAGAATATATAAACACCTTAGTAAATGATAATTATTATATTTTTCCATATTCTACTCTAATGCCAAATCTATGCGTATAGTGTATACTATTAAAGCATTATTATTACAAATGTAAAAAAATATTTTATATAATTAATTGTCCATCACCATCATACTAATGGCTGCTATTTATTCAGATCCTGCCATGCGTCAAGCACAATGCTGGTACCTTAGGGGATTTTTTCCCCTCAAGGTTAAGACTTGGTTGCAAGTGATAGAAAACCCAATTCAAATTGACTTTTAAAAAAAGCACTATTTATTGGTTCACATAACTGAAAACTGTGCATTTATAAGAAGTGAACACAAATGGAACTGCCAAAAAACAAATGTGAGGCTAATTTCTGTGGCGTTTGATACAGCAGC
Source organism: Dugong dugon (assembly GCA_030035585.1). Classification (NCBI taxonomy): domain Eukaryota; kingdom Metazoa; phylum Chordata; class Mammalia; order Sirenia; family Dugongidae; genus Dugong; species Dugong dugon. Next base: position 102,799,653 of record CM057467.1, on the reverse strand, counting down.
TTAAGTTATGTCATCAGACCTTACTTCTATCTCCATCTCTCACCTCCTCTTCTTCTGGGCTGGCTCAATTCCTATTCAGACTCTCTCCTTATGGTGTCCAAATGGCTGAAGCAGGTCCAATCCTTCCTGCATCTTGTTATCTTAAAGTTTATGGGAAAGATCAATATTCTTTTTCCCAGGAGTCAAAGAACATCTTGTTGCATCTCATTGACTCTTAGTGGGTCACATGATCATCCCTGATCCAAGCCCTGGAAGCCAGGAGATGAGATAGTATAACCCATCATGACTGAGTCACACACCTACCCCTAAAGCTAACATGGGCATGCAAGAGAAAGTGGAGGGTGGCAGAAGAGTTGAGAGATGCTGGGTATGAATTATCTAAAATATTATGTACTCATATCTAATACATGCCAACCTTGTTCTGGGTTCTGGGGATGCTACAGGAGTGAAAAAAACGAAGTTTCGCCATCCTGGAACTTACTCTCTAGTGGGAGGATATAGAAAATAAACAAATAAATGTATGTTTATAAGTCAGGTAGAAAAAGATTAAACAGGATAAGTGATGCAGTAAAAGCCATGAAGTAGGAGGTGACTGTTACTGTTTTATGTAGTGTGGTTGAGAAAGTGCCTTTGTTAAAGTGACCATTGAAAATGGCCTAAAGGAATTGAAGGAACAAACCAGACAGATAACTAGGGGGAAAGCATTCCACACAGAGGAAACAGCAAGAGCAAATGTCCTGAGGCAGGAGAATATTGGTGAGTTTGAGGATCATCAACAAAACCAATGTGGCTGGAACAGAGTGAGCAAGAGGGAGAGTGGGAAGTGATGAGATCAGAGGGTTAAGTGGTAGGAAATAGAGCAGGGGAAAGCAAAGATCTTTAAGAGGGCACAGGACTGAGTAATGTTTTATTGTATTGTCCAGGGGATCATCATGAGTCAGAACTGACTCAATGGCAACTAACAACAACAACAAATATAAAAGAATCATTTTCACTGCTGTGTGCAGCCGAGGCAAGGGTGGAGGGGGCAGAAGTAGAAGCAGGAAGACCAACTGTTGCCTATTGCAACTTTTAGGCAGGAAACTGTGGTGTCTTGTACCAGAGTGGGAGTGGTGTGCACAGTAATATGTGGTTGGGTTTGGGGAATATTGTGATGGTAGAACAGATGAGATTTGATAACAGATTGGATGTGGGGGTGTGGAAAGAGAGGAGTCAGGGATGAATCTAAGATTTCTGGCCTGAGCAAATGGAAGGAGGCTGCTGCATTAAGGAAGACTGAAGGAAGAGCAAGGTTTAGGGTGCAATTGTTTTGAATATTTTCAGTTTGAGATACTTACCTTTGGATGCTAAGAAGAGATATTAAATCAACAACTGATAAGTGAGTCTGGAGTTCAAGAAAAAGATACGGGCTGGAGATTTAACCTAGGGAGTTGACAGCATCACGATGGTATTTAAGGCCATGAGAAGAAATGAAGTAACTGATGGAGTTTGTTTAGATGGCGTGAGAAGGGCCTGAGCCCTACAGCCTTCGCAGAAGGCACTGGGGCAAAGTCACCGTTACCAGTGGCCCTGAGTGCTAACAGCTCCTGTCTAAAGAACTGCACAATTACAATATTTTTTTCCTTTGGTTGACTTTTTGCTGAACTCCAATCTTCCGCCTTGAATAGGACTTTTCTATTTCATTTTAAACTCTGTGAATGTTTTCCATACTTAGCCCCCTAAATATTGACAAATCAGGAAGGTCAGCCTAAAGTGAACTGCCAAAGTAAATGCTGAGATAGCCAAGAACAGAATTTTGGTTTATCTTGGAAGGCAGGACCACCACGTCTTAGCTTTCAAGGCCAGGGTGACCTGTGTGAGGGCAGAGAGGGTTATTGGCATGGTGCAGACAATGCCATGGCCAGCTTCTGTCCCTGCATGGGTGCTTAGATGGGGCATGAGAAGGTCTGTTGGGTCAGAAGGTCCTGTAGTGGGACCTCCAGAAACCTGGGTCAGCCTTCTTGTGACCGATGGGCAGGAGAGTGATGGGCTTCTCCATTCCCATTGGCCAGCTGATTAATTGGATGCATAATCAGGCCTCTTTGAAGAGGAGGGGGGAATTAAAGAGCAGCACACCTGTTTTCACTTGACTCCAATCCTGGAATAATTCTGTGGCTCCTACAAGATTTGAAACAAATTAAATCTGAAAGGGGAGAGAAGGCAGCTTTGAATGGTTGGCTCTGTCAAGAAATGTGGGTTTTCACTCCAGGAAATGGCTTAACTGAGAGATCGCATCCCCCAGATTTGGTGGCTGAGGCGGCTGTTGGTGCATGACCGTGACTTGGACCCTGTGCCCTGTGTAGTGGGAGCTTTTGCCCTGTTATCTCTGGCATCTAGCCTTTGCTTTCTTGACTTTGATAATGTCAGAGGAAGGTTAACTAATGGTAAAAACATGAAGTACGGTTGTCAAGAGGGAAGGCATACCAAGCCTGTGTTTTAAGTAAAGATACATTCTATCAGACTGGATGTAGTGATGGAACTCTGTCCCATTCAGCACATAGAAGGTTATTGTCAGATGGGATCTTTAGAATGATTTGGCTTGTCCTTCCTTTTAACAAACGAAGAGACTGAAACCTGAAGGAGTTAACTGTTAGAGAGGAAGCTGGAACACTAGTGTAGGGGGTTTGGGCTGGAGTTCTAAATCTGCTTCTCTCTCAAGTGGCTCCCAGGATATATAGTAGGAAGTATTGTCAGGAGAGTCCCAGACCTCGGTCCACCCCTGTGCGTAAGAGCCTGTGCCTCATTCAGGATGTTGGGAGTGGGCAGGCAGGAATGGAGCCGGAGCAAATTCTTCCCATCTGGGCCAAAGACCCAGGGGCTGCAATGATGAAAAAGAAAAGACTTCTCGCCAGTTTCCAGGTGGTAGCAGAGCCTTCTCTTCCCCCACAAACACTTATTGAGCGTCTCCCAGGTGCCAAGCAGTGGGCTGCTAAGATGGAAACTGGGCAAGAGGGCCTCTCGCATACTTGCAGATCTGTCCCTTTGATCTTTGTTATAGACACAGCCAGATGTGACCAACATGGCAACCTGCCTCCTTGATCTGCTGCCAACTAAAGATTTGACAGAGAAGTTGAATGATGTGAGGTCACTGCCTTTTATGGCATCTATCATTAATACCTCCTTGGCAACAGGCAGAATTTTCCTGCCTGGGACCTAGGGCAGCTGATTAAGCCCAGGGTCTGGTCCTGGCTGATTTTAAGTCCTCCCTTTATCCCCTCTGCAGAAAGAGAAACTGGAAGACACAATTGCAAGGCCACTTTGACCTTTGCTTCAGGATCCTTGCAGACCAAAATGTTTCAATCAGTCCAAAGCACAGAGACCTTTCTAATGAGGACTTGTCGAAACCTTCTGTTTGATAAGGGGCGGATTCGATCACTGTGTCAATTTTCCTTCTCACTGATGTTTCTGTGGCCTTTGATAGCACGGATCACACGTGCATAGGTGTGTCTTTCATGCTCCTGAGCCTCATAGGCAGGGGTCTGCCAAGCCATCATTAATATGCACCTCAGTAGAGCTGGTGGGAGAAATGGATAGAAATAAAGCAGTCGAGGATCCCTTTTATGTGAGCTCAGGAAATCCACCCCACACATGCGTTAAAACGGAGATTGCTCTCCAGAGAAAAAGAGACCCAGCTATCAGATTGTAGTTGCTTGTGTTGGTGACATTTTAAAATTAGGATTAGTTACTGTCTTCTTAAATATTAAGGACTCTCTTTATATATTAACCCAGTACTGTGGTTCTCCCTCTCCTGTACCTGCTCTTCTAATGAGTCACTACATTGGTGGGAGTTTTTTGGTCGCAGAGAGAGGGTCCCTGGTGGCACAACAGTAAAGTGCTAGGCTGCTAACTGAAAGGTAGGAGGTTCGAATCCACCCAGAGGCTCCTCAGAAGAAAAGACCAGATGATCTACTTCCATAAAGATTACAGCCAAGAAAACCCTGTGAAGCCGTTCTACTCTTGTCACATGGGGGGCTATGAGTCGAAATTGACTCCACGGCACACAACAACAGAGAGTAGGTTAAGAAATAGGTCAGAAACCAATGCAGTTCTGGATATGGGCAGAACTAACTATTCACCCAGTTAAGCTAAGCACTACCTCTGGAATAAATGTCCTCCAAACCAATTTTCCTTGGTCTCGTCTGCTAATCCAAAGGTCAGTGGTTTGAATCCATCAGCCACTCCTTGGAAACCCTATGGGGCAGTTCCACTCTATCCTCTAGGGTCACTATGAGTCAGAATCACCTCGACGGCAATGAGTTTTAACCAGTTTTCCCATCCTTGAATTTTTACACAAGGCTCTTTCATCCAGCTTGCATAACGTGGTTCTTCCTTGAGTGATAAAGGCAGGCACCCACTACAGGAGAGGAGATTCTTCAAAAGATACTGGTGGTGCCGATCAGTAGAGGACTAGATGTCCGGCAGCCAAATAAGTTCTCACCTCTGCTACAGTCAGTGAGGCCTTCTCATTTTACTTCCTTCTTTAATCGATACCTTTCTGTCTAGTCCAGTTACCTCTGTTGTGATGAGGCTTATCTCAATAGGGTTACTAGAAGGAGTAAATGAAATGATGTATGAAATTTCTTAGCATAATTTCTAACACTTAGCAGAAAGATATTATTAATTATATTTGAATTTGAATAGACTTTCTAAGTTATCTCCCTACTTGCTATCTCCTCTCCTCCAGTCTATCCTCCATGCCACTGCCAGTGCAGGAACATTCTAAAACCAAATCTGAACATGCCATGCCCCTACTCAAAAACCCCTGATGGCTCCCCATTGCCTACGGAATAGTCTATACTTATTAGCCTGATAGGAGCCCTGGTCGCGTAGTGGTTAAAGCAATCGACTGCTAACCTAAAGTTCTGTGGTTCAAAACCACCAGTGGCACTGCAGGAGAAAGATGCGGCAGTCGACTTCTGTAGAAATTTACAGCCTTGGAAACCCTATGGAGTTGCTATGAGTTGGAATTGACTTGACAGTTCTTTGGTTTGTAGTAGCCTGATATGGGTGCATCATTCATTCTTTTATTCAGTGGTACCATGGTAAATGCTCAATAACCAGCAATCTGGGAAGGAACCGCAGGAAATTTATACATGCACATACATTAATTTATTATACTTTTTACCGATATAATACAGGTGTAACACACTCTTTACAAATAATAATAAAATCCACAATATTGTTGTTAGGTGTCATCGAGTCGGTTCTGACTCATAGCGATCCTACATACAACACAATGAAACACTGCCCATTGCTGGGCCATCCTCACAATCATTGTTATGCTTGAGCCCATTGTTGCAGCCACTGTGTCAATCTATGTCATTGAAGGTCTTCCTCTTTTTAGGTGATGCTTTAGTTTACCAAGCATGATGTCCTTCTCCAGGGACTGAGCCCTCCTAATAACATGTCCGAAGTATGTGAGATGACATCTCACCATCCTTGTCTCTAATGAGCATCCCGGCTGTACTTCATACAAGACAGATTTGTTTGTTCTTCTGGTAGCCCATGGTATATTCAATATTCTTTGCCAATTCTTCAGTCTTTCTTATTCATTGTCCAGCGTTCACATGCATATGAGGTGATTGAAAGCACCATGGCTTGGGTCACGCTCACCTTAGTCCTTAGAGTGACATCTTTGCTTTTTAACACTGTAAAGAGATCTTTTGCAGCAGATTTGCCCAATGCAATGCGTCTTTTGATTTCTTCACTGCTGCTTCCATGAGCATTGATTGTGGATCCAAGTAAAATGAAATCCTCGACAACTTCAATCTTTTCTCCATTTATCATGATGTTGCCTATTGGTCAAGTTATTAGAATTTTTGTTTCTTTATGTTGATGTGTAATCCACACTGAAGGCTGTAGTCTTCGATCCTCACCAGTAAGTGCTTCTAGGACTCTTCACTTTCATCAAGCAAGTTTGTGCCATCTGTTGTTAATGTTGATAAGTCTTCCTCCAATCCTTATGCTGTGTTCTTCTTCATATAGTCCAGCTTCTCACATTATTTGCTCAGCATACAGATTTAATAAGTATGGTGAAAGGATACAACCCTGACACACAGCTTTCTTGATTTTCAACCACACAGTATCACCTTGTTCTGTTCAAATGACTGTCTCTTCAATGTTGCAACCTGAGGCTTGAACATTTTCTTCAGTTCTTTCAGCTTGAGAAATTCCAAGCGTGTTCTTCCCTTTTGGTTTTCTAACTCCAGGTCTTTGCACATTTCATTATAATACTTTACTTTTTCTTCTTGAGCTGCCCTTTGAAATTTTCTGTTCAGCTCTTTTACTTCATCGTTTCTTCCATTCGCTTTAGCTACTCTACGTTCAAAGGCAACTTTCAGAGTCTCCTCTGACATCCATCTTGGTCTTTTCTCTCTTTCCTGTCTTTTTAATGACTTCTTGCTTTCTTCTTGTATGATGTCCTTGATATCATTCCACAACTCCTCTGGTCTTCGGTCATTATTGTTCAATGTATCAAATCTATTCTTGAAATAATCTCTAAATTCAGGTGGAATATTCTCAAGGTCATACTTTGGCTCTTGTGGACTTGTTCTAATTTTCTTCAACTTGAATTTGCTTGGGAGCAATTGATGGTCTGTTCCACAGTCAGCCCCTGGCCTTGTTCTGACTGATAATATTGAGCTTTTCCATTGTCTCCTTCCACAGATGTAGACAATTTGATTCCTGTTATTCCATCTGGCGAGGTCCACCTGTATAGTCACTGTTTATGTAGTTGAAAAAAGGTATTTGCAATGAAGAAGTCATTGGTCTTGCAAAATTACATCATGTGATCTCCAGAGTCATTTCTATCACCAAGGCCATATTTTCCAACTACCAATCCTTCTTCTTTGTTTCCAACTTTGCATTCCAATTGCCAGTAATTACCAATGCATCTTGTTTGCAAGTTTGATCAATTTCAGACTGCAGAATTTAGTAAAAATCTTCAACTTCTTCATCTTTGGCCTTAGTGGTTGGTGCATAAATTTGAATAATAATCATATTAACTGGTCTTCCTTGTAGGCATATGGATATTATCCTATCACTGACAGTGTTGTATTTCAGGATAGATCTTGAAATGTTCTTTTTAAGGATGAATGTGATGCCATTCTTCTTCAATTTGTCATTCCTGGCATAGTAGACCATATGATTGTCTGATTCAAAATGGTCAATATCAGTCCATTTTAGCTCACAAATGCCTAGGATATCGATGTTTATGCATTCCATTTCATTTTTGACAGTTTCCAATTTTCCTAGATTCATACTTCTTGCATTTCACGTTCCTATTATTAATGGGTGTTTACAGCTGTTTCTTCTTATTTTGAGTCATGCTACATCAGCAAATGAAGGTCCCTGAAATCTTGACTTCATCCACATCATTAAGATTGACTCTACTTTGAGGAGGTAGCTCTTCCCCAGTCATCTTTTGAGTGCCTTCCAACCAAAAGGGCTCATCTTCTGGCACTGTATCAGCACTGTATCTGGCACTGTTCTGCTGCTAATTCTTTTCAAAAGTAGACTGCCGTGTACTTCTTCCTAGTCTGTCTTAGTCTGGAAGCTCAGCTGAAACCCATCCACCATGGGTGACCCTGCTGGTATTTGAAATACCTGTGGCATAGCTTCCAGCATCATAGCAATACAAAAGCCCCCACAGTATGACAAACTGACAGACGCATGGGGGAAAATCCACAGTACTCTGTTGTAAATTCCCTACATCCAGTTGATTCTTACAGAATGACTTTATTGATTTTTGCTGAGCTCTTGTGTCTGTTGCCGACCTCTGGTTGCAACTGATGAACAAGTGCAGTTCCAACATGAATATTGTTGATATTTTCTTTTATGTTAACAAGTGCAGTGAAGGCTAAATCCTGAAACTTTACGTCATCAATGAATCATAAATTTGCAAACACTGGCAGGATATTTGCTCAGTTTTTTGTGCTAGTCACAATTTAATGGCTATAGACATGACAGGCTTTTAAATTCAGTGTGCAACATTACACTTTCTTTGTCACTTCCTAAGTTTATATAATCAACAAAACAATAAGTGAAGCCCTGATTTGTAGCATTTGCCCATTTCTATGGTGTAAATGCTCTCACCATGGCCAGTTTCAAGCTACCAACATGTCGTTAGTGAACATAAAGTCAGGAAGAGAGATGGAGTTGCACACATTACATGGTATTTCCACCATAAATTTACCATAGGCATAGATAATCTCAAGAGCAGAGGTAATAGTAAGTCATAGTTAAAATAATTAGGTAGTAAAAAGTTTCGCGTATTTATCAACTAAGTTTTAATATAATTTATTTGATTTTACCTTTATATAGATTAATTTTTAATAATGGCTATATTTAACAACTAGCTTGCAAAATTCCTGGAATTTTAATGAATGGCTCTTGGAGGCTAATTCAATCCAGCTCCAAAACACCACTGCATTTACCCTTAAGGTCTATAAAAATGCTTATTGATAAACATTTAGTAAGCAAATGAATGAACACAAGACTCTATCTGATTTCAACTGGCCTGACTGGTCTCCTTCCTGCCCTCTCCACCATTCACCCTCTACCTCAGCCATCAAAGTAAGAAAGATGTTCTAGTGTACACCAATTCTTTTTTTACCTACCAAAACACTCACTCAGAACCCTGATTCTCCTTTGGGGCACTACCCTATCTCAACTTTTAGCATGTGAGGTTCAGCTGGGGTTAGTCCACCACCTTAGTACTAGGTGAACATGTGACAGATGTCTGGCCACAACTGGTGAAGACTGGGCAGTGAGCAAACTGGGTTGATCAGAGCCAGTGAATGTCAGCTCCAGGACTCTTTCAGGAACTGTTGAGAAAGAGGTGTACTTTTTCAGTGAGGAGTGCTGGATTGATAACTTTGGAACTGTTGGAGCCCTGTCTGATACCACTCAGGAAAGTCTTATGTGTGAAACCAGCAGAGACAAAACAGCCAAGGGATGGACAAAGAGATTCTGAATGATATCATTTGAGAACCTGATTCAACCATTATTCTCTGCACTTCAGTTTTCTTATTCTGTAAAATGGGGTTAATATTAATGCTTATTTTAGAAAGTTGTTTGGGAATTGCATTAGTTTCCTAGAGTTGTCTTAACAAACTATCAGAAACTATATGGCTTGTAGGAACAAAAATTTATTGTTTCACAGTTCTGGAGGCCAGAAGTCCAAATAAACATGCTGGCAGGGCCATGTTCTCTCTGGAGGCTCGGAGAAGATCCTTTCTTGTCTCTTTCAGTTTCTAGTAGCCCCAGCCCCAGCTTCTGGTATGCAGCAGCTGCAGCATAACTCTGTCCTTACATAGCTATCTTCCCTCTGTCTCTCTGAGTCTCTCCTCCTCTTTTATGAGGATGCTACTCAGATTGGATTAAGACCCACCCTACCCTGGTATAACTTCATGTTAACTGATAACATCTTCAAAGACTCTATTTGCAATCACAGTCATGTGGTCCTTGTTATGACTTCAGCATATCTTTTCTTGGGACACAATTCAGTCCATAATGAGGATTATATGAAGTAAGACATGTAACTCACTTAGAACTGCCTGCACTGCTTAACTAATCCCCTTTTTGCTTAAACCAGTTTGACTGGGTTTCCATCACTTGAAACTGATACAGATACCCATGAGAGAATTCAGTCACTGGTAAACACGAACTTTATGTCTCTGTCCAGGGAGAACTTGAGGACTAGCCAGATTGTGAGGAAAGGCACTGATTAATTCATAGTCTTCCAGCTCTGTTTCCTTCCTCCTGTGTTCCCTTTTGTCAGAGTCCATAATAGAATTAGACTCCTGATAAAGAGCAGCTGTTGAAAAAAAAATGTATCAAATGGGTGAATGAAAATCTTTAAGGCTTTTGTATTAGTTATCTATTGCTGTGTAATAAATTATTCCAAAATGTATTGGCTTAAAACAATAATAAACTTTTATTATTTATCACATTATCTGTGAGTGAGGTATTTGGGAACACCTTAGCTGGGTAGTTCTTGCTTGGGGCCTTGCATGAGATTGAGTTAGAAGTTGACTGGGGCTGCAGTTATCTGAAGGCTTTCCTAGAACAGAATCTGTTTCCAAGATGGCACATTGACATGACTGACAAATTGGTGGTGCCTGTTGCCTCAGTTCCTCTCCATGTGGACTTCTCCACTAGCTTCTTCAGTGACACATCATGGCATGGAGACTGGCTCCCCAGAGAGAGTGATCCAAGAAAATACGGTGGAATTTGCATGCCTGTTATGACCTAGCCCCTGGTAGTTCCGATTGAGTGTGGGAGGAGATTACACAGTAATTTATTTGTCACATGGACCAAGGCTTTTTCACTGTGGGAAGAGACTACTTCAAAGCTGTGAACACCAGAAGGTGAGGATCTTGTGGAGCCATCTTGGAGGCTGACTATCACAACCTTAAATGAATCAAAACTCCTGTGTTGTTCTTGTCTTTGAACTACTGTAGGAGAAGGTGAAATTTTTAAAGTTGCTTCCAAATTGGCTTTTGAAAATTAAAGTTCTTGGCATTAGTGACTCTCAGAAGCCTTGGTAATATAACAAACATACAGGCTGCTAGAAATTCAGGTATGGAAGAGCAGTTTGGGGAAGATGCAGCCAGAACATTGGCCTCTGAAAACATACACATTGTCACAATTCCTTTGCTGCCTGTTGAATTTTCACAATGGAAGTGTTCTTCCTGAGCTGAAATAAAATTAAGCTTCGCTGGGTAATCCCACAAACTTTCCTAATCTAATATATGTACTTGCTTAAGGCATTCCAAAGAGTAGGTACAACTCAGTGGGTCTAGTTTGCTCTTGGAAAAGTTGGCAGAACTGGCATTAATTTTTTCCTGTGCCCTGTGGGTATATCCACCTGGAGATAGCTGGTGCCCAACTCCTTTGCTTCCAGGCATAGCAACATTTGGACACCATGTAAGGCCTCACTGGATTGGCAGAGGCTCAGGTTAGACTCTTTTATCATCTCCCCTGTCTTCCTCCTTTATTCGCATGGCTATTTATCTTCTTGTTTCCTTTAGTTCTGTACACAGCCAGGGACATGATTTGGATTAATCTCCAGCATGCAGGAACAGGGCAGAATTGTAGGCTCTGGAAAATTGCCCAGTACAAAACTGTTCACTAAGTCCTGCTCACCATCTTTTCCCTCCTATAGTGCCAGTCATGAATCTCAGGCAAGAAAATTTAAGGGCATCAACATTTAGATCCAAACTGGAGTTGGACTATAGGTTCTAGGCATACACTTTTGTTTTATTATTTTATTTTTACTTCTGAAGACTTGACTGAGATGTCCCTATAGCCTTTTGTAAGCATCACTCTTTTTCAGGTATAATCATCCACCTTATTTTAATAGATATTTATCAAGCACCTATGTGTGAGGCTTGCATATAGCTATGATGCTGAACAAGTTTCAGCAGAGCTTCCAGACTAAGACAGACTAGGAAGAAAGGCCTGACAATTTACTTCCAAATATCAGCCAATGAAAACTATGGTTTACAACAGTTCAATCCTCAACCAATCACAGGGATGGCACAGGACCAGACAATGTTTTGTTCATTGTGCATGGGGCTGCCATGAGTCAAGAGCCAACTTGACAGCAGCTAACAGCAACAACAACAACTGTGTGTCACCAACTGTGAGAGGCACTGGAGACGTGAAAATCTCTGGTTTACTGAGAGAGACAGATAGCCAAGTCGGCGTGCGCTAAGCCTGTGATAAGTTCCTATGTTAATGGAAGGCTCCTAGCAGACTTCATAGAGGAAGTGCTAAATGAATTGAATCCTTAAAGAGAAGACAATTTCACTAAAATGAGACAGGAGGTGATGGGAAAATTCCCACTATCTCTGTCATATCCAAGAACACAGAGGTGCGACCTCAAAGGGCAAGTGGGGGCAAAGACAAGAAACGCAGAAGGGCAAAGGTGGGAGATGGGGGAGAAGAGGCCACGGTGGAGCCTTAGCGGGTAAGACCTTAAGGCCAAAGAAAGCTTTTGGATTCATGCCAGAGGCCAGGGGTTTTGAGACTTTTGTTTTTAATCAGCAACCAAAAAAATTTTTTTTTCTCAAATGAAATTTTGCACAGAGTCCCAGTAGTTTACACTAATATAAGTGTAACTATTCTGACTCACGCAGGGGAGGGTTTACAGCACTCTTTTGGCTGAGTCTCCCTCCTCTTCATCCTCCCACTCCACAGGGAAGCCACGAGTTATGCTGTTGAGGCCAATGGTCACACAGAAGAGAATTTCGAAAACAGCTGTTAGGGGCAGTGGGGAACTTTGGATGTTTTTTTTTTGTGTAGAAAAGTGAAAGTATCACATGTGCAGAAGTGCATACATGCGCACGTGCGTGTGTGTGTGTTAGGTAACTGGCATTAGTGTGGGGATGGATTTATTTGTGAGATCACTTTCGAGACTACTGTGCTAGTGTAGGCAAGGCTCATGAGGGCCTCAGCAGTAGAAATCAGTCTCTAAGCAGAATCTTATCTAACTCCCCAGCTGAACCTGGAATCACCTGTATAACCTTCCCTCACATCATAACCTTCCCATAACTGCCCAGGCCTGTTTAAAGACTGTCAGGGACAAGGGCCTCAGTACCTCTTTTTGGCTTTCTTTACCTTTGGATTTTACATCTATTAAGATAATTGTGGCTTTGGGTAGCTTCCATTCATTATTTCTGTCACTGCTTGGATTGGGGTATGAATATAAATCCTCTTTGAATGGCAGAGTTTACATGTTTCATTAAGTTCTCTCAGCTCAACATATGTGGAGTTCTTAGCATATGTAAGCGTTCTTAGCACCTGAATGGTGTAAACAGTTAACACACTCAGCTGCTAACTGAAAGGTTGGCGGTTTGGGTCCACCCAGAGGTGCCTCAGAAGAAAGGCCTGGTATTCTAATTCTAAAAAATCAGTCATTGAAAACCCTATTCAGCACAATTCTACTCTGCCACGCATAGGGTTGCCATGAGTAAGAATCAACTCGACAGCAACTGGTAAGTGGTAAGCATATGTCAAACATTGTACTATATAGTAGGGTTGCAAAATGAATTAGCCTTTACCCTTAAAGAAAGTTCCACCTCCCGGGGGATGAGGGGTCAGGCTCATAAAGCCATCATTACTGTATACCTATGGGTACACGGACGAAGGAGTAATGAACTCAGCCTGATTTGGTGGGGAGAAGCAGGTAGGAGTAGCCAAAGGGAGATTACATTTACTAGTTATTGTAAAAATGCATCAAATTTAGTTTTGTGAACTAAAAGGAGAGAAATGCAAAAGATGGCAGCGAGAGAAAGGACGTTATCGACAGAGAAAACAGCATGAGCATGTGCAGGAAGGTATGCATTTTATCTGCAGGCTCCATGTCTGCTTCTTTCAGCCACTCAGTCTATAACATGACGGCAGCAAAGGGCGTGTCCTCTGGAGTCAGGTTGCTTGGGTTCCTAACCCAATTGTTCCATGTATTAAACTGCTCAATCTTGGAAATATTACATAATCTCTCTCTTAGTTTCCTCGTCTGTAAATTGAGGATAGTAATATTACCTACTTCACAGGGTTGTTGCGAAAATTAAACGAGTTAACTCATGTAGAGCAATTAGAACAGTGCCTGGCACCAAGTAAGTGCTCTGTGAGTGTTATCCTGGAGACTGCTTGGCATTCTTTGAACACGCAGCGGTTATGAATGAATGGCTATTAGACTCTACAGGAATTTCAAAAACAGGCTCATCAGGACACGGAGGCTGGTTGGATGCAGAAGGTGAGAGAGGGAGAAGAAATGAAATTGACCCTGGTGACCATCCCCCATGCCAGAAGGGCTGTGAATTTGGTGCAAGCTGGTGTTCGTTTGGCTGTGGGAAGAAGGGTCAACTCAGCATAGACAACCTGTCACATTACTTCTGTTTCCCAAGTGCCTTTTTCCAAAGGTGCATTAGAGCAGGCTCAGGAGCAAGTTGTTCCTCAGCTAGCAGTTGGAGTTCCTGGCAAAGGGAGGGCAGATTCCAGGAGAAGCCACAGGAAGCTGGAGCCTCTAGAGGTTGGCATGTCTTTGAAGTTAAAGCCTCTGGGCATCTGTGCACTCAGGCTGAGGCTAGAGGCCACTGGGCTGAGCGAGGTCACTGCTATCCCAAGCATGGGGACAGCATGCCCTTCTGGCCCAGGGGCCAGCTGCAGTCCTCACTTGGATCACTTAGGCACAGATCTCAGGAGTCAAGCAAAGTCCCAATGATTTTCACTGGGATATGGTAAAACGAGCACTGAAATTGGAGGCAGAAGACCCTGGCAAGTGTGATCTGAGCTAGTCACTGAAACTCTTTGAGTCTTCTTTTCCTCATCTGCACAGGAGTCCCTGGGTAGTGCAGTTCAAACCTACCCAGAGGCACCTTGGAAGACAGGACTGGCTATCTGTCTCCGAAAGGTCACAGCCTTGAAAACCCTAGGGAACTTCCCACATGGGGTCTCCATGAGTTGGAATCCACTTGAGAGCAAGGAACAACAACAAATAGCAGACATAAAAATTAACGCAGCCCTACTCCCAAGACACCACCTATCCCAAAAAGTCACTATGAGCATCAAAGGAGCTAAAGGGAATAAAAACCCTTTTGAAAATGGGAGACCATGCAATTCTCTGAATGTGCTGTGCTCTTTCCGCCCTGCCTTTACCTGTAATAACTTTCTTCTACTTTGTCACCAGTTAAACTTCATATACTTTTTCTTTCTTTCGTCTTTTCCCTATTCATTTCTTCCTTCATCATTCTCTCCTTCCTTCCTTCATCCTTGAGTCTTAGCTTAGTTATCAGTTCCTAGGAAACTTCCTAGATTGAGCTACGTGCCTTTTCTGGGTCCTTCCACATACAGCCTCCTGCATTTTCATTATCACAACACTTTTTTCACTCTATTAAAAATACCTCCTTAACTAATTCTCTCAATAACAAGACTATAAACTCCGCAAGAATGGGGTTACATCATGGTCACGGTAGTAGCCCCAGCATTAGCATAGTCTGGGGATGCATACTTGAATGGATGGATGAATGAATGAATGAACAAAATGACTAAATTGCTGTGGAGATGTATGTGGTTATCACAATATTGTTCAACCAACATTTAAGAATGTGACTTTGTTGATCCAGGCTCTGTATTAGGAGCTGGAAATGCAAAGACGAATAAGAACCTTTCCTCCTCCTCCCACTCATAGCAGAGTAGGGAAAACTGGTGTGTAAGTGTATAGTTACCAGAATGCAGCTCAATGGACTGTAAGAGAGGTGCAGACCAGAGGCTGTGGGCCTTCGGGATGCATTGTGCGGAACATTTGGTGTAAGGGCACAACTCGTTCGCACTGCCTTATGGTGTGTGATGCTAAAAGGGACACCGTTTCTTCTATTGGCTGGTGGTGTTGGGGTCTGCTCACAGGAACAAGACTGAGCCAGGGCTGTGAACCATCTGCGGTGGTAGGTGAGGAGGGTGCTGTCATTACAAGAATGTTCCTAAATGAAATCAAACCACCTATTACTTGGGAAAAAATAACTTCATAAAATGATTTTTTGGCAGTTGAGACAAAGTCAAGTGTGTGAGGATGAATACATCTCTTGTCTAATCATCCCTATTCCCTCCCAAAAAAAGTGGGTGTTTTGTTTGTTTGCTTGTTTTTCCTGCTCCTGTTCCTAAAATAGACTCAAAAAAAAAAAAAAGAGAGAGAGAGAGACTTTTAGTTTAGAAAGAATTCCAAGGCTCGTTCATCTTCCCATACACCTGCTTTCAATTATGAAGATTTTCTAGATCAGCCTTGCTTTCTCCATGACTTCATTGAGCTTCTTCACCCTATTTATCCATGCAGATGGGATGGGAAGATCTGTATACGGAGCCAGGGGACCTTTTCTCTAAGCCAGACCATAACTAGTTCTGTGACCTTCAAGTCACTTCATCTCTCAAAAATTTTTTCCATTTTTCCGGCAAGGTCTTTGATTCTAGGTACATTTTTAACCAGACCCAAGTGTGAAGCCTAGAGTCATCTTTGAAATCTCATTTCCAAACATCCTCCACAGACATCCTATTTTTTGGTCACAGTGTCTTCTGTAGTCATCTCTTTCTATACCCAACTTTAGTTTAGCATCTTAACAAGTACCAAGCCGTCATGTTGAGCGCCCTCTCAGTAGGCAACTGGTTGGGGGTTAAGGAAGAGGAATGAAGAGGGCAGAGCCCAAAGTGACAAGACAGGGGTTGCCCTTGGAGAAGTGCAGGTGTGTAGGACTGATTTGAGAGTGGAGAGCATCCGGTGTTGGCACACTTGGTGGAAGTCACGGTCCCTCTGAATCTCAGGAAAGCCCAGATTCAACCAATGTCTTAGGCTGACCCTGGCCTTCAAGTCCACTGGGATAATATATTGAAGGAAAGAAAAGGAAGCAGAGAGAAGAGAGAGGGAAAGAACAAAGCAGGAAAAGAAATTAACGAGTATTTCTGTGTCAGGGCACTGTATGAGGTAATTTCATACTCCTTGATTCAATGAGAAGTCATAGCTCCTTAGGAGATGTGGATTACTATCCTCTTTATGAACTTGTCCCTGGCCATAGAGCTCCTGAGTAAAGGGAAGGATTTGAATTTGGGTCTTTAAATTCAGGGTTCTTTCCGCCCCGTAGAAGAAGCAATGTGCTGAGCTCTAGAAACTCTTATCAATGTTCTAGGTGCCCCGGGATTTTTCCAGTCTGCTTTCAGGAAGGTGTCAAACTTTTGTTGGCTCAAGCTGACATAGTGCCATCTTTTTTTTTTTTTTTCCTCCCCTTTTAAAAAGATAGATCTGTGATCCCGGCTTGGATAGAAGGCTTGTATATTTCTGAGTTGTAGTCAATCAAGTGTTCGTTCATTCAGCTTGCTTTTGTTTTTCATCAGACCTCTTGCTTCTGGTATATCAGATATAATCCCCATTCTCTTAGGCCAGACAGGTACATCTGATGAACTCTACCTCCATTTTGAGATTGGGGCTAAATTAGACATTAAAATATAGCCACATGTGTAAGAGCACCTGCATTTAGTCATCTTCCCATTTCCAAATGCTAGCCTAGAGTCTTATCTATATTTAAAACTGACATTGTTAAATGTATAAGCACAACTGAATTATTTATATTTAGGTTTATACAGCCTCCAGCTGCAACCGTATATTTCAATATCTTTAAATTCAGCGTTGCCATCTGGACCAGATTGCTGCTAAATCAAATCAGATAAATGTTACCTTTCCACTATCTCTGATTTATATCAACCATTCATTTCCAAAAGCACAGCCCTGTTAAATCCAATCTACTTTCAAAAAGCTTATGAAATTAGCTCAGTTTTGAGGATTTGATATTCTTTCTCTGAAGCCTCAGTTTTGAAAAAGGCTATTTGGGTAGATAGACATGCTACATGGAACCAGCAAAGCCAGGCGCACTAGATTTCATTGATTCTTGGACAAATCTTTTGAGCCTGACTTCATCCAATTACTCAAGACTTTTTTCTAATCAAGTTATTGTGAGGCAGTTTATAGACCACAGAAATAGAATATATAGGTTTTAAAGTGTTAGGATGTTTCTTATAATTTAATCTGGCATTTTCCTGTGATGGAGGAGGGCTTTAGACAAATATTTAAAAGGTGGATGGAGAGATTGAGCATTTAGAATTATATTTTTGTAATCTACTTTAAACTGATACATCTTTTCCTAGAGAACAAAGATGGGGTAAGTTACCAAACAAATTGCATCAATCACTTCTCACCAGAGAGTCCAGGTCTGAGATTCTCATTTATTGGTGAAAACAGTGATGGCCTATTGAGTTTGTCAATTAACAGTCAATTTTATCTATGCCTCAGACAAAGCACGAGACTGTTCTACATTAGGAAACAAGCAAGCAAGCAAGCAAGTAAGAAGGAAAGCAAGCAAGCAAGTCCAAGCACAGAATATACTAAAATAGCAAGGCAGCCTGGATAATATGCACACATTATATTTATTTATCGCCACCTACATGTATTACCTTTGTCTTTCTCTACCCATACAATTTCAAGTCTGAGCTCATTTAGCAAGTCTAATGACTGGAACATGAAATATTTTCCAAATGGCTCCACTGAATGGATCTGCAGTCCATCCAGTTGGAATGATGTCATAAATGGTTATATTTTAATCCTTCCTGTATTTTCTAAATGGGAATGGGGTGGGGGGAGACTGGGAGAAAGTAGTTTGCATGATATTCTAAGCCTGGATAACTGAATACAAATCCTAAACGTAGGAACGGAAAACCTGTTCTTTCTCAGTATGGCTAATGCACACACACACAAAGAATATATCTCTCTTTAATGGTAAATTACCATTTATTGTAAATGTGCCATATGAAGGAAGCCATAAGTCATTATTATTGGCCTATTATGATTCATTCTACTTTACCCCTAATTAAATAAAAATGTGCACTTTAGGATAACACACTTTTAGTCTGAGTGTTCTTTTACTGGACTCGTGCCTGCTAGATTTTACAACCACACAGTTTTAGGGGCAAACGCTTGACTTGCAGAGCAGATACCTCGTCATAATCACCAGTTACCCTTCATTTCTGTCTGAAGCACATGAGAGGTTCTTAATCTCTGACTTAATGGCCTCTCATTGAGATGTGTGAAATCAAAACTTTCATCTGGACTAGAGGGAAACTAGAGTCTCGAGATGATGCAAATGGTTAACATGCTCTCCTGAAAAATGAAAGGCTGGAAGTTCAAGTCCACCCAGAGGTCCTCGGAAGAAAGACATGGTGATGTACTTCCGAAAAATCAGTCATTGAAACCTTCTGGAGTGCAGGTCTTCTCTGACACACAAGAGGTCCATGAATCGGCAACTGGTTTGGTTTTTTGGTTTATGTTCAAAAAACTTGAGAGAAAGTTGTTCTTGAGAAACAAAGAAATTAAAAATTAGACTTCTTAGATAAAAGAGAAAGAAAAGGCACACCATAAACCCCTGAGAAAATAAGGAACCTTAGTCCAGGAGTGAAAAATATAAATTGAAAAGTAGAAAAAGAGAGAAAGGGGCTTAGTTAAAGCTAAGGTTACTAAAAATATTCAAACAATAGATTTTGAAGTAGTTATCCCTGGGTGGGGATAATACAGATGATGTTATTTTCATATCAGTATTATCTGATATATCTGAAATTAACATGTATTTCTGGTAATCAAATATATATTTTAAAAAGGTTATTTTACTTTTCCTTAAAGGGCATATTCTGGTGACTTCTATCTAACATGCTAATTTCCTATCTACTGATGCAGAAGGTACTAGTTTCTACTTATAGGAGGAAGCGATTTTCAACATGATCTTATAATTGAGGTGGCATTTCTGAGAAGTGCTCCAAATATATAGGGAAATTGCCTTCAGTGCTGTTCTGTGTCAAAGGCCACAAACTCTTTGTTCCAAGGCCAGAACTCCAAGTACAAAATATTCAAGTAGTTAAGTAAAATAACAGCAAGACCAAGGAACAGCACAAAGAAAGAATTTAAGGTTCTGACTACAAGGCCTGTGGTTGGTTTTATGGTCATATTTCTTTAAAAAAATTAAAAAGGCTGGGGCTACCATTCAAGAACCATAAAGTATCATGGGTAAATATAGAGTAAGACAACAAAACTTATTAAGAAAAATGGACGATACATTGCCATTCCCAAGAAGAACTAATACTGAGTATTACCAAGACAGATGAAACATTTCAAGAAGAGAGAAACAGGGTAAATAAAGGGCAGACCAGAAAAATTATTCTAAGTATAAAAGTGCATGTGTGCCAATTAGTAATAAATATTGTAGGAATAAAAATAGCCCTTGGCATGAAGAAGGAAGGTTACTTGGTAATTAAGGAAATTGAGAGGCTTATTGGACATCTAAAATACCAGGAAGGAAGATAATGAAAGCATAATTGCAGATAAAAATTATAAGACTGTCAAAAATGACTGAGGAGCGCTGACATTGCAAATGAAATGGAAATATCAAAGCCAGACAGATAACATGTTACTTGTGTCTTAATTGCTGTAGGTAAAAAGCAAAGGGAAGAAATAATGACAGCAGCAGGCAGAAAGAAAGTGGGGCTCCTACTAGTCTTTGATAGCCACTTGCAAGAGGGCAGATCTCAAAGTAGCAGCCCTGGACAGGATGAAAAACACTTTATTCAAAGGTATTCATTCTCAAGATAGTCAAGTTTTTAAAAACTAGGACAGTCTGAATATTCTGTCTTTTTTTTTTTTTTCCTTCCCAGATGCGATTAAATTGAACCATATGAAATTACTGATATTCAACAGTTTTTGAATCGGCAATTTCATATGGTTCATTTAATAGCATGCCCAGGGTTATCACTGCTTAAAGTTGCAATTACTCATATGTGGAGTATTTTTGGATCCTTCATGGAAAACGTAATTTGGGAATTAAAGAAAAATAAATTGTTTCTAGCCCAAAGCTAAATTTTTCTTTAGCATATTTCCATTTTGGTAAACATGGATGTGAGTCGTCTGTGAACTTTTGAGGGGAGGCTCCCTGTCTTTTCTATATTCCCAGTGCACCAACACCAAGAAATGTGTGTCACTGAATGATACTTGTAAGTAAGATCCCTGTTAAAGTTTTGCTGAATTGTGAGGTGAGCCATTTCTTCACATGAAAAAAATAGGTGAGCTTTTGGAGTGGGGAGTGGAACCTGCATTGTGGCCTAACACACAATCTTGAATAGTAATGGTTACAATATTCATAGCACTTCAGTGACATTCTCCCTGTATTGGAAGTTCCTTAACAATAAATAAAATAAACCACCAATACTGAGCATCATTAAATAAGTCTAATTGTCCTTGATGGATATTAACAAATATTTACATGAAGGGGAACACTTCAACATCCCTCAAGGGGTTATTCTAGAGACTAATAAGACAAGACAGTTATTTTCAGCAACAGCCAAATAATTGGTATTTGATAGAGTTGTCTGATTCACTGATAATTAAAATTATAAATGGGTCTTGTTTGGCCTAAGTGATTATGTTCATGCTCTGGTGACTCTGCCCTTTAAGTACTGGGGCATGTAATTAGACCCCTCTTTGACCTTTGAGTATCATGGTGACCACATCTAGGCTGGGACATCCAAGGCCTAGATAAGTGCTCAGGACCAGATGGCGTTTTCAGACAGAATTAACACGAGCTCCTGTTACCATTCCTTGGCTCACCACAAACTACAGAGAAAATGACTTGGGAATGTCACATCTTGGGCACATTATGCTACCGTATCCCAGAACTTGCTTTTATTCCATGAAAAGGTTATTGATAAAGAGAAGTGACTGAAAATAATTTTTCTATTATTTCCCTTTGTCTTGAATTGTTTTTCTACTGTGTCTATATGATAAACTCTTATATTAGGGCGCTGTGTATATGTATGTCTGTGTGCATGGTTGTAGTTTGTGACTTTCAGAATTCCTTTAGGTACTATTAGATTGAACCGTATGTATTTGCCAGTATTCAACTGATATTTATAGTGCCTCCCTCAAGTTGGATTCCCTTTATTTGTCTAGATTTAGAATCATGCTATTGTAGAATTTAATTCCTGGTTACAACAGTATATCTATTATAATCTCTTAATTTTACAGAATAAAATAGAAAAAAAAATCAAAGTACACAGAATTAGAAGTTAAATGACGTATCAAAGAACACCCAGTTGATTAGTAGGCAGCAGAACTAGAACTCAGATCTCTTGGCTCCACATTTCTAGCTTTTTTTTTTTCCCCCCTGAAGATGACCAATAGCTGGGAAGAGAGTGTTCTCCATAAAGTAACACAAGTCAACAGTTCTTTCTACTCTAAATTCCCCCACAAAACAATATTATCATACCAAATTCTGTGTAACCCTGGGTTACTCAATTTTCTCAGAGATGTCACACAAGTTAATCTGGTGCATAGAACTCAGAATCACCTTCAGCATCAGAATTTTTATATGAGAAAATCTCAGGGAAATAGACAACATGGTTGGAAGGTGGTAGTTGTTTCAGGGGAAAGAGGACGACCCATCTCAATTCTAACCAGAGTAGTTCCACTTTATGTCCTTTAAATGTATGTTGGTATTCCACGTAAGATTACTCTTAAAATCACTAAATCACTAAAACCTATCAAACTAAACAAGTATCTAAGATATCATATTTGGAAAAGTTTACTTAAACTCAGGGTCTACCTAGACTATCAGGTCAAGCTATAACCAAACCAAACACATCGAGTTAATTCCAACTCACGGCGACCCTATAGGACAAAGTAGAACTGCCCCACAGGATTTCCAAGGCTGTAATCTTTACGGAAGCAGACTGCCATAGTTTTCTCCTGTGGAGCAGCTGGTGGGTTCTAACCGCTGACCTTTTGGTTAGCAGCCAATCACTTTAACCACTGTGCCACCAGGGTTCCTCCCAGAATAAGCTATACGCACTAGATATTCTCCAGACCTGAAGTAAGCAGGTGGAACACTCAGTGCCCATTAGCTGTTTCATTTTTAATATTTTTTTCTTTTGCATTAACTGTAGATGTCCTCTGATTTGTTTCTCATAAAACTCTATCAGGTAGATACTTTTTACCATTATCTCACGTTACAGGAGAGGAAACAAAGACAAAGAAAAGTACAGCAGCATGCTCAAAGTTACACAATTAGCAAAGGGCTGCAATAAGTTTTGAATTCTAATTGAGCAGACTCTAGACCAGTATTGTCCAACAGAACTTTCTGCGATGATGGAAATGCTGTATATTGTGTTGCCCAATTTGTACTAGTCACATGCAGCTATTGAGTACTTGAAATATGGCTAGTGCAACCGAGGAACTAAGTTACTAACTTTGTTTAATTTTAATTTTAATTGGCTGTCAATTGGGGTCCAAGCTCAGCTCCTAGAAGCCACTCACATTATTTGCCACCTGGCCCCCTCCATCTTCAAGTCAGCAAGGCCAGCTTAAATCTTTCTTGTACTTCAAATATCTGACTTCCCTGCCTCTGATCTCTAGACCCAGATTTCAAGAGCTCATAGGATTAGGTCAGGCCGCCAGGATAATCTCCCTATCTTAAAATCAACTGCTTTGGGAGCTTAATTACATCTGCAGAATCCTTTCACAACAACATTTAGATTAGTCTTTAATCGAATAACTGAAAGAAGGTGTGTGTACACCAGGGCCAATATTTTGGGAGCGTCTTAGAATTCTGGCTACCTACACTCAGCATGTACTCTCATTTAGTGATGTCACCATGACTCAGATATGAGGGGAACTGTAATCTGTAAGTTTCCAGTTTCTCTTGGGATCAAAAATGCTTCTAAAATATCTCCATACCTGCTTCTCTCAGGGAATTTCAGAGATGTGTGCCCAGTTCAGACACAATACTTTAAAAGAGGTTAGGTGCTTTTTCTCATGAAGATGGCTCCTCAACCTGAAGTCACAGTCATCAAGAAATACAAATTATTTGATAAATGTTTTCCTCCAAGAAGGCTAAAAATCTTTCTATCATAAATAAAACTGATGGAGATATTTCTCCCTTCTATAGACATAAAACATATCTCAAAATGCAGATTGGCAGGTAGAAGAAAGAAAAACAATCTGTAGTTCCAGCACACAAATCCAGCCCCTTAAACATTTTGTAGTATTTTCTTCTAGTCTTTTTTCTGTGTTAAGACCATGTTTTTTAATAGCTACTGTCATATCAAAGTTCACTTGTGTTTTTTATTTAATTTTTTTCCACTTAACATCAAAGCATAAACAATTCTTCATGTTATTATATTATTTCATAAATCTTTTAATTGCTATATAATATTCCACCACTCATCTGTCAGTTCGTTGTACTGTGGTGGCTTGCATTTTGTTCTGATGCTGGAAGCTATGCCACCGGTATTTCAAATTCCAGTAAGGTCACCCATAGTGGACAGATTTCAGCGGCGCTTCCAGACTAAGACAGAGTAGGAAGAAGGACCTGGCAATCTAATCTAAAAAAATTAGTCAGTAAAATCCTTATGAATAACAGTGGAACACAGTCTGATATAGTGCCAGAAGATGAGCCTCTCAGGTTGGAAGGCACTCAAAATATGACTGGGAAAGAACTGCCTCCTCAAAGTAGAGTAGACCTTGATGTGGACAGAGCAAAGTTTTCGGGACCTTCAATTGCTGATGTGGTGCAACTCAAAATGAGAAGAAACAGCTCCAAACATCCATTAATAATCAGAATGTACACTGTATGAATCTAGGAAAATTGGAAGTCATCAGAAACGAAACGGAATGCATAAAGATTGATATCCTAAGCATTAATGAGCTGAAATGGACTTGTATTGGACAATCATGTGATCTCCTATGCCAGGAATGACAAATGGAAGAGGAATGGCATCACATTCATTGTCAAAAAGAATAATTCAAAGTCTATCCTGAAGTACAACACTGTCAGTGATAGGATAATATCCATATGCCTACAAGGAAGACCAATTAATATGACTTACTAACCACTAATGCCAAAGATGAACAAATTGAAGCTTTTTACCAATTTCTACAGTCTGAAATTGATCAAACTTGCAAGCAAGATGCATTAATAATTACTGGTGATTAGAATGCAAAGGTTAGAAACAAAGGAGAAGAATCAGTAGTAAGAAAATACGGCCTTGGTAATAGAAATGCATGATAGAACTTTGCAAGCCCAATGACTTGTTCATTGCAAATACCTTTTTTCAACAATATAAATGGCGACTATACATGTGTAACTTGCCAGCTGGAGTACACAAGAATCAAATCAACTACATCTGTGGAAAGAGACAATGGAGAAGCTCAATATCATCAGTCAAACAAAGTTCATTAGTTCTGGCAAAATGGCACTCTAGGCAGAAGCACCACACTGTCCCTCCACAGCAAAGATCCGAAAAACTAAGCCAAACAGAGAATACAACAATCCTGAAACCCTAAAACATCAAATGAAGAGATAAAGAACTCAGCCAAGCACCAAATGGAGTGAGAAAACTGACAGAGAATGGAGAGCGAGGAGAGATCCATGCAGAGGTCCTCTACCAGCTAATGCAGCACGGATCCACCGTCTTGGACTCCTATCGGAGACCAGCAAACTGGGGTAAGAGAAAGCAGCCTCACGGAGCGTCCAGTGGGAGACAAAACAACTGGTAATTTGCGGTGTGTGCTTTCCCACCCCCCACCCCTCTTCGCCCCAGCTTGGCCTCCTCTGCTTCCTGAGGCCACTGTCTCTTGACCGGGAAGCGCCTGCTGCTTGGATTCCACACACCCAAGCGGGTGGCTCTCTGGGTGCCATTTGTTGGCTGCTAGTGTTGCTTTTTTTTTCTGCTTCTGTTGATTTCTCACGTGTCTCTAGCCACCTCCCCCTCCTTTCACTAGAGTGCCTGGCTCCGTGCGCCACATTTGCTTCTTCCTGAGGGGCTCCAGAGTGCTGGCAATTTGTGATATACGCTTTCCCACTCTCTACCCTTCTTCACCCACACTTGGCCTCCTCTGCTTCCTGCGGACACAGTCTCTTGCCCAGAAACACCAGCCTGCACTAGCTGGCTCTCTGAGTGCCATTTGTTGGCTGCTGGTATCGCTTTTTTTTTCTGCTTCTTTGGATTTCTTGCTTCCCTCTCGCCACCTCCCCCTCCTTTCGCTCAAGTGCCTGACTCCGTGCGCCATCTTTGCTTCTTCCTGAGGGGCTGCAGAGCTCCATTCGAGTGTGGAGCTGCTTCCCAGTCTGGGCGACCGCGCTGGTGGGATCCCGGGGCTTTTGTTCATTTGTTCATTTTGAATTGTTTGTTTGTTTTCTTTTCCTTTTCTTGAGTTGGGAGCCCTTTCTAGCCAGGCGGAACTGCATGGCAAGGAACTCACCTTCAGCTTCCACAGACGTCCAGAGGGATCCCTGAGAGCATTTCTTTCTTCGTTGGTTTTTTTTTTTCTTCTGTTATATTGGGGGGCCTTTCATGTTCTTTCTTTTTTTTTTAAATTTGTTTTCTTTTCTTTTCCCTCTGTCTCCCTTTTTGTCTTTCTTCATTGCTCAGTTTCTCGTCTCTCTATATCTTCCTTCTCTTTCTGAGCCCTGAATACCACGTGTTCTATACCTCTATGCCTTCTAGCCAGGCTGTACTGCAACACCTGAGAGCGACATCCCCAGACCTCATAGCTGCATCGGTGGGATGCCTGGGAACTTTGTGGTTCTTTAACCTTTCTGATTTTTATTTATTCATTCTTTTCTTTTCTTCCTCTTCCCCTTTTTGTTTTTCTCCATTTCATAGTCTCTCATCTCTCCATTCCAAAGGCAAGCTCTCCTAGCATTCTTT
Organism: Dugong dugon; assembly: GCA_030035585.1. Lineage (NCBI taxonomy): Eukaryota > Metazoa > Chordata > Mammalia > Sirenia > Dugongidae > Dugong > Dugong dugon. Next base: position 102,773,325 of record CM057467.1, on the reverse strand, counting down.
TTTGTTTGTTTGTATGTTTTTGGCTCCTGTTCCTCTCTCCTCTCTCCCATATCCATCTTAGCTCCACACATAACAATCTCCCCGCTGCATCCTGCCTACCTGCACCGTGCGCTTGGCATCACACCACCAAGCAGTACCGGCACGGCCTACTGGAACCTGCCCTGCACTGATTACTGACCCACCCTGGTAGCTGTAGTAAGTGCCACAAACTACCCGTCCAAGTAACTCCTCTTCAGCTAGACCTGCCCTGCTGTACCATATCTGAGTGACTGGCCCTGCCAGTTGGAGAAAAGGGGAAAACTACTGAGTGCACAGACGAGCAAGCAACAAAGAACACACAGTCCGCCTGCTCAGACATAGTCAAATTTTTTTTAAAAAAAAGGGATGAAACAAACAAATCTACAATCAATAAATGAGAAAAATAACTACTGACTGCCCCGAAAACAGCAGACAATATCAAAACATTTACAAAAACAGGACAGGATGGTTCCAGTAGGTGTCCAAAATAAAACACCAGTTGACTCTCCTGTGGAAGAAAATGCACTAAAACTACCTGATAGGGAATTCAAATCTCTAATACTCGGAATTCTCCAAGAACTGAGGCAAAAAGCTGACAAACATGAGGAAAAAATAGACAAATTCATGGAAAATACAGACACAAAATTGGAAGAGTTCAGCAAGATGATGCAGGAACAAAATGCCAAAATAAATTCACAACTAGAAATTATACAAAAACAACAATTAGAAATCCAAAAGATAAACAACAAGATTACAGAAATGGATGATGTCGTAGAAGGGCTGAGAAGCAGATTTGAAACGGTGGAAGACAGGATCAGTGGAATTCAAGACAAACACTTGGATACAACTCTCTTTCAGGAAAACTTAGAAAAAAGAACAAAGAAAAATGAAGGGACCCTGAGAGTTATGTGGGACACAATTAAAAGCAAAAATTTACGAGTGATTGGAATTCCAGAACAGGGGGAGAAAACAGAAAACACAGAGAGGATCATTGAGGAACTGCTGACAGAAAACTTCCCCAATATCATGAAAGATGAAAAGTTGGCCATACAAGAAGCTCAATGAACCCCTAATAGAAGAGACCCCAAACGAAAATCACCAAGGCGTATCATATTCACACTTGCCAAAACCAAAGACAAAGAATCCTGAGAGCAGCTCGTGAAAAACAAGAAGTCACATACAGAGGAGAAACATTAAGACTAAGCTCAGATTATTCGGCAGACACCATGCAGGCGAGAAGGCAATGGGATGACATATATAAAATCTTGAAAGAAAAAAAATTGTCAGCCAAGAATAATATAGCCTGCAAAACTCTCATTCAAATTGGATGGTGAAATTAGGTCATTTCCAGATAAACAGAAATTAAGGGAATATGTAAAAGTCAAACCAAACTTACAAGAATTCTTAAAGGGATTTCTTCAATCTGAGGACAAACAGCTTCAGCTCACAGGCAGAACCTAGGACGCAGGATCGTACGAGCCAGATACCAATCTAGGAAATGAATGCTCGAGGACTATCCAAAACCAAAAGAAATACAACAGGGAATCAGAGCAGTTAATCAATAAATGACAACAACAACAAAACAATAAAAGAGGGAATAAACGGCATAGATATAGAACCTTCTCATGGAGAGGAAGGCAAGGCGACACCAAGTAATGGTAGACAGCTTCAAACTTAGAAAGATAAGGGTAAAATTCATGGTAATCACAAAGAAAGTTAACAAACCAACTCATAAAAATAAAGACGAAAAACATAAAGTCTCGGCAAAAACAAAAGAAATGAAAAAAAAATCCACAAACAAAAGTAACTCAGCACAAGAGAGTAAGAAGAGCAAAGAAAACTTCAGCGCCACAAAAAAAGCACTACAAAATGACAGCAACAAACTCACATCTATCAATAATTACACTGAATGTAAATGGACTCAATGCACCCATGAAGAGACGGAGAGTAACAGAATGGATAAGAAAATAGGATCCATCAATATGCTGTCTACAAGAGATACACCTTAGAAACAAAGATGTGAATTTATTAAAAGTCAAAGGTTGGAAAAAAATATATCAAGCTAGCAACTACCAAAAAAGAGCAGGAGTGGCAATTCTAATCTCAGATAAAATAGACTTTAAAACAAAATCTACCATAAAAGACAAAGAAGGACACTATATAATGATTAAGGGGAAGATCCATCATGAAGACATAACCATAATAAACATCTACGCACCCAATGACAGGGCTCCAAAATACATAAAACAAACTCTAACAACACTGAAAAGAGAAATTGACAGTTCCACAATAATAGTGGGAGACTTCAACACACCACTCTCAGTAAAGGACAGAACAACTAGGAAGAAACTCAGCAAAGATACAGAAGACCTAAAGGGCACAATCAGCCAACTTGACCTCATAGACATATATAGAACACTCCATCCAACTGCTGCAAAATACACATTCTTTTCCAATGCACATGGAATGTTCTCCAGAATAGACCACATCTTAGGCCACAGAGCAATCCTCAACAAGATCCAAAACGCTGAGATAATTCACAGTATCTTCTCTGACCACAATGCCATAAAGGTAGAAATTAACAATAGAAAGAGCAAGGAAAAAAAATCAACTACATGGAAATTGAATAATACCCTGCTTACACATCACTGGGTAATACAAGAAATCAGAGAGGGAATCAAAAAATTCCTAGAATCAAATGAGAAGGAAAACACATCATACCAAAACCTTTGGGACACAGCAAAGGCAGTCCTCAGAGGACAATTGATAGCAATAGATGCACATATCAAAAAAGAAGAAAGGGACAAAATCAAAACATTAACTACAGAACTCAAACAAATAGAAAGAGAACAGCAAAAAAAGCCCACAACCACCGGAAGAAAGGAAATAGTAAAGATCAGAGCAGAAATAAATGAAATAGAGAACAGAAACACAATAGAAAGAATCGACAAAACCAACAGCTGGTTTTTTGAAAGAATCAACAAAATCGACAAAGCCCTGGCCAGACTGACAAAACAAAAACAGGAGAGGACACAAATAACCCAAATAAGAAATGCAATGGGGGACATTACAACAGACCCAACTGAAATTAAAAGGATTATAACAGAATATTATGAAAAACTAAACTCCAACAAATTTGAAAACCTAGAAGAAATGGATAAATTTCTAGAAACACAAGGCCTACCCAAACTACAGCAAAGTGATGTTGAAAATCTGAACAGACCCATAACAAGAGAAGAGATTGAAAAGGTAATCAAAAAACTCCCAACCAAAAAAAGCCCTGGCCCAGATGGCTTCACTGGAGAATTCTACAAAACATTTACAGAAGAGCTTGTACCAGTTCTACTCAAGCTATTTCAGAGCACTGAAGAGGAAGCAACACTTCCAAATTCATTCTATGAAGCCAGCATAACACTGATACCAAACCAGGCAAAGATGGCACAAAAAAAGAAAATTACAGACCAATATCTCTCATGAATATAGATGCAAAATTTCTGAACAAAATTCTAGCCAGTAGAATTCAGCATCTTATCAAAAAAACAGTACACCATGACCAAGTAGGATTGATACCAGGTATGCAAGGATGCTTCAAGATTAGAAAATCAATCAATGTAATCCACCACATAAATAAAAGGAAAGAAAAGAATCACATGATCATCTCCACTGATGCAGAAAAGGCATTTGACAAAGTCCAACACGCATTCCTGATAAAAACTCTCAATAAAATACATATAGAAGGGAAATTTCTCAACATAATAAAGGGCATCTATGCAAAACCAACGGCCAAAGTCATTCTTAATGGAGAGAGGCTGAAAACATTCCCCTTGAAAACAGGAACAAGACAAGGATGCCCTTTATCACCACTCCTATTTAACATTGTGCTGGAAGTTCTAGCTAGAGCAATAAGGCAAGAAAAAGAAATCAAGGGCATCCAAATTGGTAATGAAGAAGTTAAACTGCCCCTGTTTGCAGATGATATGATACTGTACATAGAAAACCCTAAAGACTCCACAAGAAATCTACTGGAACTAATGGAAAGATTCAGCAGAGTAGCAGGATACAAGATAAACATTCAAAAATCAGTTGGATTCCTATACACCAGTAAGGAGAACAATGAAAAGGAAATCAGGAAAACAATACCATTTTCAATAGCCCCTGAAAAGATAAAATACTTAGGAATAAATCTGACCAGGGATGTAAAACACCTATACAAAGGAAACAACAAAACACTACTGCATGAAACCCAAAGGGATCTACATAAATGGTAAAACATACCATGCTCATGGATAGGCAGACTGAACGTTGTGAAAATGTTGGAAGGGCTGCGGGGAGATGGGAACTCTTATGCACTGCTGGTGGAAATGCAAAATGATACAACCATTTTGGAAAATGATATGGCGCTTCCTCAGAAAGCTAGAAATAGACACACCATTCGATCCAGCAATCCCACTGCTAGGAATATATCCTAGAGAAATAAGAGTCATCACTCAAATAGACATATGCACACCTATGTTCATGGCAGCATTGTTCACAATAGCAAAACAATGGAAACAACCTAGATGCCCATCAACAGATGAATGGATAAACAAACTATGCTACATACACACAATGGAGTACTATGCAATGAGAAAGATCAACAAGGAATCTGTGAACCATCTCACAACATGGATGAAACTGGAGGACATTATGCTGAGTGAAATAAGTCAATCACAAAAGGACAAATATTGTATGAGACCTCTATTGTAAAAACCCATGAAAAGTTCACACACAAAATGTAACAATCTTTGTTGGTTACCAGGGATGGGAGGTGTTGGGGGGGAAATACTAAATAGGCAATAGATAAGTGGTATCTTGGGTGAAGGGTGAGACAGTACACAATACAGACGAAACTAGCACAACCTGTACAAGGAAAGGTCATGGAAGCCCCATAGACACATCCAAACTCCGTGAGGGACTGAATTGCTGGGCAGAGGGCTGTGGGGACCATGGTCTTGGGGAATATCTAGCTCAATTGGCATGACACAGCTTATAAAGACAATGCTCTACATTCTATCTTGGTGAGTGGTGTCTGGGGTCTTAAAAGCCTGTGAGCGTCCATCTAAGCTACTCCACTGGTCTCATCCCTTTGGGAGCAAGGGAGAATGAAGAGAACAGGATACAAGGAAAAGATTAGTCCAAAGGACTAATTGTCCACAGCTACCAAGGCCTCCACCGGACTGAGTCCAGTACAGCTAGATGGTGCCCGGCTACCACCACTGACTGCTCTGACCAGGATCACAACAGAGGTTTCTGGACAGAGCTGGAGAAGGATGTACAGCATAATTCTAACTCACAGAAAAAAGACCAGATTTACTGGCCTAAAGGAGACTGGAGAAACCTCGAGAGTATGGCCCCCAGACACCCTTTTGCTCAGTAGTGAAGTTACCTCCGAGGTTCACCGTTCAGCCTGGGAGTGGACAGCCCCGTGAAACCAAATGAGACTAACGAGGCACAGGAGTCCAGTGCCAAGGGCCAGAAGGCAGAAGGGGACAAGGAAGCTGGTGATAGGGAACCCAAGGTTGAGTCAGGATATTGTTGATGTGTTGTGAGATTGTTAACCATTGTCATAGGGCAACATTTAGTGACTGTTAAATGAGAAACTCTTTTGTTATGTAAGCCTTCATCTTAAGTGAGAATAACAGCACAATTGGAAGAGCGTAGTCAATGTCACTGAACTGTGCATGTAGAAATTTTTGAAATGGTGTATCTTTGGCTATGTGTGTTTTCACCAAAAAATAAAAAGGTTGAGAATTTAGAGGGTTAATATGTGGTGGGGTTGTTAACCAATGTCATAAAACAACACGTGTACTACTGTTTCATGAGAAACTATTTGTTCTGTAAGCCTTCACCTGAAGTAAAATAAAATAAAAAAAATTAAAAAACACAAAGTTCATTGGCCAACTGCAAAACAGACCATCAATTGCTCATATGGAAGTTCTAGTTGAAGCTGAAAAAAATTAAAACATGTCCATGAGAGCCAAAGTACAACCTGGAGTATATCCCACTTGCATTTAGAGACCATCTCTCAAGAACAGATTTGCTGCATTGAAAACTAATGACCTAAGACCAGACGAGTTATGGGATGATATTCAGGACATCGTACATGAAGAAAGCAAAAGGTCATTAAAAAAGCAAGAAAGACAGAAAAGACCAAAATAAATGTCAGAAGAGACTCAGAAACTTGCTCTTGAATGTAGAGTAGCTAAAGGGAATGAAAGAAATGATCATGTAAAAGAGATGAACAGAAGATTTCAAAGAGCAGCTGGAGAAGACAAAGTGAAGTATTATAATGACATGTGCAAAGACCTGGACTTAGAAAACTAAAAAGGAAGAACGTGCTCAGCATTTCTCAAACTAAAAGAACTGAAGAAAAAATTCAAGCCTCGAGTGGCAATATTGACGGATTCTATGGGCAAAATATTGAATGACTCAGGAAGCATCAAAAGAAGATGTAAGGAATACTCAGAATAACTATACCAAAAAGAATTGGTCGACTTTCAACCATTTTAGGATGTAGCATATGATATTGAAGGAAGAAGTCCAAGCTACACTGAAGGCATTGACAAAAAGCAAGACTCTAGGAATTGGTGGAATATCAGTTGAGATATTTCAACAAACGGATGCAATGCTGTAAGTGCTCACTTGTTTATGCCAAGAAATTTGGAAGACAGCTACCTAGCCATCCGACTGGAAGGGATCCATATTTGTGCCCATTACAAAGAAAGGTGATCCAACAGAATGTGGAAATTATTGAACAACAACATTAATATCACACTCAAGTAAAATTTTACTGAAAATCATTCAAAAGCAGTTGCAGCAGTACATTGACAGGGAATTGCCAGAAATTCAAGCAGGATTCAGAAGAGGACGTGGAACAAGGGATATCATTGCTAGTATCAGATGGATCTTGGCTGAAAAAAGAGAATACCAGAAAGATGTTTACCTGTGTTTTATTGACTATGCAAAAGCATTCGACTGTGTGGATTATAACAAATTATGGATAACATGAAGAATGAGAATTCTGGAACACTTAACTGTGCTTATGGGAAACCTGTACATAGACAAAAGGCAGTCCTTCGAACAGAACAAGGGAATACCAAGTGGTTTACAATCAGGAAAACTGTGCATCTGGTTTGTATCCTTTCCCCATACTTATTCAATTTGTATGCTGATCAGATAATCTGAGAAGCTGGACTATATGAAGACGAAGCAACATCAGGATTGGAGGAAGATTCATTAACAGCCTATGATATGCAGATGATACAACCTTGCTTGCTGAAAGTGAAGAGGACTTGAAGCACTAATGATGAAGATCAAAGACTACAGCCTTCAATATGGATTACATCTCAACATAAAACAAAAATCCTCACAACTGGACCAATAAGCAACATCATGACAAACAGAGAAAATATTGAAGTTGTAAAGGATTTCACTTTACTTGGATCCACAACCAATTTCCATGGAAGCTGCAGTCAAGAAATAAAATGACATATTGTATTGGGAAAATCTGCTGCAAAAGACTTCTTTAAAGTGTTGAAAATCAAAGATGTTACTTTGAGGACTGAGGCTGACCCAAGCACTGGTATTTTCAATCACCTCATACCCATGTGAAAGCTGAGAAATGAATGAGGAAGCCTGAAGAAGAATTGATCCATTAGAATTATGCTGTTGGGGGAGAATATTAAATATACCATGGGCTGCCAAAAGAATGAACAAATCTGTCTTGGAGGAAGTCAGAAAGCTCCTTAGAAGCAAGGATGATGAGAGTTCATCTCATGTACTTTGGACATGTTATCAGAAGCGACCAGTCCCTGGAGAAGAACATCATGCTTGGTAAAGCTGAGGGTCAGCGAAAAAGAGAAGACTCTCAACGAGATGGATTGACACAGTGGCTGCAACAATGTGCTCAAACATAGCAAAGATTGTGAGGTTGGAGCAGGGCCAGGCACTCTTTCTTTCATAGGGTCGCTATGAGTCAGAAGTCTCGATGGTGCCTAACAACAAGAACAACATCATATGATATTCCCTATATGGATGTGCTATAACTTATATATCTTTTTAACTGCTGTGGATGTTTAGGTTGATTATAATTTTCCAGTACCATAAATACTGTTTCAATATAGAGCTTTTTTGCATGAAACTACTTCTATATTTCCTATTGTTTTCCTATAAATAATTTACAGAAATGGAAATTTCTAAGTAAAAACTAGAAGATTTTATTTTAATACTAACTTTGTCAACTTTTTGGGATGTTCATAAAAGAATTTCACTTTAGTCTTCTTTTTAAAGTCTCTTCTCCTTCACCATTGTTGAAATGGAATTGGGGATGTTCAGGTATTGATTAGTTACAACAATTAACTACTCATTGTCTCTCTTTCCACCCAGCAAATTAAGGTTTTGAGTTCTCATAGGAGTTGTGAGGAAACGAGGAAAGGGGCAAAAGCTCTACTATGGATGTTTGGAAAACATATTTCAAGTACAGTGAAAGCTGGGCAAATCCTGTATATGTTAACCATAATAAAAATACACCAGATTTTAAACAAGAAGACATCACATATTCAACACCACAGTCTCTTTCTGAGTGAAATTATCACTCCTGAGTTATGTGGGCCATGAAATATGATAGCTCAGTATCACTTTTGTGTAACTACAGCTTAAAAACATTTTTATGTCATAAACGGATCGTGAAGAGACCATTTGAGATCACTCACATCAAAGAGATTTCCCTTTTGTTTTGGCTGTGCCTGGGCAGACAAAGGTCATGAACTTTGGCCATGTTTGTTTTTGTTGTTGTTGTGGTTTTTAATTTTGGCTCTGCACAGTACTGTCAAAACAAAAGACACGCTGCAGCTGTTCTTTTGAGAGATTTATGTTCATGTTGTCGCTTTCCCTCCATCTACCTCACGGGTGAGGAATAGGCCTAAGTAGCAGACATTAGCCGACATGGCATGGTAGAAATAGCATGACCTATAGAAACGGTTAGACTCCCTGGGTGGTGTAAATAGTTAACAAACTTAGCTGCTGATTCTACCCAGCGGCACCTCAGAAGATAGGCCTGGCAATATACTTCCAAAAAATCAACCGCTGAAAACTCTACGGAACACAGTTCCACTCTGAGACACATGGGGTCACCACAAGTTGGAGTCAAATCAAGGACAACTGGTTTATAGAAACACCTAGACAGGTTTTCAAATGTCTACTTTCCACACACTGGCCGTGGAAGCAAGAGCAAGTGATTGTTTAATTTTTATGAGCCTTTGCTTTCTCATCTGTAAAATGGAAATGGTAATATTTACCACACAGTTTGTGAGATTATACTGAGGTGATGTTTGTAACAAAACTGTTTCCGGCCTTACCAGTCCAAAAAGATGATGTCTCTTGGCCCCTACTTGAGGACTTCTGTCACAACACGTTCAATTTCTACTCCCACCCCAACCAGCCATCTCTGAATTGTTTCTGGGGATTCCTGGTGTGTTCCTGTCTATGTAGGAACAAACTGGTTTGTGGGCTTCTGCTTTGGCCTTCTGGTCCTTTTATTCATTTACTCAACACATTTTTAATACTATCTCGTTATATGCCAGGCACTGGGGATCAATGAACAAAAAAAGTCCCTTCTTTTGTGGAGCTGGCATTCTAGTGACAGGAAGATGAGAGAGAATGCAAGTGTATTTATAGCAAGCAGTAATGAGTACTAGAAAGGAATATAAGGCAATTTTGGGTTAGAAGATGGAGAATGGGAAGTGGGTGAAGCCCGTCAGGAGAGGGACAGTTGAGAAGGTCTGCAGGCCACTTAAGCCATTTGCTTCTTACCTTTCTTCTGGGGGGATGCCTGTGGTGTGTGGATGAAGTTGGCAATACAGGTAAGATGGGTGGCTTCTCTTACTCTGATTCTATTTTGCTTTGTTTTTCTTCCTCATGACTCTATATCACCTGGTTGCCAAAGCACAAAGTCTCCCAGTCCTTTATGAATCTAGAACCTTAAGGTCCACACTCTACTCCTTCTATAGCAAGATGTTCAGAGCATTCATTTGAACCCATTCCCTCTTCAGTACCTTCCCCCTGGATGCCAGTGTTTCCTTCCACATTTACAAAACAACTCCTTCCTCATCAGGCCAAAATAAGAGCTCTCATACTTAACAATTCAGGCAGATGGATGCTTTGATATGGGGAGCATTGTCTTTACCACCCAGGCACTGACAAGGAGAAGTATGGCTTCATCGTAAGCCCCTGAGATAAGAGCAAGAATTTATTACTGTTGTTAGCTTCGCCCAGTTGGCTCCCTGACTCATGGTGATCCCTTGTACAACGGAACAGAGGTTGCCCAGTCCTGTTGTCGTCTCCATGTTGGGCTGCAAATCAGACCATTGGGATCCGTATGGTTTTCATTGGCTGATTTTTGGAAGTAGATCATCTGACCTTTCTTCCTAGTCCATCTTAGTCTGGAAACTCTGTTGAAACCTGTTCACCATTATAACTACACTCAAGCCTCCACTGACGGATGGATGATAGCCACACATGTGGTGTTTCTGCCAGGAATTGGACCAGGTCTCCTGCATTGAAGATGAGAGTTCTACCTTTCAACCATCACTGCCCCCAAGAGCAAGAGTACTAAGGTTTAAATCTGGCTTTCCTGCTTGCTAATGTCAGACCCTAGGCAAAATACTTAACCTGTCTGCCTGAATTTCCTTATCTGTAAATGAGTAGAGGGAGGTGGGAGGGACTGACCACATCTGCTAAATAGTAAACGCCAGTTAGTTGTCTTATTACCTGACGGGAAAAGAACTTTAGACAGTGACTCCATCAAAAGACTCAACATGGATCCTAACTGAATTTAAAAAACAAAAACAAAAAGCAAACAACTATAGGTATCAGGGTTTGATGGTTGAAGTCTGGGTAGGGGGAGGTCCTATGTGAAGCAAATTCCTTTGGTGACAAGGCCTTGTTAGGTCTGAGAATTTGCAAGTCCTAGCAATTTTTAAGGGCAAGGAAAACAAAGGTGAGTCCAAAATAAGAAAGCCTGTCTCAGGGTGAATTGCAGAAATAGTTTTGGTTGGGGGGCAGCTGGAAGAATTTCCCTGAAGGAATGTTATTGGATTTACTCCCATCCTAAAGTGCTTTCAAAAAAGTAAAACAGGACTAGGGACCCTCTGGGGGCAGTCAGCTATATTGTAATAAGTCAGTGACTCAATCCCTGTCTTTAATGAAGCTCATTTGCTCCTTGCCCTGAGAAGTTAGCAGGGCTTTGCTTAGTAATTTGTTTTCTTTCCTCAGTCTTTAAAAGCAGCTTTGGAGGCATAGACACAGAACTTATTTTTAAAAAAATAAACCCATTGCCATCGAGTCAATTCTGACCCATAGTGACCCTAAAGGACGGAGTAAACTGCCCTATAGGGTTTCCAAGGAGTGCCTGGTGGATTCGAACTGCCAGCCTTTTGGTTAGCAGCTGTAGCTCTTAATCACTACGCTGGCAGGGTCTCCACAGAACTTACATCATGCCTTAAATGATGTCCAAGCCAGAGGTAATGCCTCGCTTGAGAGGACTGGGCACTACAGGGCATTGGTCACCACCAGAGCTTCCTGCATATAGAAACCAACCTTTGGAGACTGCTCAATTGCGTCTCCTCAGTAACCAGACTGTCCTGAAGCTGTTTTCAAACTGTAAAACCCATAAAGTGAAATTTATTGCACTTTGCTCTATTTTACTAGAGTTAGAATGTTCCGATAAAATTTACCGGATAGATGTAAAACTCCATTGATAGGAAAATGAACTGTTCTCACAGGCACTCAGATTGGGTGTTTTGGTCACTGTATGGAAACAGGCTTTCCCCCTGTTTCAGCATAATTGAGGGTAGGTAAAGATAACAACTCCAGGTTTTTAGCCCTGTGGTTAAGGCTGACAGGGATAATCTGACCTGCTACCCAAGGGCCTCACCACTTCTGCCACTGCTAACATTCATAGTCCAAGACTGAACAGTCTGTCATTCTTTTGGTTGAAGAGTAGGCTTGTCAGTGATAATGAAAAGCCCAGTGCACCGAGTGTGGTGCCCACTAGGGAAATGAAGATAGGGATAGGGCATGGAAGGGGGAGCTATGGAGTCACATTGGAGCTTAAAAGGGTATTTAATTGAACAGGACTTTTTAATTCTCCTAGGATGTTGTCCTCACGATCAGAATTCACCATGTCTCAAGAAAAATATTGTGGGGAGTTAATAAAAGATTCAGTTGTCTGAAGGTATTGCCTTCTCTTATCCCCTTTAAAATCTAACAGAAAGAAGGAAAGAGAGAGAAGACGGGAGAAAGAAAGGAAAGGAGGGAGGGAGAAGGAAGGAAGGAAAAGAAAGAGGGAAGGAGGGGGAGAAAATGGAAAGAAAGATAGTCCTCTAGGAAGAAGCTTCACTGACTGAAATTTTTCTGTGTTCTGCACTTCCTCAGCACACATCCAAAACAGTAAACGTTCTTCGTTTGAGATGTGGGTGTTTCTAATGCCCTAAGGCAGAGTTTCCCAACGTGTAGAATGCCTGCTGGTGGTATATAAAATGTTTTAGGCGGCACATGGATGAATTCATTTTATTACTTATGATTTATTTTTAAAAATACTGGCTTTTCATTTACAGCAGTGACAAAACTATTTTTTAAAATAAACATAACCGTCAAAAAAAAAAAACAAAAAACCGGTTGCCGTTGAGTCTATTCCAACTCGTAGCGACCCTGTAGAATAGAGTAGAACCGCCCCTTAGAGTTTCCAAGGAGCGCCTGGCGGATTCAAACTGACAACCTTTTGGTTAGCAGCCGTAGCACTTAACCACTATGCCACCAGAGTTTCCAAACATACTTAGTAGAAACAAATAAATAAATCTGTTTAAAGAAAAAAAATAATGATACCTAAGATCATGACAAAATTTAAGAGTAGAGCTGGAAAGACTGAAGTTTGAAAAACATTGCATGAAAGGAGCTATAAACATCTGGGAGAAAGGAAATTATATCATTTTAATTTTTTTATTTTTATCCCCTATCCCTAGGAGCCCTGATGGTGCAATGTTAAGCACTCAGCTGCTAACCTGAAGGTTGGGGGTTCGAACCCAACAGCAGCTCGGCAAGAGAAAAGACCTGGCGATCTGCTCCCATAAAGCTTACAGCCTAGAAAACCTATGGGGCAGTTCTACTCTGTCCTATAGGGTCACTATGAGTCAGAATCGACTCGAAGGCACACAACAACAACCCTCCCCCTAATGCCACACTTTAGGGGGTAGAGACAATCCTGTATCTTCTGTATACCTTTTCATTCCCTCTTGGGCACGCAAAAACCAAATCTGTTGCGGTGGAGTTGATTCCAACTCATAGCGACCCTATAGGACAGAGTAGAACTGCCCCATAGGGTTTAGAGGAAGACCACAAATCTTTGCCTTCTCTCCCTACAGTCGGGCCGTCTGACTAATTCTGGCCATTGAAACATAGCCAGAGGGGAAATTCACCTCTTTGGGGCTCAGCTCCTTAAACCTGATCCTCCTCTTTCTCTGCTCCTCTGAAGCTGATGGCAGAGCACCCTGCTTTCCAGGAGCAGAGAGTCTCCTGGGTGAAATCAACATATGAGTACCCAGTGGTTCTGCAAGGTAGGTTTATATACAAGCCAAACAGAGGTAAAGCAGGAATGTCAAAGCATTACAGAGGAAAAATAAAAACAACAAACAACAGCATTATTTTTGGAGTCCTTTTTATGTGCCAGGAATTGCGCTAAATACTTTACTCACATTACCTCCTTTAATCCTTTACCTCATGGAGTCACTGGGTGGCATAAACTGTTAAGGCTCCATTACTTGCACAGAGGTTGAAGGTTTGAACCTATGCAGAGGCACCTGGCTATCTGCTTTTAAAAAGACCGAAACGGATGCCAGAAGAGACTCTGAAAGTTGCTCTTGAACACACACTAGACAAAGCAAAGGGAAGAAATGATGAAGTCAAAGAGTTGAACAGAAGATTTTGAAGGGTGGCTCAAGAAGACAAAGTAAAGCATTATAATGAAATGTGCAAAGACCAATAGAAAACCAAAAGGGAAGAATACGCTTGGCATTTCTCAAGTTGAAAGAATTGAAAAAAAAATTTCAAGCCTCGAGTTGCAATATTGAAAAATTCTACAGGGAAAACGACACAGGAAGCATCAAAAGAAGATGGAAGGAATATACAGAGTCATTGTACGATAAAGAATTGGTGTAAGTTCAACCATTTCGGGAGGTAGCATACGATCAAGAACCAATGATACTGAAGGAAGAAGTCCAGTCTGCACTGAAGGCACTGGTGAAAAACAAGGCTCCAGGAAGGGACAGAATATCAATTGAGATGTATCAACAAATGGATGCAGCACTGGAAGAACTCACTCGTCTATGCCAAGAAATTTGGAAGACAGCTGCCTGACTGGGAGAGATCCATATTTGTACCCATTCCAAAGAAAGGTGATCCAACAGAAGGAGGAAATTATCGAATAATATCATTAATATCACAAACAAGTAAAATTTTGCTGAAGGTCATTCAAAAGCAGTTTCAGCAGTACATCGACAGGGAACTGCCAGAAATTTAAGATTAGAAGAGGACATGGAACAAGGGATATTACTGCTGATGCCAGATGGATCATGGCTGAAAGCACAGAATACTAGAAAGATGTTTACCTGTGTCTTATTGGCTCTGCAAGGGCATTCGACTGTGTGGATCATAACAATTTATGGATAACGTTGTGAAGAATGGGAATTCCAGAACACTTAATTGTCCTCATGAAGAGCCTGTACTTAGACCAAGAAACAGTTGTTCGAACAGAGCAAGGGACTACTGTGTGATTTAAAGTTAAGAAGGGTGTGTGTCAGGGTTGTATCCTTTCACCATACTTATTCAGTCTGTATGCTGAGCAAATAATCTGAGAAGCTGGACTATATGAAGAAGAACAGGGCATCAGGATTGGAGGAAGACTCATTAACAACCTGTGTTATGCAGATGACACAACTTTGCTGGCTGAAAGTGAAGAGGATTTGAAGCACTCAATGATAAAGATCAAAGACCACAGCCTTCAGTGTGGATTACATCTCAACATAAAGAAAACAAAAATCCTCACAACTGGACCAATAAGCAACATCATGATAAACGGAGAAAGATTGAAATTGTCAAGGATTTCATTTTACTTAGGTCCAAAATCAACGCCCATGGAAGCAGCAGTCAAGAAATCAGATGATGCATTGCATCAGGTAAATCTGCTGCAAAAAACCTCTTTAAAGTGTTAAAAAGTGAAGATGTCACTTTAAGGACTAAGGTGCACCTGATCCAAGCCATGGTGTTTTCAATCACCTTTTATGCATATGAAAACTGGACGATGAATAAGGACAACCGAAGAAGAATTGATGCCTTTGAATTATGGTGTTGGTGAAGAATATTGAATATACCATGGACTGCTAAAAGAATGAACAAATCTGTCTTGGAAGAAGTACAGCCAGAATGCTCCTTAGAAGCAAAGATGTGAGACTTCATCTCACATACTTTGATCATGTTATCAGGAGGGACCAGTCCCTGGAGAAGGACATCATGCTTGGTAAAGCAGAGGGTCAGTGAAAAAAGAGGAAGACCCTCAACGAGATGGATTGACAGAGTAGCTGCAACAACGGGCTTAAGCATAATAAGGATTGTGAGGATGGCACAGGACTGGGTAGTGTTTCATTCTGCTATGAGTTGGAGCCGACTTGATGGCACCTTACAACAACAACAAAGTCAAAGGCACTAGGATAGTTTCCATGAGTGACTCTGTGTATAAGATTCCTAAATATTTTCCTCTATCCAGGAAAAGCATCCTTCCTCCTGTACATATGATAATAAAGGACAAGAAAGAGAGAAAAATATACATAGCCAATTTAAAAGATGGTTCTACCACTTCCAGGTGCCCTTTGACACTAAATATATAGAGGAGACCACTTTGATCAAATGGATTAAATGAGTTTAAACAAGCAACTAGGGAAAACAGTGAACAACTGTTCCCGGTGAATTATTCTAGTTTGTTTCTTTTTTTCCTGGATTGACGAAATCAGCTGTTCTAACAGAAAAGACTTTAGTCCTTTTTTTTTTAAACCATTTTTAAACCCATGGCTTGCTTTAGCATATTGAAATAAAATGGAGGTGGAGCAGCAATTTTCTTTGTGGGCCTGAAGAGTTACAGAATTATAGAATCATATCAGAAAGAACTTTAGGGGGCATCGTACCCCAGACTGTTTACTGTTACAGAAGAGGGAAACGAATCAGAGGGAGTTGAAGTGACTGACTTACTCAGAGAGTCAGTGGCTGAGCCAGGTCTGGAATTTCAGCATTGTGCTTTCAGATTCAGTGCTTTCTGTATCATGTCCCATTTCCTATCCTACAGTTTGCCTGCGGCTGCACAGATGCACAGCTAGTTGCCCAGTCTTCTGCAAGGAATATTTCTATGTGTTTCTCGTCTGCAAATTCTGGTTACTTAATTTAAAATATAGACTAGTCGGTCAATCCTTTGGTCAAATTAGATCTCTTAATTTCAAGCCAGATCCTGAAACAAAAATTGGACATAGATCATCCCCCAGAGAAGCCAGGATCCTAAAAATGCCACAGTATCTTTCCTTTGAGCATCAAAAATTTTTTCAAGATTCATACATTGAGGGTTTGTGGGTAGACGAACGAATAGAAGAGAATATGTCTTAGAAGTAGGTACTTTTTTTTTTTTTTAATTTTATAGTCCCTGAACAGTGAAGTGGTATCTTTTTTCATGTGTATCTACAATAATTACTTTAGCAATGGACGTGAATTATATTGATGCAGAAATAACTCATGAACACATATTATTAGAGAATGAAGGATACATTGAATCAAGTAGTGTTGAATTAAGAGGAAAATGGTTAAAGAAATTCACTCCTCGGCTGAGAGATTATATATCAAGCTGTAGCCTAAAGTGAATTTTTATAGCTTAGTTTTAAACCCTTGGAGGTATTGAGACACTTAACTGTAGTTGGCATCTTTACAACTAAATCAAGAGAAGTACCATCTTTAGAAACTACCAGATTTACTCCTGTGGCAGTTGCAGTTTGATGCACATTCAAGGAAATAAGGAAGAAAATCTGTACAGAAAGAGAAACTCTATGCATTTCAGACCATCCAATGAAGAAAGGAGAAGGATGGGTTCAGGACCAGGGCAGAGAAAGAAGTGGGGATGCGAGGGTGGGCAAAGGAAACAAGGGAATGTTTTTGTCCTTGTTAGGTGCCTTTGAGTCAATTCCTACTCATAGCGACCCTATATACGACAGAACAAAACACTGTCCTGTCCTGCACCATCCT